>OZ020267.1:152101302-153301302 GCA_963971225.1 Melieria omissa
AATAATTTAAAAATGACTTTACAGATAACGAATGATTTTAATTTGCCCGGTTGAGTTCGGATTTTGTCAGAAGTTTGGTCGGAAAAAATTTTTCAAGTGGCAACACAGATGATCTTTCTCTTTCTTTCTCTATCATATCTCATTGAGATCTCTCTCTATCTCTGTTTCTCTCATAGAGATCTCTTTTCCATAGAGATCTCTCTCCCTTCTTTCCAGTCTAGTTTATTATCACAACAGGCTTACTTGAGGCTTTCATCATCATCCTGTCTCTATTTCTCTAATAGAGTCCCTCTCTCGTAGCGATCTCTCCATGATCTCTCTTTCTCTCTCATATCTCATAGAGATCTATCTCTATCTTTCTCTCTCTCTTTCGCATAGAGATCTCTTTCCCATAAAGATCTCTCTCTCACATCTTCCCAGTCTTGTTTATTATCATAACAGGCCAACTTGAGGCTTTCATCATCATCTTGTGTCTCTTTCTCTAATAGTGTTTCTGTAATAGTTCCTCTTTTGTAGAGATCTGTCTATGATCCCCCTCTTTCTTTCTCTCTCATATCTCATAGAGATCTCTCTATCTCTCTCTATCTCTCATAGAGATCCCATTCCCAAAGAGATCTCTCTCTCACATCTTTCCAGTCTTGTTTTATTATCACAGCAGGCCCACTTGAGGCTTTCAGTAATTACTGTACCTTGACAGCCACTTTAATTTAATCTAATCTTAAAAAAAAGCAGTCAGGCGTATCAATGCCTTAAAGTCCAGAGTATTCAAGTGCTCACAACACTAAACTCCATTTAAGATCAAAAAAAGTTGTGGCAACATAAATCGTTAGCCTTAGACGATCTCAGCTCGTCACTGCAGACCCAGAAATTGTGCTTCGAAACACATATACTATAACCATTATCACACCGACATATCCCAAAGAAACATGCATTCAAATCTTTTCACGCCCCTCATTTTTCTGCATTCCACAATCTTCAGTACACTTGTTTGCTTGTTGTGGCGCACAAGTTGAATTGTTGTTGTATACACGTTTCTTAATGTCTTACTTACTCATGCGACAGTACGTTAGTCAGACATATGCACATACATACATATGTAAAATGCTGATAAGCGTCACCTTTCAGTTCGGGTTATTGTCACAATTATCGGTTAAATAGTGCACAAATACACACACACACAGCCATACAAAAAAAAACACCAGCGATCGCACAGTTATTAGTCGCAAGTCAAATTATCAGACATGTCGCGTATCTTTCGAGTTTGGAAATTTCAATTTTGCAATTCATAAAAGTCACATTTCTCGTTGCTGCTGTGTGGCCTCAACATTCGCACATACACACACACACACACACTAACACATAACAGCCTTTTGACCGATAAAAGTCAAAAGCGTGAATATGCCAAACACCGAGAATCGTTTAATTGTTGTTGTTGATAAGGCGGCCTCTCTATTCGGTCTCGCCTCATAACACATCGTCGCGCCTTGTTTAGTCGATTTTTGGCATTTCGTTTTCGCATTTCGCTTTTGTGCTTTCATTGAGTGGCGCTAAAATATTCCATGCGAAAGTGATCGGATCGCTTGTTGTGCTGACACTATAATTAAATTATTACTATAATTTTTTGGCGTTTGTTTGATTTGCCATTTGCAGATTTAATTGGCTGTGAAGTGTGTGCAATGCTAATGGCGGCTAATCGGTTTGCTGCTATTCCGGGAGCAACGTAAGACGATGAAGTATAAATAAAATCATAGCGTGAAAATTTTAATTATTTACTTAATTTGATTTTTTTTGAAGTTTGAACAAGTGGTGGGGGGAGAGGTGATCGTATGTTTCGAGTATAGAAATAGAGTTTTTTTTTGTTTCTTTCATTAAAATTCACTTTGGATTTGGGATAAGAGCGAATAAATAAAAGCAGATGTCAAAAGTGCCTTTTTGTACTGGAAAGTGGGGTTTTGGGTTAAAATATATAAATGGAAAGCTGAAATTGTTGTTTTATTCAGTACAAGTCTTTACTTACTCAGCTGGCCATAACAACACTTTACCGGGTTACAGTGAGTCTTTGTTTATGTTGATTTTCTGCGTAAAGAACAAATGATCTCTTAAAATGTATCTGTTTTTTTCAGGCCTGACATATGCTGAGTTTAAAGTCCAAGACAAGATCTATAAGGGGGTCTTTTACACTGATACCTGTTGTCTGTTGTGGCGGATTACAATAGCCAAAACATGGCTCATAGGACAAGAACAATCTCATCTCTAGAACCTTTCTCAGACTGATTTTTGCTACAAATTTATGAATATTGCCAGCATTAAGTTGACTAAGTTGGCTTCTGTTCAGTTGAAGTTATACGAGGCATTTGTGTTTTTTGTTTTTTTTTATTAAATTTTTTTAATTACCTTATTAATGTAAATTTTAAATGTAAATTCGATGCCACCAAAGCCTAGTTTAGTTATGTGTGAACAAGTAAATCGATTTATTCTAGTCTCATAAAGTTCTTCGTAATCTTACAAAAATGATCTCATAAAAGCGATTTTATTTTCCGAAATGTGTTTCAGGAAGCAATTTATGAACATTATGTAGATTTTTGGAGACTTAATTCAAGTTTTCTGTTTTATTGTCAAAATTAAAAAAAAACATGAATACCGGTATTTTTTGCTCAGTTGATTCAAGGGCCAACAAATATACATACAAAGTGAATAGTCGCAACCATTTTAGTGGAATGAGGGTGTGATATGATTTGAATAATAAAGTTTGTGAAAACTAGGTTTTACTTGAAACTAGGTCTTACAAAAAGGGGTCATTCCCAGCGCGTTTGCCCAACTAAAAAAATTTATAGATGTCTTCTTTACTTAAAGTTTAGAAGACATCTAAGCAATAGACAGCAATTAATAATTGCTCAAGTTTACAAGTGGATATTATTTTGAAGAGCACGTTTAAAGGGAATGTGCTGGCACCCTTAACTTAAAGTTCGACTTAACGTTTTTTAATACAGATTTCTAGACCCAATTAGGTGCTTGATCCTAACAGTAAAGCTATGTTTTCAACCTTGTTGCAAATTTTCCTTAAATTTTCGAACGCTTACGCTGATAAACAAAATCTTTCAATTATCCTTGAACAAAGCTGGTTCAAAAATATTCTCATATGTTACTTTTTTATGAATGCAATAGAACGCATTTTTTAATATTTTTTATCTTAGTCAAAATAGCATAAAATTCCCATTCACTCCATTGAATTCAATTTTAAATCAATCAATCATTACTTTTGACAACTTCACGTTTAACAAAACATTTAAAACTCCTAAACCACCTAAACCAAATTGTTTTTTAACTCTTAAATTTCTCATACAAATCCAAAGCTTTGAAACTTACCTGCGCAAAAAATTGATTGCAAATAGATTATCCGTTGGCAATGTGCTGCAATATTGGTTGCACTTGAGTTATCCAAAAATTGTTATTGTTTTGACTGCTTGGCGTTATCCAAAAGTGTATGTTTGAGTGTGCGTGTGTGTGGGTAGAATTGCACAAATATTAATGAGAAAAGTTTTTCTAAAACAAGTTTCGGCGACAGGGTGAAAATTGCACCAATGCACGTCGTCTGCTCTGCGTTTTACTTCACTTTGTCGTTGTTCGCGACACTTCACTGAAAGCAGAGAACGGAAAACACACACAATGAGAATTGCAAGAATGTTGAACAGCGACTGCGACGGCGGAACGGGGCGTGGCGGCGGATGTGCTCAACACGTTTTTTGTTTCGTCAGACAGAAGCAAAAACAATAAACCAAAACAAATCACCCCACACCACAAGAAACAATAAGCACAGAAGCACCGAACGAACGCTGGCTGCTGTTTTGTCTGGCGATGCGTTTTTTTTGGTGGCCGCAACTTTTATTTTTTCTTGCAATGCTTTTGTGTTACGCTTTCAACAGCGGCAAATTTTGGCTATGGTGTGCGTTTTGTTGTTGCTGTTGCTCGGGCGTGTGTGTTAATTCTTTTAGATAAATCAGCAGCAGCACGCAGCGTGAATCTGATTTCGAAAATTTGTGCTCTTCTGTTTTGGTTTTTTCGTTTGGCTATTTTTAGCAGTGGTCGTTTTTGAGATTCTTGGGCTGCTGGCGCTGATGTTGCTGCTGCTACTTCGCTGCTGTTGGTGGCGATGGCGGATTTTTCTAACTTTTCAGCTGAAGGTGAAGCGAAATGCGTTTTTTCGGTTCAGTTCACACGCGAGTTTTGGCATTTAAAATTAGTGTTGTTGTTGCAAGAGTTTTGTCAGCGTTGCACGTTTTATGTTCCACGATTTGCTGTGATTTTTATTTTTTTAGTTCACTATTTTTAAATGATTTGCAAAAATTGTGCTCAAAATTTTAATAAATATTTCATTTTAGTTATCAGAAAAAACCATTCTTTTCTTGGTTTTTTTTCCCACTTATGGTTTTTTTTACAATTTTCAGCGCAGCTGTGCTTCCGTTATCTATGGCTGCCTGCTGTTGCTTGCAAAAGATACAAAATAATCTTTGGCTTATTTTTCAGCTTAAAAGTTTGTTGTGCTTGTGCGTAGAATTGTTGCTCTCAGTTGGCTGCGACACAATTTTGTGTTTAACTTTTTGTTACATTTCCATTACTTGTTGAAAAGTTCTGTACATTTGTATTTTTACTAATTGAAAGTATTTTTTATTTATTTCAAAGCAAAAGTTTTGTAAATAGGGCTTTGTAAAATTTTAGCACTGCAAAGGGAGAATTTTTGCACGAATTGTTAGTTTTTCATATTAAATCTTATTAAAAATTCAAATTTTAACTATTTTTTGTATTGTTTTCTATTTTCTTTGCACAAATTATTTATTTTTAAATTTTCAATTGCTTTGTATGGAAACACTAGTTTTTTCATTGAATTATTGACAGTTTTTTAAATTGAATTTTTTCATGGAATTATTTAATTATTTACAGTTTTTTTGAAATTTAATTTTTTCATTGAATTATTTACAGTTTTTTTTTTAATTTAATTTCCCTAACTTTGAATTTGGCACTTTTCGCGCGCTTGAAATCACAGTTTTTTGTATTTTATTTTTTAGTTTTAGACAAAAAAAACTATGCACTTGCTGTTCTAATTTGTTTTTTTCCAGACACTTGTCTATTCAAATCGATGTCGCACAGTTTTCACAAATACTGTGTTTTAGTTGTTGTTGTTGTCTAGGGAGCAGTTAAGTGCCTCAATTTACAAAAAACATTGACCGAACAGCAAAATAAGTTTGTAATTTTTTAAAGCAAGCCAAATGACTTGAAGTTTCAATACGAATAATTTTTTTTTTTCTTAATTTTCAAAATTGTATTTCAAATTTCGTTGAAATTTTTACAGTTTTTTAATTTTTTATTACTGCATTAATTTTTTTTTATAAATAATATTTGTTTAAATTTTATCAAGTTTAACTTTCAAAAATATTCCTTGTAAATAAATAAGAAAATCCACGAGTGAAACATTCTCCAAGTTTATTTATTTCCTTTCAGCGTGATTTATTTTTAGTGTCGTCACCGTTTTGTTGTTGTATATTCCATTTTAGAATTCTCGACGTATTTGAAATTTTACAAATTCCACTTACACTTTGCAGAAATATTTCAAATCAATTGAATTTCCACACAATTCCGAGCGCTGATTCTGTTTTGTGTCACTTTATTCATTCACGTTATTTATTTTGATTTGTTTCTTCTTCGTTTTGTGTGTTGGAAATAATTTTTGATGCTTGCGATTCTTTAAAATATTCCCCAAGAGACGTTGGCGCAGAGTTCAATTGAATTGCGCTGAACTGGCGGCTGTTTCCGTTTCGCTTGTTCGGGGGGTTGATTTATTTGCGTTCTGTTGCGTTGGGCTGGGGGCGCAGCGAGAGTTCAACTTGAGTCCACCACCCGTTCAGACGTTCTATTCACTTCGATGAACATCTTGTAACTATTTTCGAAAAGCGAACGCAACTGCAGAGCAGAGTCGCGGCCGGACAGACCACCGCCACAGCACAGCACAGCACAACGCAGCGCAGCGCAGCACGTAACACCACACCACACCACTTCAGCGTAGAGCAGACCACACCACAACACAGCAGACCTGGCCAGGCCACAGCACAGCACGGCAGACAACGAGACCGACGATGAGACCGAAACAGAGACCAGCAGCAAGCAGCAACAGCAACAAAAGCGAATCGCATGCGGAGACCAGCAGCCAGTCGGCCAGCCAGCCAACGGCCAGAGCCGAGCAGATCCACGAACTCGCCAGCAACAACAAAAACAACACAAGCCGCACAAGCAACGGCAGCAGCAACAGCAACAGCAACAGACCGACGCGTCCGACCAACAAAGCCAATTCGAGCCAAAGCCAAGCAGAAGTCGTCGGCTATTGTTGGTGTTGTTGTTTTTGTCGACGTCGTCGGCGAGTGGTTTGGAGCGGCAGTGACAGCGAGGCGCACCAAAGAAGAGAACCACATACAGAAACAACAAAACAGTCAATTCAACAACGAGTTGTGGCGGCGCGTCAGTCCATCTCGAAGAGCCCAACAGCAGCGCAACAACAACAACAAAAACTGTTACAGCGACAGCAGCAGCGACGTCAACAATACAACGACAACGACAACAACGACGGCGGCAGCAGCAAGAAGTACAGCAACTGCTCGACGTTGCGACGTCGGCATTGCTGCCGCTGCTGGCTCTCATTGTCGTTTGTGTCAGCACTGTTGCGGGCCGCTGCTTGTGTGTTGCTCTTTGGTTGCGCCAGCAGTTGAAAATGAAACCGCCGCTGTCGCCTTAGTCGATGTTGTTATTGTTTCTTTTCTTCTTTAGTCGTCTCTTCGGATACTGCGACAACTGCGACGGCTGCTGTTGCCTCTTGTGCCTTCGGCGTTACACACTCCATATCAGCAATAATGGCAACAACAAAAACTACCAACCGAATCCCACCGAACCCACAGCCGCACTGAGTACTCGCTCGTACATGCGTTCGTTCGTTCTTCGCTTCTTCAATCTGTTGATGTTGTTATTGTACTCGAATAACACGCAGCTACAGAATATTGCACTGAAACACCCGCAACGACTACCGTCACCAACACTTGATTTGTTGCTGGCAAAGAGCGCACTAACCGACACTCGACACAGCAACCACACGCGAGCCACTTGAGTCCGCACATCGGCCGCCGTCGCCGCCGCGACTTCACTTCAAGTGGTGGCCGGCGCACAGCCAAACAATTGCCGAGTCCAGTAGCGCACACAACAACAAAAACAACAGCAAAAACTCATGAGCGCAGCTAAAACGGAAAATTAAACACACAGATACACGACAACGGAGTGGCAGCGAATAACAAGAAAAATAAATAAACACAAACGCAAATAAGAACAAAGAAATAAATTCAACTGTCTGCAGTGTGTGTCTCTGTTGTTGTTGTTGTGTGGTTGTTGTTACATGGGAATGGGTTGGGTTGGGTTGGGATGACGTTTTGGGGGGTTGCTGTGCTGTAAGCGCTCGCTGCAGTATGCACATTGCAAGCAGCGCTGTTAAACAGCCAATGGGAGCAGCTACCGGCTGAGAGCGCCCAGTTAACAGCGCACAACCAGAATTCTGTTAAACAAACAGTAGTCGAACGAATTGCATTGGCGAGCGCTGTTAACACTCCAGTGGCCATGTCAATTCTACAGAAACTGTTAAGATTACAGCGACGCTCTCGCAGCAGCATTTAATTCGTTGGTGCGCTCAATGCTCTGCGGTTATAAGAATTTTTGCGCTGCTGCATTTGTTGGTAATTTTTTTGTACATGCTATCTCTCGCTCTTTGCTTTAGTGCGGCTGTTGAATATTTACCCCCACCGCGCCTAAACAACACAGCAGCTATCGGCGTGTGTGTGTGCCGTAGTACACGTTCCCAGATTAAATATTCAAATATCTGCAGTCATGAAATGTGCGTTGCCGCTGCTGCGCCTCAACAAAAAAAAAACAAGCATTACGAGTCAAATCAAGCTTCAAATTTCGCTTATTGTCATTGTGGATGTACATTTCTACCCTACTCCACCCCACACACGTTGACTGACCGAAATCATGGCACTTCAGAGCGGCTACAGTTGCCGACGACCACTAGCATCGCTTGCTGTTTCTGCTGCTTCAGCGTTTTTTTACCTACACACACACACATGAGTACATTATAGGACATTGCGTGCGATGCGTGCGGTGCGTGCGTGATTTGTAATCAATTTTAATTGAGCGTTTAATTGAACAATTTCCCACTCGTCGCACTCACATTCCCATCTCTGTTTCCATTACCATCGAACCCCATTTCCATGCGGTTGGCCTTGCAGTGCACCACACGGCACGGCATGCGGCGCCGGCTGCGCTGCACGCTCCTAAAATGCGCATTGCAATGCGATACACGCCGGCACGCGGCGTTAGAAATATTATAAAAGTTGGAAAAGGCGAATGCAGCACGCAATGCATAGCAAAAAATGCGGCTCGCGCTCGTTTTATTGGCTTGTTTGGAGTGGTTGTCCTTGGGTTGTTTCTATGACGGGATCTTACATTGACATATATATAGATACATCAATAGCCAGAGGACAGCTGCAGTTGACAAACAGACGATTCCAAATGTAATTTGATGCGACAAGCAGAAAAAGCAGAAGAGACAATCGGTGAAATCGGTGCAACAGGACATGCGACACAATCAAAAATTCAACGAATTACATCGAAGAGAGGAAACATTGGGAGTTACTTTTATGAAGCTAGAAAACCTTAAAGCAAGTTTCCTCAACAATTAAAAAAGCAGTAATTCATTTTTAACTGATGAGCATCATTGAAACAATCCTATTATCTAACAACTCTATTATTTACTGATGACTCAATTCGTTCTCTCTGACCCGATCGATGACGTGGCGAAACGTATAATGCATTTTTATTGAACCCAATCTCTTCATTGCTCCAAGTTCCCTGCTCCGCCAATTCAAGTCCCTCTTCTGTGCCCATCAACGCTAAAAGCGCTGACCTTTTTCGGTCGCATGCTTCAAAAGGTAACAAAAATCGAGCACAAATATTTTGCTTATTCCCGAATGCCGCACATAATTGCCAATTGCTACATTAAACATTGCTTTACGAGCAATTACGACCAAAAATTTCCAGACGCTTTTCATATGATCGAACGTTTTTTTTTCTGTTGCCATTTTTTCATTCGTAGAGGGTTCCATGAATTACAAATGGCAAAATTTTAATTTGTTTCTTGCTCATTGCACACATTGATGGGACCCTTAGCGGCCGAGAAGGTAGCTAACTTTAAATTTGCCAAATTACTGCAAAAGCTTTTACGTAGCAAACAGAACTGTTGGGGTCAGCACTGGCCGGTACAACGACGGTAACTAGCGGTGACGGACGGACAGCAGCGACCTTTGTTGGAGGAGCAGTAAATGCCTCATCGTCGTATAATTGGAGTGGCTTCATTGAATTTCAATTTTTCGGGCAGCTGTGTGCAGTGTGCGCACGTGGCGGCCCATGAAACAAGCCCCAAGTGGACTCGCCGACTGGCCACTTTAAGAAAACTTTAAGTGCTAAATGCTAATGCGATGCCAGCAGCAACCACACACAAACACACACACACACACATACTTGAAAAAATGCCAACGCACATGTAAACACAGAGACACACACACACATACTCGCACGAAGCGCATGAAAAACGAACGAACGAGCAGCAACGTTTGCGCAAATCTCGCATTCGCCGTCTGGGTGGAGCAGTGACCAGCGCTGGCGCGGCACAAGAACAACGACAGCGGCAAAAGCCAAACGCGCTGCTGTTGCGTTGGCCAAAAGCCAAGAATCGAACCAGTAGCCAGTAGCACAATTCGAAGCGGCAGCAACAGACGGGACACGCGGGCGGCTGACAAGATGTGCGCGCACAGCCAAACATCTGCGCTCGCTCATGGAAAATCAGCAGCCGCGCCGCCACAGCAGTTTTGTCTTTGCGGCCACAAATGAAGAGTGGTAACAGCGCAAGGTGCAGGAAGTGCAGAGCGGAAGACAAATTCGCATTCGTTGCGAAGCAAATCGAATGCGCCACAAACTCAAATCGAAATTTAAAAAGTTTTCAAACATTGGAAATGATGTGAATGCCAAGTGGAAGAAGGCTGCCGGCCGGGCAAGGCGACGAAGTACTGTTTGCTGGAAATTGGCAACATGTTGTTGTGGCAATCAATAAAATCGCAAAGATTGAATTTTAAATGAGCGCCAGTTGCAATGCAGCGTACATTGGGTGGAGTGGCGGACGAACATCGTTGGATGTGTGTGTGTGTTTGTGTGGTGTGGGTTAAATATTTGAAGCGACAGAATTTTGAGGAATTTTATAGCAATTTAACTATAAAAAGATGGGAAATCATTTCAAAGAGAATAGAGAATTAATCTTGAATGATTACGAAGTAAGCCTAAAAGTATACCACAAAAAACCATTGAACCATTGCAAGCAAATAACAAAATATTGATTCTGAAAGAACGATGTGTGGCCAAGAAAAAAATAATAAATAGAATAATAAAGTCCTAAAGGTCGGTTGGGGGCCAAGAATTGTGCTACTGAGAGTGAAAGTTAGAGTAAGTACGAAATATTTGAAGCGTCAGAATTTTGAAGAATTTTATGGAGGAAGGATTGAAAATCTGGAGAATGGAGAAGTATTTGGATGGAATGAAGAATTTTATAGCAATAATAATAGAATAAATAAAAGGATGGAAAATCATTTTAAAGAAATTTAACTAATCTTGACTATGTGATGTGACCACATAAGCCTAAAAGTATACCAAACAAAACCATTAAACCATTGCAAGCATATAGCGAAATAATAAATAACAAATAATAAAGTCTGACGAAGGATGGTTTGTGGCCAACATTTGTGATACTGAGAGTGAAAGTTGGAGTAAGTACGAAATATTTAACGTTTTAGAATTTTTAAGAATTGTATAGCAATATAGCAATAAAAATGGAACAAATAAGAAGATGGAACATTATTTTAAAGATAATGAAGCACTAATCTTGACTATCTGATGATTACGACATAAGCCTAAAAGTATGCCACAAAAAACCATTGCAAGCATGTAACAAAATAATAAATAAAATAAAAAAGTCTGAAAGGACAGTTTGGGGCCAAGAATTGTGATACTGAAAGTGGAAGTTAGAGTAAGTGCGTTAAGTAAGGATGGGCTGTGGGAAAGTGAAGTTGACTCATAAGTTAATGAAAATAATTAATTACTGAGGTGAAAAGACGAGATGATGAGGTAACGTGATGTGTGGTGAGGTAAGGGTACTGTGAAAAGTAAAGTAAGGCAACGTGAGTCAAATGAGGTTCGATAAGTGAGATAAGGCCGGGGAATTTTAGGTGAGAATCGAAGTCGGGTATGAATTCAGGCATAATGTGAGAGATATATTGAATTAGAAAGTGAATGATAAGGTGATGGATAATGTTAGGGATGCGATCCGAGATAAGGTTAAGAATAAGTATTGGAATATATGAGGAAAAAGACGCGCTATAAGGTGGGTAGGAGGTGTGGTGAGACGATATTATGTTAGGTGTCTTAAGATGAGGTGTGCTAGAAGCAATGGGTTTGTGATTAAGTTGAATGGAATGGAGGTATGGGTGGAGTAAGATGAGGTGTTAGTTGAGTTAAAAGGTAAGGGGTGGAGAAGGGAAAGGCGAGCTAATATGACTAGTAACGTGAAGTGATTAAAGTAAAGTGAAATAAAGTGAGTTGTGGTATGTTGAGATGAAATGACTTGATTTGTGGCAAGGTGAAATAGCTTGGACTATAGAGACATATGTAGATTAGGTTAGGTTGGAGTGGCAGCATCCTATGTGAAAAGCTCACTTAAGCATATCTTATGGCTCATTGTGATACCTCAGTAGATGGCGCGAGTCCACCTTACAGCGCTGAGACCCAAGAAGATTCCAGATTTCCAGAAGGTTCAGAGGCGATAGTTCGGTTAGACTAGTAAAGAAAGCCGAGCCGAGAGACTTAAGTTTTCTTTTGGCTAATGAAGGCACATATGTATGTATGTCGCGTCTTAACCCTTTCAGGACTACTGGGATAATACGCCCTAGCAAGTTTTTAAAACATCTCAAAAGATTTATTCAGATCTTCTGACCCACGCAAAATTATAATTTGAATTATATGTCCTCGGATAAAAGGATAATTTAGAATTTGTGAGTATGCAACAAAATTTTGCAGTCGCAATTTAGATAGCATGGAAACATTTCCACTAAGAGTATTTAGGTTTTTAAAATTAAACTCCGTCCCGAAAGGGTTAAGTAAGCATTATGGACTGAGTGTGTTTGGAATTGGGATGAAATAACTTTTTTAAAAACCATATGTTGAGATAAAGGAAATTGAAGAGTTCTGTTGAAAAAATAGAAAAAAATGTTGTGAGGAATCGATATTTTGAGCTGAGATATATATATATATATATATAGAGTCCTAAAGTTCCGCGAGGGAGCAAAGGGCCGCAACGAGTTTCCTCCATTCATTCGTGTCAAGCGCCAGCATCTTGATTTTGAGCTGAGATGGAGAAATCATAATGGGAAATATTCCAGTAAGATGTGGTAAGGAGTTATGAGATGTTTAAGTATTTATAAAATTAAAAAAAATTCGAGTGCTAAAGTGATAGTAATTAAAGAGCAAATAAACTAAAGTATGGTAAAGTACGACTGATAAGTATGTACGTATTAATGTACTGAGTAAAAAAGTATCGAAACAACTAAGTAGAAAGACTAAAGTTGTCACTAAATCGGTCACTCAATGCTTGAGTAGGAAAAGTTAGGTTAGGTTACAAATGAAGTGTGTGCGACACGCACTTCTATTCAGAGACTCTTGTTCACTCCATTGTGATTCAGAGTAGCTAAATGGAATGTAAAAAACATATAGTGCCATCAGCAATAAGCGAATAGGACAATAAAACCTCACATATTAAACACTAAATACGTGGTACTCAAATAGTTAGAGCGCACACCCGGGCCGAGGGTAGATAAAGATCTCCGTAGGCCGCCAGTATCTTAGGTCGTTCGACGTAATCAATTCAGTAGCATCGCTCCGAAAGCCTTTATCGCCTCGCCATATGGCAGCAACAATAACAACAGAAACAACAAAACTAAACGCTTAATAGAAAAAACCGCCGTCTACTTGAGGCGGAAAAGTCCAAAGCAGGACATTTCTATGCGACGGCACAGGCGGCCAACACCAAAGCCAACATGATTTTTATGCTAATGACGATTGGCACAAGTTGCTGTCACAGCGTGTGTACTGTTTGCGTGTCGGCAGCAGCAGCAACGGCAGCAACAAAAACAATAACAGCTGACAAGCAGACGGCAACAAATAACATGGCAATGAAAATAAAAACACAGCCGCCACGAAGCCAAAGCACAACCCGGCTCAAGTAACAACACCACTCCAGGCCCCTCGGTCCCTCGGGCCCTAATACCAATAAACCAACGCCCACCATTTAACGTGCATGCAACAGTGAGCAGCGCCAATATGCACGAACGGGCGGCGCGGCTGACATGTGTTGAACACGCTCGCAGCTAAAAATTAGTCAAAACTAAAGCTTTGGATTTTGTTTTTGGATTTTTCTTCAATTTTTATGTTTTTGTTTCTTATGGATATTTTTATTCGTTTCTTAGTACGTTTGAAGCATTTAGGGTCAGCGTCGCTAACGAGCGCAAATTTTTATTTTGCTTATTTTGTTTTTTCGTATTTTCGTATTTTCATGTTTTTTGCTTTCATGTCTTCGTCGTTGACGTCGTCGTTGGCGTTGTCTGTTTTTTTTATATGCAAGCATCGACTGACTGATTTGCTGCTGCTGCATCCAACGGCAACAATCTGTCGCGTTCGGCTGTCGGTTTGTCTGTGCGCGCAACAACCGGAAAGCGTGCGAATGCGCACACGACGGAAACGGATGTGGCCCATAAACGACATCATTAGTAGCGTTGCGTGGTTAATGGGTTGCCAGCGCTTACGCATTTTTTCGGGTCCCCTCACGCTCGGCGCCCGCTGGCTGACGACACACAACAGCGTTGTTGGTGGCGATCCTCTTTCCACTCACCCCCCCGCCCCGCTTTTTTGCGTTCTACTTGCGTGCGCTTCCTTCCGTGCGTCAACATGGAGGGTTCTTCATTTCCGTTTGGCGCGTTGTGTCCTGCCGCGGCGCCACTTGCCGCTTGCCGCACTCACCCACAAAATTAAATTCTTCACCAAGTTTGGTCGGCTTTCTTAGCGGATTGTTGAAGTCGCAAGCAGCAATAACGCTTAACCCGACTTTACTTTGGCTGTTCGCACTGCTGTCTCGCTGCTTCGACAATTTTTTTCGTTGCGCTTTTCTTCTGGCTTCACTTTATTTTATTTCATTTTAGTACGCTGCGGTTATCCTTTTTTACGGCCACTTTTTACTACCTTCTTTTATGTCTGCGTGCGTGTGCGTGTGTGTGGGTGTCTGTGCGAGTGTGGTATTTCATTTTGCCCAGCGGAAATGTCATCCACACTGACAGCCGCTGCCAGCGCAACCACTAACAGCTGCAGCCACAACGACTCCAGCAGCGACGGCGGCAGCAATTCCTGTAATTTCATTAAACGTGCCAACTTCCTTTAGACAAAATGTTATTTCACTTAATATTTCAAAATGGCCGCCGCACTGTTGTTGTCTGTGATGTCCTTTGGGTTTGCGCCTGAAAGCGAGCGGCACAGAAGGTCAGCAATCAAGGCTTTGCTCAGCTTATATGGCAGCCAGACATTCTCGCTCGCCATAAAATTGTCAACTTCTGAAGCGAAATGAAATTGAAACACTTTAAAGCGAAATGAAAGCGTGCAGCATGTGGGATCCTTTGTGTGAGCAATATATGGCATTTTGAATGCTTTGCACTTGAATTAATAGCTCGGAGAGCAACTGAGAGTAAAGAAAACTTGGACAAAATGTTTCTACTATTTTAATTCACTTAAAAAATTTCATAGAATTATTTTGCTTGTAATTTTTCATACTGAACTCTGGTTAATAAATTTTCAATTTCAAATTTTTCAAGTTACTTACTGACTTCACTTATTTGACTCAAGTTGCGATAGAAAGAATGAGTTTCTTTCTATGGCAACTTGATCGGCGCAACAATTTAATCTTCCTCCTCATCCTTTCACCTTCCACCAAGTCATGTTCCGACACTCGCTTAACGCTTAAACAACTCAACATTTCTATGCAAATTAACTATGGCCACATTGTTGTTGTTGTACTGCAAATGAAGTTTCATTTAGTCTGGTTGCACTCAAACCAACAACAACAAACATAGCGACGCGACAAATGTCACAAGTCAAAACGGAAGCAATAAAAAAGTTGGTACGGAAATAGTTGTTGGCCAAAGTGCGGAGGGCGGACTGTGCAAAGCTCAACACGATTTCCACTTCCGTCGAACGTAATTTCATTGCTGTGTTGCCTCAAATGTCAGCGCCGAGACAGAGCAAGTGCCGCCGCCGACAGGACTACGGACAATTGGAATTAGCAAAATTAGTTAACGGCAGAAATAGAGCAAAAGCAATAAAAATCAGCGTGAAAGCGGAACAGTTTGTTGGTGTGAGTGAGCTTAAGAAACTGAGAGACTTGAAGAAAAAATAAAAAACTTGTGTCTGTCTTTGCATTTTGGCTTTTGGCTTTGAAATGCCAGAGGCGCATCGATTGTGGAGCTTAACAGCATTTAGCGGATCATTGAAATTAAATCCAGGTTAGGCTTCAGCGATGTTATGGGAATTGAATGTTTCAGTTGATTTTTCTATTAATTTTCTATTTGCTTATGGCTTTCTGAATTTTTAATAAAAAAAATTTAGTAAGAAATTCACTAAGATGTGGGGGTTTAAAAATTCACGAAATATGGTTGCAGCCATTGCAATTCTTTCTTTCCTCAAAATGTTTATATCACATTAGAAATGTTTATGAGTTCGTGAAAGTACATAAGTGTTGCATTATTAGTCATGCTGAGTTTGATTAAATCAAACAATGGATCACATTTTCAATCGGACTTCAAGACTTGAGAAGTCTTCTTCTCAGTGAGTTTTTTGTTTTGTGGTGAGAAGATGCACTGAGAATTGAAAAATGTCTATCAGTTCTTTTACTCAAATTCACTCGCGAGACAACAAATCCATTGACGTAAATTTCAAAATGAATTGAATGAATGAAATGGTAAAGCAACAATTGGCTTCTTTAGCCCTTTCGACCCCGAATTTTACCCTGTGTCTCGATATTACTTTTTGATACTTAAATCATGAAAAACTTGTCCAAGAATTGAGCACACCACATTTGAAATCGCCACGCCTCTTTGTTGGAGTTCTAGAGCTAGTTTACCTTTGAGCAATTTTAGCTTAACCCTTTGCAGCACGGTGGGAAGACGTATATCCCACCTAGAATACTACCACTTATCTTGAAAAGTTTTTAACAGATTGATACAAAAATTGGTGTCCAGGGGTTTTCGGGGTCGCTGATCACGAATTTATTATCAGATTACCAAAATTCAAAATGGCGGATCCAATATGGCGGACCGAATTAGTGAAACTTATTCACATCTGTATGAAAATTGGTATACGGAGGTTTTCGAGGTTGCTGATTACGAATTTGATATCAGATTACCGAAATTCAAAATGGCGGATCCAATATGGCGGACCGAATTAGTGAAACTTATTCATATCAATATGAAAAATGGTATACGGAGGTTTTCGGTTTTTTCACTAATTCTGTCGGCCATATTGGATCCGCTATTTTGAATTTCGGTAATCTGATATCAAATTCGTAATCAGCAACCTCGAAAACCTCCGTATACCAATTTTCATACAGATGTGAATAAGTTTCACTAATTCGGTCCGCCATATTGGATCCGCCATTTTGAATTTTGGTAATCTGATAATAAATTCGTGATCAGCGACCCCGAAAACCCCCAGGGCGACTATTTTCATTGAAAAAAAGTTATCTGAAAAATGTATGCTTCAAAGGGTTAAAACGGGTTAAATAAATTTTGTATAAATATTTTTTAATTACATAAAAATTATTTAATATTTATGGAAAAATACAAAATTATCACTTTTTGATTTTATTTAACCATAACTAAAAAAAATTGGGTTTTAATGAAACGCGCCCAATTCGCAGACTTCAATTAGAACACAAACTTTCCCTGATATCGCTGCAAATTATACGAAATTATTTTTGGGATAACGGTAAAATTTTTTTAATTTGCTTTGAATTCACATCTAAAAATATGAATTTGTTGGTACGTACTCTAATTAAGCCCATAAATCAAGCGAAGCTTTGGCTTTGAGGCAACTTTGGGGTCAAAAGGATTAGAAGTAATTCAGTCAAAGAGTCAAAGAAGTTGAAGACAAAATCTTTTCGTTTTCAACAACATATCTTGCTGGCATCGCATTCAACAATCCTTTGCCCAGACTCTAATAAATTCTCCACAAATACTCGGTTTGTGCCACACTCGACTCTTTGTTGAAATTCAAGCAACTTTACTTTGCATTCGAAGTCAAACTTTTGGTGTCATTCGCACCACGACCAGCTATGCTGCAATTAGATTTTGTATCTTCGTCAAGTTTGAGTCAGTTTCACTGCGTCACACTTCAGCACACACTTTAGCCCCACTTGAGCCTCGCCACTGCCTCGACTTCACGCCCACCACTTGGTTGTGGTCCGCCGCGCCGCCGCCCGTTTCCATTGTTTTTTGCTGCTCGCTTCTACCTGCGCCCATTTCGATTGTGCTGATGCTCGGAGTCCATGTCCTACCGCCCTATCGTTGGCTGTGCTGTGGAATTCCCAGGCAAATTAAAACATTCCCACTTTCCAATTGTGCCTTCGGCACGCTCCACTGATTTCGCACGCAATGCCCCGAATTCCCAGCACGCAATTTCGCCGGCGTTGGCCTTGTAGTTTGCTCGCTTTTCAAGCATAGCTTTAGGCGCTGAACCTCTTGCCAGTTCCAGTCCAGCTCAGCTCAACTGGCTTGACTTGTTGTTTTGCCCTTTTCACCGCAACGCCGAGGCGCCAAATCAAGTTCTATGCGCTTCGGCTGGCCGCATTCTGTCGAAAACAACAACCGCCAACGGAAGTCAGCTCCCAATGGCCATTAGTCCCACTAACAGCCACTAACCGCGGCGCACTGACTGAAAGGGTTGCTGTGCCGGCGCAAAAGTGAGGTTATGCTCTGACTTTTGTGCTTCTGCTTGCGTTGTTGTTGCTCTGTTGTGCGCTGGTGGTGAGGTTCCGGTTTTGGGTTTGTTATGCATCCGCCTCCCTTTCCAACCCACCAACAACAATCTCAACCCACTCCAAAAGTTCTTCATATTATTGTTGTTGTTGTTGCTTTTGTGCTGTTACATTTTCATGTATTGCGTTTTTGTTGTTGTTTTCATTGGTGGTTGGATTATTTGTATTTATGGTATTTGAAAATGGCGTTTTTTGTTGTAGTTTTTGGGTTTAATAAGGACATCCGTTTGTGGTAAGCACGAAAATGTTGCAGCAGCGCGATTGAAACGAATACAAAATTACGCGCACACACACACACAAACACGAACACGCATACACGCTTACAATTGTATCCTTGTGTGGGCCAATTGTCAGCTGTGAAATGGCGTTGAGCTAAATTGAGTTGGACTGCAATGCGTTCGCTGCCAATGTCAATGACTGGCAACAGTTGCTATTGTTTTTGATTATTGTTGTTGTTTGCTGTTGTTGTTATTGTTGCTGATACAGTTGGCTTTTAGTTTAGTTGTGGGTTATTAGAAATTTTAAAGTTGTCGGCCGAGTGTGGTCTGGCAGCTGGCAACAACTTGGTGAATGGCTGACGGTGCCTGCGGAGGTTGGAACGAGGCGAAAGTGATTAAAATTTCAGTTGCCGTTGTGCTGAGCGAACGATGAAAATTTCAATTTAATTCCAATGTGAATGGCATTTGTTTTGTTATTGTTGTTTTTGTGCTTATTTGAGAAAGCAATTTATTTTGGACCAGTCGGAATGTTACTAACGCCGGCCGCAAGAACCCTTGTTATGAGATTGTTTTTCAGACTTTCGAATTGTTGCTTCGAAACAAAACTTAATTAGAAGAAAAATCACTTGAAGTGTACAGCAATAAATGAAGATTTCAAGCTGTTGCTGCTTAACGACCAACAACAATAACGGTGACAAGTGAAACGCTGTGTGCGAAGATTAGTAGGGAATGTTATGAATTTAATGTGAATGAAATTTTAGAGTAAAAAACTGAACAATTTGGTACATTAAGTTGAATAATGAACATTTCGAAACATTCGATTTTGACAATGGGGACCTCTTGGAAATATTTTTGTTCCTATGATTCGATTGATGTCACTGGAGCAACAGTAGTGTTTTCTAGGAGAGATATGAATTTGTTTTGAGAATTTTTACTTGAAGGGTCCTTGAGCATCAATTGTTGGTTTGACTTAGTTCTGATTAGGAGAGGTATGAATTTGTGTTAAACATTTTTTCATGAAGAGTCCTTAAGGATCAATTGTTGGTTTTATTTAGTTCTGATCAGGAGAGATATGAATTTGTTTTAAAAATTTTTTCATGAAAATCCTTAAGATCAATTTTTGGTTTTATTTAGTTCTGATTATGAGAGATATGAATTTGTATAGAGATGTTTTGCTTGAAGAGTCCTTAAGGATCAATTGTTGGGCTTATTTGGTTCTGATTAGAAGAAAGTTAAATCTAATTCTGCTAACAATTGCTCAAGTATTATAAGTTGCATGTATTTTATAGAAATAGAATTTTATAGAAACTCTACAATCAGCATTCACAGACTTCTTTCAGCTTACAAAGATTCAAAATTGTGTAATTATTGCATGGATTAAATAAAAATTATGCTGATTTGAACAGTTCAAGCTTGCAAGACTCATTTTAAGACTGACTGTGTTTAGTGATCTGTCGATATCCATTCTTTTCTTCGCCTTTTTTACTAATGTTCCTACTTTTTGTACATTTATATTTTTTCGAATTTTTACTTCGGCTTCAAACTTCCCAAAATCAAAGTCTTTTAACCGTTTTCAAAGACTTCTAACCCTTTCGACCCCAAAGTTGCCTGAGGGCAACTTCACCTATTCGTCATCTTATAGCAAAAGCTACGACTGATTTATGGGTTTAATTTAATTAATAAAATTAATATTTTTAAAAGCAAATTACAATAATTTTACTGTTATCCCCAAAATAATTTCCAATCATTTGCAGCGAGTTCAGGGAAAGTTTGTGTTCTAATTGAAGTCTACGAATTGGGCGCGTTTGATCAAAACCCTGCTTCCTTAATAATGGATAAGTAAATTCCAAAAGTAATAATTTTGTATTTTTCCATAAATATTTAATAATTTTTCTGTAATTCAAAAATATTGATACAAAATTTATTTAACCCGTTTTAAGCTAAAATTGTTCAAAAGTAAACTAGCTCTAGAACTCGAACAAAGAGACGTGGCGACTTCAAATGTGGTGTGCAAACTTCTTAGGAAAGTGTTTCATGATTTAAATACCAAAAAGTAATACCGAGACACAGGTGAAATTCGGAGTCGAAAGGGCCAAAGAAGCCAATTGTTGCTTTCAATTCATTTTGAAATTTACTTCAATGGATTTGTTGTCTCGCGAGTGAATTTGAGTAAAAGAACTGATAGCCATTTTTCAATTCTCAGAGCATTTTCTAACCACAAAACAAGAAACTCACCGAAAAGAACACTTCTCAAGTTTTGAAGTCTGATTGAAAATGTGATTTATTGTTTGATTTGATGAAACTCAGCATAACTAATAATGCAACATTTATTGTCACGAACTCATAAACATTTCTAATGTGATATAAACATTTTGAGAAAAGAAAGAATTGCAATGGCTGCAACCATATTTCGTGAATTTTTAAACCCCCACATCTTAGTGAATTTCTCACTAAATTTTTTTTATTAAAAATTCAGAAAGCCATAAGCAAATAGAAAATTAATAGAAAAATTTAATTTAATTAATTTTTCATTTTTTCATTCATTTCAATTCATTAAAACCTAATTACAAATAATCTACTCTGTCGCTCACTTATCACTGTCTCTCACAGGACGTCACCAATCTCACTAGAAAATAGGCTCTTGTTCTTCTTTTTTAACCCAGGCTTTATCATTCTTAGTGCGGCAGTGAAAAGTGCTGTTGTCTAGAGTTTCCTTCACTTCTCCACATAACATGTCGACTTCATTTGCTTTAACTTTCTTCTTTGACAATTCGCCCCTCGACCAACCTTTGACAATTTCTAAAAACTTGAACTTGGCTGACATCTTTAAGATAATTTCAACATTTTCGTCACTTGAAATTGTTCACATTTTCAGCCTACAATCGCACACAAATTCAAAAATGCCACACCGCGTTCCAGCACGTGCCTCGAGATATTTCGAGTCTCGAACAGGCCAAATCCAACCTGCCACTTGTTTCAGAATTCTAAAAACACCACAGAAACGCTACAGCAACAAAATCAACAAATCTCATGAATAATGTGAACATATGCGCAAGTAAATGTGTCCCGCTTCGTAGACATGCAACAAAATCCCAACTGGCAATGTTTTTGTTTTTTTGGAACATATAAAAGAACTCATGGACTGTTTTTTGCACTTTTTCGGTTGACCAAACATTTGAATTGCATAGTGGCGGGCGTTGCGTTTTTTCGTTGGCCATTTTTGAAACCACAAAGCATTTGGCTGCCTAACTTTTGGTTACTGTTTTTTATTTTATGTTTTTATTTTATGTTTTTATTTTATGTTTTTATTTTATGTTTTTTGCAATTTTTCGCTAAATGCCAACATGCTAAATCCTGCTAAATTAACACATATTAGTCATTTTGGTGGAATGTCGCCCACACAAAAAGTCACTTTAAAGTCCGCTCGACGAAGAGCGCATAAAAAGCTGACCGCAAAAAGGCACGAGGAGGTCGCAGTGGAATGTTTCGCGCAGTCGAAAAGCGAAAAAAGGAGCCGAGCCGGCACCAAATGGCGTTAATCCATGAATTATTGCTCGAAAGCATGCCAAATGTTTTATTCAAGCACAGCAGGTAGAAAGGACAGCGAAGACGAAGGCGCAAAGTGCTAGTAGCCAAAAGTGTTTAGTGCTCGAAACGAATGGCACGAATGGGCAAATAATAAAATTAAAATAAATATAAAAATGTATACAAAGTGCCAAATCCTTAAAAGCATACCTCACTCTAAAGATACAACAACGAGAACGAGCAACATATTCAAGCTGAGACTCTTCTTTGTTTTGTTGCCATTGTCGACGTAATCAACACGTTTTCAATTTTAGTTTAACCGGCGCTGCGTGAAAATGCGCAGCCAAACTGCAAAAATAGTGGCGACCAAGTCGATCGCACAGACGCCACCGAACGCCAAAGGAACACATAAAAAAGGCATTGGATGTCGGTGGAGGGTAGAAAAAGTGCCAAAAAGAAACGTGAAGAAGTGAAAAGAAATGTAGAAAAAATGCAAATCTTTTAAAATATGCGCAGAGCTCCTCAAAATTGCCGCCTTTATTCGCTTTGCGTTGGTCTGACGGCGCCCACACAAGTCTTTGGCTGCCGCAGACACACACTCGCACACATACACGTCTCACATGCAAGTCTTATGGTCGGATGTATATGGCGACATATGTAGATTTAATGAGATATGTGTTTCTGTGTGCGTATGGCATCAGGTACAGCACTGCCGTCGTTCTCATGCGGCGCGCGCAACGAAACGCACATTTAGATAAAAGGCACAAACAGCAACGCCATACATACATATTTTCATTCTCAAATGTCTTTTGTGGGCTTTTGTGCTGAATGATCGTCAAATTCAAGAAGCAAAACAAAAAAATGTGAAACGATTTTTGTGACACTTGAAAAACACACAAATTGCCAAAATCCACTCGGCCATATTTTATGCGTCATGCCAGCAGCTTTGTCGACCGCACGAAAGTCAATCTGCACTTTTGTCTTCTGGCAACGACCACCACCAGCAAATCGACCAACCAACCAACCAACCAGTCGACCAAATGTTCCGGCTATCCTCGGTTCGCCGTTTCGTGCTCAGCAGCAATTAGAGAGCGATTTGTTTTTCGTTTATCTGCAACGAATCGTTTGCAAATATTTAACCTGTCAGACGACAGTCGGCCATGCTGGCAGCCTGTCGTTTTGCCCCAAGTGTCGACTCATTGTTGGTTTTATTGTCATTTGCATTGTTGTTGTTGTGCGATTGTCATCGGCATTAAATTGCCGCCTAAGCTTTCGATGTTCACTCGAACACACACACAGACATTTATACAAATTCTCACACAATTATGCCAAATGCATATCAACAGCGCCGATACCATAATGTCAATGTGTGTGTGTGTGTGTCTGTGTATTTGTCATTTAGTGCCAAATGCAATAATGGCAGCAGCAACATTTGTTGTTTGAGTGAAAATTTGCAAAGCATTTGACATTGTTTTTGTTTGTTCTGGAATTGTGATTTGATTTCATTTGTTTGCATTTGCTTTTTGTGCATTTGACTTGCATAAAGGCAGCTCCTGTTGTTGTTTTTGTTCTGTTCTGTTCTTGTCGCTGTTCTATTTATTGTTGTACTACATACACATATGGCCAAAAAAATAAGTACACTACCTAAAATTATGTTAATGTACAATTTTTTTTTTGCGTATTGAATACATACATGGTACTTCCATTTTATTTTAATAATTTCAATATGGCAATGCTTTTGAAAGTGAAAATGAAACAGGGTTTTCCCCAATTTGTCGTATTTGGTCTTGTTTCGCTGTGATTTGGTATAATTGGTTGGTCATAAAAATAAGTACATTGATTATTTTTCACGTTTTTCAACAATCTGATCAGTTTTTTCGCAAAGGTTTGTTTATTTATTTGTATTATTTTTTAGTTATAGTAAAATAAGAAGGAAAATATCTTGCAGATGGGCCGCAATAAACATTGTACTTCCGAGGAGAGGAAAATCGCTTTGAGGTTGAGAAATGACGGCCAAAGCCTTCGTTCCATTGCCAAAACTTTGAATCGGTCACTATGTTTTGTCCAAAATGCTTTAAAAGCTAAGAAGAACATTGAAAAACGCGGAAGACCAAAAAAGACGTCTATAACGACAGATAATCATATTGTCACTCTTGCGAAAAAGGACCCATTTGTATCCTCGAGAGCCATTTCAGCAGACATCGGTAACGTGATTTCTTCCCGAACTGTTCGTCGAAGGCTACAAAAAGCTAATTTGCCTGGACGAATAGCCAGAAAAGTTCCTTTGCTTCGGAAAAAAAATTTGAAGACGCGGTTAGCCTTCGCAAGGGAACATTTAAATTGGTCCGGACCTGGCGGTGAAAAAAAATGGCGAAATATTTTGTGGAGTGACGAAACCAAAATTAATTTGTTTGGAAATGATGCTGCTCGGAATGTTCGACGTCCTAAGGGTAAAGAATTTCACGTGCGCTTTACTAAAAAAACCATTAAGCACGGGGGAGGCAACATTATGGTATGGGGTTGTTTTTCATGGTACGGTGTTGGACCATTACATCTTATAACCGATACCATGACAAGATTTCACTACAAAGACATCTTGGAAAATACCATGTTGCCCTATGCTGAGGAGAATATGCCGCTAAGGTGGACATATCAGCAAGATAATGATCCGAAGCATACTTCCAAGTTAGTAAAGAAATGGTTTCAAGAAAATGGAGTGGCGTTGCTTAACTGGTCGAGTCAGTCACCGGATCTGAATCCAATCGAAAATCTTTGGGGAGAATTGAAACGAAGAATTGGCAAGGAAGTATTCCAAAATAAGGACCAATTATGGAATTTTGTCCAAAAAACTTGGTATGAGATACCAATAGAGACTTGCCGTAAGCTTATCTCCAGTATGCCAAAACGAGTGGCGAAAATTATTCAAAATAAGGGTGGGTATACCGGCTACTAATAAAAAAAAGACTTTTTTAACAAAGAAAGCCGATAAAGTGGGAATTTGAATTTATTTTTTTAATATAAACAGAATGTACTTATTATTTTGTCCAACCATTTTCATTAATTTTATACTTTGTTAACGATACTGAAAGTTCCTTTTGTGTTTTATTCGTATTATACTTATTTATTTTACTTGTTATGTTATAAGAAAAGATTTATTAATTTGTTTTTAATTGAACTAAAATAAATATTCGCCTACAAGCCATTGAAAAGATTACATAGGCCTGTACTTATTATTTTGACCATATGTGTATATGCAAGTTCAACATTTGCATTTGTGTGCTGCAATGACCGTTGTGTGAATGTGTGATTTTGTCGCCTGTGCATTGTTTGTTTTGAGGTTAGGTGTCCTTTTGAATTTTACTTGGATGCAAATTAAAGCATTTTGTTGATAGGAAAATGCTGCAAATTAAACATTGGCAATTATTTTTCAATAGAAAAGAGTGAATAGAAAATGTTCTCAAACAAGAAAAGGGGAAAATGTTCAGAAGTTAATTGGGCTCCTATTTGTTCTTTATATGAATAGAATTAGTCATCCAAAAATCTGATGTAGCCATCGAACTTCACCCTTATGACTATATTCTTCTCCAACTTAAAGACCTCATGTTTTTTATTAAATAGTTCACAACTCATCGTCCTGCGTAGATGTTTGTGCACCTCATCTCACTCGTCACACAGGCGGCACATGTGTCGCTGTCTCAGCATCTTCAATACGATAAGTTAAGATATATGAAAACGAGTAGCCGTCCAGAGGTCTACCGTCATTAAATTCCATTCTGATGGCTATCTCCTTCGCCAAATCGAGTAGGTCCTTTTATTTCATAGTTTAGCACTCGTCGTCCTGCGTAGATGTTTGTGCCTTCAAATCGCCAAGACTGGACAACTGCACTCTAAGTGTGCCGCAGCTTTCATACATGGCCCTCAAGTTTCATGCTCATCGGGCTTTAGTTGTGTGCAGGGGCGGATTCAGAAAAGTATTTTGGGGGTTTCAAAAAGTAATTCTCTAATATTCATACATTTTTATATATATTACACACGGTTTAGTGCATATTTTTCGATTTGGATGCTCCGCAACCTTACACCTTCCGCAAAGGGTGTAAGGTTCAGAAGTGAGGTTGTCAACTTTTGAGTTTTTACAAAGCAATAATCAAAATGTATTGTCGAAACCCCATCTTTCAAAATGGAGTGTATCGATCCAGTAATAGAGATATATATTTTATACCAACAATTTCTCTTCTCTTCTTTAAACGTACTAAGCAAAAAATAGTCCAACGAATAGCTTAAACTTTTAAACTTCTCACAACTAACTTCCAAATCTCACTTTGGCCCATTGAACTCCTGCTCCACTTCCAAGTACAGCAACACAATTGCAACACCTTTGCTTATAAATTGCTTACATCTCTTCTGCATATTCCATACATTTTTCACCGCATCCCACTGCTGTCGAAAAACTTAATTTTGTTTGCCATTTTCGCCAACGCAGTGCGAATTTAATATTTGAAACATTTCTAGTTGAAGCCACCTTTCAGTTAGTGTTGACGAAGCTTACTGCTGTCTAGCGCCATGGCTGTTGCTTCTATTTTTATTTTTATTATTGTTGCCATAGTTGTTGCTGCTGCTGCCATCGCAAAGAGGTGTAAATTTGAATTTTAAAAGACTCAACTAAGCATAAAATATGAGCACATGAGCGCAGCACAGCCAGTGCGCCAACCAGCCAGCCAACCCACCAACCAGTCAGCCCGTCGACCGGCTAAAACCACCGTTGATACCTTTTTGAGCCACTTGCCGCCACACGCTGCACACATTTACACGCTGCATGCGCTCTGTGTGCTTGTGTGTGTGTGTGTGGCGGTTGGGTGGTGGCGCGACTGCTGCGCACGACACCAACAACAAAAAGAAATGCACCAAAGTATATGAAAATGGAAGCGTTTTAAAATTTTATTTACGCTGAAATATGAGTTGAAATCTTTTGTTTTATGATATGTTGTCAGCTTTATTTGTTTTGCCTTGCCATTGTCGTTGTTGTTGTTGTTTCTTACATGCTGGTTGACAAAAATTTGCATTTTGTTTTCGTGAAGCTTACGACCGAACCGTGTGGGTCTTTGTTGGCTCTCACAAACATCCAACTGCGCTGCATCAACGTCAGCGACTCTGTTGTCATTGTTGCAATCAACAACAACAACTCATCAGCAACCACCAACTCAGACGCGTACATAATATTTGCCAGCAGCATCCGTTTTCTTGCCGACTGCTTTTATAGCAACAACAACAATAACGCAAGCATTGAATGCAGTCAGTGTTGATTGTATTTGCTTTGCATTGCAAGTTGCCAGTTGCACTCGTCGCCAACAGACACTCACATGTCGGCGGCGCGTATCTGTTGTCGCTTGTGTTATTCTAAACGAATCATGTTAAATATTTGAAATCGGACTCGGTGTGAGCAGCCTGACTGAGCGCAATCAGCGTCGTCGCATTCGCAGACACATCAAATTTACGCTTTCACAACAACAACAAAATTTATGCTTTTGTCTCCTCCTTTTCCAACATCAACAACAACTACAACAACACCAATGCTCTGCATGGTCCAAGCGTTGCTGCAAAAGCAACAAACATTTCAGTTTTGTGTGGTAAGTTGTTGTTGTTGTTGTGCAGAATACATAACATTTAACGTTCGCACAAGGTGGCAAGGATTGGCGCAAAATTTACACTGGCAGCAACCAACCTCATAAAAATGTAAACAGAGCATTTGTTTGTTGTTTTAATTGAGTCGTGGTGTTGGGTGAAGCGTTGAGTGTTGAGTGCTGCGCGTTGGGTTAAAGCGACTGTGCGACTATTGTTGGTTGGCATATCGGCTGACAACACAGGGCGACAGGTTGAGTGAATTTCAGGGAAAGTGTACACCGTGCAGCTTTGGCCTACAAATTTTATGTTTGCAAGTGTAAACTATTGAAAATTGTAAACTACTAAAAACAAAATTGAAAAGCGCCATTCTATGAAAAAATATAAACATTTTTGCGCCATTGGCATTTTTTTGTCCATAACTTTTTGTTACAGTCTGAGCTGTAAATTCTGAACTTCTTAATCCTTTTGAAAGGTTTCTTTTCGTGATGAGAACTGGACTTTGATTTATTTATTGATTTTTTTTTAATTTCATTTTATTATATTTTATTTTATTTTATTTTATTTTATTTTATTTTATTTTATTTTGTTTTATTTTGTTTTATTTTATTTTATTTTATTTTATTTTGTTTTATTTTGTTTTATTTTGTTTTATTTTATTTTATTTTATTTTATTTTATTTTATTTTATTTTATTTTATTTTATTTTATTTTATTTTATTTTATTTTATTTTATTTTATTTTATTTTATTTTATTTTATTTTATTTTATTTTATTTTATTTTATTTTATTTTATTTTGACTTGATTTGATTTGATTTTATTTTATTTATTTTTTTATTTAATTTATTAATTTATTTTATTTTTAGATAATTTTTAATTAAAACATTTTAATGAATATAAATTATTTTCAGTTTTTATATATAAACACATAAGTACATAGTTACATATTTACAAGCACATAAAAGTTCATGCTTGAAAATCGCATTACAACGTGCGAGGACATCTGTGCGCCACTTGTAAACTCAATTCCTGTATATATACACCAAAAATTTGATTAAAATTATACATACGGACATATATGCGAGTGTGTATGTGTGTGTGTGAGTGCGTCCATTAATGTGCGTAAATGTATTATTCAAAAGTGACAGCGATGCTCGTGTCCGACAGCACCAACCGACGATCGACCCAACGCCCACTGCACAATTATGACTAACCATCCATCAAGAGGAGAGCAACAACAACAACAACATCAAACAACAACTACAGCAACAAACACAACCCAAATCAGCAACAACAACTATAGTAGTGGCAGCAGCAGCAGCAGCAGCAGCATTGACCACACTTGCGCCAAGTGAGTTTATGTGGCAGCAACGGAGGTCGGTTGGCCGGTCAGTGGGTGGGTCGGTGGGTCGCTCAAGGGTCGTGTCACTTCGATGACACTGACGTGAGTTGCTGTTGTTGTCATTGTCATTGTCGTTGTTGCTATTGTTGTTGTCATCGACGTAATGGGTCAACGTTGCTGTGTTTGTGCGCTTCTGGTGACTGTTGTGCGGGTTTGTTGTTTCGGCATTGGGCAAATGTTATTTATGATTTGTTGTTGCTGTCGTTGTAGTTGTTGTTGTTGCTTTATGAAAGTTGATGACATGGGGCCGAAACATGCGCCAAACGCATATTGTGTGGTCGACATGTCGGGGCGATTGTGGTCGAGTTGGCAGTGCTGTCGCCACACGAATGGCCGGGTGGGTGCTCCTGCTGCTGCTGCTGGCAGCAACATTTTCAAATTTGCTTTGCTGCAATTCAGGTTGGGGCCAAATTTCTGAATGTGTGAAATTTGCAAATTTCGCTAAATATGGAAATTTTAAGCAGAATGGGGAAAAGTCATAAATTGTTAAGCAGAAGCGTTGCCAGATCAATTCAAATTATAATGAGTTTCTATCATAGAAATAAGGAGTTATTTATTAAAGGATACAACGAAGCATGAAATTTAATTAATTTAGTAATTTTAAGCTGAAAAAATCCTATAATTTTTAGAAATTGTTTGAAAACAACGCAACAAAGATATTTAAACTCGCTTAATAAATTTATGGAGAGTTTAAAAAATTTTGAATTTTCCTATATTATAAAATAAAATAAAATAAAATAAAATA
Organism: Melieria omissa; assembly: GCA_963971225.1. NCBI lineage: Eukaryota > Metazoa > Arthropoda > Insecta > Diptera > Ulidiidae > Melieria > Melieria omissa. The sequence continues at coordinate 152,131,068 of OZ020267.1, forward strand.
AAATAAAATAAAATAAAATAAAATAAAATAAAATAAAATAAAATATTTTATAAAATTTTTTATAAAATTTTTTATGTTCTAAAAAAAGGAGGGAAATTTGCAAAATAAATTTATGACGAATTTATAAAATTTTGTATTTTCTAAAAAAAAAATTAAATTAGATGAACAAATTTATGCACAATTTATAAAATTTTGTTTTTCCTGTATTTGTATTTGTATTTATGGACGAATTATAAAATTTTGTATTTTCTAAAAAAATTGTGAAATTTGCAAAAAAAACAAAAGAAACAAAATTTATTATAAATTTTTTATAATTTGAAGAATTTTTTAAATGTTGAATTTTTAAGGATTTGTTGTTTATTTTTTCATATTTCCTTAATTAACATTAACCTTACTTCCTGTTTTATTACAAGTATTTCTTATGCAATTTTTTTTTTTCGTCGGCCTCGATAGTCAAGCGGGTAGCACGCTGGCTCCTCATACCGAAGGCTCCAGGTTCGATTCCTGGCTCGGGCTGGTGAACAACTCTTCTACTTCTATGGCTATTCACATGAAGGGAATGAGAATTACAAGAATCACAACTCATCTACTTCTATCGCTATCCACATGAAGGGAATGAGAATTACAAGAATCACACAAGTGCGCTCTTGGCAGGCAATGGCAAAAACCTCCAAGTGTGAACCAAAAAAATTGCCAATCGCCGTTCGGATTCGGCGTTAAACTGTAGGTCCCCTCCCCCCCTTTCCCCATCCGCTTGAAATGTGTGCTGTAACATATGTTGGCAAAAAACAGTGTTGCATACACAGTTCAAAAACGGGTGAAATATGTGGTATCACAATGGGCCTTTCAGGCCTCCAAGTGTGTCTCTTATAGAGGCAGCCACCGCAACCTAACCTAACCTTATGCAATTTTTTAGTATTTGTGGATTTTGTTTTTTTTTAATTTTTGTGCAATCGTTTACATTTGACTGTTGAAATTTAACTTGTGTGAACTTTTTAAATAAATGTTTCATTTGTTTTTGTTTTCGGAATATTGAAATTTGCATAACAATTTTATGGGCAATTTATAAAACAAAAAACAAAATTTACAGAAAATTATTAAAATTTTTTTTTTATTTTAAGCTTTCTTTATATGCTGAATTTTTAAAGACTTTTGCTTTTTTTTAAGTTCTTTTCACATTTACTTATTTATAAGCATTTCTTATGTAATTTTTTAGTATTTTAGGATTTTTTTTTTGTAATTTTTTATGCATTTTGTACATTTGACTGTTGAAATTTAACTTGTGTGAACTTTATAAATATATGTATATTTTTTTTTAATTTTCGGAACTATTATATCATATTTTTATTATTTTTTTTAGAATTTTTTCTTTATTGTTTCGTACAATTTCTTCACAAGTACCTTTTTTACTGCAACTAAATTCTTTTATGTCTCAATTTTTTATATTTGTTTTTTAGTTTTGAAAATAAAAAAAAATTTTAGGAACCTAAAATCATCACTATTTGCAGTTTGCAACTTACAACCAACAACATTTGCAGCAACAATGCAAACAATAAAAGTTCGCTTGCAGCCATCAAAATGTCGGAATTGTACAAATTACGGCAACAATTTCGTTGAAATGATGCCAACAATATTTTGCGCTGTTAACAACAAACGCACAACAACACAGTCACACACACACACACGCATTCATGCAACAACAACAACGACAACGAAAGAACATTAAATGGAGCGCACGAAATGCATTCGCGGCCATTTTTGTTGCTGTACGCATGCAACAAACACAACAACAGCCAACACGCACACATACATTTACACAAATGCATTACAGCAACAACCACAAACGCCATTAATTGTGTGGCAACTTAAAATGCCAACGATATCCGCCGGCGAGCAATGCAGATTAAAATACGAAATGAAGGCGAAATGGCGAAGCGCAACCAACGAAATCAAATATCGCTCACAAACGCCAATTGAAATGAGCAACAATTTAACATTTTAATGCTGCGCGCACATTGTTGCGCCCAAGAGCGGCCACAACAACGCGGCCGAACAAATTAGAGCAATTTTCCGCGAAATTTCCATTTCGCTAACAATTTCCGAGACTTTAATGGCCAACAAATGGTCGCCCAGCACCGCGCGGGACCGCTGTGTGCTTTCTACAAGAAACAAAAAAGGCAACACGGCACGGCAACACCGATTCGACAGTGCAACAACACAAACATTTCGACAATATAAACACAACCACAACAACGGCAATGAAACGAGCTCAGAGTGTGCAACATGTTGCGCCATTTTTATAATTTTTTGTTTTATTTTTTCAAAGCGAGCGAAAGCAACAGAAGCGAGACGCCAGCCGGGGCTTGAATTGGGTGTTTGGATTTTATTGTTGGCCGCCGCTGCGGTGGAACAGGTGGACATAAAATGGCGGCACTCAGTGCTGGGCTGAGGACTTTCGGTCCAGTTCTTTGCTGCTTCCTGGAAATTGATTTTTATGTTTATTAATAAATGTTGTTTTTGCTTCAACAGTTGTGCTTTCAGGCGTTATATTGTTGTTGTTTTATATATTTTTGGGCATAATTTTGGTTGCCCGGCACGTGCACATTAGTGGGTCCAATAAAATGGAAATATTTTTGTGCCTTGCAACAGACCACATAAAATTCATTAACAACAACAACAACAGCAACAGAACGAACAACATAAGTCAAATTGCTGCCAATGTATTCCTGCAACATTTGCGGTTATTTGCCATTTTAAAATGCTCGTCGTTTGCGGTTGTGTGAGTGTTTTTTGCTGCACAGTTTTTAATGCGTAAACTTTTTTATGCGCTCGTATGTGGCCACATTTCCAGCTGAATAATTTTCAGCGCGTTTTATTGCCGCATTATTAACGATTTGCAAATATTCTTTAGCGCTTTTTGTGCACTCGATGATGCGGAATAGCGACGATTTAAAACGTGACGTCGAATTGAAGGCGCACACTCATACGCCCCGTAGTCCCCGCCCATTGTTGCCGATTGTTGCTGACAATGACTTGGCTAGTTGCCCCAAAACTTTGGGCAGCCATCTTGAACGCAACAACAATTCGAAGCGCTATGACAAAGTTCGGCCAGTCAATTGCAATTAATTGAAGCCGCAGTCACGGCAGCGCGCACTCAATCAACTGCGGAATATTCAAAGCATGTCTGCAAGTATCACAAAGCGCTGCCATTAAATCTAAATGTTTGTTTTAATTGTAAAGCAACAACAACAACAATAGTGAGTTTTGTGCGTATTCGGCCGACAACGGCGACAGTGTCATCCGCACTAAGCCAAACCGCACCGGAAGCACATTTAATTGAACGCGGCGGCCTTAACGTGCTGACCAGTCGGTCCGCCGGCTTCACTGCGCAGCCGTAATTGATTTTCCTACCTTCTGTGTTTGCGTGTTAAAGCACTCAAAGAAGCAGCCAGAGCATAGCAACAACAACCAAAGCCGCAGCCGCAAATCTTGATCGCTTAATTTGATCGCAAATGAACAACACAACAACAAAATGCCACAAGCTCTACGAATACACACACACACACACACACGTATGTATAAAAAAAAGAACATTAAATGGTAGCAAAAGTAGTAGAAAATTCGTCTGCTCTGCTGTTGCGGCGTGTCATTTATTGCGCGTACAACAACAACAACAACAACACAAAATTGACCGCTTAGTAGATTTCAGCTGCAGATAGCCGCAAATGACACTTCCTTTGCCATAGTAACAACAACAAAATAACAAATATTTATTCTGGACAATGCTAGAGACCACTTCAGAAGCAGTCTGGAAGACAATTTTAACCCTTTAACGACCAATGAGACATACGTAACCCATGTGAAATGTTTACTGTTTTGGTGTCATTTCGTATGCCATGCTTTCACGGTGTTGAGAAATCAAATACTGGATGGGACACATCCATCCATAATATTCTTTGTATGCTATGTGTCTTATGTATGGTCTGTATCCCATGGTCATGAACGGGATCACAAAGATTCAGCTATAAGTCTTTTAAAGAATTGACCAAGGCACAGTGTCGTAAAGATTTTTTTGAAAATGGACGCGTAAATGGCCTGAAAGACGGTATTTAACCCTAGTGAGTGTGCTGAAAAAACACGGGATACCCGTGTGATGAGGTACCCAGGTACCCCAGTACAAATTGTATGAAAATTTCTAACTTTTTGTTCGCAATGTACGAACCGTTGCCGTTTCAGCTTAGTTTTACAGCTCTCAGTAATATAAAAGTATATTTTATGATTCGATATAAAAGTGATTTGGATACCCGGGTGATGGGGTCATCACTCACATAAGGGTTAAGACAAAGAGATAGTTGCATTATTGATCTAGAAAATGGTCTTGAAATAGTCGAAATAATCGCATAAATGGGCTAAGAAACAATCTAAAAATCATGAAATTAAGAAATTAAGATAGTCGAATAGTTACTTAGAAGGTCGAAAATACAGCCCAAGAAACAGTGAAATGAAGACAGTCTTCGAGTTGTAAAGACATTTCTTACTTTAGTCTGAAGAGCAGCCTTAAAATCGCTTAAGCTGTAATGCAAACAGCAGAGATAAGTCAGTAGGTGGGAGAATGTGGTAGCCATGTATACACAGAAAACATTTAGATCACTGAGGCTCATTGTGGTACCACGGGAATCTAAGTATTTTCTTCTTCTAAGACTTGAACCAATCGGAACAAGTGATAACGCGTATTGAACTCTTGGTGTCAATTCCCTAAATGTCGGGAAATTGGTTCCAAAATAAAGCCTTAAACCAGCTTAAATAAAGCCTTTTGAATCCAGCTTAGTTCAGGACAAGTGCACAGTAAATGAAGAATGTCTCCGTTTGATCTTCTATATCTTCTGTTTGATTCGACAATTTAAGCTGAAATTGTGAGTTTTAAACAGCTCAAGAATCGTTCTCAAAACCATGGAAAAAGTGGGACTAAGCAATCATCTGGAAATCATAGAAACAGCCTAAAAGTTAGTCTTAAAGCAACTCAGACAATTCTACAGATTCTGTGGGAGATGATGTTAAAGTATTGAAGGCAGCGACGTACATAAACGGGAAAACAGTCTAATGGTCTTTGAGACAGTCGTAGAAGCAGTTTGGAAGTCAATCTTATCACTTAGTTGTACAAATAGTCAAAACTACAGACTTTACGTTTCAAAAATAGTCCTACAGAGTCAATAAACCTGAGAGATGATCATAAAATTGTGAATAAGCCAGAAGGACTGCTTTAAAATTATGAACACAGTCGTATAAACCTTCAGAAAAAAACACTCTCAAGGTCACTCACGACTGACTGACCACTGAAGTTAAAAAATTGTCTTTCAGGCAGTTTGTAATGACTGTCTTCATTATTAATATATTCATTATTATTAACTTCAGTGGTCATTCAGTTGCTTAGCGCTGTTTAGGTGGAGTGTGCTGTGGCCGAACCATTATGGCAACACACGTCGTCGTTTGTATGCTAATCGGCGCTGTTGTCTTTGTTGACTTTGGTATGGTCAACCAATAAAATATTATTACAAAAACAACATTGGACAATGAACAATGAACCATGGGTTGTGTACACGTGAAGGCGAACACATAGGCCAGCAACTGACTGACTTCATTGAGACATAGAACGCAAAGAGAATCTGCCGGATAACAGATTTTGTTGCCTTAAATGTTGCGTTTTGCTGCCCAGCAAATAATCATCTTTTGATTGAAATGAAATAAAATACACAAACACACACACACATACGCACCAACGCATGGCAACTGACAGAGTGTCACTGTGGCGCAGCAGCAATTAAATTTTATGGCAATAATGCCAAAAATGTCGCGTCACTTTTTATGGCAGCCGGCGAATTGCCTCGGCCACGGACTGGTGGCACGCGCGTACCGGCAATGCTTCTGCAAGCGAACCAATAAACTTGACACATGCAGATGAATTCATTGCGAATGCAATAAAACGCCCTAATTTGCATATCGAATGCGTTTTATTGACGCATTGCGGCAGCCGAAGAGGGATTAGCTACTCAACGAAATGTCAAAATATTTTGCATTGACAGCGACAGCAAATGGAAATTTATTAGCTTATAAGAATTCATATATGTATTTACTTAGTAACGAGTGCGTTACTATGTTGTGCGCTGGTTGTCATTAGCTGATGTTGCATTCATAAAAACTGACCTGGAAGTAATCTACAAGTTGCTGTTCAAACCACACGTTTTGTTGTAGAAATGTGACATATTTAGTTTCAGTACTTGAATTTAATTGGAATTCTTGAATAAATTCCTCATAATAGATAAACACGAAATGTGGAATTTGTGTGTGTAATCGAAAAGAGTAAGAAGTGCCAAGAGTCTCTGATTAGTTCCAGCTAAGCTTTTTTTGTAATCTGCCAAAGTTTCTCAAAACATTTAAAAATTTTGTAAGTGATATTTACAGTCTTTTTTCAATTTATTATCAGGTGTACAACTTTGCTTCCGCCGTTTTCCGATAGGTGGCTGTACCGGCTGAGGCTGGTTGAAATACATAGATGGTAATGCCTTTAAAGTGAGTGTGGACAGTGCCTAACGAATTGTCATCGCCGTTTCAGTGACAGTTGTTCTTGTTTTCATATTATTCACGCTCGAAAATGTCCGTTTATGCGCCCAATTCTCGCCATTTGCGGGAAGTTTTACTTTTCTGTTACAATTCGAAAAAAAATGCAGCTGAAGCGCATCGAATGCTCTCACAAACTTACGGTGATGCTGCTCTGAGTGAAAGAACGTGTCGGGAGTGGTTTCAACGTTTTAAAAATGGTGATTTCGATGTCGAAGACAAACATGGTGGTGGAAGAGAAAAAACCTTCAAAGATGAACAACTAGAAGCATTGCTTGATGAAGATTCGTGCCAAACCCAAGAAACCATCACAGGAGATCGCTACCGAACGCAACTGATGCGCCTTAGTCGCGCGCTAAAAGAATAGCGGCCACAATATCAAGAGCGACATGACAAAGTCATCCTCCAACACGACAATGCTCGGCCTCACGTCGCAAAAGTGGTCAAAAAGTACCTGGAAACGCTGAAATGGGAAGTCTTGCCCCACCCGCCGTATTCCCCAGATGTCGCCCCTTCTGACTTCCACCTATTCCGTTCGATGGCACACGGCCTGGCAGATCAACATTTTCAATCCTTCGAAGAATTGGAAAAATGGATTGCTTCATGGATAGCGTCAAAAGAGGACTCCTTTTTCGAGCCGGGATCCGAAAATTGCCGGAAAGATGGGAGAAAGTTGTCGCTAGCGACGGACAATACTTTGAATAATACATCTGTAAGCACTTTTTCGCAATAAAGCTTTTAATTTTGGAAAAAAACGGCGGAAGCAAAGTTGTACGCCTGATAAGTGCAAATCTTTCCATATTTTAGTGTCCTAACCGTGGACACTAAGAGGTGTAGAAGAAGAGTTGAGCATAATTCTACTCTAACTTGAAATTAACTGATACGACAGCTTTAGGTATGAACAAATTATCATTCATTAATACAACTTATAGGAAGGAGAAACATCCAAAAGTTTCGATCGACCTTCAGCTAACAAGAACAGAGGACAAAAAGCTACCCAATAAGTTTTCCATTGAGGCCAATCCAGTTGTCCATACCAGCTATTCAGTCCAGGAATGTACAAATAGTTATCCATTGAAAATCATTACTCACAAGTAATGCGTAACACATACATATATCACAGCTATCTTTCTCTAAACGAGAATCTTTGGCTAAACGAGAACAATGGGAAAAAAGGTACCCACTAAGTTGTCCAGTTCAGCCCATGGAGGTCCGACATAACTATGAATACAAACACGTTCAACAGTTTCTATTCAGATTTCCACCTTCGGCAATGAAAACGAACGTTTAACCCTTTCGACCCCGAATTTTGCCCTGTGTCTTGATATTAATTTTAGGTATTTAAATCATGAAATACTTTCCTAAGAAGTGTGCACACTACCTTTGAAGTCGCCACGCCTCTTTGATGGAGTTCTAGAGCTAGTTTACTTTTGAATGATTTTAGCTTAAAACGGGTTAAATAAATTTTGTAACAATATTTTTTAATAGCAGAACAACTTTCTAATATTTATGGAAAAATACAAAAATATCACTTTTTGATTTTATTTAACAATTTTTAAAGAAATAGAATTTTGATCAAACGCGCCCAATTCGTAGACTTCAATTAGAACACAAACTTTTCCTGATATCGCTGCAAAGTATTGAACATTTTTTTGGAAATAACAGTAAAATTTTTGTTATTTCGTTTGAACTCACTTTTAAAAATATTAATTCGATTAATTAAATAAAACCCATAAATCAATCGTAACTTTTGATATAAGATGACAAATAGGTGAAGTTGCTCTCAGGAATCTTTGGGATCAAAAGGACAAGTCCCAAAAAAAGTGTTAAATCATGTCTCTATTTTTGAATCATAATTTCAGTTCCCAAGCCTCACACTATTTAGTCAATATACAAACCACTGAGTCACTGTAGTCGACTTGTGTCAAGTCGAAAAATCCTTTGAAACCACCAGCAAAATGTTAGAAATAGGCAACAATTGTCAGTGGCAACAAATTGGCGACTCGACGATTTATTACCGCAGTGACAAATTAGCAACATGTCACGAAAACACGTTGTTTTTCAGGACTTTGAAATATCGAATTGATATATTTTGTATTTCAGGGAGATTGATCGCATTTAAAAAATTTGTATTCATTCGTCGACGGTTCATTGATCAACAGCATTGATTCAAGCTCAAAACAATGAGAGCAACATTAAATATTTGTATGCAAATGAAATTCCATCCCAACCAAAACTGACTCACATTTTATAAATTGATAATTTCCCAAACAATATGATGTATTTAGATATGAAAAAGAATCGTCCAGGCGATAAGAAAACGACTCGTCACGGCGAGTTGCTTTCGGCGGACGTTTTAGAACGACTGGTGATACGAAATCGATACGCTGGCGATATTACCGGCGATCAATTTGTTGCCGGGGGCGAGTCGTTTTCAACAACAAAAATGTCTGGTGGGTATGAACAAATTACAGAGAACCCAAAAAATCAATAGAGAAGCTAATCAGTTTGAATTGGTTTTATTATTTCATTGTTCTCACTAAAAGTTTAAAGCTCAAACTCATAAATTCGTTGTTGTTTTGCAGCATTTTCCAGACACTCATTGAAATTCTCAGTTAAAAACCCAAATACTAGCAACACGTAACTGCCAAAACGTGCGCCAATACGCACCGCAGGATTGCTGGAAATTCCGCCACTAAGAATGAATAACATTCGATGTACTAAGAAATCGAAAAGCGCAAATTCGAGGCGTTTAACACGGTCGAGCAGTTGCGCAGCGCTGACGTGCGGCGGACGCAGTGACGTGTGCGCGCGTTGTTGTGCCATTTCTTTCGGCATAAAAACCGCGCCGCCGCCAACCTTGAATGCCAAATCAGCCCAATAACGCGCATGGCTTGGCTGTTGTTGGCGACGACAATAGGTGGCGCTGTGCATAATAATTGCGCGGCCAAATGTCGCACGGCAACATCTGACACAGCAAAAGGCAGCGATGTGGCCGCATCGCGATGCCATGGGAAATGCGCGATGGCAACGACGCGCATGCGCGGCCCTCAGGCACGCGCAGACATTGCACTTGAAATTGAAATTGATGACCGGCAAGGCGACGAGTTCAAAGCACAACAATTTGCATTGGGCCAAAAGCAACAACAACAACAATAGCAACAATGGCTCAACGATGTGCGCATACCAAATGATGAGGCGGTGTGGGCGTACGTTTTATCATTGAAATTATTATTATTTCAAATTTTATTTGATGCGAAGAAAATGCGCACAACATGAAAAACGACCGTTTCGCAGACTTTTATGGCAGCATAAAGTCGAAAATGTTGGCATTTTTATGCCAAGTAGTGTTCGAAAAATAGTGAACACTCGCTCTCTCGCTTGCTCAGTGTTGAGCTCCTCTTCGGTTGCATGGCGAAATGTGCTGTGTTACGGCGAAAAGACAAAACAAGTCGTAAAGTTCTGGCCAGACTGTTGAGTGCATTTTATTGCATTGTATTTTCGGCAATGGCCAGCAACAACAACAACAATAACAAGGACAGCAAGAATGGTAGCCATAGCGTTGAGTGAAATTCAGCTGAAATATTTTGCAATTGCTGCAGTGCTGGCGAATTGCGTACAACAGCAACAAATCAGCAGTGAGCTGGTCAGAAGGAGGGAAATAGAAAATAGAAGCGCGCAGGATGTGTTAGCCGCTTCCCGGCAAATCGCTTCGTGGTCAAATGCAAAAAAGTTCGCCTGAGTTTGGGCCAATCGGACATGTTGGGAATTTTTGCAATGGACCCAAAACAAGAGGAACGAAGGCTTGCAAAACCTGCGCAGATTTGCTTGCGAGTGCGGAATTTAAACGAAATGCAAACACGTGGCTACTGTATGGACAGCGTGAGCAGCATTCAGGGTTTTCCGAACCCGAGCAGTAAGCTCTCCTTTCTGGCACTTAGCTGCCGCCGTAGCTGCAGTTACAATTGCTGTCGATTGACTGCAGTTCAGCAGCAAAGTGAGGTTAGTTTGGCCCAATGGCTGCCATTACTTGGAATGCTCGGTTGTACATGGCCCACTACACCCCACCCCCGCACCTGACCCTTGCCATATGCAAAGAATGATGCGCCAGTCGAGGGAAAAGTGCAAGTCGGCAAAACGATGGCGAACCGCTCCGTGTTTGCAACATTTTTGCATTTTGTAAAACATTTCGTGGTGCGCTCGCATTGTTGTTATTGTGCTGGTGTATCGACACAAAGCTGTTTCGCTTTGGCCGCCACCGCCTTTGGATGCTCTAAGCCAAATAACGAGAACATTGACTGCGTGCGCGCACAAATTCGGCTAATTTACATTTTGCAGCCATTTGTTATGGTGTTTGTTGTTGTTGTTGTTGTTGTTGCAGCAATAAAAACCATTTGTGCGCCGTTTTAATTTTCAACTGCAAACTAAATTCAGCAAAGCGCAACCAGAACAAAATCGCACTTGTCGCCGCCCCCGACCACCGACGGTGCGTCTTTTCGTTTGGCGCATTTCGGCCGCAGCGCAGCATCTTTCGACGGCAATATTTACTTTATTTATGCGCATTTTTGTTGCCACCGCCAACAGTTGTTTGTTGTTGTATTGCTGAGCTTATGCTAGCTTCAGTTGCGTTGAAGGTGGTTTCGGCTGCTCGCTTTTAGTTTATTTGATTTTTAATTTGTTTTCTTTTTTGTGTGTGTAAATTGAAATTTTTCGGAAAATGTAAGGAAAATGTAAAGTGCGCTTCGTCGGCCGAAACATGCAACAAAGTTATTGTTTTTGTTGTTGATGCCATTGGAGAAGAATTTCAAAACAAATTGAAGGCGAAAAAAGCGTTGCGCACATAAAACATGGGCAACGAAAAATGGCCAACACCATTGCCTGGTCGATGTTTACAGCGGGTTTTGACGTTTGAGGTCGCATGTCTTGTGGCCGAAATGAAATTTGTGATGTGAGTTTTCCATTTAAATACATTAAATTTACACTAATCAAAGTTGTCTTAAGGCAGAAAGGGCGAGTGAGTCAGCGAGTGAGAGTAAGGGGAGAAAAGTTTAAGATTGATGTGGTTTTGGAACTTAGGATCGATATGAAATTTATGAGAAGTTTTAATTTATTTGAAATGAACATAAGCATGTGTAGGTATGCGTGTGTGCATGTATGAAATACAAGTTGTTACTTTGAAGAAGTGTCGAAATAGAAGCTGGAAGAAAAATTCCAGGGAATAAAGTTTTTGAAAAGACTATTCAATGCAGACAGAGTTGCCAGATACCTAAAAAGAATTTCTCCTAAATCTTAAAAAAATTACTGAAATCTCCTCCCAAAAGTAAAAAAAATCACCTAACATTTTTTTATAATTTGCGATATTTTAAAGGAATTAAAATTCTCATAAAATAAAATAAAATAAAATAAAATAAAATAAAATAAAATAAAATAAAATAAAATAAAATAAAATAAAATAAAATAAAATAAAATAAAATAAAATAAAATAAATAAAAATAAAAGTAAAAGTAAATAAATTTTTTATTCATTTTCAGCTTAACAACAAAAACCTAACAAAAACAAAACATAAAACCAATTAGTTAAACAAAAAATGCCATTTTCGGCGGGATTTCATTGTGGCAGCAATAAGTGAGAACGAGATAGAACGAGCTTACATTTTCAAGCTTACAAACTTTTAACACAACAAGGTTCTTTGACTTTTAAAATAGTTTCCAAATATGTTTTGTTGCCAGTGTTCCCAATACGTCATTCTTGGTTATCCAAAAATTTCCCAAAATTCCAGGCAAAAATCGCCTAACATAAAATATAAATCTCCTAAACTTTCTCCCAAACAATTCTTTCTCCTAAAAATTCTTCTAAATGGCCAAGAATATCCTCAATCTAGGAGGAAATCTCCTGATCTGGCAACATTGAATTCATAAATCAATGAAGAATGAATGAGAATAACGAAGAATACAATCAACAAGATCTGTTATTGCTGGGTGTATACCGAAGAAGAAAGTTAGGTTAGGTTATGGTGGCTGCAGAGAGATCTTGCAGAGATGCACACTCGAAGGCCTATTAAGAAGTCCATTGTTATACCACATATTTCCCCGTTTTTGAAATGTGTATCTGTAAAATATATATGGATTCTTGTAATTCTCGTCTGCTTCATGTGTATAGTGATAGAAGTAGACGAGGGTTTCACCAGCCAGAGCTGGGATTCGAACCTAGGGCCTCGATACTAAAAGCTAGCGCGCTTCCCACTGAACTATCGATGCCAGCTATAGAAATAGAAACTTCGCGGTGCCCAGATTGATCTACAGAGAGATACTTGGTGAAAAAGACCTATAAAAGTTTATTATCCAAAGTTTCGAGTTTTTTTATTAAACTGAAATCCAATACTAAGCTTATAGGGAATATCTTGATATGTGTTTCGATAGTTTTGAATGAAAAAAATGGAAAGTATTGCATATGACTTAAATTCATTCTTCATTCTGAAACAGAACATTCACGTTGCGTATCAGAGACATGTGTGACAGTAATTCAGGTACACAACTTTTGAGCACAATACCATTTTAAATCATATTCGAAATCCAAAATTTTTATAACAAACATTTATATTTAAACCCCAAAAACCCCCACGTCAGTATAATTAGTCCTGTGGTAAAAGAAAGAGAGAGGAACCGGACCGTTTCTATCTGAGCCAATGTCTTTCGAGAGTCCAAACCTTATCGTTTTATGGAAAATTTTGTAAGAATAAAAAGATATCCCCCATGGTTGGACAGAGTGGATCAAAAAAGATATAGTACAGTGTAACAAATGAGAGCAGATGGAACAGATCGAAGAAGAGGACGTTGTGTTAGAAGCGGTTTGAGGAATAGGAAGTTCAGTACAGTAAGAGTTAGTCCCTAATTCATTTGAACACTAAAACGATTTTCTAATAATCCTTCTGTTTTGTAAATTAAGATAATTTTATCGCTGCGGCACAACAACAACACTAAGAGAAACTCCAATACAGCCATCATGTCAGTTAACTTTTCGCATCCAACTGCATTAAACACCAATGAATTTAGTTGCCTACAAAGCCATATTTATATTGTACATTAATCTATATACATATGTATGTATATATGTATGCATATACTTGCAGTCCGCATAAAGTCGAAGCTCATTAAAAAATCTATAAACGTCTTCGGTTCGGTCTTTATGCCACTCGTATGTCAATTTAATTATGAATTCCAATGTGCACTGTGCATGCGAGCACTAAAAATTAGGTCAGATTTATCATATTCATAAAACGCCAGGCCGCAGAGCGCTCGACAGCGTTTCCCTGGAATATTCCCCTCGGTGCATTTCATGGTAAATTGCAGCGCAAACCAAACGCAGATGCAGACGCGGGCGCTGGAGCGCACCGAGCGCGCAGATGGCGCAAGCACAACCAAGGAAAATGAAGAAGCGAAATATTATTAGAAAATTGCGCATGATGTGCAACAGGGCGGCAGCAGCAACAACAATAACAACAACAACAACAATATTAATCAGCACAACAAGAATGACTGGTGACACAACTGTGCGATTGCGACGACAGCAACGGCGACGGCGGCGGCAACTTATTGAAGTCCTCGCTGTAGCCACTAATTTGACTCAATGAAGCTGAAGACTGGCAGACGACGACGGCAGTGTGCGGCTGCTGTCTGCGCGTTTGTGTAATTGAGGCAGTAATCACGACGCAGTAATGACTGCGAAAAACAGTAAAAGCAAACCGAAAGTGTAATCGGCCTCAGCCAGCAGTGGCAGATTTTTCCATATGTTGCATTCCCCTCGCTTAGTTGATGGTTCGCTATATTTTTAGATGTTTTTCTCTTTTTTGTTGAGGTCTCTGTGTACTCGACTGACAGTTGGAGCCACGGGCTGGCCGACTGTAAACGGCTGCTGCCCCAACAGTTTGGCGTTTTGCGTTTGGCAGCGTTTTTATGTCTTGAGTGCAGTTTAAGATTTTTATTAGAATTTTCTATTTTTATGCGCTTGGCGCTGTTTTGTTTTGGCGAATTTGCTTACGCATTGGCAATGCTGGCACATTGGCCCAGTTTTTGCGCTTCAGGTCGAATGGGCAAAATTTTTAATATATTCTGGTGCAACTTTGCTGTTATTATGGAACAAGAAATTGTTTTTCCTTTTTGTTATAGTAAAATTTAAGAATTTATTGGTTGGGGCGCTGACTTTTGCCTCGCCAAAGCGTCTCAATTATATTCAATTGCACACCACGCAATATTTCAATCCAACTCAACACACCAACGTAAAGTAAAGTCGTTGGGTACAGTTTGCCTTGGACAGAAATTGAATAAAGAATAGAAAAAGTTGAGCTACCATTATTCTATCAGCAAGCGAGAGCACATCTGGCCGAGTGTTGTCGCGCAATCACAAAGCGTTTCCGTACAAAGTTGTACTTGGCTGTGCCTGGGCCGCTGAGTTCAGCACTTTGAACTGGTTCGTTTGGATTCAGAATGTAAATAGTCAACAAATTTAGCAGTCAGCTACTCGTAAGTTGCACGCAGATTAAAGTCTACAAATTTTGTAGACATTAGCATCAGTTTTATGGCCGCTGCCGAACAGAACTGATTTTTTGATTAGATATCTAACTTCTGATTTGTTGTGAACTGGTTTGTAGGCCGTTTGTAGGGTACTTTGTGACCGAAAACCGACTGTTGAGCACTTAAACTTTGAAAAGTTTGAAGCATAAACCAACCAATTTCGGTTCGGTGTTCAACAGACGACAAAAAAAAAACAACAAGAACCACGCACACTTTGACACCAATCACGCAGCACTGCTGGCTGCGACTGCTCGTCGGTGGTGAAGACAAAAAATTGTTTAAAGCCATAATAGAACTAAATTAAATAAATGAAGACAAACGAATTAGAAATGCGAGGAGCAAATGACAGAAGAACGCACACGCACACGCACAGCCTCTGAGTTGCGATGGCAATTTTCACTTGCTGCTGTGACTGTTGTTGCTTCTGCTGCTGCTGCTGCAATATCTACTTTGCTATTATTATTCGCCCATAGTTGCTGCTGTTGTTTTTGCTGCTGTAGGTTTTCTAACGCACACACGCACTGATTGCTGTTGAAAGCGCGCACACAACAACAACAACAAATACACGCTGCCAGCAATATCAACAATAATAGCAAATTGTGCTGCAGATCTTTGCATTATGCCAGCGGCACCATTTGCAGCTAAATAAAGATGACAGCAACAACAACAACTACAACAACAACAACAATGATGATGTGCGCATATGTGAACATTTCCGCACAGCACTCAAATGACACAATAAACCAGCAACAGCAGCAATAGCAACAATTACAACAACAACAACAACAAGGAGTATATCGTTCGCTAGCAATTTTAACTAATTTAACATTTCAGTTGTTGTTGTTGTTTGCCGTCTTGAGTTGTTCTGGTTCTTATTTATCTTGTTCTTGTTCTGGTTCTTGTTCTTCTTCTTCTACTTTTCTGTTAGAATTCTAATCTGCGCATTTGTAAAGCCGCGAGGTCATCCACAACTATGCTCATCCCTTGCCCCTTGTCCCCAATCCATTAGTGCTAACCACTTGCGTTCCTCTTCCCCTCTTTGTCTTCACCTCCCCACATCATCTCATTCGCCATGGCTGTGTCGTGCTGTGTTGCTTTTGTGCGCGGGTGTCATTTACTACGTCGTTTTGTCGTTCTGCCTTTACATTGTACAAATGGTCATGTTGTTAGTGTTGTTGTTGTTGTTGTGCTTTTGGCTTTTTATGCTGTTCGCTTGGTTGTTTGCGTTTGTGTTTTTTGTTGGGTTGTTTTGTTCGCTGTAGACACGTATTCGAGCCTCTAATGAGGCTTAAGCAGCTCGAAACGCTTCTTTTTTCCACTGTGGTTTTCTTTCATTTCGCTGACTGTCTGCTTGGGTTAATCATTACACATTATTATTGTACACTGGCGGCTACAGTTGAAGAAAGTTAATTGCAATTTGCTTGCTAACAATTTTCGAAACGAGAGTAAAGTTTGCTCGTTAGGGGATTTACGCGACGTTCTTCCGGTTTTACGTGAGTCACTGTCGTTTTTGAGTTTGAATTTCGTTCTAGTTCAGTGAGGTCCTGCAAATTCCTTAAAAGTCAAAGTATGTTTGGAAGAACTGTGTTCTCAAAAATATTCATTTCAGTCAAAGTGCTGAAGAGTCATGAAGGGAATGAACCAATAAAGCAGGTCCTGGGCAATGTATTTTGTTTTTTTTATTTTATTTTGTTTTATTTTATTTTATTTTATTTTATTTTTTATTTTATTTTATTTTACTTTATTTTATTTTATTTTATTTTATTTTATTTTATTTTATTTTATTTTATTTTATTTTAATTTATTTTATTTTAATTTATTTTATTTTATTTTATTTTATTTTATTTTATTTTATGTTATTTTTTGTTATTTTATTTTATTTTATTTTATTTTATTTTATTTTATTTTATTTTATTTTATTTTATTTTATTTTATTTTATTTTATTTTATTTTATTTTATTTTATTTTATTTCATTTTATTTTATTTTATTTTATTTTATTTTATTTTATTTTATTTTATTTTATTTTATTTTATTTTAACAAACGGTTTATTTGATGTTAGTTGAATTTAAATTTAAAATTAAATTAGTTGACTGAAAGATGAGCCAATAAGAAGAAGTAACCTTCATTTAAAAAACTAATAAACACTCATAAGAACAGTCATAACATCAACTGAATTCTTACAGATCTAAGTTTGTAAAAGATCTGTCAATTAGAATCCAAAAATCCATGTTTTTATCCCCAACAACCAACTTCAAGAAACATCATCCACACCTCAACACCCACACGCCGCATACATATAAAATATTTCCACACTTGAGTGCAAAAACAAAATTCCTAATTGAATTGCACACACCGACGCGGACGCTGTTGATTGCGCCAACTTGAGTGTGGCAACTTTGCTGCGCGGCTGATGATAGCGAAACTTTTCAGGCGGCGCGTTAAACACGCGCAAACGACTGCCAACTTAAGCAGCAAGTCTTCGCCTCAGGCTGCAGTCGACCGGCAACACTGGACGACCAAGCAGTGCAACGATGCAACATTGCGGGTGCGTGTCAGCGCCTCTTGGCCGCCAAACAAACAACTTTCAACTTTGGCTGCTGCGGAAAGTTCAAGTTGGCCAAAGTTGACATCACACTTTGCGTTGGTTAATTTCTGTACGCGCGCACATTTGTAATCAAGTTGGGAAATTACGTGCAGCCAGTTGCGACGGTGCGGCTGTGCGCGGAAATGGCCGCTTTCAAGTCGACCGCGCGTTCTTAATTGAGCGTTTTCGAGCAGCAAATCAAACTAAATTCACAACAGCTCACCTCAGTGCGGCTTAGCGTAGATTCAATTGTAATTAATAGGTTTTGAATTGTAGTCGACAAGTAATGCACGCAATGCAGAAATGAAATGATTAGTAACACTTCTGTGGAAGATGTGATGCAGAGGGCAGTTGAGTGACACTGAAGAAAACAAGGAAGTTGTCTACATTGGAGGCTTGTCCGAGTATCAGACAAAAATAAATATAAATAATACAAAAAAATATAAAAATAATAAATAATAAAGAAGAAGAAGAAGAAAGGCGCCAAATTAAATGTTTAGTCCTCACAAAGCATACATAAGCAATACATGGTCCAAATGCCCATTAAGAACACTTTACATTCATATCTACCAACCATTTCCGTATCTAAGAATATTTCATTTGGACCACAGAAATATTTCAAGTGCGTACAATGCCTCTGCTTTTATTTATGGCCGCAAGTATCTCAATTTTTATCTCGTCGTTTTTTTTCTTTGCCTTATTTAAAAGCATTCAAAATAATTCTTCTGTTTACTTCTTCTGCAGTAACAACAACAACAGCTACAAGTCCAGCGCAGCAAAAGATGCTCGTCTGTCAAGGCCAAAGCGTACATCATACGCGAGAGAGGAAAAGAGTGAGTGAGCGAGAGAGAGAGAGGGAAAGAAACGAGCGCGAAAAGTAAAAAACCTGACACCAAATATCGTAAACTTTTATTGCACTTGAAAAATAATTTAATTATTCAAAGAAACAACAACAACAAAAGCCAGAATAGCAACAAGAATCCGCACAGCCAGCGGCCAGCGACCACAATGCGATTCTTGTCGAAAAGTCTGGTCGGCAGCGACGTGACGCTTCGGTTCAATGCAACTTAATTTGTATTTCGAGCAAATGACAACAACAATAACAACAACGAGTGACAAGTATACATAAAGCAAGCCAAAGCAAGCCAAACTGTCCAAGACGGACGAACACGATAACCGCACCAACAGCAGCAACAAGAACAACAACAACAACGCAAGCAAAGCAATCAGAACAAAAGCAGCAGAAAATCCATTTAAAAATTTACCAAAAAATCCGAAACCACAAACGAAAATAAGCAACAACAATAACACTAAAAAGCAACAACAACAAAAGCGAGAATTCACCTCAACGAAATCAAAAGTGCAAATAACGCAAACACACGCGAACCGAAAGTTAGTCGCGCGGGCCGGCCGGGTTGGAGCGGAGTGACGAGTTGCCAGACTAATAAAAATTAAAAAGCGAGCAACCAAATCACAGAATCGCAGCAACACCATCTAACCAACGCCATAATGAAGACGAAATCCAACAGTGACAGAAAAAAAGGGGTTTTAGAAGAAATGTAAATGACGCTGTTTGGTTTTGGCAAGAATGAGCAAAAAAAAACAACCAAACCTCGAGAGACAAAAAGACAAATGCCACAACGACACGAAGCTGAAGAAGCGACAATTGAAGTGGTCTGGTGACGAACAAGTGGCATGAAATTGCCAAAGCACCCAGTGCGACAATAGCACCAACAACAACAAGTACAAGCACCGCAGAACAAACAAACAAATGAAAGAAGAATGACGCCCAAGTGAAGCAACTGAAGCACCACTCGGCGATGGCGCGTTGGCTCCGACTTTGCGACTCTGACGAGCACCGAGGGGGCTGGCCATGAGCGAGGGGTAGGTGACAGAAGGCAGACACTGAAGTGTCTGTTGGAGTGCTGGCAGTGGCGCAGCAAACAAATTCATTAGAGAAATGTTAATTGACAAAATTACGTAATTGAGAATTGGCAAAATGACAAACGTCGAGCAACCGACCCATCGACCGACCGAGCCACCAACAGGAAAGGCGCAAAGAGCAGCTGGAAAAGTTTTCATTTGGCAGCTGCGCCGAAACGCTCGCTGTGCATATCGGCAGCGAGCAGTCGGCGGCGACCAGCAATGTGGCACGAAGAATTGCTCAAATGTAACTTTTGTGCAAACAATGGCCGTGACGAATTCCTCATTGTGTGTGTGTGTCAGTGTCGGTGTGTCAGGTTCGTGCTGCAAGTTGGCTGAGCAGTTAATTTCTCTAGAATGTCTGGCATTTGGTTGAGTGGGCATTGTTGTATTTGTAGCGCATTGTGAATGGGTCACAGATATTTTTGCAAAGCTAACATTGAATAAATGTGCACACGAACGAATTGTCATGGAGCACAAACAAAGCGTGGGTTTAAATAATTTGAAATCATTTGAAAAAAAACAAAGTGAGAAACAAACTTTACGAGAGAAATTAACAGACTTTAGTCAGCTTTTAGACACATTTTTAATGCTGCATAAAAGTTTTTTATGAGATAAATTTCATGTTCATGTAAAAGTTTATGTTGAGCTTCCGAACAAATTATGGACATGTCCGGGTTCTTGTCTCCGACTTGGTAAACCTCTCATAGTACTTAATTCAAGTGTACTTTGGCAAACGTTATCTAAATGCTACAAATACAAAAACAACTGGCGCCGACAACCCCAACAAAGGTCAGTCGTATTAGAGGAGATAAAGCCGCAATTACTTTGGCCGCATTTGTGTGACGTTTATTAAATGAAAATAATTTGCTCGACTACAAAACCATCAGCAACACCACCAACAACTCACAGAGGCAATAAAAAAATGCCTACAACAACAATGCTGAAAACTAAAAGTGAAACACAAGACGAGTGAAAACAACACGTCGCACGTGCGTTGGCCCATTAAATTTTATGAGGAGACCATTTCAAATGGCTGGCCCCCTTTTCACCTTTCGGTGCTGCCGACAGACACCAAAAACCTTAACGTACTTACGCGGCATATCTTAAGTGTGATGAAGACGCAACAACAACAACAACAATTGCAGCAGTGCGTAGACAAAAGAATAACTTAAGACTCATGAGCGGCCCAAGAAGAAGAAGCAGCAGCAACAACAACAACAACAACATATACAGATAAAGTGTAATTATCAGTACGTCGCCATTGTTTTGTTGTTGTAGTTGTTAAAGACGCAAAGACACTTTTCGGTGTTCAAGCGACAAACGAAATTTTTAAGTAAAAACGCGCAAATCACAAAAAAAAGTTTACAAAAGTCAAACTTAACACTTAAATGCGACATTCACAACAATAACAACAAAGACACAACGCCAGCGTTGCGGATAAGCAAGACGACACATTAGGCGGCCGCGGTTCAAATCGGCTGCGGCGCTGGGTGCAGCGTTGACTTGACGCGAGTTCAGCAGCGTCGCGTCGAGTTGAATTGTTTGTAATCTTATCTTGACCCAAAGAGATAATAGACTTCTCGCTTATGCGCGCAAACACGCAGCTTAAGTGTTTGTTTGCGCCAGTGCGTCTTTCGATGACTGCGTTCGTATCTGTGTGTGCGCGCCTGTGTGTGTGTGTGTGTGAGGCTGAGTGAGTTTGTTTGTAGACAATTCAAAATAGTTTCCACATAAATACAAAAGTAACAAAGCTCAATGTCAGCTGCGCACATCTCCACCCGCGTTCGACACACCAACGTAACGCAACGCGACGCGAAGCAACGTTGCGGCTCATAAACAATTTTGACGCTTGCAGACATTGCTTAGCTCTAAGAATTTCTTTAAATTTTGAATGGGGGGATTTCACTTATATGGTGTGGCTGTTATTGTTGTTGTTGTTGTCTACTTCATCCATAGCAGCACAACGATCGTCAGCTGCGATCTTGAGCACATTTTGAAAGCCAATTGAACAGCAGACTGCTGCTGCGGCCAATGATGATGTCGTTGTCGTTGTTGTTGTTGCTGTTAGAGTTGATATTTTTCGTGCTGCCGCTGCTGTTGCCGTTGATGGAATTGCGTTGAGCTGCTCCCGCGCCCAGGCGCCGCCGTCATTGCTGTGGAATTTCTTGTGCCCAAACAAAACTCATTAGTTTTCATTAGCGTCTTTTTCGGTGTGGCTCGTCCGAAAATTATTGCAGCGGCCTGTTCGTCTGTCTAGCTGTCTTTCTGTCGCAGATTTTAGTTGGAAATGAAGCACCCTTATCAGAAAAGTGTCAAGCTAATTGAGGCTAAAAATAAACAAGAAATAGTTTTTAAGCGCGCAAAAACACACGAAGCATATTTCTTCGGCTGTTCGTTGGCGTTTTATGGGGTTTTAACTCTTTGCTGGTATTGTCAAATGAAGAATTTAAGAATAATGAGATTGAAAATAATATAAATATTACAACACTTTATTTGAATGGCCATAAAAGTCTTGAAATTCTATGTAAAACTTTTGTTTATAAGTTTCTGATTGATTCAATTCTGTTTAAATGAATGTTTTCAATTATTTATTTATTTATTTCAAGTCCAAAAAAAAAAATAAATATTAAATTCCAATTGTAAATTTTAAATAAAAATTTCTAATATTTAATACATTTTCTTCTACTTGCAAATGAGATTAGCGCATTGAATGTTTCGATGTGTTGGTCTTCAAGGTTAGTTGCTCAAAAGATTTTATAAAATGGAGAAGAATGGTCTCGTTTAGAGTTTCGAAGACCATTACTGGACATTCGCATATCAGCGAAATAGGCTCGAATAGATATCAATTTTAGTTGTGAAAACTGTCTATCGGAGTTTGAAAAGAGCTTTGAAGTTAATCAGCGTTCACAGTCTTGAATAAGTTTAAATCTTAGTCGAGTAGAACTTGAATGAAGAGTTTAAAAAGACCTGCGAACTTGATAGCAGAACGAACTCAAAATAGATTCTAATCTTGTTTGTAAAGATTGTCATTTGAGAGGTGATAAGGTGCCTTGAAGTAGGTCAGTTAAACCGTTTCAAATGGATTCTTATCTCGAAAGATTAGTTTTGATTACTATTGAAAGATTAGAAAGAACTATAGATTAGATCAGCAGCAAAGACTACGCTGACCAGTCCACTTCTCTCGCATGAACAATGAATCTTCGCCGGAAAAGGTGTTTGACGAGGAAGTTGGAGGTCGATAGTGAGGAAAGAGACCGTGTCTTTGCTGGAAGAACCAAATTCAAGATGCCATTTAATTTCTTTGTATGACTTAATAACTGGAGAAAGCAGAGGCAGAAAGCACCTGAGGAGAACTTTTACGGCAGACCGTAACCCGGTAAAGAGTTGTTAAGGTCAGTTAACCCATGCGAGACCGATTGCATACCGTGTGGGCAATGGCTTTCCGAGGCTATAAGACAGTAATGTCTAATTATCAGTTATTCTGAGTAAACTTGTCGTCAAAATAAGATTTTTCTGGAACTAATGAAATCTGTAAAGTACAGGAAAAATAAATTTGGCATTGATTTTACTGTGTATAATACAAAGAAAAATAAAATTTCGCTCCTGTCCACCGCGTTCGAAAAAAATCGTCGTCTCGAATGTGTTACGTAAGTGAAGTTGGTCGTGTTGACTGCTGTTGAAACAGTTATAGCTTAGTATATCAGCGAAATTTAGTCGAAGATATCAAATCATGATTGCGAAGAAGAGGAGTTAAAGTGCCTTGAACAGTGTTGCCAGATCAGGAGATTTCCTTCTGGATTTAGGAGATTCTTGGCATTTTAGGAAAATTTTTAGCAGGAAGAATTGTTTAGGAGAAAGTTTAAGAGATTTATATTTTATGTTAGGGGACTTTTCCCGATATAATTTCTGCATATTGCAAATTGCCACCCAGTGCCTAAAGCTTTGCTGTCAATTTGTGCGAAAAGTGCGCAGGTACCGCACGCCGCAGAAAAGCGCCGCGCTTCCACGTTGTGCATTGCTTTATTGGTTCGACTAATGACGGCGGCATGCGCGTCAATGCCATAATCAACAGTGGCAACGATGGTGGCAGCAGCAGCGATTACTGTCAACACATCATCAGCCACATCAACAACGTCAACAGCATCGACGCGCACATCAACGGCAGCACTAACAACAACAACAACAGCGGCCGCAACATTGCCATCCCCATCAACTGTTCAAGTGACCCCAGCTAAGTGCAGGGTTTGCAGCTTAGTGGCCGCTGACAGTAACAGCAGCAGCAGCAAGAACAATACAACAACAACAACAACAATCATACTTGAGCTTCAACAGTTTATAAAAGTCATTTGAAATGCATTAAAAAAATATTATGGGTAACTCCATGCGATCCATGCGAGCACTCGTAATCCGCAACAGCAACAACAACTACAACATCAGTGACAGTAGCCAACGAAACATAATCGCCACAATAAAACAAAGAGCAAAAAACGAAAAACCCACAAGGAGAAATGATGAAAAAAAAGAAAATAAATTACACACAAAACAACAACAATTAATAGTAGCGGCAGCAGCATGCGCTGGCTGTAGGGGGTTTTGTGGGGGGTGAGGGTTGGAATTGCGGCTGCATAAAAATGTTTTCATTAAAACGCGTTTTCATTAAATTAACGACGGCTGCTGCGTCTGCTTGGCGCTTCATCGCTCAGCGGTTGACATTGCGCTGCGCTCTGCCCGACGCTGGTCGGCGTTTTAAGTGTCTACGTGTGTGTGTGTGTTGAGGCGCGTGTTTTTTCTCTTATTTAATTGTTAATTTGTTTTTGCCTGCGTGTTTGTTATTATTGTTGTAATGCAATTATTTATTTTCCGTGCTGCTGCTTTTGATGCTTTCGTTGTTTTTGTTGTTGCCGGTATATTTGTGTACTTGGCGTTTTTATTTGTACGTACCGATGTTGTTTGCTATTCGCTGTACGAAGCTTTCGTTGTTGTTGCAACTTTAAAAATAGTACAAGCTCAACTTAATTGTGCAGTTTTAAATTTAAAGTGTTAAACACGCAACAGCGTTTTTATGAATCAACACTTACGTGCGAAATTTTCGCAAAGGATCACATGCGACCGCGCAACAAGGACAAGGTTTCGTCGCTTTATGGCAGCGAAAGCCTTCGGCAACAAACGGCGTTCGCAGTTTGCTTAAATGGTTGGAACAGTTATGAGTTTTCATCCCTAGTTGGATCTTTTCAATTTGTATAAAACTGTTGAACTGAACTGTTTGAAGACAGCAAATCAACATCAAACGGCTACGCTGGCCATGTCTCCCAAATGGACGAAGAAGCTCCGCCGAAAAAGTTGTTCGATGCCATAGTTGGGGTTCAACGGCGAAAAAAGCTGGAAGCAGCGAGCTGAAGAAATCCAACATCTCATGGTGACAGTGGCGGATTCAGGGGGGCTTGGGGCTGTGAAACCTCCCCTCGAAATATTAAGATCAATTATTAAAACTCTATACAAATTAAAAGGCATTTTATGAATATTAAAGCATTACTTTTTGAAACTCCCAAAATATTTTTCTGAGTCCGCCCCTGCATGGTGAGCAGGAAAGTAGACCTTAACCTGATTACGGGTTGTTATAGCGAATTACTATAAGTAAGCAGCAAGTAAGTAAAGGAACAACTCACAAAGACCTATTTTGGCGAGTTTTCGGAGTTAACATGTATAGTAGGATTTTATAAGTTTTGTAAGAGATTTTGGAACACGATTTTAAATTTCTCCTTAAGTTAGGGTCTGATTGGTCATTTAGAATGTTTTGTTTTACTTCGTAGTAATAATTGCTTAATTTTTTAATGCCTTCAAAGTTTTCGGAGTAAAAATTTTGAGGTTAATGTTCAATTACGAATTCCATAAATAGTTATGAACAAACAAACTTAAAATTATAGTTAAATTTTTTGGTTTGTCTGTTCTATGAGAGATTTTGAATTATGGTTTTTTTTAATTCTTCATATATTTTCTTTAATTTCCTACATCTTTGAGATCCCAGTGGAAGCATTATATAGTTTGGAAGGAAAAGGATGCAGCAATTCTGTGGTCAAAAGCTATAACCACTTAAGTCGACTTAAGAAGAAATTGACTCTCCCTTGACTGTGCTCTACGTTTGTGTAAAATCGGGGAGTTTGTAAGTTTAAAATAAGAAAAGTTATTAATAAAAACCTATAAGCATTCCCATAAGGAACACACTACGCGCTAAAACTTTAAAACGAGATTGGTCGAAACAGCAATTTTCGACTTAGGTGGTCATTGCTTTTGACCACAGAATTTAGAATACGATAAGTTTTAACAATTTTTTTTTTAAGTTTTCACAGGCATCAAGTTGTGGGCCAAATATTGTATATAAGTTTTAGAGATTTTATAAAATTACTAAAATTTTCGGAATCAAAATATTTGTAATATAATATTTTAATTATTTCGAATTATGGATTTCATCTTCAATGCTTATACGATTTTTTTAATTAGTTCTGACAGATATTTTTTTTTACCAATTTTTAATTTTTGACATGCACCAAGTTTCGGAGTAATATTTTTTTTTAATATTTTCAATATTTTGAATTGCACCAAGTTTCGGAGTAATATTATTTTTAATATTTTCAATATTTTGAATTTTTTTTAATATTTTTTAATATATCTTTTTTAATTTTTTAAGATTTTATAATGTTATAACATTTTCAGACTCAAAAAGTTAATATTAATTTAAAATTAATAAACTGATATTTCAACGAATCGTAAATTTCGTTGGTGATGTTTTGGTTCGGTGTAGACTAACGATTCCAAAGAAGTTTCGGAGTTAATAATTGATTGTCTTGCATTTCATTTTTTATAAGAATTTTGAATGTGATAAGTTTCGACAAATTTTTTACACATTTAAATGTTTTCACAGGCAAGTTGTGAGGAAAAACTGTTTTGTAATTTTTAGTGATTTTATAAAAATCATTACAATTTTCGGAATCAAAATGTTTAAAATATAATACATTTTTCTATTATTTCAAATTATGGATTCCATCTTCTTCAAGGCTTATAAGAATTTCTTAAATAATTTTTTTTGTAAGCAATAAGTTTTGACTAATTTT
Organism: Melieria omissa; assembly: GCA_963971225.1. Classification (NCBI taxonomy): domain Eukaryota; kingdom Metazoa; phylum Arthropoda; class Insecta; order Diptera; family Ulidiidae; genus Melieria; species Melieria omissa. Next base: position 152,157,875 of record OZ020267.1, read on the forward strand.
TTACCAATTTTTATTTTTTGACAAAATGTTAATTTTTTCAAAATGTTTGTAATATAATATTTCACCGAGTTATGGATTTCATCTTCTTCAATGCTTATACGAATTTCTTAAGTAATGTTTTTTTGTAAGTAATAAGATGTGACTAATTTTTTTACCAATTTTTAATTTTTGACAATTTTTGAAAAAATATTACTTCAAAACTTGGTGATGTTTCGGAGTAATATATTGTTTTTTTTTCATTTTTAAAGATTTTATAATGTTATAAAAACATTCAGACTCAAAATATTGATGCTATAATATTTCTTCGAATCATAAATGTCGTTGAAATTGGTTCGGTGTAGACAAGCAATTCCAAAGAAATTTCGGAGTTAATTTGAATATTGAATTGTTAGAGCCTTAAACTCTCCAATAACAACTTTTATTAAATAATTTGAAAACAATTTCAAAAAACCTCATACAGGTTCGCACAGATACTTTGAACGCATCTAAAATCGAATCATCTCTGTCGCATGGCCAATTACGTAATGTGGCGCACTCATGACAGACATGTAGCGTCAGTCGAATGACTGTCAGCGCCGTTCAACAACTAATTACTCATCCATTTTAGGCGCAGCGAATGCCGCTTTACACAACTGCAAAAGTGGCTTGAAAAACAACAAAGAATGTCGTCTAACAAACCAGAATCGATACCAATCAGCAAAAGGCTCACTTCCTTTACAGCGGCAATAAAAGCAAAAGCAAAAACAAAAACCAAACAAGCAACAACAATAACAAAACGGCAAGTGGCCATGTGGCGCACCCCAACACTTTTGTGCTTTTCGATTCTGTTCTTCTTTTTTCTAAACATTTTCAAAGCAACAAAGGTGTTTTTCAGAAAGAAAACAGCATGGAAAAAATAAAAGTTGCTTTGTCTTGTTTGTTGTTTTTGTATTAGCATTTGTCGCTTTGTTATGGCAGTTAAAGGAGGATGGCATAAATTAAATTCGAAACGGCCCCAAATGCCAACGGCGGCCACACCAACCAGGGCGACTCGAAATCAATGAATTGACGCGATGCGACGCGGTCAGCGGTCACCCCCAGCGCGATCCGTCGCGATCGAACGTCGCTGATAGGCCAAAATTTATACTCACCGAACGCCAAGCGCCGGGCCGAGGCGCCCGTTGTTGTTGTTGTGGTGGAGCTTCTGACTGCGGCACACACACTGTAAACGCTTCACTGGACAGACTGAATGAGCCAAACGCGAACTGGCCGCCGCTCGATGGCAGCCGATGTGCGCCGCTGTTGAGCAAACTAAATGAATCTAATCGAACTTTGTTGGCAAAGCACACAACAATGGCAACAGCAGCAGTGAACGAGAATCGTTGTCGCAGAGTTCGGGCGTCGAATGTGCTTTCAGCAAAGTTGGATTTTATTCAAACTATCGCAGTCACCGAGGAACACACACAACCAACACTCCGCAACTGACACTGTTTGAAGCTATTTTCAGTGGCCAAACATTTTCAGAGATCCGATGAAGACTGCCACTGGCGTCTTGCGGGGTCCCAAACAAGAAACAAGTGTGCTTTTCGAAAAGAATCGAAACCATTTTTGTGTTGAATGAAAATTCGAGTTTCATTCTAACTCCGAGCACTCAACTCGATCGCACCCAACTCTGATGCTTTCCACATTTCCACCATAGATTTGTCGATGTGTGGAAAAGCGCTCGCACTGTTTGCCTTGAATTCAAAACGGAAACCAAAGCAACAAGTTTTGCGCATTTAATTTAATTGCGATTAAGCTTATTTCAATTTTCATTAACCCATTTTATTTAAGTAGTAGCGCGCTCAATGCGCTAAACCCGCCCGTCTTTCAACGAATGCATCGATTCCCCTCGTGAGCTCTCGCTCTCGTTCTCGTTATCGAGCGCGCTGCTCTCGAAAGTGTTGAGTGATGCTGCACTCGTGCACCACTTATCAACGTCAATTGCAGCAAATTGTACGTACAACGACGCCAACAACAAGCAACGGTACCCACAACAACATATCGTTCAAGTGAGTTGCAGCAAAAATCCTGCAAGGACTCCAATTAGCGCTGAACAACATAGATGCCGAGTTGGGAAAGATTTTCATGATCCAGGGATTGATTTGATTGATTGATTGAAATATCGTTGAGATATTATTTTCAGGAATGAATCCTCACATGAAATCGACAAAATTGCACAAAGTTTAAAAGTAAATTTTTGGCGAAATATTTTTGATTGAAATGAATTGACTGTTTATGGATTTTTTTATTTTATATGAAAACATAGAAATGGTTCAGGACTGCAGAATCTCAAAGTAATGGTTAAGGAGAGCCGATATGAAATAAAAAAATGGATAACATAGGTTAAAAAAGCATGTTGGCCTTGACAAAGCAAAATATTCTAAAAATTCTGCTATTACGAGATTTCTAACTGAATTCAACAATAACATTTTGAATGATAGTCTCAACTCAAACTCACTTAGACTAGACTAGACTAGACTAGACTAGACTAGACTAGACTAGACTAGACTAGACTAGACTAGACTAGACTAGACTAGACTAGACTAGACTAGACTAGACTAGACTAGACTAGACTAGACTAGACTAGACTAGACTAGACTAGACTAGACTAGACTAGACTAGACTAGACTAGACTAGACTAGACTAGACTAGACTAGACTAGACTAGACTAGACTAGACTAGACTAGACTAGACTAGACTAGACTAGACTAGACTAGACTAGACTAGACTAGACTAGACTAGACTAGACTAGACTAGACTAGACTAGACTAGACTAGACTAGACTAGACTAGACTAGACTAGACTAGACTAGACTAGACTAGACTAGACTAGACTAGACTAGACTAGACTAGACTAGAATCCCCACAAATCTGCAACATGGTTCAGAGTTGCCATCGCTATTGTAAATCCAACCCGGCAAATTCAATGAGTGCTTAACGAAAACAATAATAAAACAACAACTACAACAATTACAACAACGAATTAATCAGCAACTGCGAAATGCAATCAATTTAATTGGTAGCAGCAATAACAGCATCAACAGAAACAACAACAACAAAAACGAGCACAGCAGCAACGGCACAATAAGAAGAAGAACCCAGCCAGCCAACCAGTCAGCCGGCAGCTGCCAACAAACGAACAACTCACAACACATACAAACCTTCAGCGCTGTTGTTGGCCGAGGGGCGCGTGGGAGGGGAACAAGAATGGGTGTGGGGCCAATGTAAAATCGGAAACGCGTGAATTATGCGCTGAAGCTTTTCAATTTTCCAATTTTCGCATTTGTCGATTTTTCGATTTTTCATCGCATTTTCATTTTCATCATTGAAAAGTTTGGTCATTAAAATTGACACTGCCCGATGGCGGCCGAGCAACAGTGCGCCACTGCAGTGCGAATTCAAAGCCACCTGCCTGCCTGCTGGCATGCAACAATGTTGACTGTGTATTGTGTTGTTGTTGTTATTGCTGCCAGGGCGGGGCATTACCGCTGTCATTTATATGCGAGAGCCATTAAAATTGTTGAAATGCGAGGCGGCCGCACTTTTTCAATTTGCAACCTGCTACTTTTTTTTCAAATATTTTTTTATTTTCATTTTTTATTTTATTGTTGTTGTTGTTACTTTTGTTGTTACATTCTGCCATGGTCCATTTGCTGGCGCACGGCGTTTCTCGTTTTCAACTTTTTCGTTGCGGGATTTTTTTAAATGAGCTTTGCCGCACCGCACTGCACACATAATGGCGAATGTTTAAGGCGCCGCTGCCGTTGCCGCTACCTGCGCCTGAAATTCGGCCCACTGGCTATGGCTGTGGCTGCGGCTGTCGTTGTCACTGTTGCCGTCGCCATTGACGCCAATTCGAGTATCGATTTACACTTGAATTTGATGAATGTGGCAGTTGCAAGGACCACGCAATTCCGCTGCTGCGAATTGCTCGCCAGTGCCTCACACTCGCACTACGTCCCCTGCTGCTTCTTCTTCCTCTTCTTCTTATTGGTCTTACGAGTACTTGAGTGGTGGTTCCCTGCTGCGCTGGCGACACGCATGCCGCATGCCACGCGGCGTGGCGTGTGGGCGTTTTTATGGTCGCTCGTCGGCTTTCAAGTGTGTTGCCTACGCGGCGTAGAGAGAGGCCGAACAAAGACCGGGGGCCGGGCTCACTAAACTTTATTAACATTTTATTTGCTTTATTGCTTGTTTAGCGCAGTGTTTTTTTCATTTACTTTTTAATGCTTTTGTCGTTACTATTGTGTGGCGAATATTTGCTTTTGGGCAGAATGGAGCGCTTTATGTGTTCGCCGTATTGGATCCATTACATAAAGTAGCCGCACTCACACGTAGGTACTTAAGTACTTATGTGTGGATTTGTATGCGTGTGTGTGTGGGTGATTTGCGTGACTTGAACATTTTGGCAATTTTCTATCAATTTTCACAAATCGATGGCAGTAACAGACACACACACACACATGAAGTCGCACTTTACACGGAAATTCATGAGATGTGCCATATGTGAGGTGAATGTGTGGTCCTGCAGGACATGTGAAATGTTTCAAATACCAAACTTGACGAAGCAATTGAAATTTTGGGGGGAACATTTTAAACGAAAGAAATTCTTATGGGAAAAATTATATTCGCTGAAATGTGTAATGAAAAGAAATATTACAAAAAAGTTTGGATGCCAAATGTAACAGCAAATAATGCCAGATATTTCGAGCACTTAATTTGAGTGAAGAAGTCTTCAGAATTCTAAAGACTTCTAGAAGACATTTGAAGCAATCACAGAGCAAAAGATTATCTACGATTAAGAAAAAAACTCAAATTAAATTCAAAACTTTACATTACAACTTTAATGTACTCGAAAAGACAAACGATTTGTGTTATTGAACAAAGGATATTTACTTCCGTTGTATAAAATAAAAAATAAAATAAAATTAAATAAAATAAAATAAAATAAAATAAAATAAAATAAAATAAAATAAAATAAAATAAAATAAAATAAAATCAAATAAAATAAAATCAAATAAAATCAAATCAAATCAAATCAAATCAAATCAAATCAAATCGAATCAAATCAATAAAATAAAATGAAATAAAATAAAATAAAATAAAATAAAATAAAATAAAATAAAATAAAATAAAATAAAATAAAATAAAATAAAATAAAATAAAATAAAATAAAATAAAATAAAATAAAATAAAATAAAACAAAATAAAATAAAATAAAATAAAATAGAATAAAATAAAATAAAATAAAATAAAATAAAATAAAATAAAAAAATAAAATGAAATAAAATAAAATAAAATAAAATAAAATAAAATAAAATAAAATAAAATAAAATAAAATAAAATAAATAAAATAAAATAAAATAAAATAAAATAAAATAAAATAAAATAAAATAAAATAAAATAAAATAAAATAAAATAAAATAAAATAAAATAAAATAAAATAAAATAAAATAAAAGAAAATAAAATAAAATAAAATAAAGTAAAATAAAATAAAATAAAATAAAATAAAATAAAATAAAATAAATTAAAATAAAATAAAATCAAATAAAATAAATTAAAATAAAATAAAATCAAATAAAATTTAACAAAATAAAATAACATAAAATGAAATGAAATGAAATGAAATGAAACAAAATCAAATCAAACCAAATCAAGTCAAATTAAATCAAATCGAATTAAATCAAATTAAATTAAATTTAATTAAAACAAAATTTCATTAAATTTAAATTTCAGTTCGAAATAATTTTGCAGCTTCAAAAAATTCAAAAGTCGCCAGCAAATTTCAAACAAGTTTCGTGCAAATTGTCAGCCTTGGACTTGTTCTTCAAATGCTGTGTATTACAACAACAACAGCGAAAACTGTCGCCAACCGCCTGCAGCAGTTGAATGCGCTGCCTAAACATCGACACACCGCTGGCACTTTAAATTTTCAGCTATAATTCTATAGTACGAGTACACTTTGTCCAACACTCGGCACCCTCACAACTTTCTAATATCGAATACACACGCATGAGTATGTACGCGTGTGTGTGTGTAAGTGAGATTGACTGCAATGTCTGCCTGGGCTGCTTTCTTCATATCGGCATGAACAACTTTTTTATTAAGTATTGTTGTTTGTTACTTTTAATGCTGTTGTTTTTGTTGGCATGGTGTCATTGTTATTGTTGCCGTTGTTATTGTCGTCTTATGGTTAAACTTTTGCATCATAGTAGCTATTTCATTTTGTTTTTGTTGTTTTTGTTTTGTTCATGTTTGTTTACATGAAGTGTTTATGTGCGTATAAAGTTTTTAATAGGGTTCACTAATGGTGTGAAATGTCATCGTTTAAATTGACTCGAGCTGCCAATAAAAAACCGTCAGCTGTTGTATTTTGGCGGTTTGTTGTATTTTTGAATGAACAACAAAACATTAAAAAAATTAACACACATTTTAAGGTTCTAGAAAAAACTTGAGAGACTTGAGCTGAATATTTGAATTTGTATGAAATTCCAGTCAAGTGGCTATGGTCCAGTCAGCTAGTGGACTTTGACTGAAGAACAAGAAGAAGCAGCAACATTACACAACAATAATTTATGATGGACTGTTGCCTGTCGCTCACCTGCGATCTGAACTTTGGCTGCCGGCGCGACTCGACTCGAATCGACTCGACTTGGCGTATTAGATAAGCAATGCGCAGCTAAGAAAACTGGAGCTCAAGTTGCGCTGCTTTTAGAAGGCCAATAAATTCAGCGTTGAATTGTCGCTGCGGCAGATAATGAAATGGAAAATCTTAATGGCGACAAAGAAAGCGAAAGTTTCAAGTGTTAAACTGTTGACATTTGCTTTGGGGGCCACGTGTGGAAAAGTGAAAATTTATGGAATTTCTAGTGTAGTGTAAGTCATAGTGGTAGATGTTGGGCGCCAACATTGAGGTTATGTATGCGTGATGGTGGCAGGCAACGTGCAACAATTGAAAGTTTCTCGGAAATAATCGTAGTTGCGTAGATGCTGCGGAAAAGTTGTGTGTTATGATGAATTGTTGCATGAATAAAATGGAATGTTGTGGAATGTGTGTTAGGGTGTTGAAATGATTGCGATGGCTTTGAAGACTTATGTGAGCAATGTGTTAAAAATCAAAAAGTTTTCATGTACACATATGACAGCACAATGAGTCTTAAACACCACCGGCTGAATCATTTGTTTATTTATTTATTTATTTTATTTCTTACGGCTTTTTAGGCCTAATTCATATTACATTTTTGTTATAAATGTGGGATTGAACTAATATGCATCCCTGGACTGGACGAACCTCGTTACGAATGGGCAGCACTGACTAGACGAAATAGCTTCGAACAGTACGCTAGACGGACGGACGATTTTATTCAAAACCGAAGCACGGAACTGAGCGGACGGACCCTTCTGTAACATTAAAACTTTCCTTTGTAAATTTAAAAACGACAATAATAAATCCCACAAAATTGGGGGCTCAACCGGGATCGTCGTAAATTTTGATATTATAAAGTGAAAGTAATTATCGGTTCGGTATTAGTGTCGTTGTAGCGACAAAAGAGCAATTCTCATCCGTGTGCATTGCGGCAGCTAGTTGGCGGCAGAGGACATCATTTTGAGCGTGCACAGCGAAACCGCGAGCAACGGAGTAGTTCCGTGTCTTCATTTTATGCAAAAAGCGACAACTTGTGCATAAAATATTTGGATCGAAGGAGGGCGTGCAAGAAATTACATCACGCGAGACCAGCAAAGTACAGCAAACAAAAGTAACGGTACTAACGGACGGTTAGGCCGCAGCCAATAAAGCAAGCGCGCAGAAGCAGCGGCGTCGCGCAGAAGGTCGTGCGCAGTAGCAGCGAAAGTACAGGAAGCAGTAGTGCGCAAAAGCAGTGTGCAAGCGAGTAGCAGCGGAGAGAGAAAGCAGCGAAAATCAGCATCAACGTCATTGCAAGCAGCCAAGGCGAACAAGTGCTCACATGTTGCAGTGAATTCATCGAGTTAGCTAGGAGTTGAAATTGGGTTCAAGGTTCGACGGAGATCGAGTCGAGAAATTCTAATTGGAGTTGGACGTGTGTTCCAGTTGAGTTCGAAGTCAACGGGGGTTGAGTTGCGAAGCGTGTGTCGACAGAGAGAGTTCGATAGCGAGTTGCAGTTGTAGCGGGCTCGAGTTGAGGAGAGCCAAAGGTGCAGTTGACCAGATTTGATTGCTGACAAGTTCGAGAGACTGAGGATCAAAGTTGGCTGTAGTGTGAAGTTGCAGATGAAGGCGAATACGATAGCAGCTGTATGAATTCATTGGCAGATAAGTAATTGAAGCTGAAATAGTTTACACTGTTTGGTACTTCTGGTAATATTGCAGTTTCGTGAGTAAAACAAACATATGTTGATTTCGAGTAAAGTTGTTTGCTGCGCTAACTAAAGTTTAATTTCGGGTTTTGATAAAATATGCTGTGCTGTGTCAAAAGATTAATAACATTCTGAGAAGTTGAATTGTAATAAGAGCTAGACTCATTCCATCAAGCCAGAGGTGTTTAACAGTTTAATTGAACTAATTATAATAATACCTACTGAAATAATTTTGAACTAAAAGAAATTGATCTAAGAAGTGAATGCATAATTTGGTTGTAAAATCAATCAATGTTAAAATTTAAGCAATTTGTGAGTTGGATTAAACTTTTGAAGGAGAATTTGATAAAGAACAGGTTCAATATTTTAACCATTTTGTGACACGAATCAAAATACTTTTGTATGAAATCTGTGAAAGAGCTAAGAATTGCTTCAGATCTTTATATGCTTTTGAGGAGAACTATTTTAAGATATAAGAGCCTACCACTAAACGGAAATAATTTTAAATGATAGATTGAAATTGAATTCAATTAAAATTAAGAAGAAATTACTAAGCACATTAGTACATTGTAATTGTTTTGAATTAAGTTATATATTACTTTGAATGAAATTTACATATTATATTTGATATTGTAACCGACATAGACATGGACGTAGACCAAATCCTCACGTTAAACTTGAACGGGCTTAGGGAAAAACTTACAGCTTTGGGGTTACCAACTAGGGGACGAAAACGTGAACTGCAGAACGTTCTTCTAGACCACTTCAGCTTGTCCCGAGGGGATGATGATGATGAAAGTTTGGAGTCAGATGACACTTGTCAAAACAGGCCGCTAAATGAAGAAGTACCAGTTCAACAAATGCCAGTTCATAGCCACTTTACGCTACGCGATATTGAAGATACGTTGTCATCTTTTTCGGGGTGCGGGCAACCTGACGTTAATCAGTGGTTGCAGGAGTTTGAGGACAACGCAGCTGTGGTTAACTGGAATGATTTGCAGAAGTTCATCTACGGAAAGCAGCTACTAAAGGGTGCAGCGAAGATATTTGTAAGAGGTCAGAGAGCAGTTAAGGATTGGAACTCGTTAAAGGCCATCCTCAAAAAAGAATTTGGAGCTAAGCTGAGTGCAAATGAAATACATCGTACGTTGAAGAATAGGCGTAAGCGAGCAAATGAAAGTTTTCGAGAATATTTATATTCACTGATGGAGATCGCAAGCCAGATCAATATGGATGACGAGAGTATCATCGAATACTTTATTGATGGTATTCCTGATTCGCGCTCGAATAAACAGATTTTGTATCAAGCCATTACTATTGAAGAACTCAAAGATAACCTGCGTGTATATGAGAAGTGTCGTGGGCAGCACCAGAATGCGAGCAGCAGACCATTGATTTCACAGGCGTCGAAAGATAAAGGCGTGGATAAAAATGAGGCGATTAACAGCAAGGCGTGTTTTAAGTGTGGAAAAGTAGGACATCTGGCCAGGCAGTGTACTCAATCGACGATTCGGTGCTTTAAGTGTGGTCAGGTTGGCCACAAAGCAAACGAGTGTAGCCAAGCAACACCACGAGCGGAAGTGAAAGACGAAATCAAGAAGATGCATGTAGTTACCGAAGGTGAAGAAAACCCAACAGCAAGGGTGGTAACTAAGGATACGTGCTTATTTCGGGATTTGGAGATCAACGGATATACGTTTTCGGCATTATTAGATACGGGTAGTGATATCTGCGCCATCAGGTACGACACCCTAGTTAGCATTGGATACGTTGAGCTACAGCCAAAGGTTAAGACGTTGTATGGTATTGGCAATAAAATGATTAAAACTATCGGGTGTTTCACCGCGCGCACAAATTTAGATGGAGTCGAAGTTGACATCGAGTTTCACGTTGCTAGAGAAAGCGACATTTTATATGATGCGATTTTGGGCAAAGACGTATTACGGCAAGTGGATGTAGTCATTGATGGTGAAGGCGTTAAGTTCCAGAAGAAAAGAATTGCTAAACAGAAACTGGAGAAACCTGAAGTGGTTAAGGAGAAAATCGTGGCGAATGATGAGGCGAGTTGCATTGACGAGTTAAAAAAGGAGTTCGGAGAAATCCTCCATTTTGCATGCAGCGAGAGTGTTGAGCTGCAGGTAGAGCTCGACCATTTACCACCTGATGCCAAGAAAATCGTTCTTAATCTAATTACGACCTACAGCAGTGCGAAGAAAGGGGCATCTCCTATCGAAATGAAGATCATCTTATCAGACGAAGTGCCGGTATATCAAAGACCGCGTAGACTGCCTTACGAGGAGCAACGTTTAGTCGAAAGTCAGGTGGAAGAGTGGTTGTCCGACAACATCATTCAGGTTAGCACGTCGGAGTATGCATCCCCGATCGTACTAGTGGCGAAGAAAGATGGTACGAAGCGGCTATGCTGTGACTATCGGAAGTTAAACGAGAAGATAATCCGTGACAACTTTCCGATGCCGTTGATTGACAACATTCTGCAAAGACTACAATCGGCTATTTGTTACACGACGTTAGATCTTCGAAACGGGTTCTTCCACGTGCCATTAGAACCAGCATCGCGCAAGTACACAGCTTTTGTTACGCATAATGGGCAATATGAATTTTTGTATGTTCCATTCGGTCTTTGTAATTCACCAGCTGTCTTTACGAGATACATCAATGCTATTTTTGGAGAACTTATCCGGAATAATACAATAATAGTTTACATGGACGACATTATTATTCCCTCTAAAAGCGTGGAGGAGGGACTAGTCAGTTTGAAGGCCGTGTTAGTGACAGCGGAGTCCTACGGACTACGGATAAAATGGGAAAAGTGCCAATTTTTGAAAAGTCGAGTTACGTTCTTGGGCTACGTGGTACAGGCGTCAACCATTACCCCGTCACGAGAGAAGACTCAGGTAGTAACTGATTTCCCTGCACCGACTGATAAGAAGATGTTGCAACGATTCCTGGGGCTTACGTCATACTTCAGACGTTTCATTCCGAGTTATGCATTGTTGGCTAAGCCTCTGACCGATCTCTTGGGGAAAAACGCCGAGTTTCGAATGCTCGATGAGCAAATAGCTGCGTTTCAACAATTGAAGGTTGCTTTGGTGAACCCACCGGTATTGCAACTCTTCGATCCAGCACTACAAACAGAAATACATACTGATGCATCCATGTTTGGATATGGCGGAGTGCTGATGCAGAGAGATCCGCAAGATAGACGTTTACATCCTGTCGAATATATGAGCAGAAAAACTACACCTGTGGAGCAAAAGTATCATTCGTATGAGCTGGAGGTTTTGGCCATCATATCTGCTTTGAAGAAATGGAGAGTCTACGTTATAGGCATCAATTTTAAAATAATAACGGATTGTAACGCCTTTGCGCTCACGATGAAAAAACAGGACGTTCCTCTACGAGTATCACGCTGGGCTATGTATCTCCAAGACTATCAGTATGAGATCGAGCACCGTTCCGGAAGTCAGATGAGACACGTAGATGCGTTAAGTCGCATTCATTGCTTGATGATGACGGACAGTTTACGGCATAGGATACAAGAAGAGCAACGGAAAGACGAAAAGTTAGCGGCTATACGAAAGGTTTTAGAGCACGAAAGCTACCATGATTTCTACATCAAACATGGGGTACTTTATAAAGATCTAGCTAAAGAACTTATGGTAGTACCAACATCGATGGAGCGAGAGATTATCGAAATAGCGCACAGACAAGGACATTACGCTGCGAAGAAGACACAGGATTTGGTCGAGAGAGATTTCTTTATTTACAACGTAGCGCCGAAGGTAATGAACGTAGTAAAGAGTTGTGTGGAATGTTTGGTTGCAGAGGCTAAAGCGGGGAAGAAGGAAGGTATGCTAAACCCAATCAACAAAGAAGACAAACCTCTTGGAACGTACCACTTGGATCACGTGGGGCCTATGGCAGAAACGAAGAAGAGATACAATTACATATTAGTGGTCGTTGATGGATTTTCCAAATTTGTTTGGCTATATCCCACTAAGAGTACAGGCAGCGAAGAAGTTTTAGAGCGTTTACAGAGGCAAGCGGCAACGTTCGGAAACCCATCCAGGATTATAACGGATAGGGGAACTGGTTTCACTTCCAATGCATTTGAGAACTACTGCAAAGAAGAAAATGTTCAGCATTTGGTCATAACGACTGGTCTACCGCGTGGTAATGGCCAAGTAGAGAGAGTTCACAAAGTTGTCATATCAATGTTGACGAAACTATGCGTCGAAAATCCAACACTGTGGTATAAGCACATAGATAGGGTACAACAAACAATTAATTCTGTGCCGACTCGAAGCACGAAATACTCTCCGTTCAAACTGTTGACGGGTGTCGATATGCGCGTTAACGCAAACCGCGACATTCGCCAGCTGTTAGAAGAATCAGCAGTAGAAGAGCTAGAAGACGAGAGGACTAAGATGAGAGAGGAAGCACGAGACAATATTAGTCGTATCCAGGAGGAGAACATTAGAAGTTTTAATAAGACGCGTAAAGCGGAAACGATGTACGAGGTTGGAGACTTAGTCGCCGTTAAGCGCACTCAGTACGGAACTGGACTCAAACTTAGGCCAAAATTCTTCGGACCATACAAAGTAATAGAGAAGAAGGATCATGGACGTTATACCGTGCAGAAGATTGGTAACATCGAAGGACCAAGGGTAACGCATACAGTGGCTGAGTACATGAAGCCGTGGAATCCTTCATTCGAGGCGAATGAAACATCAGGATGGCCGAATGTGGGATTGAACTAATATGCATCCCTGGACTGGACGAACCTCGTTACGAATGGGCAGCACTGACTAGACGAAATAGCTTCGAACAGTACGCTAGACGGACGGACGATTTTATTCAAAACCGAAGCACGGAACTGAGCGGACGGACCCTTCTGTAACATTAAAACTTTCCTTTGTAAATTTAAAAACGACAATAATAAATCCCACATAAATATAAAATATAAATATAAATATAAAATAATCTTGTTGCTAAGGTCTTACAGTAATTGTAGAGCTTCCTTTTGAATAAGATTGGTTTACAATGTTTCAATTCATCTGGCAACTCATTGTAGGAAGTGTCCCAACTTCTTTCCAAATGAAGTCAACATTAACCGTCAGCAGGGAATGCTCCAGACGAATGATAAACAACTTATTTTGATCTAAACTGAATGATAGGAATACTAATGATATGTGGTTCCAATAAGACGAGGCCATGTCAGCACCTAATGACTTATTTGAGGGTTATCGCGCAGGGTTATCTCACTCGAAGAAGAAGTTATCTCATTCGGCGCAGAAGAGAAATGCGATTTAACGCCTTTGAACTTCTTCTTTGGGAATTGGAGGTCTGTGCGTGTAAACCTCAAGCAAATAATTAGGTTTGCATAATTAAAATAAAATTTTAATTAGAATAAGATTTTAAAGTTTTCATAAGTTAGGTTATGATGGCTACCTCACACTCGGAGGCCTATTGTGAGGCCCATGTAACTGAAATATTTTACCCGTTTTTGAAACACATACACGCACACATTTCAAGCAGATGAGGAAGGAGGGAGACGACCTGCAGTTCAACGCCAAATCCGAACGGCAGTTGGTAGTTTTTCTTTCACACTTGTAGCTTTTCCCATTGCTTGCTTCATGCGGATAGCGATAGAAGTAGATGAGCGTTTCACAAGCCCGAGCTGCGATTCGAACCTAGGGCCGCCGTATGAGAAGCCAGCTGAACTACCGAGGCCAGCCAAGTTAACATAACAAATCAGTGGCGCACACAAGATTTCATTCCGTGGAGAGGGTGGGCGGTCGATTTGCGTGCAACTTTTGAGCCCAATGCCATTTGAAACAATATTTTGCACCATCAATTTTTGTTTTTGGTAGATTTGGGCACTGTAACAAATACCATCCAGCAAGGTCAGCCAGATGTATGCCACCAAGTCACTTAAAATTGGGCGTCCCGAATACGTGGCACTAAGTAAAGACAGTTGAAGGATGTTATATCCTGTTTTAGATATCATAAAATTGCTTACTGAAAGATCCTAAATTTATGTGTGGTATACCTAGAGATTTCAGACAGAGGTCTTGTTGACTGCAGAAGACAAAACTACCGCCGCACAGTGGCTCAATTTGTCATTTCAGGTTGCAAAATTAATAACTCCTGAACGAATAGAGATAATTGGAAAATTTTTTTTGCTGTTGATTAGAAATTCATCAGGCTATTGTATTTTCAAAAATAAACTCAATCGAGGTACAGGGTGCTTCGTAATACGTTGTCAAAGTTCGGCTTACTGTAAATAAGAATAATGCGAGCAACAATGATAAGTTTTAGTTGCAAAATTAATGAAAATGCATTAAAAAAGATGAAAAGTAATAAGAAATTTAAGAAATAAGCTGAAAGAGTCAAATTTAAAGATAAAAATTCACAAATTTTGCTTTCAAAATGAGAACCTGAATTCGAAAAATGTACAAAAAGTCAATTTTTCTTTGGACAATCCTAAGTTTAAAAACAATTCTTAAGCTTCATTAGGACTATATTTGATCGGTAGCACATTGGGTGGGGTGGGAATACTGTTTTTTATTCTTTTAACGCGACCCGTCTTGCTGGTAAAACTGGTTTCACTATAACGCCTTTCATTTTCCCCTGATTCTTATTTTATTTTATGATCAAAGCTTCTGAAAAGTGGGTGGCAGTTATTTTTCCCGTTGCCTCCATAAGCTTCCTTTTTTTAGTGAATGACGCACAGTCCTGAGTTGACTTTTTCGGCCTTCCTTTTGCCGCCTTTGATGTCGATGGTTGGTCATCGCTTATGCTATATGCATCTCTTGCATCGAAGTATATTATTTTTTCTAACCACTCCTCATTACTCTGGACAAAATTTAATTTGGTACGATTTGCCGCAATCCATTTTAACTTGATAGATAAGTCCTGGATATCTTATCTTTAGTCGTAGATGTGTTGGCTGCAGGCAAACTTCCTTCGACGAAACCAATTCGACGTAGCCAGAACGATCTGCTCCTTTGTCTTCGAAATAGTAAATATTTCAAAGAGCTTCGATTTTTTTTAAAACATTATTGTGCTTCTTCTTCGGTTTAGTTGCAGTGGCGGAGTTGAAGTGAAGTTTAGTTTAAATTAAATTCGAAACTAACTTTACTTACATTCAAATAGCAGGCACTAAGCTTCTAGTAATAGCAGGTACCTGCAGTTCTTAGGTTGTGAGATTTTTGAACAGCCCAGACATATAAGTGGGTTTTAGGCAATGCACATAGATATAAGTCTACTTTTTGTTTTCAATAACTAATTGTTTCATTGGCGCGATTCAACTCTAAGACTAATGGCGACTGACTGAGTTTTGCTCAAATTAAAAAAAAAATGTACGCCAGGCACAGTGTTAGTATTTTGTTAAAAACAAAAGCATTACATCAAAGGATACATGACAGCTGATTGCCGGAAATGAAAGCCAACTTGTTTTTCGTACATGCGAACTGCGCATCCAGCAAAAGTACTCTTTACTTCGAGCTTACAGCAATATACGCCAAAAAAAAGTCGACTCAATATGGAGTTGCAAGCTTGTATCACATCTTAAATGAAGCCAAAATCCAAATTTGCATGTCCTGGTAACGATTGTAATCGCGTGTAATTGATTAACTCTCAAAATCTTGACGAACTTGTTCGAACGCACGCACCCGAAAGCACAAAATTGCGCGAGGTGGCCACAGAAAAATCGCTGTAAAATCCAGTCGGGCAAAATCGGGCACCCGATCTCTTCAGAGCAGTACTCACAGAAGACTAGTGAACAATTTTCCCAAAGACGGAACCGTGGCACTTATGGCCTTTTTTTTAAACTCTATCGAAAGTTCAAAAAGTGTGATAAAAACAGTGCTTCAAGTGAGTGCCTACGAAAAGACAACAACAACAACCAACTTTTTTTTTCTATATTTAATTATTTACTACAAATGCCTTCTTTTACGATGCCGGTGCAAAAAGTTTCAATTAATTTGCTCCTTTCCGTATTTTAAAACTTCAGCTTTGCCGAAAAAGTGCAAATTGCTGATATTATTTCACATTCTAAAAATTGCTCAACTTTGACGGGCTCTACAAGCAAAACTATTTGTCCAATTTAGTTAAGGTTTTCGGATGTCTTAGGTCCAAGCATTCATCTATCGGACAAGTATAACAGTTTCCCCCAAATCGAACATGACAAAATCGACTTTTGCAACCTACGTCGGCAGAATCAGCCACTGTGCGCCGTATCATAGTCCAAAATATTAGTTAACCCTTTCAGTAACAATGTCCAATATATTGGACTACAGCCCATACAATTCATACAGCCCGGTTTATTTTCATGTCGGAAAGTGTTAAAAGAACTCAACTTGGATATATATTTTTTGGGTTGTGATGCACTGAGACCACTTATGATCTGTTGTGCGCCCTACTACCAACAATTTGAGAACATCGCCTATATCCAATGACCAATGAAATCTAGTAACTAACGGCGGTTCAGCTGGCGGATGTTCTCTTTTCTAAGCCAATGTTGGCCCAGTTATCACCTACTGCACCTTAGTGTAGTATGATGTGCTCAGGAGTTTCTTCTGCTGTTTCATAGAGTCTACAAGCACCTAAAACTTTTCTAAAAAAATCCTAAAAAGATGATCTTGCAAAAATACCAACTTTCTTTCTCTTCAACTCAATTTGAACAACTAAAAAATTGGTCTTAAACCCCACAACATAATTTCTAGTTTGGTTACATTTTCTTCATTTCATTTATTCATTTATTTAATTTGAATAGATTCTATTTAATTGTTTACTATCAACGTGTTTGTTTTGTAAGTCATCAGTTACATAAAATCAATATTCAAATATTCTATTGTCAAATATTTTCAACACAATGACCGCATTTCTACAACTCAACTCAAACACAACAAAACTAAAGATTTTCGTCTCTCAAGTGTATTGGCCACGGATGTGAATAACAAACTTTAAAGTTGCCAATAAACATGGACAACTTTAAGCTGAAAAGTTCAACCACCGAAATGGTTCAACTTTCCGGCGCGCGGCCGTGTTGACCAACAACGCCCGCACAGTAGCCAAATAAACCTTCCGACCGGCTATCAAGTGTTGGTTATTTTTGGCCAAATTCAGCGCCAACAAGCAAGCGAATTTCTGTGCTGCTATCAAACTTTTTAATTTTGGCAAAACACAAAATGTTGTCGACTCAACTCGACTGAGTTGGAAAGTGTGTGCGAGGGGTTGTGTACAACTTTTGAGTGCGACACTTTTCCGGCAGCTTTACGCCCAGCCAAGCCGTAAACACTTTAATTTTATAATAACAACTTGGCTACGTCGACTATGATACACAAATATTAGCGCATTCACAGCGACAGAAGTGTTAATGTATTCTAAAAAAAAAAACAACAACTTATCAGACTTTTTGAAGGTCTTTGATGATTTCTAGGTTTTAAAATGAAAATTTATAAAGGTGATTAACCTTAGTTGATGAGAGGCGCTGTTGTTGGTTTTCTGACAGCCACTGTTTGCTTGAAAACTAAATGTGTGTGATGTTGTTGTTGGTGCAGCAAAATGACTGACGTGCTGGTCGTAATGATCCGCCAACTTGCAACATGAAAATTTAAGTTGCTGACAATTAATAAACATTGCTCGTGTTTAAACACTTTTATGTTAATTGTTGTTGTTGTAGTTGTTTTTTGTTTTGTTTTTGTGATTATGACCCGCGTTACTGTTGCTGTTGCGGTCTTGACTTTCAACATGCAATCGCTGGCCATAGAACACAACACGAAACTACTACAACAACAAAAACAGAGACTACCGAAAAAAAACCCCAACAATTTGCGCCCGTTGCGGTTTTCATTCGCTTTCGTTTGCTACATTTTCTTTTGTTGTTTATTTATAGTTCGTTGGTTATTTATTGTAACACTTTTTGTTGTTGTTGTTGTTATTGTTGTAATGGACTGTGTAGATATTACTACAATTTTGTTGCTGTTTATTATGTGATAAAATAAATTATTTCTGCATGATTTCATATTCACAAATTTTTATTTATTTTGCAGGTTAGATTTATTTGTCATTGTTGTTGTTATTGTTGTTGTTATTGTTTGTATTACGAAGCCTAGTCATGGCACTTGCCATTTTCACATCAATTTGCGGTCTGGCGCGACATTATTTTTACACTGAACTATAAAAATGAAAACATTTTTACACGAATTGAGGTTAACATAAAAAATCGTGCAGCGAAAAAAAACAATTTTAATTTTTATTAAAACACACATTAAAGTGATTGCTTTGTTCATTTGTACTTGTGACAAGATCAAGGTTGCACAGCTCGCCGCTGTTTGTTTAAGGGGAGTTGAAGGGGATAACTTGGCAGCTCATTTCCGTTTCCGCTCCGATCAAATGTCATTTGAGTAAACGTCATTTTAGTAAATTGCGGTTATGTGCGAGTGCCCGGAGCAACATAGAAAAGAGACAAGCGGGCTTAATGCTTCTGCGGGTAAATTGTTTTATTTTGGGTTTTGACTGATTTGGGTTCAAAGGTCGTGTTGGAATGTTGACATAGAACGTAAAAAGTAGAGACTTGACATTTGTGACCCAGCGGATGTGAGAAGGATGCTAATGACTGAAATTCATGCAAAAATCTAAATTTAAACTTTAAAAAAGATAAGTTAAATTTTTAAGTTGAAAGTTTTTGAATTTATTCGCACAAATGTCAAACCAACCGTCAACAGAGATGTTCGCCTACCACTGATTACAAATTCTGAATTTTTTCGAATTATTCTATTTTTTTCGAGGTTTTGTAACTTTTTTGCCAAATATTGCACATGCAATATGCAAAAATTTCGCTCTCTCAATTTGCATTACAATTACTGACAACGCTTGTATTGTGTAGAATTATTTAAATTTTGTGAATTCTGTTTTATTTCATCGCTGCCGCTGTCAAATATTCAACATCGTTTGCCACTTTAATGTCATTCATGCAAAATATTCATAACGCTGTCTGCATTTTGCGCCAACCATACACCGACACATTGAGAGTGTGTGTATGTGTGTGTTGGTGCCTTGATTGTTCGCCTCAGCCATCGTCCTGTCGCTTTGCCACAAATCACGCTGTGAATTTTGCCTGCGGTCGCCTCGCCAACATTCAGCTGCAATGACAGTTTGGGTAGCTGTTGAATTTGTATTTGCATTAACAACAACACACAAGTATATACATACGTACATATAAACACATACATACATGTGGCATACAAATCAACACTTGTTCCCTCAGCCCCAAGTTTGCTTTTGCCACGTCATTGTTGCTGCCTTTTGTTGGCTCTTTCATTGAAATTCTTCTTTTCCATTGAATTTTTTAATAAGAATTTAGTATTCTTTAGTGTTGAAGTTGGTGTACAACAGTTAAATTTGAACTTTTTAGATGTTGGAACATTTATGTTGGTCGAGGCGACAAATATTGCGAATGAATTTTTGATGCATTTCAAAATATGATTAATTAAAATAATTTTTTTTCTTTATAAATAAAATATATAGATAAATTAAATAATTAAATAAATTTATATATAATATAATTACATACATTATAAATTAATTAATATAATTTACTCATTTGCTATATTTGTTTGTTGCCAGATCAAATATTTCTTTCGGAGACTTAAATGATTTCAAACAGTTCCTCCTTTGGCAAAAGTTTCTTTATGTTTCCGATGATTTTGTACACACATATTTTAAATTCGAATCAATTTCAACTCTATGAACTCTACAGAGATTTGCATATTTTATCAAATTATGTTTTATGAGAACATTTATATCTTTCATCTCTTTGAATCATTTTAGAAGAAACCATTTCCCTTTAATTCCCATTTGCGATCTACAATTTCTAATATGCAATTTTCGAATCCTTCTGTGACTTGACTTTCACCATGTGGTGTCCAAAAATTGTCTTTTCAGGTCTCTGTTCATTTAACCCTTTCGCTATATTGTTGCCATATGGCAACATGCTACTCTGTGGAAGTCTGAACCCTCTGTGGTTTCACGAATACATTTTTTGTTGGTCCTTAGAATAGTTTGAGGTCCTGCCATTCTGACGCTTTAAATACGCTTTTTCATCTGCTGCCGATTGAATGTTTTATAAGACGGATGGCCGCTTCAAGCGCATTGAGACTGAGAGAATCATCCCAATGGGCGGAAAGACCTTACGGACACAGTAACATCCTCACGAAGGTTCCGATGGACCTAAGGGGGATACGGACTACACCAAAAAATGTGCCGACTTTGATGTTAGGTTTTCCACACTCTTTCCCTCCAGAAGGGAATGGAAACTAGTCAGAGACTGTAAAAAATTGCTAGGGTTAGTGAGCGGCCGGGTGGATCCGTTGGATACCCGGTCACGCGGGTATCAGCGGAAACGAGACAGCTGCCGAGCTGGCCAAGTGGGATCTACCATGGACTTATAGCTCGAAAGGGTGGCACCGTCTTTAAGTGCAAGGCTTAGACAGTTAAAGGATTATTTCCTGAGGAAAGCGGATAGTAGGAGGAGCAATCTTTCCAGCTGCAGATTGGCTCGGCAGATCTGGCCACGCTACGACTCCCACAGAACCAACGACCTCGTAAGAATGTTTCTAGGCTAACGGCCGTGATCACTGCAGCAGGGAAATCAACGAGAGGAAAACACTCGAACACTTCCTCTGCGGCTGCTCTGCCTTAGCTTTTCAAAGACTAAATTCCTTGGGGAACAGTCTGATTAGCTCTCTAGCTGATCTGTCTGAGACAAGACTGAAATGCATCAAGTCCTATTTGGACGATGCGGGTTGGCTTTAAGGCCCAGTATCTTCTCCCACGCAGGGAAGACCCAGTCGAGAAGGCGACAACAAAGCGGCACACTTTGCTACTTGAGTGCGCTCAGAGAGCACGCAGTCGCTGCTACCTACCTACTAGGGATTGCAATCCCGGGATCGCGAATCCCGGAATCCCGGGATCCCGGACAATTTCAGTCCCGAAAAATCCCGGGATTGGCAAAATCCGATCCCGGGATCGAAACAAAAAAAAACGTACTTTTTGCTTTTGTCACGTTGATTGTGATAAATGCAACCCTTCTTATTTAACACAAAAAATAAATTGCCTTGCCTGTGACGTATGAATAAGTCTTAATGCAACAATAGCTCTGTTTGTGTATAATTACTTTTTACCAATTTGTACAAACTAGCTCTGTTTTGGTACTTTTCCAGTACAAATTTTCCACTAACCATAATCAAAAGTGCAAACAAGCATACGCTCCCAAAAATGAATCCATTCAAGAAAGTATGCGACCATTATTTTCTAAAAACATGCAAGTTACATTCACAATACAAAGGGAAATGGTGTAAATAAGAGGACTAAGAAAGAAACAGCTAACATAAAACCATCAGCATTTGAGAATGAAAACTATAGCGAAACTTGAATTATTGATAGTTATTACTCATACCGAATTTAACTTATTTCGAATGGCCAAAACTTAAAGATTTACATAAAATTCGATTTGATCTACTAGCATTGAACCAGAGACATGCCTTTTTCAGCAAGTTAGCCAGGTGATTGGGCAATTAAATGCGTTTTTAAGTACACAGAATTGTATTTAATACATAGATATCATTTATTTGTTTGAAAAAAAGTCTGAACTAGCTCCTTGAATTAATATATTCAATCCCGAAAAAAAATCCCGGGATCCCGGGTTTTTGATGTTCAGTACCGAAAATCCCGGGATTGTAAAACTGATCCCGACTACCAACCTCGAATAGTTTGAAGTTTTAGAAAAAATACGAAATTAATAAACTGAATATTTAAGTTTAAAGAAGAGAAGTATACACTTTTTATAATGGAAAAAGAAGCAAAAAAATTGGATAACTTTTTAATTTTTTAATTAATTTTTTTTTAATTTTGGTTGAAGTAAATGAAGAAATATTCAAATTTTCGTTATGCGTAAAAAGTTTTATGTTTTAGGAATCATTACTTCCATAACGATATGGTTGCTCTCATTGAAAAACACTCTAAAATTCAAAAATTTCTTAAATTTATTTTTATAAAATTTAAGTTTTTAACTTTCCCCAGTAAAATCTGTAGCTAAAGGGTTAAAGAAAATAAAACAACTTAATTGATTCTGAATGTTACCGAACGCCTCCAGTTTCTATATTCAAAAAAACGCATTTCATTGCAAGTTTCATTGCTCTGAGATTTCTCTCTATGGATGTTTGAAAAAGCTTCCTTGAATTTATCGTTTATCTTCTCACACGTCCTACATTAGTTCAAGAAGTTAGAGTTTTGTTCAAGAAACTTAATTCTTAACTCAGTTTACATGCGCAACCACTTTCAGTTTTGTGTTGATTTTCATTAATTTGTTGATGTTAAAAAAAAATCATCAAGGAAAAGTTTTCACATTGCATTCATCATTATTGATCTATCAGTGTATAAGTAAATCAGTTCATAATAAACACCAAGAAATGTTAACATTTGAAAATTTCACACACCTTAGCAGTTGTTGTATCTATTCATCGACCGGCAGAACAAAAATGGGTTGAGTAGGAAACGTGACACCGTGAACCGCTTAAAATATTCGCGCCTGCGGTTGCTAGCGGCTCGACACGCTATCTCGCCACCACAGCTGACCCAAAGATCTTTTTAGCATAAATTTAAATAAACACAAGAACGCTGTCGCCACGACAAGAAAGAGTTCTGACTTTTGTTTTCTTGCTTTGTTAGAAAATTTATGCTAATCGTATGCGAATTTTAAAGAAAAAACCAACGAAATATCCCCAAAACAAAAACCAGCGAGTGCGTACTCTCCACACCAGAGTCGAGCGCCAGCACACAGGAAATACATAGAAACACTTTAAAAGTAAATGAAATGAAGCAACAAAACACAAGTAAAACCCGTTAGCGCCAACAATTTTGACAAAAATACTCCAAACATCAGCGGCGACAATTTCTATTACGTTGAAATCCTACAACACTTTTGTGTTGTGTTTTGTTGTTGTTGTTGTTGTGTTAAAAATTTTCAACATTAAACCGCAATTAAAGGCACAGTTCACGTGTTTGCGACGCAGTGAAAACGCTGGCGCGCACCTTGAAGCAACGCGCACACCAACCGCCAACCGCCAACCGGCAGGCAGCAATCAAAACCAAACAACAACAATAACAACAACAACAATCATTAACATTGTGAGCACTCCTTCACTCCTGCAATATAGCAACCACAACAACACTGCACGTTCGACACAATATTAACCCAAATACTGATTACGTGCGACGCGTCGCCCAACCGTTGCCCGAACGGCGGATGTTGCACGTTGGTGGCGTTTTGTGGCTTTGCCGTTGTTTAGCTGCCTTCAACAATATTAAATGATTTTTATTGTTATCACACTTAAGCATCAACGGCAACAATAAACGCCCGACGCAGCATTAGCCTCAGGCAACTCACTCACGCGTTCTCACTCAATAACGTTGTCGCCGTGTGTCGTCGCTGTTACTGCTGTTGTTGCTGCTGTTGCTGCTGTTTGTGTGCGTAGATACGCATCTGATGGCCGCCTGATGAATTACCCAACTGCACAGCGCAGCAATTGTGCGAGTTGCGCGTACACATAACGTACTACAGCAACTGTTGTTGTTGTTGTTGGCAGCAAATAAAAATTCCTCAACGTCGAAAAAGTAAAAGTGGTACACACACGCGACACACCGAGGCGCACCAACAGCAGCCGCACGACATGTCGAACGCTTCTTCTTGTTTGCCTGTCAGTTAGATTTCGGTCGCGATTATTTCTTTTAATGTCAAACCTTTAAATATTGCGTGCATGCAATATTTTTGTCTTATTAGATATTTAGAATCTGTCATCAGACATTGGCATGTTGTGGGTTTCCTTTCAAGCATATTGTGAAAAAAATATGATGGCTGACAGTTTTTGCCACCAAAGTCGAACAATGCCACAAGTGATCGGAGAGCAGATAATGTGCCCAAGTATGCAGAATTCAGTGCATCAGTAAGTAACTCAATGTGCAAGCAATGCAGTTGGCACAATAGATCAATCATTGGTTACAGCACTCAATGCACGTATTGCCTTTTAATAGTCAGTAAACCAAGCAACCGATTTTCAACTACGCACACCTGAGTCTGTGTTGAAGCTATTCAGCATCAACATTTGTTCAAAGAATACTAATTAAATATGCCTTTTCCTTATTCAGTTCAGCATCTTGACTCAACTTCTCTTTCTTCCTTCACAAATTATCCCTTTCCAAACATTTTCACTGCTCTGCTCGCCTTTTATTCAAACCTCAATCTGTGCTAAAAAAAGTTATGCATGATTTTGTGAAATTTCATTAGAGAAACATTCCTTAACTCAGTTCCAAATACTTTTGCTAATTAAATCATATTCCTGAAATTACACACAGCCACACAAAGGTGAGTATCTCTATTCCTGAATGTCCTCTTCACCTTCATGTGGCTTGCAAAAGGAATGTGGCTTCTAAAGAGCCAAATCAGTCTTCATAACCGCAGACACAAAAAACGTAGCAAGAATCCTTTACATATATGATGTATGTATGTATGTAAACAGCAAACAGCATTACAGGGTTGACTCGCATACTGAAGTATCTATCGACATCAAATCTTCATGTACCTTGATTGTTCGGTTCAAGTTGATACAAAATGTCTTTTTCCGCTGATAAAACTCTGAAAAAAATATTTTTCAGACTCGACTAGGCTTTAACACTAGAAAGACCATTTTGTTCATTTTGATGGTTTCTCTTTTTTTAGTATCTGTAATTTCTTAATATTTCTATCAACTTTTACTTTGATGACTTTTATCTTTTTTATGAGGTTCTGTAATGAGTTTTGCAATTACAATTAGCAAAATCCAATGTGTACTTTTAAAAATATCAGCGGATATAACATGTTGACTTTGTAGGTATGGAAAACTTTCGGTCTTTCTAGTCTTAATAGAGATTTGGTTTCTAGGCTTCTTCAACTCAGCTAAATTGGTAACTCCCCGGTATTTAAATTGAGGCCATATCTTTGAATTATCTCTTTGAGCATTGCTCGCTACACTTTCTGCATTATGCAAAATGAGTTGAGACCATTCTATGTGCTCCAGTGTTGCCAGATACCTGAAATGAATTTCTCCTAAACTGAAAAAAACTAAAATTTCCTCACAAAAATTAAAAATTTTCTAAAAATTTCCTAAATTGTGTGTTCTTTTTAGTTGTTGTTTTAATTTTAATTATTCCCTCAAAAAAATTACAAAATTTCCTAAATTTTTAAAATGTTTCATAAATTTACAAAATTTTCTAAATTTTCAACATTTTTGTTTTTGTTTTTTTTTTAATTTCCTAAATTTTTTCATTTTTTTTGTTAGTGTTTTAATTTTAATTTTTCCTTTTAAAAATTACAAAATTTGGCAAATATTTAAAATTTTTGTTTTTGGAAATTTTAGTTTTTGTTTTACAAAAGTTTAGTTCTAGTTTTTTTATAATAATATGTGATAATTATAATTATTATATTATAATGAAATTATGATAATTTTTCTCATTACAAACTAAGGAATTAAGGTTCTCATAAAAAAATATATATTTTTTACTGTATTTTTTTTATTCAACCTTATTCTTTCAGCCTTAACTTAAATTTCCTAAATTTTTTTAATTTTCATTTTTGGAGATTTTAGTTTTTTTTAAATAGTTTAGTTTTAGGTTTTAAATAATATATGATAATTATAATTATTATATTAAAAAAAAAGGAATACAAGTTTTCATATAAAAATAAAAATATATTTTTTACTGAATATTTTTTTATTCAGCCTTATTCATTTAACCTTAGTTTAACAACAACTTAACACAAACAAAACATATATAAAATTAAATCTTTCTGAAATTCTGGTCTGAAAATTCTAGTCTGGCTACTCTGATGTGGTCATTGCTTCGGTAACACACATTCGACGGTTCATGGAACCAAAGGGAGAATTCATTAGACCAGAATTAAATTTCTCCTAAAAGGCCGAACATCTTCTAAATCTACGAGAAAGTGTCCTGATCTGGCAACACTGATGTGCTCATTGCTCCGGTAAAGTACTTTCGACGGTTCATGGAACCAAAGGTAGAAAGTGCTTTACAAGTTATTTGGAGCTCAGATTGGGAGCCACGAACTTCATGAATTTTGATAACAACTGAGACAAAATATTTAACCTAACAACAACTTATTTTATTTGACCAGATCAACGCATAGTCAAAAACTTTTTTTGCTTGCGGTTGAGTTCATTCAAAAGAAGCTAAACCACTTTTCTACTTCACTTGTCCGTCGAATACATTTCCTTCATAAATTTATGATTATTTATTTATGAATTTCACAATTTTAACCCACTGTGGCACAACACAGGCAGACAGACAGACACAGACAGTGACCTAGAAAAACGAAACGCACAAACCTGCACGACAGACGCGACCTCAAAAACGTCTGCAACAGGACGAGCGTGTCGAACACAACGCGCTGCTGGCAACGTCGCGGCATCGCTAATGTTCTGTTTTCGATGTTGCTGACGCGTATCGCTGATGGCGCTGCCGATGATGTCAATAAAAACTCCGCTGCACATAAAAAATGAATATTTCAATATTTAAAATGTTGGCGGGTTTGCGCCATAACGCTTAACGGTGGCCATTTTGCACAAATGGGGCGAGGCAGTGGCAGCGACAGTGGCAGCCGAAACAAGCACACAGCGCGCATTAACACGTAGCCACTGCGCCCTAAGACGGATTTCACTTTCTGGCAGCAGGACTGCGCAACCGTCAGCCATCCAAAGCTGCTGTTTATCTGAAGTGGTACGCACGTACCGACGTACGCGTTGCTGCTGCGAAAAAATTCCCCAGCACACAAGCAACAGAAGCAAAAAAGAAAAGAGCTACGCATTGCTAAATAAAAGTGCCTACGAATTTTCACTTTTTACGAAATTTTACCATTTACACAAAAACCAAAAAAAAGAAAGAAATGATAAAAAAAAAGTTGTATGCTGAAATATGTGAACGCTTGACGGAAGCCACAGTCGCAGCCGCAGCCGCAGCCGCAAAAGTCTTTAAAGCCGCACGCGGTCGCCATGTTTGCTCACCTCATTTGAGTTGCATATTTGTTACTGTTGTAGATGTTGTTGTTGTTGTTGTTATTACTCTCCTACATACATGTGTGTATGTGGCCTTATCATATTTCAGTGTGTTGCTGTTGTTGTTGTTGTTGTCATGTTGGGCATCATTGCCACTGCAAGTCAAGTGTCAAAAGTGAAAACTTCTGCTGCTGTCAGCCGAGTGTGGCCACTGGCCGTCGCTATCGCTGCTGCCAATGCGTCTGTCTGTACGTGTCCAATTGTTCGACACTTGGCCTGGCCGGCCTGGCCCGCTTACATGTCTGTCTCGCTGTCGATTTGTACGTCCGTCAGCCGCAGCAGTTAGTCGGACAGTCGATGGCGCTGTTGTTGTTGTTGTTGCGCATGTTGTAATGTCGCTTACAAAACAGTCGCTCTGTAAACAAATTTCAGCAACACATTTTCGCTGGTTGTGCGGGTCTGTCTGGCTGCTGTATAAACAACAACAAAATACAAGAAAAGCAAAGACAGAGTCAACTCCCGAAGTCAACGAGCAAAGAAAGTGAATTTTTCCCGAGTGAACAGAAAAAGCATTTTAATATTTAATGTGATTATTACAAGAATGACTGAATATACAACCACTACAACAACAACAACAATAAAATATTGCATACTCATATGGCACAACAACAACAACTTGTGAGTGAATCTGCAATTATCACAATTTGATTGATGGTCAAGCCACCAGTTGGCGTCAGCTTCAATTCATAAACCATTCCATGTCTTCTTCTTCTCAACGAATTTACGCGCCGGCATGCGCCCAATAATGCCATAGAAACAATACAATAACAACAATCAACTTATTTCTTCTACAGCTTCTCGTTCTGCTGCTTCCTCTTCTGCTAGTTCTTCAGCTTTATGGCCAAAATGTGCTAAATAAAATATTTTACAAATTTACAAAAATTCGCACACACACACAAACCTACTGCCCGACCAATCGCTGTGTGCCCCTGTCACCGCTTTCATCTCCTCGCTTCAGCATGTTTTTGCGCATTTTTGCAATTGTTGGGATTTGGTTGTCACACGTTTTTCTTGCCTCTTTGAATATTTCCTTTGCTTTTGCGGTGATGACAACTGCTGTCGCTGTTGTCGCCTTCAACTGCTTTCAGCCGACAGCACAGCAATGGCTCAAATAATTCATTGTTTGTATGTGTGTGTGTGTGTGTTGGCTGTTTGCGATGACACAGCTGAACCTAATTAGGCCACTTCTGTTTTATTTGTTCACCGTCAACCAACTTTAAATGGAATTGTCGCATTTCAATGTGCCACCAACAACAACAACAACAATAACAACAACTGCCATACAACGCAAACAGTTTGCCATCATTTTCGAATGGATGGTTTTTCTCTTTGTACAAATTAAATAGTCTCTTTTAAGTAAGTTTTAAGCGCAAAGTTGAAAGCAAAAAAAAAAACAAAAAAATCGAAATTGTTCCATTGTCTGCAACTCTGTCTGAGGCTGCAAGTCTGAAAAAAACACAAAATTGTGTCGTTGAACTTCTTTTGTGTGCAACTTCAGCTGTGCGACAGGTCGGCGGAAAACACCTGTGCGCTGTTGTTGTACAAGTAATGCTAAAAATATTCACATTTCCAAAATTCCCGCAATTTGTATTTGCATACAAAATTTAGGTGAAACAAAACATGAAACAAAGCCAACATCTGCCGCTGTGACCCAATTTTGCTCTGGGCGAGCACATTTTGCACTCGGCTGACTAAAAAGTGGGAAATGTGGCGTAGTTATTTTATAAGAAGTTTTTAATTTTCTTCATAAAACACAAATTTATCTCGAAATGAAGAACTTTTTCAATAAAGTATTACTTGCGAGTAAATATTTGTTAATTAAATATTTTTTAAGTAAATATTTTTCAGTAAATATTTGTTTGAGTACATCTTTTAATGCTTTTAATGGCAAATTTTAAATTTAAAGTTAAACTCTATTAGTAGGATTCAGTTCCGAATGAAGAAGGAACGATTGCTTTTTATTTAATATAACAATGCATTTTAGTATAAAAAATTATTATAAAGTCAAACTATGAAGAAATATGTTATCATTGTTAATTGAATCCCAATCATATTCCAAACTTATCTTTATTGCATTTCAAACATATCTAAAATCGTCTCCAAACTCTATCCTAACCTTTAGCCTATATGTACTAATTCTCTTCTTATTCTCTCCAATGCTGCTTATATGTTTTTTTATGCTCTTGGAAGATAGACTTATCCTAATATTATTCAACTGCAAACTTATTCCTATTTTAACTCTATCCTATACCTATAAACCCTATAAACCTATATAAGTCCTCCCATAATCTTTCCTTAATGCACTAATAATTCTCCCCTCATCCCATCCTAATCCTATTGTACACCTATCCTTAACCTTTTTTCCATCTATTCCCGACATATATATGTAAGACTTATATGAAACCTCTCCCAATCTTCACCCAATACTTTTCTATTCCTCCGAAATGTATCAAAAACCTATTATAATCCTTTAATTTTTCCTCTAATCCTACCCATCTTTCTCTTAATTTTACTCGAAACTTATCCCAATCTTCACTAATCTTATCGTTTTCCTTCTAAACCTATCCAAACTTATAATTTTTTCCTTTCTCCTTTAATCCTTCCCAATCTCACCTTAAATTTATGGTAAAACTATCCCAATCCTTACCTATTCTTATCTATTCTAAATATGTCCAAAGATAGGGATAGATCTTTAACTGATATTTTCCTAAACCTCCTAAATCTATCGAAAACCTATCATAATCTTTTCATTTCTTCTTTAACCCTACCAATCTACATCTACATTAAATCCTTAACTTATCCCATCCTTACCTAATTATTTTCTATCTCTCATAAATCTCTCCTAAATCTATCCCAATCTTCACCTTATCTTCAATCTTCACCATCTTATTCCTCCTAAACCTATGTCAATCTTCACCTGGTCCTTTTCTATCCCCCCCCCTAAACCGATCGAAAACCTTTGATAATCCTCTCATTTCACCTCTATTCCTACCTACCTTTATCTTAATTTCACCCTAAGCCTATCTGAATCCTTACCTACTCCAATCCTATCCATACTAAACCTATTCCAATTCTCACCTTATCTCATCTTATTCCTCCTTAACCTATCCAAAACTTACCATACTCCATTCCTTTCTTCTCTAATCCTATCTAATTTCACCTAAATTCTTTTATAAAACAATCTCAACCCTTACCCATTCCTATCTCTTCTAAGCCTATCCAAACCATATCCCAATCTTCACCTGAACCTTTCCTAAACTTCTCCTACCCCTATTTTATCCTTTCTAAGGCTATCCCAATCCTAACCTGGTCCTATCCTATCCTTCCTACACATAAGGAAAATCTATCATAATCCTTTCCTTACTTCCCTCATCTTACTTATTTTCATCTTGATTCCCATGCCATTCATTCCTAATCCTTAAATACTTCTCTTCTAAATCAATTATAATTCTATCTTAATAATCCCCTAAACCCTGTCTTATCTTATCCGTATTCTAATCCCATTTTAATCTATCCTAAGCCCATCCTTATCCCAGCCCAAACCTTTTTTATAACTTAATGCTTCTCCTCTAAACCTATTGTAATGCTATTTTAATTCTCATCTAATCCTAATCTAATCTTAACCCAAACCTACGATAGTCTATCTTAACTCTGTTCTAATCCTCTTCTAATCCTATTCTAATCCGAGTTTAGTCTATCCTAAACCTATACTAATCCCATCCCAAACCTTTCCTAATCATTTAATACTTTTCATCTAAACCTATTGTAATTATATCTTATTCTAGTCTAATGTTATCCCAAACCTATAATAAGCTATCTTCAATATATTCTAATTCTCTTCTAATCCTCTACTGATTCCACTTTATTCTATGCCAAACCTATTTTAAACTGATCCCTAAACTCTGCTTAGCCTATTCTAATCCTATTCTAGTCTTACATCGATTCCAATGCTATCCTTATTTTATCTAATCATATCTCTTCGCCTCTTACTTTACCTCCTGAGCAAACCTTATAATCTCATAGATTCAGTTTAATCAGTTATAACCAAAGAGTTTTTAAATCCATCTTTAGTTATGACCTTCACTTCTACTCTAATCTTATTCTCACTTTAAAAAAAATACCTTTTTCTGCACAAATGTCAACAATATCACAAAACAGAAATCATAACAACACCTCTGCGAACAATTTACGTCACGCAGCGTTTCAACAATGTGTTGCTGCCTCACTGCCATTGCAACTGAAACACTCAAATTGTTATTGTAAACGGCAACTAATGCATTTGGCTTTATGATATTCTACAAAAATGTCAGCAGCACACTAAACTATCATCATTTGTCGTTTATATTGGCACTTTTTCGCCGAAAAAAATCGCTTCGCGCAATGCGAAATAATGGCGCTGAAAATTTGCAGCGCGTCAAGCGGAAGTTAACCATAAAACGACCGGAAATATGCAATTTGAACGCATTGACATGCACGTCAGAAATGCCAACAACAGTAGCAGCACCACCAGCAACAACAACAACAACAAGAACAAAAATGTATAAAAAATAAAATCAGCGCACAGTGTGTGGATTTTTTTTTGAACATTGCACTCACATTGAATGTTTTTATTTTTTTTTTGGGGGATGAAAGGGGGTTCAAAGAATTCTTTATGCATCATTTTTGGCCAGCCGCATTATTTGCTATTTGCTTGTGGCGTTTTATGGCGTTGGCTGTGGTTGGCGGTCAATTTCTTTGCATTTGGGCGTTGGACTGTTTTGTTGGCAAAACGTGAAAGCGGGCAGCAGCAATGAAAAAATCTAGTGGCAGCTGTATGTGTGTGTGTGTGTGTGTGTGTGTGTGTGTGGGAGGCTGTGTGCCCTCAAGCGCATCCCTCACTCAAGCTCTCTCTCATTCTTCGCTCATGCTGTCTCTCTTTCTCACTCACTCATTTCACTGCAATGGCCAACAGGTGCAGCACCGACAACACCGACAGCAAAAAAATCTAATTAAATTTACTGACATTTTGTGGTGATTTTATTTACTGCCAGCACTGCCTGCTGCTGCTTGTGGCATTACGAGTTTTTTTGTTATTGTTGCTGTGCTTTTCAACAATGTATTCAATATGTGCGCCCGGCTGCCGTGTCGACTGGCCATTCGAATGCGGTTTCCCTTTTGTGGCGCGTTTAAAAATTTAACATTTTTCGTTGCTGTGCTGTTTTTCATTTCTACAACTTGTTGTTGTTGTTGCTGGTGCAATTTTTGCGCGCGCGTTAATTTCGCTTAAACGTGACTTTTTTCAGTTTCTTACAAACGCTTCTAAGTAGCGTACAAAGCATTTAGTGGGGTTTTATTTTACAGTTTATTTCATATTTTTTTCTTAGTTGTTTATGTTTTTGTCAGATATTTTTTAATTTTCTTTTTCAACGATTTTTACTTTACGCGGGTGGTTTTTCGTAGACGGTTTTACATAATATTTCTACAAGTTGTTTCATTATATTTTCTAAATGATTTTATTTTTGTGCTTTTCAGCGCCACTTGGTCACTGTTTAAACTTACAAAGCGTGTATTTGTGTGTGTGGGTGTGTGTGTGTGGCACGTTTGCCTTTTCGCTGTGCTACGTGCAGCGAATGTTGTTGCCGTTGCCGCGCATAGATTACGCCTTATTAAAGTCACATTTTATGCCACTTAAATGTTTATGCTTTGCTCGCTCATTTTGCCGCGTTTCGTGTTGTTGCCGCAGCTGAAACTGAATACTCGACTCGACTGCAGCCAGTCGACGGAAATGTCTGCAACTTGTCTTGTTTTGTTGGTTTTCGTGTCAGCCTCGCGCCGGCCACATCTCTTTCGGCGCTCTGCTCAGTGTAGTTGTTGGCCGACTTTATGGCTGCATTTGTTGCACAGTGCGCGCCGTTATCATTGCCAGCATTGTTGTCGCTGCCTGCGGTGTTCGGCTAATTTTTGTGCTGACACGCGCGCCGCAATTTTCAGCTCGCACTTGTTGTATTTGCACATAAACTCCTCGCATTTTCTTTTCAGTTTTAAGTTTTATGCGCACCATTGCATTTTCCGTATTTAAGGCTTTTCTGCTTTTCGCAATGAAAGTGAAAATCGCATAACGCTTATGCGCGCCCATTCCGCGTAAGTACAAACACATGTTACGTATACGCCCTGCGGCTTTAACGACTGCTGCCATATTTTGCATACATTTTATGCGTCGGCGGCGTAATGCGCGACACGATGCCGTAAGCGCTTTAAAATTGAGTACTTTTTTACACTACTTTTAAAATGAATTATTTCGTCGATGCGCTGAAATCCTTTTTAAATCCTTTTGCAGAGCAAAATCAATAAACAGACATCTGCGTTCAGAGAGTTTAAGTGTGAAAAACATTGCGTCATTTACAAAAACAACTTTAAAGTTGCAATTTCATCAGATCAGCAACACCTGTCATGCAACATTGGTTGGAAAGCTTAATGACAGCAAATCTTTCCAAGGAATATTGGTGGCATTTTCGGGGAAGGAGAAGAAACAGAATCAACCTGCCAGTGAGTAAAGGAACAAAGTTGAAATGAGAGGCGTAATAAGTACAACGGAACTGCTTGGGTTTTTAAACGAGCCAGATTGTTGTGAAGTTTTAATGCAAAGTAGTGACGAGCCATTTTCTATGAGCAAATTACATGGAAAAACTGGGCCTGTGGGAAGCATGATGAGGCAGTGGATATCTTTAAAGGTTAAGAAATTTAGCACTGATAGTTTAAGAAGCACCCACCTTGGCTCCAAAGGTCGGGTAGATTTAGAGCAAATTAGCTAGGAACATCAGTGTACATTAGATGCAAGATTTAGTGCAAGATTTTTCGGTTTCGATGCTCTGCAACCTCTCATTTAAAGCGGTTTGTTGAAAAAGTGCATGAGACAAAAAATTTTGGGGCTAGGGTGGGGCTAAATGGCGTCGCATCGAGGTCAAAGTTCACAAAAAACCTGGGAAATTCGACAGATTGCTTCACAACTGGTCAGAAGTTGCTCTTAGAGGGTTAAAATCTATGACCGACCCCAACTAGTTTTGTCTATTGAATATTTCTTTCAAACATACTTACCCCCTATCTCCAACCCTTAATGGGGCTCCCATACAAAATGGTCGTTTTTATAAAATGGGCTCCCATTGCTCCCAAGTTGCCCCCAGACGTGTCAAATGTATGAGCGACACACATTTATTTTCCCTTTCGAATATTACTTCCAAACATACTTATACGCTATCTCCAAGTCTTAAGGGAGCTGCCATACAAAACTGGCCATTTTCTATGCAATCGGCACCCCACTTGTATTGTAGTAAGTTAGCTAGGAAACATCGTATCTTGAAAGCTACTGAGCCGATTTGAATGATTTATTCAGCAATTGGAAACATTCTCTAGTTAAAAAAATACAAAATTAATAAAGGTTCAAAAGTTCACCACCAGAGGGCGTCTCCCATATGAAATCAAAATGTACTGTTGCAACCCCATTAACCTCCCCATTTCAAATATAATTGTAAACTTAGATCTTTTCAATAATAAATAAATAAAATAAATAAATAACCCTGTATAGAAGTTAGCGTTGATTGTATTCTGCGACATTCGTTGAATTTGATGCAGAAATAACATCGGACTGATGTTGCTAAAGAAAGGTTCTTTTTAAGCCCAACTGTTGTCGAAGATTTCATTTACGAGGGCAAGATATGGGACTAGGAAATGGCATTGAAAACAACCAGCAACCATCGAAATGGCACTTCTCAGACGATCCAAAACCAAGACAGACCAGAAATCAAAGATTTGTTGCGCGTTTTTTTTTTATTTGCATGGTTTGGTTTACTCTCAAAAAAGAAGACTGGACAAAAAAGAAGGAGAACTGAGAATCTGAGGGAAACCATTCATCACAAGAGGCCAGAATGGTAAAGAGACAACTCGTTTTTTCTTAACCACAACAACACACCGGCTCAGAAATTTCATCTTGTACACAACTGTTGGACCAAAAACAACATTCATACCGTTCCGCAAACTTCGTATTTACCCGACATGGCTTCTTATGACTTTTTCCTATACCCCCGACTGAAGTTACCACTTCGCAGAAACCATTTTTGACACGATTGAGGATTCAAACAAGGCCCAAAATCAGCCCATGAAAATGATTTTTAAAATCGAAGGAAGCATTGGAATATGTGTATAGCTTGCAATAGAGATTACCTGAAAGGAAATAAAGTGAATATCGATGAATAATTGAAATAATTGAATTTCATCTTAAGGAAGAGTTCCAGGCATTAGTCAGTCTCTAGCTACTGTGCTATAAAGACGTGTTATTGCTCGCTCTTCGTGCTCTTTCTCTGCATATTTGCCTTCGTGTTTTCATCGCCATGGACGACTTCTGTGGCAAATGTGATAAAATCTTTGCTAGAAATGACAGCCTAATTGTGCCATGTAGTGGCCTCTGCCGAGGAGTGTTTCATCGAGCTTGCTGCGACGGACCAGTCTCCGAATATGATGTGAAGCTGTTGAAGATCAATAGACATCTTGGATATTTCTGCAAAGACTGCATTGGGTTGACTGGGAAGTTAACCAAAGCGCTTGATGCTATAATCGAATCCCAAAAGGCTGGTTTCGAGAAGTTCAGCAATATTCTTAATACAAACTGCACCTCATTACTTTCAAAATTTGAACATTTGGATACACAGTTGGTTAATCAACAAAAAGTGCATAAGGAGCTGTTGGAGGAAAACATGAAGCACCTTGCTCATATCTCGACGGAGCTTTCTGTTCTAAAACTTGCAGCGATGCATACAACAACAACTTGCAGCAGTAACATAAACAGTCCTGCTGTCGCGCCCATTGCGGGAATTAATAGCAGTATCAACTCTGACTCTTAGGTCGTTGACACTAACTCTCTGCATGTCCAATCTGCAGTTATAAGAAAGTCTCCTGTCACTAATACTCTTGGTGGAGTTGATTTGGCTTCGCTCTCTTCGTCTGATGTTCGTACTACAATGAGGGCTAAGGCCGCCCCGTTTGTTAATGTTGCTGTTGGTGTAATAGATGGAGATGAGTCGCTCTCTACACCTGCTAAAACTGCTAAGAGTGACAATGTCACTTCACTCGCTGATGCTGCTGTTGTTTGGGCTATGGATGGTACTAGCTCACGCTCTGCTACTACTTTTGCTGATACTGCTGCTGCTGCTGCTGCTGCTGCTGCTACTCTTGCTGATGTTGGTGCTGCTGCTGCTGCTCTTAGAAACTCTGATACTGGAACCCATGAGGAATCTGTCTCGGCTGCCGATGCCGCTGATGTTGCTTCTAATGGTGGTGGCTGGATGAGAGTCAGTAAGAAGAAGACTAAAAAACAGACAATGGTTGTTGGTAGCAACGAAAATGCCGAACTTGATGTAGTTGTGCGCAAAAAATGGGTTCATCTCTCTTCCTTCAAGAGTTCAGTCTCCGAAGAAGATATTATCTCTTATGTCACTAATCACACTCAGTTAGATAAGCATCATTTGGCTTGCTTTAAATTAGTAAAAAAAGATACCGACATTGGGAAGCTGAAGAGTGTCAACTTCAAGCTGGGAGTGAGACTAGTGGGACTAAGCGAACCCTACTTAAACGTACAAATCAGTTGATTAGCATTGCGATTGATTAAAATAATCTGCAAGATTGGCCTTTGAAGCCTTAGGTAGGCTTTGGAAAATATAGTAAATAACCTATAAAAAGCTCAAAGCTACGCTTCAATCTCCTTGTTGAGCTGTTGTGTCAGTTATGAGCCCTAAAGGTAACATTTGCAGACTTCTTATGGTAATTTCAATCTATACCATTGGATTAAGTTAATGAAATTACATTTTTACTTTGTTTGTCACTGTTTCTATTTGTAAAGTTGGCCCTCTGAGATATAAAAAACTTGCACGAACTTCGGCAAAATTTTCCATATTGAATCTGTGCAATGCCACGTGACATGTTCATCAATTTGCTTTAGCATTGTCGATGCGCAGTGTGCGCACTGACCCTC
This sequence comes from Melieria omissa, assembly GCA_963971225.1. Lineage (NCBI taxonomy): Eukaryota > Metazoa > Arthropoda > Insecta > Diptera > Ulidiidae > Melieria > Melieria omissa. The sequence continues at coordinate 152,195,423 of OZ020267.1, forward strand.
AAACATCTTCAAACCAGTGTCTGTGTGTGTGCATAGTAAATGTAAGGACAAATATGGTGGAATCAACCTTGTCGGCAACGAAATTCTAATAGATTACAGCGACGCAGCGCAAAGGCACGCACCGAGTTGGCGCTCGCTTCAGTTCTCGTTGGTGACTTGGACGAGCGCGACGAGTGCGACCGCTCAGAGTTCTATAAATATGCTTCTTGAAGCATAGAGCGGCACGCACACTCGGCTGTCATTTACGTATGTAAATACGTACATATAAATGTAATGTTTGTACGTAAGCGGCACAAAGCGAAAAAGACACTCAATCAAACGCTATGAATTTCATGTAAAATAAATTCTGCTGCGAAATAATTACATTAAAGTAAAGTAAATTAAATGTTACGCAGTGCACGAACAACAAAACATTCTAACATTCACAAACAAACACACAAACACACACACAGACACATACAGACGCTGCGAAACGATGCGAGCATGCAAAAAACTTCTTGCTGGCCCATTTGCATTTGTCATTGGCAGTGTAGGCAATTCAAATAGAACAACAACAACAACAATACTACAAAAAATACAACAACAACAACAACTCGAGTCTAGTCCAGTCTAGAGTCAATAAATAGCAAATGCATGCGAGCAAATATTGAAAATGGAAATTAGAATTGATGATATTGAAGCGCTGCTTTGCATGTGTGTGTGTGTGTGAGCGTGTGAGTGTGTGCGACTGTTTGTGTATACACAGTAGGCCATGTTATACCGCATAATGGTTGGTTAGCGCTGGATGCGCACTGATCGGTCGTAAACATGAAACGCACTGGCACTCACACCCACACGCTCGCAGCCAATAGACACACACACACACACTCACGTGCAGAGCTGAAGTCAGCCAATATTCATGGCGCGAAAAGCCAAACGCCATCCGCCACCGCCGCCAAAACTGTCTCGTGTGCGTTCTGCAGCGATGGCACTCTTGACAGCCGCTCCGCCGCCCCGCTTCACGCGCACTTTTCTGCCCGGTTTGTGCGTTCGCATTTTCATGGTCAAATAAATTATGACATTAATATGAATTACACGAATTGCCTTTTGTTAGCATGGCAAGTATTCTTGTTGGCGTTGTTGTTGTTGTTATTGTTGCTAGCATTACGCTTTAGTTAAATTGTACTTAAAATTGGAATACAAAATATTTGTCAGTGCTTTTTTTCCACTCAATATTTCTGCGGCTTGGCTTATTGGCGCTGTTGTTGTTGTTGTAGACATTGCTGTTTTTGCTATTGTTGCTGTTGGTATCATGCATACATTGTAACATTTGCTGAGAATTTTTCCACATTCATTCACTGACGTTGCGCGTTCGTCATTTTGGCATTTCATGACTTCTTTACGTGCTTCGTTGGCTTCGCGGGTCTCACACGTTAATTTCATTCTGCTGTTTGGCGCTGTTTTATTATTCTTATTAGTCTTGTTGTTGTTGTTTTTGTTTTTGTTGTTAGCCATATTTCTGTAATGACAAATAAATGTCGAGTGTACGTAACGTGTTGTGCGTCTGCAAAATTGACAGCAAGCATGAATTAATGATACAAAAATATGAATAATACAAAAAAATTATACACATTCGGTGTGTACCGGCGCTGGCAGCGCTGGACAATTACGCAAACAAATTTTGTTTTGCATTTAAACCAAAACGAGCTGGAACGAACAAGAAGTCGAATTAAAAAGCCTAACTAAAAAAAATTGTAAAAATTGTATGTAAAAAGTAAAAAAAAAGTGTCAGAACAAAATTACAAATTGTAACTAATACTGAATGCTTTGCATAAAGTAAGTATTGATTAAACAGGGAAGAAGGGGAAGTTCTATAGACAGAGAAGCGTTGAAGGTATCAGATCAGAGTGCACTTTGGCGCCAATAACAATTCTTCATTTGACTTTCTGCCATGACAGAATTTGATATCTGAGTCATTTATAAAATGTGTAGTAAACAGAAATCCATTATTTTTTCAATAATTGGACTAAGTAATCAGTGAATGGTGGATGGTAGATGGTGTTGGATGGATCAATTTCCGTGCTAAAAAACTTCTCAGACAATTTTGTGATTGTTTGACTCAGTTGTGTTTGAGTACGCTTCACAGATGGAGAAAGCAGAGAGAAATTAAGCAATATTTAACAGTTTTTATTTGATAAAGGTGGCTAAAAATGCAAATATTGTATATGATTCTGATACTATAACAGCAAACCGCCTATAATTCGGGTTTTGTCGATTCTGTTGCGGTAATTTTGATGTCGAAGGAAAGGCAATAAGGTGTGTCCACTCTAAATCGGCACTGAGTTCTAATATCAATATTTTCTATATGCATCGAAAATGTACTGTTCGATTTGTGTTGTACTATCTACACATGTTTCAAAATAAACAGTTCGCAATCATTTTTCTGTCTGACAACATGACAAATAACGAAGTGAACTTAAGAAAGCGTGTGTACAAATTTTAACATTTAAAACATTTTTTGCAAGAAAACGTCGCGAAGAAAACTGTCTATTGTGGTGGAAAAGTGTATGGTCCGTGATAACGTTAGTGATGATGTTAGTCAAGTAATTGGCAGTTCGGGTTGGCTTATTATGGGCGAGCCGCGTCAGTTGCTGTTGGCTAGAAAGCCGACGTTATGAGCAGTATTTCAGTGAAGGAAGCGAACAGTTTGCCTCATGTCATAAAGCTGGTTTTATTTCGGAAAAACAAGGTCTTATATACTAGAAAACATAACTGTTATACTACTGAGCATTTCCAATGCTCCGCCCGAATTTCCAATGTCGCGGAAGAGTGACCAATCAGCGTCACGGGACCCTTTCGGTCGGAAATCACGGAAAGCTCTAAAAATGCCTCAGAGTAAAGTTGAAAGCTTGAAGCAGATGTTTGATAAAAAGGATGTGGAAAGTTTCTGAACGCATTACCGCAAGAAAATTTTACATCTCGAAAAGCTATATTGCAGAAATTTTGCGCCATAAAACCAACGTTCGATATAGAAAAAACTATAGTATTCCGAAGCGTACCTTCCAGCAAATTACTGCAGCAAAAGTAAAGTGTGGTCGACTTTACTGAAAATTCTCCCATCACGACTTCATATTGGACGATAAGTCTTATTTTACTTTAACGAACTCGAAAGTAAATGGAAATGATGGATTTTACTCATCTAACATATCCTTGGCTGCGACAGAAAAAATACAAAAAAATAAAATAAAATAAAATAAAATAAAATAAAATCAATCCATCAATAAAAGGGTCGAATACTGCAGTCATCTTTCGATAGCCAAGAAGCTAAACTTTGCTTAGAAAGGAGCCACTAATGAGGCTACAAAAGAAGCTCAGTGTATGGAGGCCAAATGAGTTAAAGCAAAAAATCTCAGGAACCGAATTTTCTTCTACAAACCAAAGCGCATACAAGTGATTACAAATGAAGTGAAGAATGGCTAAGACTGAGGCAGAATACGGGGCCTCTGCAGGCTGAGAAACGACATGTACACAATTGGTTTCGAACAGGTAAAAGTCTGTAGACTCTACAAAACAGCAGAGGAGATCAAAAGTCTCATACTGCAATGTGTTGCAGTATGTCGCAGCAGGAATCGTAACCAAGGCCAGTATTGGCTTTTAGAAGGGGAGTTCAGGTTTTTTTTAGGTTGGTGGGACCTTAACTGACATCTGTGTCAAATTTTGAGCGGGATTGCATCATTAGTTTTTGTTTGGCAGCTGTTAGCTTCAGTCAACTTTTTGTACTTCGTCGCATTTTTTGTATCCTTAGTGGATTTTTGGGAGATTTTTGTATAACGAAGTATGATGTATTGGGCACACGGGTAACAAAACATACTTTGGCAACTATTTTATTACTCAAAGCACCCTGTTGTGTTTAAAATTTGTAAGCTTACAAAATGTAAGCTCGTTCGATCTCGTTCTCACTTCTTGCTGTCATAATGAAATCCCGCAAAAAATTGCACTTTTTATTAAAGTCAGTTGTTATATGTTTTCTTTTTGTTAAGTTTTTATTGTTAAGCTGCAGATGAATAAAAAAAAGCTGCATTAAAAAAAATTATTTGTGTATATATTTATTGTTTTATTATAAGTTTTATTCCTTTCAAATGATGTAAATTATATAACATTTTAGGAGATTTTTTTAACTTTTCGTAGGAAATTTCATTATTTTTTTTTCAAGATTTAGGAGAAAGACATTTAGATATCTGGCAACACTGTTTTACACTTGGAGATTTTCTTTCCAATTACCACAAGATGAATGTGTAATATGTAGCAAGAGATGCATAGAAAAATTGTATGTGGCATGTGATGAATTTGGCTTCAACTGGCAGTGGTCCAAAGATTTACTTTGTAAAAGATGTAAAAATATTCAAATTTAATTATAATATTTAGTTAGAATAAACGATAGAAGCAGACGAGTGTTTCACCAGCCCGAGGTGGGAATCGAGCCTAGGGCCTCTGGTGTGAGAATCCGATGCGCAGTCCGCTGAACTATCGAAGCCAGCCGAGAAACCAAAAAAAAATTTAAATTTTTTTCAAAAGCGAATGTTTTTGTTAGCCTAATTTGTATTTTCAACACAAATAATTTTAGTTGTTACCTAAATATTTTTATTTTAATTAATTATTTGTGAAAAATATTTCAATATTTTAACTAAGCTGGTTTTCAGAGATTCAATGTTCAAACTTAGAACTCTTTGACACTGTCCTCAAGGTGATTCAGCTCAGTAAAATTGCCGAAAAACTGAAACACTAAACACTTAAATTATAATTGAAATTAGTAGAGCAAATTTTGTTGAAAATTAACTTGAATCAACCTTGGCACGTTTAATCGAACATTTAATCAAAGTAATTGTGATGCTACAGTCACATTTCATGCGTTGAAAATTTGTAAAAAAAAGTACCTAAAGTTACCAAAAAATGACCCAAATATTGTTAGCCTAACTAACCTTGAATTTTGTGGTTTTAATAAAACCGACGGAAAAAACCAACCAACATTTGGAAAGCGCAAATTTGTAAATTGGTTGAAGAAAAAACGCAACAAAACTGCCAGTCAAAAAACGCTTTTCATTCACTGAACTGAAAAATTGTTTATGAAGAGAACTTTTTTTCGGGGGGGAGCTAATATGACTTGTGGCACGAACAGCTTTAAATAGTTAACAAAATTCATACGCGGCAGCTGCTAACAGCATAATGAGCTGTTGGCACATGGGCGACGATGAAAACATGAACGCATGAATCTCAAATGAGCAACGAAAAAAATGGCACAACAAAAAGGTTAAAAGCCATTAGGCACATGCCCAGCAACAACAACAACAACAATGTATTAATGAGAAGTAACAAATTAATGTCGTATTAAGAGCAACGCAGTAAAAGTGTGAACCAGCCAGCGAGCCAGACAGCAGCAAAGAGCAAAAACACTACACTACACAAACAACAACACATACACACAAACATACACAATTAACAACAAGCAAATAGCTAAGGACAAAAAAACTGCGGCTAATATTGTTGTTTAAGCCACAAAAACCACAAACGCCGGCCAAGAAGAACCTAACAACAATGCGAACGGGAAGCGGCGTTGAAGAACAGCTTAATGGCGTCAAATTAACGGTTATTACCAGCGGCAACAAATTTTAATTATGCAATTAAACGACATTAAATTGAAAAAGTTAACTACTCGCATACGCAACGCAACGCCACTGCGATAGCTTCGACTGCGACTGCGGCGGCACATCGCGTCGTATGCGCGACGTGCAATTTGTGCGCTTTGTTTGTGCTGCGGCTAATTTGCGCTGCCCGCAGCTACTAAGCTTTTTGTTTTTTTATCAACTCTATTTGTTGGCCAACTCTTTTGCGACTCCAATTTCGCTGCGCGTAATCGTGAGTGTGCAAAAATTCTGCCACAGCCGAGCCGTGAACGGCCAAGAAAAGGAACTGAGAGAAATGGAAATTAGCATTGAAGTCACATGCTGACCTTCACCTACAAGCACCGCCTTCGCTGCGGTCAGCGTCAGCCAGCAAAATTTGCAGCCAAATCGCTCGCACTCACTGCTGGCGTCCGTTCTTGTTGCGGCCACCATTGAGGGTTTCGTTGTGACTAACATACGCAACATAGACATAGACGTCGGTAATTAGCATTGCCGACCGTCCGCACGGCCGCGCAGACACAACGTGCCTCTGCCGCCGGCCGCCAACTGCTGCTGGCCGCATGTTGCTCGCGCTGATTAGTAAAACAAACAAAACATAAACGCTCGAAGCAGTGCGGCCGCCCACCCGCACTCGACGCGCTCTGCTGGCCGCTCGTCCGATATCAAATGACGGCATTCAATTTGTTGTGATTACATTTCACGATATCAATTTTCGTTTCGTTTCGTTTCATTTTCGTTGAAAGTGTTGCTGCTGATGTTGTCATTGTTGTTGTTTTTGTTGTCATTATATCATGAAACGAAATTGAATTTAAAATCGAAAGTGCTGCCGTCAATTTTCGGCTGTCACTGGAGCTGGAACTCGAAGCTAGGCGAGGCAGCACGCAACAACAACAATACTATAAAATTGTAGTTGCTTTTTTTTCTACTGGCGCTCTGACTTTGAAACTGGTCGTGCTGTCGGCCAACACTGGACTTGGCCGGCTGATTGGCTCACTGACCAACCAGCTGACTGGCTATGCCACTGCGCCGCGGCGATTAAGATGTGTCGTTCGATATGCTAATGTTGTCGGTTGTTGATTGTTGAGTGTCGATCGACTCTCGCTGTTGCTGCTTCTTCTTGCTGCTGCCTTGTCGTCGTTGATGATGCGTGCGATAAGCGTTGCCATTCGTTGCTGTGCTTATTCTTGCTCGCGTATCGCTTACAACTTTTTTCCGTCTCTCCGATTTGTATTTTTCATGCGATTATTTTTTTTTATTCTTTGCGTATTTATTTTAATTACACGTTCATGGCTTGCATAAGAATTTTTTGTTGTCTCCCCCCCTTCGATTCCCCACCAACGGCCGCCAAGAATACGCAACCTTCTGTTGCGGGCGGGGATTTTTCCGCTGTTTGTTGTTGTTGTTGTCGTTTAAGGGTAATTTCGTATTTGTTGTCTTTGCTTCCATTTAAGTTCTATGTGGATTTGCTGTCTGTGTGCGTAGTTGTTGTTGTTTCGATTTGCTTGTGTCTTTGTAAATACGGAAGGAACTTATCAGCGAAATGCCGCGTCGTCATAAAAATTCGGCAGCCTTGAGCAGTGTTTTGTTTTATATTTATAATATTTTTTTTGTTTTGTATTGAGCTATTGAGATTTTCTATAGAAATTTGTTGTTGTTTTGAGATTCTAGTTAACGCCGCAAGTGCGTTTGATGTGCGTGTTGAATTTCAAATTGAAAAGTTCTTCGGGGAATTTATGGATGTTGCGCGACTGGAATTTCGTGGGTTGGCGTAGAATTTCTATGACGTCAAAGGGGGCCAAATGTCTGTGTTTTATTAAATTAAGCTTTGTAATAAAAAAATCATTTGATGAGTTATACAAAACTTGGCATAAAACGTGTTGAAATCAGTTTAGTTAAATTTGTCAGTTATTTCTAAGATTTTCATAAATTATATAAAACATTGTGTGATGAAATGTGATACAAAAAATAATTTGATGAGTTATACAAAACTTTGTAAAAAAGGTGTTGAATTTCATTTACAAAAATTTTAATTTTTTTTTCTCACTTCTTTCATAAATTATACAAAAGTTTGTGTAATGAAATGTGATGCTGTAATATTGATTTGTTTTTTAATTAGAATTATCAGAATTTTCAGAATTATTGTAACAATTATCCACCAAATAACATTTCTGCACGCCACGAATGGCCAAAGGCTCTCGATTTTCATTAACTTCTAATCAAGACTAACAAAATTGTTTTTAATAATAGACTCATTCTACACGCTTACCCTCTGGTCAAAAGACAGCTTCATCGCCAGCTGACAAGGTCGCTCAAGACCTGAGCTCAGCTTCTTGCGTTCGCTTATCCATGTTTGCAGCATTTCCATCTCATGTGTGACATTCTCGCCATATTCTCTCTAGTCAAATCCCGTATTTGAACAAATTTTCGTGTCCCAAGTGCCGCCCACTCAAAAAAAACAAACAACCCAAATGACAAATGACAGCCTCATTAAAATTCCTCAACTGTCCGCGCAGACCGCATCAAACGCACCAAAACCGCGCGCGCGCGTTGATTGTGTTTGACAAAATATTTGTCTGATTATGATTGAGTCTGCCAAATGAACATGTGTCATACTGCCTGCTGTCAGCCGGATTGGTAAATATTTGCAACAATGCAGTAATTTATGCTTCATTCTCTGCAGAGAAACGCGCACAAACAAAGCCGAAGAGAAAAAAGCCAATCAGACGCTTCGCATTCAAATGAAATTTATTACGCGCCCCATCATTCAATTGTGTTGCTTTTGTGTCATGTCGTACACAACATCGAGCATGGGCGCCAATGCAGCCGCACACACACACACGAAGCGCCGCAAAGCCGTGAAGAGCCTTAAATCAAGCGTCGAACGCACACAATGACAGTCAATAAATGCGCAGCCCAAAAAAAATCCAAGCAATCGAGGCTAAAGCCAGCCAAAGCTACAACAACAACGACAGCAATGAAATGCCAAAATTGTATGCAGCCGCGCGCAGAAGTCCATAATTCACCGGCTGACCAAAAATCAACAAACGGCAAAAGCTGACCGAATAATGGTGCGGCTGGTCTGCTGGCCGAGCGTCGGCGCTGGGTGCGCGCTCATTAATAAAAGCGACGGCAAGCGTGATTTTTGCTCTAAAATAAAATATCCGCGCAGCGAAAGATACAAATTGGGTGCCACCGGCCGCTGCTGCATGGACGGCATATGAATTGTTGGCCGAAAAAAGCACAAGAAGCCGCAGCGATAGCAAAAAAAGAATCGCACGCGAAAAGTGTCATTTATTAATATTGAAAAGTTTGCAGTGGCAGCAGCAGCAAAAAAGGCGCACAGAACGGCCAACCAAGGCGAGAAAGAAGCGCAAAAACGGCTCGCATCGAGTGTGAGTGTGTGTGTGTGTGTGTGCACAGAGCGGTGCACGGTGGCCAGCGAGGCGCTAGAAAGGTGGTCTCGCTGATAGGGGAAGCAAAGGGATATGAACGGCAGCAATGGTTGGAGGAAAAGAAGGAAGTAAGGGGACAGGGAATAACAGGGAATTAAAGACAGGTGAATGCATGCACAATGGGACGAATGTATAAATGAATTAATGAAGAACAAGTAGATCGGCCTAGATTGAAATATATCAGGAAATAAAGGCTGATGAACGAATGTACAATCAATGAATAAATTTTTGAATGACAGTAAACATGAATGCTTGGACAGAGGGCCGACTGAACCAGCGAATGAAAGGAACAAAATGGATGCAAACAATGAGATGAACAGGCGAGGCACAGTCAAAGGTCAAATAGGTAGGGAGATAGCAATACTGATGGAACTATAGATGGTGTAATAACATCGATAGGAAAACGAAAGACATAACGTAAAGAAGAAGATTATGCAGATGGAAACGTAATTATCTAAGAAACAAAAAGATGTATGAGTAGAAGAACATATTGCACACCTACTACAAAAGTGACACAACTCAAAATTTTAAATTTTTCAGGAAACGCAAAAAACTGTTTTTGAGCTGAATAAATTTTTTTTAAATAGGATAGGAAAAGAAATAGGATCTTTAGGATAAGCTACAAACATTTTTTTTAATTACCACTAGAAAATCCAAAATTTTGAGTTGTGACTAATTTTTTATTAATAATAAAATAATTATTGAATTATTTTAAGTTATGTCACTTTTCCTGAATTTAATAATTATAAATGACAGTTAAAAAGTTGAAAGAAAAATTTTGAAAATTCTAAATTAATTGTTTTATTTTTAAATTTTTACTAAAATTGTCTTAACTTTACTTAACCTTAACATCAACAAACATTTATTTCGTTAACCCTTTCGCCACATGTTTTTAATGGGGAAATTTATAATTTTAAATTTTACGTTTTAGGCTTTTGTGCAACATTCCACAAAATTTTTTTTAATTTTTATACTCGGACCCTGCATTTTAGAGTGTTTTTCTATGAGAGGCTGTAATAATTACTAAACCATAAAACTTTTTACGCATAACGAAAATTTGAATATTTCTTCATTTACTTCAACCAAAATTAAAAACAAAAAGTATCTAAATTGAAAGAAAACGTCAAATTAAAAAGTTCACTCATATTTTCTGCTTCTTCTTCCTTTACTATATCAAGATAAAAATTTTGAGTTGTATCACTTTTGAAGTGGGTGTGCGATGTATATTTTTTTATTTTATTAAATATAGCGAGGCACTGCGTTGGTTCAGGATGGATATATATAGGGTTTTCGAACAAGAGGTGTTATTTTGAATCACCCGGTATTTCGGTAGCTGTCACTTTTGAAGCTTTTATTCTTTGACATTTGACAAGTAGAAACTACGCCATTACTAAAAATGGAACGATACACGCTTCAACAACGCATTGAAATTATTAAAATTCAGTACAAAAATTGTGAAAATCTTGCAGTCACAGTTCGCAAAACTAAAGCATTTTTGGGTCGTCGTGAAGCACCTTGTCGGACCGCAATACAGAAATTGGTGAAAAAATTCGAGCTGTTGGGACAAGTTAGTGATGAGAAGAATAAAACCCGTGCACGTCGCTCAAGAACAACTGAGAATATTGCTGCTGTAGCCCAAAGTGTTGAAGAAAACCCAGGTTTGTCGATTTCTCGTCGTTCTTTGGAATTGTGTATTCCAAAATCGTCATTACACCGTATTTTGCATAAAGACTTGGGTCTTAAGGCTTATAAAGTTCAGTTAACACAAGAACTCAAGCCGACCGATCATCAACAACGTCGTGTCTTTGCTGATTGGGTCCTCTGGGTGTTATCTCTGGAAGAGGTGATCACAATTGGCCACCGAGATCTTGTGATTTAACACCTTGCGACTTCTTCCTTTGGGGCCACGTGAAAGATAAGGTGTACGCCAACAGCCCAGCGTCGATTCAAGACCTCAAAGATATAATTCGTGAGGCTATCGAGGACATAAGGCAGCCACTTTGCGATTTGGCTATGGAAAATTTCATGAAAAGGATATGGTCCTGTAAGCGTGGTCGTGGTGGCCATTTGGCTGATGTTGTTTTTCAGTATTAACGGCATACCTTCCTCTTTATCAGACATGGGGGACTAAATAAATTTGAGTGGTAGTTGAATTTTTTCCACTAATCACTGAATTTAATGGCAGTGGCAGTGGTAAAAAGTACCACTACAAAAAATTAGTGGAAGAAAATTGCACTACCACTAAATAAAGATCAGTGATTAGTGGAAAAAATTCAGCTACCACTAAAATTTATTTAGTGGATAATGGAAAATATCCCAGCAGACCTCTAGTGGTAGTGGTAGTGGATTTTAGTGCAAAACCCCCATGTCTGCTCTTTATTATGAAATAAACATCCGATCTTTTATCTCAAAAAATTCAATTTTTCTGTGAATACCAAAATAACACCTCTTGTTGGAAAACCCTATATTAAAAGTAAAGAGATAGCATTTAGAGTGGTTATGGACTCTTGTTTTGAACCCATCGAAATCACAGATGGTTGAAAAAAAACCTGCAGGGTCTAGAAACGAACTCTCTTTCTCTCTCGCAAACTGCTGAAACATCGTTCCAACATGGAAAGCATGGGGTCTTGTGTTCGAACGGGTAGCTCCGGGGAATACGCGGAATAATGGCATCAGACTGCTCATCTTCTTTGCACAATTATCGAAAAAGTATTTGTGAAATAATGCCACACATACCACGTTTCAATCGTTGCTTCAAGGAGTCAATAAAGCTGGATACCCTGCTGTTCCCTATAAGCTTAATCGCACGGGTTTTCACAAAGGTATACAGGAAAAAGATGGATACGTTGTAAAGAACATAATCAAAGATCATAAGTCATAACAATGAAGAAATGGACAAGAGAAGTAGGGACGCAACGGTTAGATGTACAAATGTCCAGGATGAAAGATAGCTCAATAATTAAACTTTGAAATGTATATCGACATAAGAGTAAAACTATGATGATCAGTGAGGAAAAAATATACAGTAAGATAGATGGATGGATAGATGGTAGAAAAGCAGATGAAAAAAGAGAAAACACAAATAGAGGTCATAAAGAAGGTCGAAAAGATATGGAAAGTTGGCCTGGGTTCAAAGGTTATATGAAGGAAAAGAAACAGTAAATTATTTTATAACCAAGCAGAGAGAGTTCGACCAGCAGACCAGATGGAAGCATAGTTAGAATCAATAAGTATCCCTATTGGTGGTCCGCCACAGTATAAATGATCAGAGTTAAGAACGCAGACAGTAGACAAACGAACGGACAGACAGAGATATCAGATATCAGCCAAAATGCCAGCGGCAACAATGCGCGCCGTCACTGGATGCGACGGTCACTTGCGTATGCAGCGCCACACGCCGCTACTTTGGCTGCATTTGGACACGACTGGCTGCAGTTGTCGGCATTGGTGCCGTGTGATTTTTCGCATGCATGACGCACGCTGTCGGACACCGCGCTTTATTATTCTTCTTCTTCTGCCTGGCATGGCGATGGTTACGTCTTGGCCGGCTGACAGACACAACAGCCGCAACGCATGTGACGCGCATACAAATGCGACAAGAATTCTTTGCCAATTGCTTTTGTGCAGTTGTGGTCAGCGAAGCGGTCAGCACCTACGCGTGCGCCATCAGCCGGAGTTGGCGCGATGATTGACTGTCGCAAACGCGTATCTTGCGCGTTCTGATTGTGCGCACGCGCGCACGAACGCGCCGCTCATTGCAACTACAACTGAGCTATGGAGGGAGCGGGGAGCGAGGCGCACAGTAGTTGCCCACTTTGGCTGCGCTGACTAAGCGCAGTCGATGCAGCGCGACTGCCGCATCGTGTGCGCTGCATACCAGAACGTCGTCGGATCGATCACCGAAAGATGACAATCGACTCGACGCTCGGCGCTGATTCGCAATAATTAAAAAAATTGCAAGAATCCATTTTAGCTTTCCCAGCCGCGCCGGGACTGGAAAACGACAGTGAGGGAGCGAATTGCATTTGCATTGCGCTGATTAGCCGGCTGACTGACTGGCTGGCTGACTGGCTGGGTTGGGTGTGTAGACGAGCATCGGCGCAGCATACCAAATGAAGCGCTTTGTTGTTGCCCGGCGCCCATTGCCAACTGGCGCAATAGCGGCCGCTAAACTCCGCAGGCGCAGCAACGCTCAGCTGAAACATCAACAGCTGCGGCACAAAGTGTCGGCGCGCATCTTTGACGGCCACTTTGCATAAAAGTTGCTGCCTCCTGGCCGATTCTTCTTCTTCTTTTTTTCATGCCGCTAAGTAGCGAACAAATATTGCACGCTTTTGTTTGCCAATGCGGATTTTTCCAGCGCAATTAAAATCTTCTGCCACTTTTGCGCCACTCCGCCCTGTCGCCTTTCTTGCGGCCGCTTTTGTTGCTAGTTTGTTGTGCTATTTAGTGTGCTGGCTGCTGGCGGCTGTTGTTGTTGGCATTGCTGTGTTGCTTTTGCAGGAACGTGAGTGGATTTTAATTAACAGTTGCGCGTTGTACCTTGAAAATGAGAGAAAAACAACTGTCGCTTCAGCAGCAGCAACAACAACAACCACAACAACAACAACAACTGCAACAATATAAAATGCATTTGTTCCGCATTAGTCGCTGCATAGCGCGTCCAACAGTTGAAGGACAAACGGCCGGCCGTACCCAATCATTTGGAAATGTTGCTTTGTTGCTTGCGCGACGACAAAACTAAACAATAACAACACATTGCAATATGGAAATTGAGGAATGCAATTTTTTGTGCTGCAATTGTTGCATTGCCAATAAAAAACAAAACAAAACAGCAACCTAAGAAAATTTGATAGATGACTGGACGGTTGATTCTTGAGCGTTGATAAGAAAACTTGAAGATTAAAGCAATTCGCTGCAAAGATTAGATAATGTTTTGAGGAAAGCTTATAGCAGTAAAGAATTCAATGAAGAATTCAATGATGAAGAAAATGAAGAAGTAGAATGAGAGTTTCAATGTCTGTAGATGTGTCTTCCAAAACTATATAAGAAATGCTCAATAAAACGAGGGTTGAGCTCATTAAGAAGAACGAAGGCAGTGGCACGCACAAAGGGGGTTTGGGGGTTCAGCCTACTCCAAAACACAATAATTGCTGGTACAAAATATGGTTTCAAATAATATTCGGCCCAAAAGTTGTGCGTCAAATCCTTCTCCCCTCTCCCCTCGGAAATGAAATCTTGTCAGGAATAGATTTAACCCTTCGCTGCATGGCATTGCATATATGCAATGTTAACTTTTCATAGATTTGGAAACTATTTTGTTTACTATTTCACAGTCATTCATTCTTCAGTTGTGTCTTTTTTGTTAAAACATTTGATTAGTAACGAAATTTTGCGTATAACATTGAAAGTATGTTCAAAAGAATCGAAAAAACAATAAGTATTTCGATTTGGTGAAAAATTTTTGGTTATTGATGGCGATGGTGATATGGCGGTGGCCGTCGCTCAGCTGTTTAGTGCGTTGAATTACGAGTATACAGTGACGCCTGACCTCTGTTCGACTCCCCGTAGTAGCCCACACTAACACATAGATAAAACCGACTTTCATTTCGGCGGTAGCGTTTTCACCAGGATATGGAAAATGTTCGCAAAACTTCTTTCATAGATACAGGAATTCAACAAAACTTCCTTTTTACCATCAGATCTTCACAAGCAACAAGAATTATAGGACAAAAATGTCTTTCCTTGACGGAAATTAAATCATGCAACGAAGGGCTAACGTCGCCACCAGATCTATAAAGAGTAGCTAAGGTTGTGGTAGACTCTGCTTCGGGATATCTATAGGAACAAAGAGTCCAATGTATTCCTTGCCAACATTATATTTTGCCAGTACGTTAACCCTTTCAGTCACAATGTCCAATATATTGGACTACAGCCCATACAATTCATACAGAACGGGTTTATTTTCATGACGGAAAGGGTTAAAAGTGACCTAAGAGAACTGTTTAGATTAAGTTGAGTTGGATTAGTAACTTCAATTCAATAGTTTTCGAGTTACGATGTTTTAAATCTTCCGTCACTAGTCCGAAAACATCGAAAAGAAAACAGATTGAGTGGATTTTTATTTACGTTAAATACTGCTGACAGTTCAGATATAACTTGGACAGACTTCGCTAAATTCTCAACGAGACTGGCTGCTGTTTGGTTCATTACTCTTAGAAATTGCGCGAGTTGATGGTAGAGATTGGAACTTCAACAGTTTTCGAGTTCAATGTTTTATGTCTTATTCCGCCACTCCGAAAATATCCAAAAGAGAACAGGTTAGGTGGATTTTTATTTACGTTAACTACTACTGACAGTTTAACTTGCTCAGACTTCGCAGAATTCTCAACGAGACCAACTTCAATTTTATTCAAAACCCCTTACAATCTGTGAAAGTTTATAGAAGAATGTAGCAGAGGTTTGAATTTCAAAACCTAAAATCGCTGCTCAGCAAGCCACATGTGCCCCTACTTAGCAGAACAGAAACCAAAGGAATGTATTAAAATTGTTTGCATTTTTCAAATACGGCAATTTTTCAATATGAAAGTAGGGTAAAAGGTTCGGTTGTGGGCACCCCTTCGTATCTTTTGATAGAAAGCAGGCTGGGTTTTTTTGACTAAGGCCATTTGTTCATTATGGAACCACGATCTGTTTGTGCCAAATACTGAGTCGAACAGACACGCCTGCTTTGTGCTGGGACCATATATATCTTTCTGTGCTTAAAAAATTAGACAAAAATTGTTTTCAACATTTTAAATTGTGTCATAAATCGAAGTAAATCCATCGAGAAGGCGAGTAAAATGCATTTTTATTTAGTAAATTTATTATACTTTGTGATCCAATATTGTTTACAACCAATATGGTTACCCCAAAAAAATGTGTGCCTACTTCTCAAAATGGCTGCCAAATTCGGTTGTGGGCACCGCAATTAGTTCGGTTGTGGGCACCCGTCTTTTAGTGAGTTGGTAAGTTTTGGTAAGTTATTTAATCAAATATGGTCTTTTAACGCATTTTTTGGTTGTTTTAGCTATATCATCCGAGGGTAAATAAAAAAAATCCTCCGATATCTTTTTTAATGTGCTGGATGTAATTTAACATTGTTCTGCAGATAAGCTAACCACAAAATCGACTGCCGCAGCGTGTGCGATTTCCCGAACCACTCTCCAACGCTACAAAAAGAAGGTGGAAGAAAATTTCGGAGACATCAAAGCTGTCGACGGTGGTGTTTTCTTCTTTTTCTTCTTTTCGAGGATGTTATCGAATCAGGTTAACTGCTGTTTTCCACCTTCTTCACGTCACAGCACTTGAAGAGTGTTGATTAATTAGGTTGAATTTAATTTTACTTTAGGTCTTCTTGACAGCCCAGGAGAATGACTTGGTCACTTACATCTTGAAATGCCCGTCCATCTAAAGTGTGCCGGCAGGCGTACCAGCTACTTCACATGCGTGCATTGTGCTTCAAATAATTAAAACTTAATATTTTTCTATATTCGTGTTGGTTTTTCTTCATATTTCCCCGTTTCCAGCAGATTTTCCAAGGGTGCCCACAACCGAACCAAAAAAAAATTTTCGTTAAAAATGACTACTTTACAAAATTAACAAAAAAAAATTTTCTATTTGACGGAATCGATTTACTTTTGTCATTACTTGTAAGCTAAGGTCTCTAGCTTTCCATATATGTCAATATGTCCGATTAAGAAGAACTTGGTAAAAAGTTATGAGCCAAAAACAAAAAGGTGCCCACAACCGAACCTTTTCCCCTACTTTTTTCTGATTTGTTTCTTTCTTAACCCTTTCACTATTTTGTTGCCATATAGCAACATGCTACTTTGGGGACCTCTGAACCCCTTTGTGGTTTCAAGAATAAATTTGTTGTTGGTCCTTAGAATAGTTTGAAGTTTTAGGAAAAATACGAAATTAATAAACTGAATGTTTAAGCTTAAGTAAAAGAAGTATACACTTTTTTAAGGGTATATCTTGACATGGTAAAGGAAGAAGAAGCAGAAAAATTAGATAACTTTTTGAACTTGATGTTTTCTTCAATTTAGTTATTTTTTTTTAATATTTTTTTTTAATATTTTTTTTTTTTAATTTTTGTTTTCTTAATTTTAGATGAAGTAAATGAAGAAATATTCAAGTTTTTGTTATGCGTAAAAAGATGTATGTTTATGTTTATGTTTGAGTATAAAAATTAAGAAATTTCTTATGAAATGTTGCTAATAAAACCACATAAAATCCTAAAACATAAAATTTAAAATTTCAACTTTCCCCAGTAAAAATCTGTAGCGAAAGGGTTAGCTATCCACCAAACACAAAATTAACTTGAAATTTTTATACAACAAATTTTGCTCAACCGCAAACACCTCAAACCAAAAAGCATATACGCAACACTCTAATTTCATATGAATTGCCTGAAAATATGAACTAATAAAACGAATTATAGAGCAACGACAAACTAAGCACAGCCAACTCGCATCGAGTGCTCCGCAATGGCAGTTCAAATATGCAAACTTCTCACGTGCAACAACTTTTTAAGTAAAACGCAAACATTGCCAGTTGCAGGTATCTCGCTGAACAGTTGCTGGCGTGCAGTTTTTCTTTTTCGATAGTTTCGAAAACTTTACACACTAAAGTGGCACATTTTTCTTTGCAAATGCTTCACAATTGCGCAAAGTTTTCGCTTATGCACAGCCAGCCAGCGACAGTGAGTGGTGCAAGGAACGCGACAACCGACCGACACAACAATAAAAAAAACAACGCATTTGTAGCACTAATGTTGATTTTTGCGCTTTTGCCGCGACTGCAAGGCACGTACGCTGCGCCACTTATCGGGCCGCGCGCCTCCGCCTCTGCCGCCGCTGCTGCCGCACCGCACGACACGCTGCAGCAGCGCATACAACATAACAATTGCACCAAAGTGGCAATAAAATTGTTTTAAAAACTTTTTAATATTCGCCTGTCGGTGCAATTGTTGTTGTTGTTGTTCTGGTTTTGGTGTAACAAAAACGTTTGTGCACCCACACTCAGCATTTAAGAGTGCTGTGCATGTTGCAATTGCGAAAGCGAGCGAGTGCTCAAAAGTTTCGAGGAAGACGCCAAATGTGGAAAAAAAATGAAAAATATAGAATTTCGCAAGTTTGCGATATCTTTTGGGCCGAGCGCGCACGCAAGACGCCGCCAGCAGCGTGACTGCAGTAAAAAGCCAACGCACACACGGACACGTAGACTTGAGAATTGAGAACTGCGCAGCAAAGCAGCCAGCACCCACTGGAAATGAGGTCACTTAAAGAGGCAGCAGCCGCCGCCGCAGTCGCAGCAAAGAAAAACACAAAACTGCCAAACATGTTGAGCAGAAATTAGAATAACTTTGCAAATATTATGATTTTTCGCTAAAACTGCGCGCCAGACAACCGGCGGCCCGTCAGCGGCCGCTAATAGGCACTATGGAGGCTGGCGCAGGGCAGCAAAGGCTGCGCTCTTGCATTGCAGAACACTCATACGACCCCCTGCGCGCCACTACGACAGCCGCGGCCGCGCTCGCGCTCGCCTCCGCCATCCCACTTTGTCGCTCTGCGAAGAATCGCTGCTAATAGTGCTGATAATTTTTAGAAAACTTTTTTCTTCTTGCTTCTACTCGTTGCATTTATTGCTGTTGTTGTTGTTTGAGTGCTTACATATTTACTTTGCTCTAACAACAATTGCAAATGCATTCGCGCGTTCGTTTTGCTAGATTGCGCCGCTAAGAACTGCAGCAACAACAACAACAACAACCAGTGCGCAGCAGCAAATCAGCAGAACAAGAAGAAAAACAAGAAGAAGAAGAAGAAATTGCAAAAAGCAACTCACAAAAAATTGAAAGCTACAACAACAACAATGAGATGGCAAATAGTGCGCCGTCTAACGAGAATTTGCAAATACGGCAACGACAGCGACGGCAGCGAGGAGCACTTCAAATGGCCACGAATGCACTTGACGCGCCGCCACGGACGGATGGCCGGACGGACGGACGGACAAGCGAACCTAGACGCACATATGTGCGCGATAAGCCGCAGTAATGCAACAGGGTGCCGCCACTGGGGTTGTACGAGGCGACTCGAGCAGCAAAGCGCGATACAACAGTTGTGCAGCGACTTGCGGCGCCAACAATAAGTGAGATTAAAGCCTGAAAAAATTCGTTTAAATGGGTTTGGTCGGTTCAGCACATACCAGGAAATGATTACAGATAAGATTAGGTACGAAGAAATTTCCAAGAAATGTTTGGAAACAATTTTGCAGAGTAAATGTTGACTGAGCTTTGAGACTTTCACATCAAACTTTTTAAAATTTGGTATAGAAGAAAAGATGTATTAGAGTTATAGCTGGAACAATGAGAGCAAGAATGAAGTGAAATGTGAAGAATTGTGTTCAAGGTGGATTTTCGAGGTAGCAAATTCTTCTTGCACTCATTTTACTAAATCTACGCCCAGTTATAAAACAAATAAAGGAATGTATGTAATAACATTATAGGAAAATTTATGTTTAATTTTATGTAATATTTTCCACTTAAATAAGTAAATAAGTAAACAAATTTTTTTATAACAAATTTTTTTTCGCTAAAACTTTTTATTAGTACATCTTACGTATCTAATGTTGCACATCAAAAGATAGGTATGAAAAATACATTTCGTTTGATACCCATATCGTGTAAATAAGTTGGAGATTAATTGAGTTTCTTGATAAAAACTTTGAACTTTGACGCCGAGCCACGCCTTTTCTGGGCATTTCCCAGGCAAAATTTTTAGTTTGTTTGATGCAGGAGCCAACCCTCGTTATAAAAGCGTTCTCATTGGTTTTTTTTTTCACGAGGGTTCGCAATACTGTTCGCAATACCCTCGACGAAAGTGGGGTTTTTTGGACATTTTTGTCGAAAACACAGTTTGAATATATTTTTTTTGTGTTGGTATCTTAAGCAAATTTGTTGGTCGTTAAAATATCTATAAACTTGTCGAAAAGAGTAAAGTGATATTCGAAACGATTTAGGACCTATTAGCATTACACGTTCGAAGACTTAAGCGACGAACTCGACTCGAGCAAACTTCAAAGTCAGATTTCTCTTAAACTAGAGCCAATCCAGCCAAATCTCAACTCAGTTACCTATAGAAAGTCGCTCAGTAGGTCCCCCCATGTCTGTTTTTAATGAAATTAATTATTATTAAATTAATAAATAAATTAATAAAAAAAATAAATTAAATCTATGAACCAATTCATTGTGCTGCAAAAGCACAATGATTTAATCACAAGTTTGTTATATTTCTTTAGAATCTTTTTCAGTAATTGTAATTCTTTTTTGTAACTTACGCTCCCCAATTCTTAGCAAAAAAACAATAAAACATTTTTGATTCAGTTTTCAACTACACAAATTGAAGATCTTTTTAACATTTCAACCGCTCGCAGCCCTTTAAAAATGCCTCCGAAATGTCAAAATGCTGCAAATTATTTCTCAAACTAATTTAATCAGAAATTGAATTTCAAAAAATTCCACCAAATATACACAAAATTCACCTATTTTCATATGTAAATTTAAAAAAAAATCTTACAAGAAACAAATTTCTCGACATGAACTCGAAAATGCTCAAAATTTTTTTAATTTTTTTTTCCATAATTTCATTTTTTGTCATTGAAACAAGTTTCCATATGTTGATGAATTTTTCAGTGACCTTGAAGTGTACTTTAGTGTGATTCTGTGTCATTTTCTCTGCCGATAAGTTGATCATTAGTTGATGGATAATTCCTCAAAACTACACAAACTAAATTATATCAAAGCATTATGGAAACAAAATCGTTTGCGCTTTTTTGTCTTAAAATGAGTAAACCAACAGCCACCAATTTAAAAATTACAAAATTCTTCGAAAACCCATTGCAAATTCTATTTCGAAATTCGTTACAGTAATCGACTTGCAGTCCGGAAATTTCTTCCAAGCGTCATAACTCATGCAAGTGTTGCTCGCTTTAAAGACATCATAAATTCTGCTAAACGATCGTAAAAATTGCAATTAACATGCAAACCCTGTTTCACTGGAAATGAGCACACATGCACACACACACGCACACACAGACACATGCACAGTCCGCATGTTCAGCACTCGCAGCAGCAGCCTCGAAAAGTTTTTCATTTAACATTCGCGCGTTTCTAATTGCGTTTCCAATTCTAAGGCAAAGAAACACTAAACACAAACAACAAAATCAACACAGCTTCTACAACAACAACAACAAATCATCCATAAGAAGCCAACAAAGGCCAACCCCAATGCAAGCGGCAACAACAACAAGTTCCCAGCACGGCCCAACTCGACCGACCGACAGTCGACTGTCGACCTGTCTGTTCGCCTGCCAGTCAACCCCACCCATGCGCCGCTTTCCCGCATTTCCAACCCCTACAAAGCGCACAGCTGCTGCGTCTTGCGGCCATCGATGCACCCGACGGCAAAAATCATCGTTTGGCATCACGAAAAAGCTCCAGTGGCGCCGATTGACGATCGACTTGGCGTGTCGATCGGCAACGTCCCGCGCACAACGTTGTTGCTTTTGCACTCGTTTGCTGTTTTCTTTTATTTCTGCGACTGCTTCATCTCCATTTGATTTTCATTAGCTGCGCATGCAATTTTTTTTCTTTTGTTGTTGCATTTTTTCCTCTCTCGCAGTTTGCTCGCGCATGTTCGACGCTGGAATTATTAGCTGAATGGCAGCGAGTTGTTGTTGTAGCGAGCAATGCTGTTATTACTGCCGGAGATGTGCTGCTGCAGTTGCCGTTGTTGGTTGTCGTTATTGTTGTTGTTGCGCTGACCTTGAAAATTAACTCGGCGTAAAGCATTCAAAGACGATCGGCGAGAAGCAGCGCTGCATTCTGATTACGGTTGCTGTATGCAGTGCATGCGCTCTCTCGCACTCTGGCTCTCTCTTCTTCTGTCTTCATACTGCAATGCGTTGAAGGTTCTGATAGCTGAGTCTCGCAATCACAGCTGCATGCAAACTGAGGTCGAATCTCAGTTTTCTTCTTAATCCTGATGCTTTTACATCTCTTCCCCTCTTTTTTCTTCTTCTCTTTTTACTTTGAATTCAACTTCAATTTTGTCTTCTTCCAATTCTACTACTAATCCAATTCATGGCTCAATCATTCTCTAAATTCTACAACAACAAATCCATAAACTCACACACTCTCTGCCAACTTGTCAGCGCTTCTCCGTTACACCTCCCCTGCCTCCCTCCCCTAATACGAACGTCGCCTAGCTTAATCGCATCGCGCACAATTGCACAAATTAGCAATGAATTGAAGTGCTTTTTAATAAAAATCCAAGGCGCCACAAAAAATCGCATTCAAAATGTTTGAAGTGAACGAAAGCGTCAGCCCAAATTAGCCAAACGGCCCAAAAACAATAACGAAAATAACATAAAACAACAACAACAACATCAATGCAAAACAAACCAAACGTAAATAATTGCCTACGTTTCCGTAAACACCAAAAACAATACTACAAACACGAATGTGAAAACAAAGCAGAGCACACGAAACGCCAAACGCCGCTTGGTCGCTCCTCGCCTCCTCCCCCACCCATTCCAGCCCACAACTCGCACAAATTGAAAATGGCAACGAAGGAAACACACCAACAACAACAGCAACGAAAGAGCCAAAAGAAAAAATCAAATTCATTGAATTAGAAAATTGATAAAGGCAACAAAGTAGAAACAATAACAACAAAAGCAACAGCCGGCGCAGCATTTTGCCGAAATGCGAACGAAATTCCCAAATGAATAAATTACCGGCAAAAGTTGTAAACGAGCAAAGAGACGAAACGAAACGAAAGCACACAAAACCCCTAAATAAGTGGCAACAAAAAAAATATTGTTGATGAAAAATTAGACTTTTGTGTGAAAATCGCTAAAAGAAAAACGGATTGTTGGCGGAAATTAAGCGTCGGCATGTTTTAGGATGCACACCGCTGACCAGGACGAAAGGACTGAAGTGAGCAACATGAAAGGGATTAAGCCAGAATTTCAAAATGAAGATAATACAAATAATGTAGATAAAACAACACAACTAAAGCAACAATACCGCTGATGATGAACCGAAAACGGGCGGAGTAATGACACAGCTGTATTTCAATGCTAATTTGTACACAACAAAAGCTCAAAGACAATCAGAACGACAAAATGGACACAAAGCAGAAGGATAGGCTATAAAAAGCCAAAAGTGGAGAAGAAAATCTGAGCATCAATGCGGAAGGAGTTGAAGTGGTCGTTTGAAGAATGGGAATATTTTTATTGTTGAAAAAAACCAAATATGTCGGGTATAGTTTTTTAATGTAATTTTACTATATAAAAGAAAGAAAAAGAAAAGATAAAAAGAAAATTGATGATCTCTATTTGCGATTATCTTTCCCAGTTGGTATACGAATTCAATTGGTCGTAGAGGTCACTAAAATTGTGTTCTTCTGCGTCTACCTGATGCTGTCTTAGATATTGGTATTTCAAGGTCCTCAGCGAAGAGAGAGACCGTGTGAGGACGTCCTTTCATCCCTTGGTGTAACCAACTCGAGAAGTAGCACGAAAATCAGAGACGCCTAGGTTAAACTTTTAGGCATTCCGTAACCCGGTTATGATATGTTATGGTTAATTAACCCTTTCGACCCCGAATTGTACCCTGTGTCTCGATTTATCGATAATCAATTATTTCATGGTTAACTTTTTGGTATTTAAATAATGAAATACTTTCCTAAGAAGTGTGCACACGACATTTGAAGTCACCACGCCTCTTTGTTAGAGTTCTAGAGCTAGTTTACTTTTGAATAATTTTAGCTTAAAACGGGTTAAATAAATTTTGTATTAATATTTTTTAATTACAGAAAAATTATGTAATTCTTATGCAAAAATACAAAAATATCACTTTTTGATTTTATATAACCATTATTAAAGAAACAGGGTTTTGATCAAACGCGCCCAATTCGTAGACTTCAATTAGAACACAAACTTTCCCTTATATCGCTACAAATTACACTGCACAACAAAATCAATTTTTTTTTTAAATAACAAGGTTCTGACAACGGATTCTGGTAGAGGGGACCAAAAAAAAGATATACGTGTATCGGCGTTTTGAAAGTTTACATTTGAGTTTTTTAGGGGGTCAAAGTTTTCCCCTTTTCGCGCATTCTTATGGTGAATCGGTATACGAAAACCATATAACATCACATTTTAGGTATATGATGTGTTCACCAACTTCGTGTAAAATACTACGAAGAACATTTTTGTGGAGCATTTTAACCCTGTAACTCCTATTTGTATGGGTCAATTTGATCCTTTTTTCTAAAATGCCAAAAATGTCCTGTAAAACAGGGCTTTTTAAGGACAAAATGTACCACAAAAATAATCGCCACAAAATTCTACTATAGGTCTCTGAATACATTAAAGCTCAGAAATTTACTTGCACGTTAGAATTAAACCAAAACTAAAAATTTGTTTAAGTGTTTATTTCGTATTTAATCAAAATTGGTACTAAAATCTCCTACAAAACTTGATTTTTGAGGGTTAGTGTGTATGGGAAAAATTTTGAACGCAAAATTTCACTATAAGTCACCGTACAAAAACCCTATATATATATATAAATAGAAAACTGAGAACAATTAGGGGTATTTTCATTCATTATATTTTTTGTTTAGCTCTTGGCAATATTTTTTTTTGTGTTGTGCAGTGTTATTGGAAGTTTTTTTGGGGATAACAGTAACATTTTTGTAATTTGCTTTGAATGCACTTCTAAAATTATTAATTTTTTCGTGTTAATTTAAATTAAACCCATAAATCAATGGTAGCTTTTTCTATGAAAAGTTGTCAAGTTGCTCTCAGGCAACTTTGGGGTCGAAAGGTTTAAGTAATTAAATATTCAAGCAAAGCATTAATCTCTCTTTTGTACTACAAGAATCAAAAATATTGCTCCATGTGTTGAAATGGTCTTTGGGTTAGTTCACAACACCCACAATCTGTGTCAGCGAGTAGAAGATTTCTCGACCAATTGCAGCGTCATTTGCTCAACAAGTCACTCTCCCACTCTACTTATAGAAAATTTGTTCATATGTGTTTGTATGTGTGTGTGTGTGTTGACTCTTCTAAGCTCTCAATCCATAGACTGTTGCTCTGCCATTGACTGCAGTTTTCCGCTGCTGTTATTGCCAGTTCTATTGCCAGTTGTTGTTGTTGTTTCTTTGCTCTTATCGCCTGCACACTCATACTCATGTAGTATTTTTCTATTACACATTTTCAAGGTCCTTGGAATAGTGTTTTTTCATTGTTGCCATTTTAAGCATTTCTTCCATTGCGATTTGGTTGCAGCTCGCCGCTGACTTTGCCCGCTTTTACTTTGACCGCTTTTTTTCTCTTGAAACTGCGCACTTGACTGACAGCCTGATTGATTGGCAGCTTGCAATTTTTATGGAAATTGTTGTTGCGGCATTTCAGCTAATGAGATGCCATGACGTGAATGCAGCGCACAACAACAACAGCAACAGCAACAACAAGAAACTGCGCCGATCAAATTGCCAAAGTTGAGCGTTGATTATATTTGCGTTGGTGCAGGAAAGCGAAACTTCTTTTCAATTACAAAAACTATTTACACATTTCAATAACAATTTTTTGTGGCTTAACGAGTTTCGCTGCGCTTCCGCGCTTCCTTGAATTGCTGCCAAAGCGGCGCACGCGCAGCGGAAGCATTTCTCTGCAGCATTGCTCGCCGAGTGCGGCAAAAACCATTTCGAATTCAACTTGTAATTTCAAATTAGTTGAATTTTTATGGTAGTTAGTATTACAGCAACAACAGCAACACTAGCCAGAATAAATTGTATAGCATTGCTGGCCACCGCAATGAAAACAATTTCAAGGTTTCAACGGTGCGTTTGACACTTTTTTCCTGATGTGTTTCTTACATATTTGTTTTCGTTCGAGCTGAAACTCAACGCCGATTGCCATAAATTTTTCAATTTGCCACAATGTTTTCACACAAGTGACGAGCGCCGCGGCCGTTCGATTCGCACTCGAACGCACTTCAATCACGCTCGGCCGCGTCGCTCATCAGTAAGCAACACGCGAATGAATCAAGTCGCACCTGCTTTGGCTTTTGCGTATTTCATTGGTCCAAGCGGGCGCGGAGCAAAAACACAAATTCACTAAGCCGATGCCTGCATTTGTAAGCGGACATTTCGTCGCCTCAGAAAACAAATCTCGTATGTCATACTAGGCGCAATGGAACATACGACATTCGTTTTCTGAGGCGACGATTTATCACTGTGTGTGTGAGCAATATTGGTAAAAGCGAATAAATCTGTCACAAGCTGAGACCCAGCTCCGTCTTTTTTACAGAAAACAAAACCTCTGGAAACCTCTGGACCCATGAACCCATAAAACCAGCTTTTGTTATGTAGCCGATTATCAGATCATCTCGGCATCTCGGCTCAATTTGGCAGCAATTATCGACTATTCTCCTATCAACTCATCACTTATCTATTATCTCGAATATATTCTTGTGACTTGGCCATCTTCTTCCAAGTATCTATTCTCCTGGAAGACAATAAAAAAGACGATGATTAAAGACAAAAATACGAAGATTACCTTCTGTTGATTTTTTAGGCCCAAATTAACAGATTTAAATATTTTTAGACAAGAAGTTAAATGCAAAAGATTTTCATATTATTTCATTCTCTTGAGAAAAGAGGCCTTTTCATGACATTGACAGTTTCCTCATTGCCGTACTTATTCAATGAGTAATCAGTTGTTGATAAATGAGAGAATTACGTGAGGTTAGAAAGCAATTAATTATCTTGTCAAAGGTTAAACGAAAAGGACTATGAGAAAAGAAATTTTCATCTTGGTTGCGTTATGCCTTTGGCATTCTGTTACCTATTCATAAATGTTGGAAATGATTGAGGTTAGAGTATAATTAATCGTTTCGTCAAAGCTTACAACGAAAAGGACTTTGAGAATCTTGTATATGGTTTTGTATTGAAGTGAGGCGCTTTGTGTCGAAGTCATTTCCTTAACTGTTCAATAAGTAATCACTTGCTTATTGATGTTGAAATTAAGTAAGGTTATGTATAATAATTAATAGCTTTGACAAGGGTTCAAACGGAAAGGACTTGGAGGAACCAATTGTTCACCTTAAGTGTGTTTAAAGCATATTTTCCCTCAAAATGAAACAATGATTCAGATTGAAGGTCGTTTTACACGGATTATTCATATAAATTGTCGGGAGTGTTCATGGACATTGCATCTCGACTATTGCCTCCCCACTTGACCAGCAAGTGCCCAGGCTTGCAAGAGCTTGAAGTAGATCTGGCCAACCTTAAGTTTAGACAGTTGTGCGGTCTTCAATTGGCAGCTCTTGACATCAAGTTGCCCAGTGGTTCCTAATCGCTAACCCAGTACCTCGTTTTAATAAAACAAAGTGTGTTCAGGAGTTCGAAATTCAGTAAAGTCCAGGAGCGGTTTCAGGGGGATGGGTTTGGGGTTAACCCCCCCCAAGAACTAGGATCGACTTTTAAACTACATACAAATTAAAACGAATTTTTTGGCATTTTATGAATCTTAAAGATTTACTTTTTTAAACACCCTTCCTCCGAAATATTTTTCTGAATCCGCCCCTGGTAAATACAAACATTCTAAAACACTTCAGCATCTTCAATAGTTCCATTTCTACGTTACACTAACTGGTATCTGGTTTCAAACCAACAACACTCAAACTATTAATCGAGTCCTGGGATCCTTGTGGCCTCAACTAATAACGAAACTTTTTATGAGCCAAACTTTGCAAATTTCCTAACTTGAATTGCTATTTTTAATTATATTTTTGCATTGCTATCCGCCTCAATTCGCTCATATGTCAATGTACTCAATCAGACGCCCTCGAAATCAATCAAATCACAGTTCACGGCACAGCGAATCAACTCAACATCCAACAACAATGATACATCACAGCACACATGAGGCTTCCGGCTTCCACTGTCAAACATTTCTCATTAAAATCGCCAAATTAGTTTGAAGCCGGCGCTTAATTAATTTTTTTTTTATTCTCACAAACCCAAACACACACACAAACACACACACATACACACATTCAAACAAACTAATAATACCCGCATTATTTGGACATTATTGTATTTTGTTCTCTGCAACTAACACAACTCATTCAGCGAAAGTGCCCAAATTGAACTCGAGCCATGTAATGCTGGACGGACAAAAAAACAGTGTATATAGCAAAAGTAATTAACCGTCAAGTGGCGTCGGAAAACATACAAATGAGCACACTTTAACAGCCTATTAACGAAAATATGTCAAGACAGTAATTAGTTTTTCATGTAAGTAGCTCGCAAATAAATAAAATTAATGTCAGACGACAGCGAGCGTCGGCGCAGACACACACACACACACACACAAAAAGGACATGAGCCACGTTTCACACAACCACAGTGCACACTATTTATATTCATTTGTATTGATGTGCGTATGTGTGTGCTCCTGCTTGTGTGTGTGTGAGTTTAGTGCTCTGGCACTTGCAATGCTGCCTGGAGTCAACAGCCAGCAAGCAACACCCGACAGTCGGTCATGGCAATAGGCCAGCGCCGACAATTGGAGCAGTTGTAATGTACATAAGTTTCCATAATTAATTTACCGTAAGCCCTAAGCAAGTCGGTGCCGTTACCGTTGCCGGTGTGGCAGGTCGTAATTAGCACTGAGGCACTCAGGACTAATGCCGTGGCATCGCTGACGCAATGCAAATTAAATGGAGCCAGCAACGACAGTCAGCCAAGCCAGGCGTCTGCAAGTTGGAAGTGAAATAAAAGTATGTACATTCTTTTATTTTATTCTCTTCTTAAATCTCTAATGCGGCATTAAGTTTGTCAGATGAAGTGAGCCCAAGGGAAGCATTAATTTTTTCAAAGAAGTTCTATTATTTCAAGGTAAGGTTTTTAGAAGTGCATAGCTTCTATCAATGAGACCACAGGTGTAAAAAAATTCATCAAATGCTTGAAATTTTATATATTTATGTATTTTCGTATAGAGACAAGTGGCACATAAGTCAATCGTGTTCTTGGTTATCTGACTATGAGTGTAGTTGATCCGTTGTTGGGGACATAAAAACATACATAGTTATACTACTTTCTTCTCTAACTGGAGACACTGTTTAAATTACAGTGTGTTCAACAATAAACGTTATTCGGTTAACTTTTAAGTAAACATTTACCGGTTCTGTTTTTACATCAGCGTACATTACCACCACATCACCACTTCCAAGCGGCAGGATAAAGTCATCGTTGGGCTTTTTGAAAGAAACCCAACCGTGAGTCTTAGAGAGCCAAAAAAATATTATCGGAGAAGGGCTTGGATATATCCTTACATACGATTCGCGACAGGCTTCAGCAATCAGGCATAAAACGTAGCGATACTTTGTCGAAACCGTTGCTTTCAAAAAAGCATATTGAAAAGCGTCTTTAGTGGGCTTACACAAATATCGATCGTGATTGGACCAAAGTAATATTTACAACTCAACTTTTGTGTTGTTTAATCCAATTAGACATGTTTGAATGAAAAAAGGTGAAAAATTTATTCAACGAAGTGAAAAGCATCCCAAGAAGAGTCATGTGTATGGATGCTTCTCTGCCCAAGAATTTGGCCCTCGAAAGTGTTTCACCGGAAATTTAAATGCAGTTAGAATGCTGTAATTGTGCAAGTATTGATCATTGAAGTCTGCTGAAAAATTTTATTGGAAAACTAACACAGATCGGATACTACAAGAAGATAACGACCCGAAACACAAAAGTAAACTATGCACTTAGTGGAAAGAGGATAACAATATTGCAACTTTGGATTGGCCCTCACAGTCACCAGATGCAAATTCCATAGAGAATGTTTAGGCCAAATGAAAAATAAGATATCAGAAAAGAATATAAAATTTGGAAAACATTTTATTCGATTGCTCAAAAGAGCGTGGAGGTCTTTTTCCGTGGAATATGTTGAAATTTTGGCTGCCATATTAAGCATTCTGTCGAAACTTATAATAATATCTCTATCTCAAAAATAAAACATTTTTTTAAATAATGTAGTGTACACTCTATGAGAGAAGAACGTCTTTTGTTGGGCACACTGTACTTTAGGGTTCAGTTCAGTTGAGGTGAATCCGTTTCCATTAGCCAGTTTGAGTCTGTTACCAAACATCGCCTCATAGTGAAGGATAATGTGTTCCATTGATTCGTCTTTAAAACATTCTAATTCTTCAAACATTATTGAAGATTGCTTATAGAAACATGGTTCACACAAGTCTTATATAACAAAGAGATTTCTATGCCTTAAGTGTGCTTCTTTGAGCTGCCACTCCAACTTGTATAATCCACACAACAACTACAACATGGACCTCTGGGAATTTCGCTTTGCAATTGTGCCCATCTCCAAAGATTGCATTCGAAAATTAGCCCACAGATGTTGGAAAGCACCACCGAACCCATTCGTTCATATGTAAACCATACACTTCCATTACTGTTTCCATGCGCTGAAAGGCCGCGTGCTGCGCTGCATTGAAAGTGCGGCACAGCCACTACGCCAAATCCAATCAAAACTTCACATGTGCGCTGAATCATTCGTTGGCTTGTTGGTCTCGAGCGTCTTTCCAACATATCGGCAGCCGCAGCCAGCAGCAGCGACAGCCAACTTCGACTTCATCATTATTATTACAGTCCAATAAACAATTTCTGCTGCCATGCTGATTGTGTGCGCCGCATCGTCTCGCACTCCGCCGCCGTCGCACATTTGACTTAATGAAAGACGTGGGCGTAGATTGCTGCGGCACACGTCAAGGCTTTGGGCAGTGAAATATGGGAAGCTGTGCAAAAGATGGACAGCACATAAAATGACAAATATATACTTACTTATATAGAAACAAATATATAAAAATAAATACAATTTGAAGAAGGCAAGAAAAGTAACAAAACTTGATGAGTAAAACTGCACAGTGGTGGATTTCAATGGGACTTCAAATGGCTTCCGAAATGACATACGACCATATTGAACTATGTAGTTGAATTCGATTGGATTAGATCTACAGAAATTTTACTACTCGACTGCACATACAACAATGCAATATTGAACCCAAACGACTCACTCACTTACATGGCCTCGCGTCAGCGTAGAAATTAAATAAGAATTATGAAACAATAGCGGCGACACATACAAGTAACTTTGTATCGTCTTTATTGAAAAGCAATAAAACTAACAAAGGCAACAATCACGCAACATTTAAAGACAAACAACCAACCGAACAAATTCACCAATGCTTGCATTCTTCTTTTGTGCTGGCAGCAGTTAACCCACTTAATTGGAAATGAAGAACCTGCAAAAACAAAAGTCAACAAGCAGCCAAAGCACACAAGCACACACACACTCAAACACACACAAACAGACAAAGCCAAATCGTTGTGAATAGAGGGGCAAAGCGTAGGAAAAGCAGCAAAACTGCTGTTAATTAAACTGAAAATAATGACAGCACAGAAAGTGCGACTGCATGCCAACAACGACAGAAGCAGCAGTCGCATCACTCACAGCAGCAGCAACAGAGACATCAATAGCAAAGCAGCAACAACGCGTACTGACAGCATTGTCGTCAGTCACCTCGCTGACAGGGCGCAGTGCCGAATATCGAACACTGCACAGCGAACCAGTTCTATTAGAGTGAACAA
This sequence comes from Melieria omissa, assembly GCA_963971225.1. NCBI lineage: Eukaryota > Metazoa > Arthropoda > Insecta > Diptera > Ulidiidae > Melieria > Melieria omissa. The sequence goes on from OZ020267.1 coordinate 152,227,319, forward strand.
AAAAAATAAAAATAAAAATATGAAGAAAAAGAAGAAGAAGAAGAGTATAAAAGAAGCAAAAGACATGGCATGGAAAAATGAAGCAATTAGAAAAAACAAAACGAACAAGAACTATAAAAAAATACAAGAATGAAGCAAGATTGAAGAAGAAAATAAGTGAGCGTGTGTCAGTCGGTTCAATCCAACGACTTGTGTACGCACCCTACACCCAGAGGAGCTATGGTTCGTTTCCGCACAATGGTCTTCTAAGCAATTCAAATCATATTTCTTTCTTACTTGCTTATTTCATCTACAGATTACATGATTACTTAAATTATTATTATTATTTAATTACACTGCACAACAAGATCAAACTTTTTTTTGAAATAACAAGGTTCTGACAGCGGATTCTGGTAGAGGAGACCAAAAAAATATACGTGTATCGGCGTTTTGAAAGTTTACGTTTGCATTTTTTTTTAGGGGGGTCAAAGTTTCCCCCTTTTTGCTCATTCTTATGGTGATTCGGCATACGAAAACCATGTAATCTCACATTTTAGGTATGTGATGTGTTCAGCAATTTGATGTAAAATACTACGAAGAACATTTTTGTGGCATTTTAACCCTGTAACTCCTATTTGTATGGGTCAATTTGACCCTTCTTTTCTAAAATGCCAAAAATATCCTGTAAAACAGGACTTTTTAAGGATAAAATGTACCACGAAAATATTTGCCATAAAATTCTACGATAGGTCTCTGAATACATCAAAGCTCAGATATTAACCTGAACGCCAGAATTAAGCCAAAACCAAATTAACCAAAAAAAATTTAGTCCAAAAAATGCAATGAACTACATCGATACATCTGTCTAGTAATAATTTAATGTTGTGAAGGGTCAAATGTTTCACGTTTCGGTAAACATCCGAAAACTAAGAAATTATTTTGGTTTACATAAAAATTTTCCTTAAAAAATTTTGCTTAAAAGTATGATGGCAATGCTTATACGAATCTCAACTTTTAGTTGGAACACCAACAGTATTCGTGCCAAATTTCATGCCAGTAACTTTGCTCGTTCAAGAACCACTAATTTTTTAGTTGAACGAAAAGGCGCGCAGACGATCAATTGGACAAACATGGTCAAATCAATTCTCTTGTAGATTCTAATCATGTATATAGGTAAGTATGTATTTTCCTAATTTTTCAGATTTTCCATACCAGTCACGCCCTCTTGTGGTCATAACAAACAGCTGTTCGACACGCATATAACTTAGCAAACTCAGTGCAGGGCATTAAAGAGCAAAAATGCGGAAAGGGATAACGATGTAACATGCCACAGTCGCCACTTGAGTGGATACTGAAATGCAATGAATTGAAACTGAAAGTGCCAGTTGATGAAGTGAACTTGCCGAAGAATGCCAGCTATGGCAGCGGCAGCAGCAGCCGGCACCGGGCGCACCTACACACATGCACACACACATACATACATACATACAAGATATGAAAGTGACTAGTCAGAAGGGGAGGGTGCAGTGTGCTCTGTTGGCGCGTAATGGGAAGAGGCGCGTGAAGCTGCAGCAGCACCAATGGTCGAAACGAAGAAACATGACGAAGAAAAATTATCTCAGATCTGCCGTTGGGTCTGTGCGTGCCAGCAGGCACACGCACTGCTTAGTGGCGATTTTCAGCACAGTTACAGTTACAAGAATGTTGTATGTGTATGTATGCGCACAAATTGTGTGTGTGTATTTTTACATACTTACAAGTACACAAGATGGAACGCATTGGGTTGCCCAGGCAAAGCGAAGCAGACTTCTGGCATATGCAGACATTCTGCTTTGGTAGTACTTAGTTGTTGTTGTTGTTGCTTATGTAGCATATGCTCTGGGGAACGACTCCAACGCCAACACCAACGCCAACACCGACGACTGTGATTATGTTTATGACAGTCTATTAAATGAGCGTGAAAGACACGAAAAGTAGCTTAGAAGGAATTGCGAATAATGTTGTTGTTGATTGCTGCATCGCACACAGACACTGGACAGCGGAATTTATTATTATTTTTTGTAAGTGAATAAAAGTGCCAGTGCTGCGATTTAAGCTCAGCCCAAACTGACAGCTTTTTAGGAGTGAATTATAGGAAATGAAACTGACCTAATTCTGAATGATTGAAGAGTTCTACTGAATACAAAAAATTAGCGAAAATTCAAGGCATCGCACTTGCAAGAAACGAGACCTCAAGCCCAGACGCACTCATTTCTTTAAAGCTTCTTCTTTCCTGCATTGTATGCTAAATATTTTTTCTTACACTTTTTAAACTGCAGTCTCTTGCTTCCGCTATGAGTAAACATTCATTCAACACTATTTTACTTAACAAATACCTTGAAGAATTCCAATAATATTCAGCATCGTCATTGTTCCACGCACAGCCAAAAAGCTACTTGAGCAAACATGCTGAACGCTGCTCCATTTAGCCCCTTTTTTCATTAAATTTGAATATGCTAAAAGTCCGCTCGTCAAGTCCAACACTCCAGCAGCCAGTCGCGCAACAAACGCGCACATCAGCCGCAACCAGCAACCAACCGTGAGCGAACCAAACGAACCACCAGCGCCTCGCACACATGTCGCCGCGAGTCGATCGATAAATTTTTCTTAAAATAATTTCGGCCTTGATCTTTTGCATTCTGACGTCGAGCAGTTCTTTTGCAGAAATTAACAGCCAGCCAAATATTTCAGTTCGGCTCATTTCAACAATGGCAGCAGATTATACAAAACCAAAAACAACAACAACCGAAGATGAAGTGAACACTTTACGGCATCGACTTGGCTTGAAACGTCAACAAGTGTACGCAAACGGCCAACGGCTAAGCAGCGCTGCAAATGCAGATGCGCGCCCAATCAATAACGCCAGCAAGAACAACAACAATAACTTCGAATAACAACAGCAATGAGTATGAAATGAAAAAAGATGTTGCCATTAAAATGCGAAATTTAAAGTCGAAACTATGGTAAAGCAGCGCTTAAACCAGTCGTCGCTGCCGCTGTCGCTGCCGCAGTCAATGTCGCCAAAAGCCAGCAACAGCAACAACCAAAAGCGGCAACAACCATCGCCGGCAGCCTGCAGAGAAGGAAGTTTTATTTATGAACATTTCATTTATTTCTTTGCTTTCGCTTTTATTTTAATGTTTTTCTGCTTTTTCAGTTTTCGGTTGAAGATAAAAAATACAAAAATGGCTTAGTTGCTGGTTCTGCTTCTGGCTTCGGACAGCATGAGTGGGCAACATTGGCAGCATTCGGCAGACAACGGCATCATTAACCAATTCGGCCGCAGCTTACCGAACCGGCCATCATTTCGTGCCGCTTGCAGTCGCCGCTGCCGCCGTGAACGCTTTGCTTTGCTGCTCCTTTCCGTTTCAATGTTGTTGTAAATGCCGGTTTTTAATAAACTTTAACTTTATTTTTGTTTTTTTTTTAGTAAAATTCGCAGTGTATTTTTTTCGAGCGCTGCTTCAAGTGGAAGAATTAACCACTTCTTTGGCTGCAGGCATCGATTCTCCGTTTTGATTTCATTAAATCTTGAATTTTTGTATTTTTCAGTGTTGTTTTCTCTTTTTGTTAATGCAAGAAGTCATTTAATTTTGCACATGTTTTGCGCATTTTAGAGGTCGACCACTTATGTTCAAGTGCGACTTTTATTTCTCCGATCGCCCAAAACCAGAATTCTGACTGTGCGGTGATTGCGTTTGTTTTCTTCTTTTGCGCCGAATGCGCAGCGAGCCAGGAACAGATTGTTGTTTTAGTGGCTGTTTGTGCCCAAAGTGTTGTTGCGTGGTTGATTATGTGAAGCGTTACACGTTCGCCGCAAGAAGGACACATTGTTTGGGGCGTTCGACGTGACCTTGACAAAGTCGAAGTCGAAGAATTACACATTTTTTACTGTTTGCCTTCAATGTTTCAAAAAAATGTAAAACAAAAACACATTTATTTACGAAAATTTTAACATTTCTTTGTTACTTCATTAAAAAAATTAAAAGAAAAAAATTTAATTGAAAAAAATGTGATTAAAAAAAATTTTAACATATCTTTTTTTCACTTAAAAGATTAATTAAAAGAAAAAAAATTAAAAAAATTTATTAAATCAAAATTTTAACATTTCTTTGTTACTTTATTTTAAAAAAATTAAAAGAAAAAAATTTAATTAAAAAAAATTTTAACATTTCTTTCTTACTTCATTAAAAAAAAAATTAAAGAAAAAATTTAATTTAAAAAAAATGTGATAAAAAAAATTTGAACATTATTTCATTAAAAAAAAATTATTAAAAGAAAAAAAATAAAATAAAGTTTTATTAAAAACAAATTTTACATTTCTTTGTTACTTCATTTAAAAAAAAAATTAAAAGAAAAAAATTAAATAAAAAAAATTTAACATTTCTTACTGTTTCTGTTTCTTATTGTTTCTTACTGTTTCTTATTTTTTCATTTTTGTTTGTTTTGTTTTTATCTACAACAACTAGTAAGCAACTAAAACTAAAATAGTTCAAGGGCGATTTGCATACAATAATTGAATTGAATTAAATTTAAATAAACCTGACTTTGAATTGAATGAATTCGAATGAATTTTGGTTTTGAATTTTGTTTAATTTATAATTAATCAATCATCAAATTAATCATCAAAATCAATCAACATTTTGTTTTTTAACAAACTTAATTTTGTTGCTAAATGACAGACCCGATAGTTGCATTGCGCACAACTGAAACCAACTTCTGCATTGAATAGTCTTTTAGTTTTTCAACCGACTTAAGATGACTTCATTGAACGACAACAACAACAAAAGACAGGCGCGGATTCAGAAAAATATTTCGGGGAGGCTTTTAAAATGTAATTCTTTAATATTTATAAAATGCCTCTTAATTTTTATGTAGTTTTATAGTCGATCCAAATATTTCGAAAGGTTTTAACCCCAAACCCCCCCCCCTGTATCCGCCACTGACAAAAGATGAAATTGACAGGCACAGCAACATGAGATGAAGCGAAGTTTGTGCAAAAACAATGGTTGGGTTTTGGACCCAAACTACTTTACTGACTTAACTGGCCATAAGAACCCATTGCCGAGTTACGGTTCTCTCCAAGCGCCTCAGATGTATCGCGCCTCTTCTTCTTTATTCAGTTGGTTAAAGTAAGAGATGATAGGATGTGACTTATCCTATGGATCATCTGGTTCTTCGTCATTGATCTCCAACTACATTTTGGTCTCTGCTACTTAAAGTCAGTCCACGAAAAAACTGATCGCTCTTCTTTGATTTTGTTTAATTTTTTGGGAGAACAAGTCAACAGTACGTTTTGCTTTTTCAAAAAGCTTAAGCTTCACAAAAACTAATTGCATTTAGTTTCATTTTGATTTTAACTCTCGGGCGAAATGCCAGCGAACGAAATTCAGCAGGGAAAAAAAATGTTGCACACTTTGAATGAAAATCCTACATGGACCCAAACAAGGGTAGCAAACAATGTGGGTGTTGGTGTTGCAACGGTGAAAAAGTTTGTCGAAAAGTTTAAGGAACACTTCTTTTTTGAGAGGGCTTCAGGTTCTTGGAGAAAGGCTGGTGCTGCCAAATTTTGCCAATGCAGTAAAGGCGTATTTTAAGAAAAACCCAAATGCATTCGTCCGTGACACAGCATCCATAGGGGGAGTATCAAAAAGTTTTGTCCAAAAAACTAAAAATAATGCAGAACTCAAATCATATAGAGTGCAGATAGAGTTCCGGATAGAACCGATTGGACCACAATTCTTGTGCCAAAAACCAACTTCTTCAATGGGATCTTAAATTATAAGAACAATCAACAGTTCGATCGAAGACAGCCACTACTGTCCCCACCCCGACTGACAGATGTCACTCAAATGCCACGCAACAACTCAGTACAGTGCCAGCAAACTTGCAATTACATCAACTATTATCTGCCAATCAAAGTTTATATTTAATGCCCGACTTTTAATATCATTCGCACACTTTCCAAAAAGACTGTGCCGCGACCATTTGTCGACCATATTGTTTCGATATTTATCTAATATGAATCGCTGTTGAGGCAATAAACGCGTCATTTCATGCTCTTTCAGCGTTTAAAAACTTCAATCGACCCAAAGCTGAGAAGCGTGAAATCATAAAACCAACAAAAGTGTCCAGCTGGAAAAAAGCGTAAACCAAAACAGAACAACAACAATTCAAGGTCGGCAGCGAAGATGCTTTAAGTGAGAAATATTTACAGCCTACGCCGAGTTGCTGCCACAGAACAGCACAACAACATCGAAAGAAAAGCAACAGCAAAAAGTAATAAAAACAGGCCGACTGCAGCATTGGCTGTGTGACGGCATTTGCAGCGGCCGCAACTGCCAGCAGCAGCAGCAACAGATGAAATGAAGTGGTGTCATAAATTTCTGTCACCTTTTGACAGTTATTGTGTATTCTTTATGAAGTAATTTGCAGCACAAGCGCGCACACACACAGACATAGTAACAAACTCGCTCCATTTCAGCTCAGTTAAGCGACTTTTGCAAATTCCGAATGCCAGCACAGCTGCCCCAAAGGTTAGACACCAAAAAGTAGAAAAGGAAAATATAATAATTTATTTCATATTTTGTTCGTAAACTTCTCGCTTCAACTTTGATGCCCAAATGCAATTTTATGCTAATGATTTTCAAAGAAATTCCAACGCGCTACCTTTCTGCTGCTTTCAATTTCATTTCATTTCATTGAAGACAAAAGAAAGGCAACGAAAAAGGGGCAAATATCCGCACGCGGCGCGTGTAATCGCTTAATCGCGGCGTTGCGTTGACAAATTTCAGCTTTTTATTAAAATACAAAATTCCATCCATCCACAGTTTTTAAGGCGATAGCGCAGGACTCTGCGGCTGCTGTGTCGCGTGCGCCATTTTTGTTGTATTGTTTTTGTTGTTGTATTTCATTTATGTATTTAATTGAGGCGATTATGCGTGAAAAAGTTTGAATACCCATGATTGCGGCCAACAATCGGGCACAGCAACTTTTCGATTCAGCCAGCAATCGACGTTCGGCATTCGCACCCAACTCACAGCACCGCTGAAGAGAAAATTGTAAAAAGTTTGGTTTTTGTCAATTTTTGTATTTCCCTTGCGGCTTTATTGATGCCATGCTTTGCCTGCAAATGGACTTTTGTCGCACGAAATTTAATTAAAATCGTTGTTCTAGCAACCGCAACGAAAATTGGTACATTTTTGAACAAGTTTATGGATGAATCAATGTGTGTGTGAGTGTGTGAATGTTGCTTTTCAATGGATTCACTTTTTAATTGTATAAACAAATTGACTTTTATACAAAAATACAAAAAATGCTAACCCAGTTTCTGTGATCAGAAAACGCGTTTCACTATTTTTCGGTTTTTTTTTTGCAATTTGCATTTTTAGTTGATAAAAAATAAATGTGAAGTAAGATATGCCAGAGTTTTTCAGTTTTATTAGGGTATGTTTATACTATTTTAATAAATATTTTTCCCTTCTCTAAACAGCCCAGCAAGTGCGGCACTCAGACAGAGATATGTCCATTGTACTGCGACTTGAACTGAGTAAGAACCGACATCTGAAGAAATTTGAGTAGATCCTGTGAAGTCAAGGATTCAAGTTGGCTGCTTCAAACATGCTTACTGCTTCTGTAAACATACTCAAACCGTTTCTCTTATTCTTAACCCTTTCGCTATTTTATTGCCATATGGCACATTGCTACTTTGTGGACGTCCGAACCCTCTGTGGTTTCAAGAATACATTTTTTGTAGGTCCTTAGAATAGTTTGAAGTTTTAGGAAAAATACGAAATTAATAAACTGAATATTAAAGTTTAAAGAAGAGAAGTATACACGTTTTTGTAATGGTATATCTTGACATTGTAAAAGAAGAAGAAGCAGAAAACTTCAGATAACTTTTTAATTTGACGTCTTCTTTCAATTTAGATATTATTTTTTTCATTTTGGCTGAAGTAAATGAGAAATATTCAAATTAAATTCAAATTAAATTAAAACGTAAAATATAAATATTAACTTTTCCCAGTAAAAACCTGTAGCGAAAGGGTTAAGAATCATGAACTTTTATGAATTATTTTTAAAACTTCTTAGTAAATAAATTCAGACCTTTCCACCGTTGGGGCACATTCTCCATTGCAAAAAAAAAAAACACTAAATCAGTTCATAGTCCAAAAGGCACCTCCACAAATTTTCCAAACTGATTTCTCCGTACGCGGAACAGAAACAGAAAAACTGTACACAACACATGAACGATTTCTGGAAATTATAATTTTTCATTTAAAATATTCTTCCAAACATACTTAAACCATTTCCTTCATTCTTAAGAGGGCTGCAAAATTTCTTACCTTTATGAAATATTTTCAAAACTTTTTAATAGATTTGAATAATCTTTTTACCTTTGGACCACATTCGCCAAGCACAACAAAAAGCGTCACACAACGCTGGCCGTAACTTTTACTTATCCTTGTCCTCTTTTCTTCTGGCATTTTGCTTTTTTTACACCGTCTTTCCTTCTTATGGTTTTTTCTCTCTAAGCTTTCTTTTCATTTTTGATTTGTACTCTCTTTTTCAGCTTCCTTTTGGTTATTGGTTTCCAACTCCTTCTTTCTCTATTCGCCTCTTTACCAAAAAATCGTCTTCGTTTCAATATTCCAAGCATTTCTTTCTTTCTTTTTATTTCACTGCCACTCATTTCCACTACATTTGCTATACCCTTTTTCTTTTCATTTCCATCTTCTTCCACCCATCTTTTACTTTCAATTCAGCATGTTTTTTCTTTTTCTTTGAGTAACTTTAGTTTTCCTTCAACTTTTTTGTCTCCAGTCTGTGTCTTGTTTCTTTACCCTACTTTCCCTACTTTCTGCTCATTTCATCTCTTCTGCTGTACTTGTCTCTTTCTCACTTTGGTATTCTTCCTATTCTCTTGTCTCCAGTCTCTGACTTGTAAACCATTTAATCTTCTTATTTCTTCACCCTGCTTTCTGCCCACCTCATCTCTTCTGCTTTAATTCTCTCTTTTTTGCTTAAGTTCTCTTTATATTCTCTTGTCTCCACTCTTTGGCTTATAAACGTTTTATCTTCTTTTTTTCATCCCCCTACTTTCTTACCATCTCATCTCTTCTGCATAACTTTTCTCTCTCTTTACTGTGGTTCTATGTCTATTCTCTTGTCTCCAGTCTGTGACTTATAAACCATTTTATCTTCATTTTTCTTCACCCTACTTTCTGCCCATTTCCCTCTTCTGCCTTACTTCTTTATTTACTTTAGTTTTCTTTCTATTCTCTTGTCTCCAGTCTGTAACTTATAAACCGTTTATCTTCTTCTTTATTCATAATTTTTCACTTTTTTATTTTTCTTTACCGATTCATCTTCTTTTTTATTTTTTCTTTTTCAGCTGTACATCTCCCTTTCGTACTAAGTTTGCTTCTTATTCCTTCTTTTCTCTTCAGTTTTCACTAAAGCAGTTCTTCTTGACTCTCTCATAAGATTCATTTCACTTAGGTACTATTTCTTTCTTTTCTGCAGTATTGTTTTCAGTATTTCTTTAATATTTATAGTATTTCATTCTCTTTAAGACTTTCTATCAAGAAGAGATAAGTTACTGTTCAAACCTCCCATTTATTTGCCTTTCCACACACAAACAACTATTTCTGTTTCGCTCCCTAAACTTGAAAGTATTTGTCAATAAACTTAAAACTCAACTCTCAAATTCTACTCGAAAGATATGTTCTATGATTTCCGTTTCTATTTCTAGCTATTTCCAGCATCTGGCAACGCTCCAGTTCAAACAAAAAAACCCACAAACCTCTATTTAGCGCTTTGTTCAATGGTCGAGGTTGACATTGAAAAGAAGCCAATTTAGAACTGTCGAACTTTAACAACGCGCGTCCGTAACGATTCACTAACAGTGCCACACCCCTTTGCCGCCGCTCGACACCATTAGCGATCGCTCACTGCGCGCTGCGCTGCGCTGGAAAATCGAAAGCCCGCTCACGTGATTACATGAGCGCTTCGACAATGAATTCGTGTTTTGAACTTGAAATTGGAATTGTTTGTTGTTGTGCCATAGAGCTGGTAATTGCAAAAAAGCACAACAACAACAGCAGCGACAAATAGCACACATCAAGTGCAACCAGCAGAAGCAACAGCCGCGACAACGTTGTCGGCTACAACACAAAAGCCAAAAACGTTTTAGACACAATGACAGCATTTGGTAGCAAATGTAACAATGCCAATTACAATAACAACAACAACAATACACAATAAGCTAAGCACAGCAATAGCCGCCGTAATGACAAAATGCGCAACAATGACTGCGGTCAAAGTCAAAACTTTATTTTCTGACTATAGTACTTAGTGTTGTTGTTGTTGCTTTTTATAACTATTTGCTATTTGTTTAACGTTCGGGCAGCAAAGTTCGCATATGGCCAACATGTCAACCAGTCAGCTGCCAATTTTGTTAGAATATCACATTTTTTGTTTTTATTTTTATTTCTGCTTACAACACGTCAACAACAACAACTAGAGTCGTATTATTACAATAACCAAACTATAAATAGTATTTACTACTGAGTGACTCTTGGGCAGCATGCAAAGTTGAAAATATCCACGACCACGCCTTCAAATTTTCAACGCCCACCCAACGTCCATTCGAGGCAAGACTTGAGAATCGTTTAGATGTCCATGTCATGTCATGTTGTCGCTCGACACGCAACCGTCCGTCCATCCACTCATCCAACACAGCCAACTCAGCGAAGCGTTCTAACGCTAATAGCCGGCGGCAGCGGCTACTGCGTTCTTGCCAACATTCGGCCGATCTTCGGCTAATCTAAACGAGACGCAGAGGGGAAAACGTTTTAATAGGTTTTTGTTATTGACATTTTTGTGTGATTTGTTGTGCCATTGTGGTCGCAAAGCTGCGGTCAACTAGTTCGCAGACGCTGATCTCATTTATTCACAATTCAGTGGGAATAATAGTTGTGCTAAATTAAAATGGCCGAATGTTCGTGTAAGTTTTTCCGACTGTGAATCATTAAGTAATGAAAGACGCTTAACTCTCGAGTGACTAATTTGTTTCTGATTGCCACTGAAGTGTAAAAAACAATGTTTAAGAGGAAAATAATCAATAAATCAACAAACAGAGTGTCATGGGATATGGAAGGTGGCGCCTAAAAGTCTGCTGGGGTTTTCAGTGAGTGCGCTACTATCCTAAACACAACTGAGAGAGAAAAACAATGAAATGTATTAAAAAATAATCAAATTATGAATGTAAAAACATTTATGACATCATGACAGATCACCTGGGAATTTTAGAATTAAAGCAGTCAACAATGTTCAGTCATAAAAATCTTAAAAATTATAGACTAATATTCATAAAGTGCCAGAAGTACTTTTTTGTTTATGAAAAACTTTTCAAGCCAGACAACTTGTCGAAGTACCTAAACTTTGTGGTTTTCTTAGATACAAACACAGACTGTGATCGCAAAAATATTTATCGAAGGTTGCTTCTACAAACTCAACTCTCTCAACTTCTTAAGTTTAAACTCCGAGAACGATCCACTCAGTCAGCTGCAATCACAAAAGCTGCTCAACACTCATTCAGTACTCATTTCAATTCTAACCTCAAACACAACGCCGCATCGCATCGCTGGCTAACCTCAAAAAATGACACATTACAGCCTTGATCACGAAAAGCTCCCACCGCACATGCCAAGGGGGCCGTTCGGTGCGGGGCGCTGAACGCACAAGCTGCGGTCGCTGTGGTTCCCAGGCGACACATTCGAAATCCCATCGAATTTGCATTTCGATGTGTGATTTTATACTATTTTCACTCAATATCAATTATGTATGATTATTATACAATTGCTGCTATTGTTATTGTTGTTGTTATTGTGGCTGAATCAAACAAACCGCAAATATTTCCTACGTGCAAGTGTGACTCTGTGTGTGTGTTGTGTGTGGGTTGTACGCTGCACTTCGAATTACTGAAATATGTGACCGAGTTGGGCATTCGTAATCGCCACAACTAACAACAATAACAACTGCAGCTACATGTAACCAAAATAACAATTCGAGTAAAGCAACAACAACAAAAGCCATAGCAATCAGTGAGCTCAGGTTGCTGCAAGTCAATGCGCACCAATTGAGACTTCATGCAACAATAGTTACTGCTGCAACAATAACAACAACAAGAACAATAGCGATTATAAATCCCACAACAACAATAACAACAAATAAATAAATATGCTTAAACCATTAAGTTGGCAACACATCCATCAACCTGTTGGATTGACTGTCATTTTGGCTTGCATTGCTTTTGTTCTTGTTGTTGTTGTTGTCATTGTTGTTGTCGTTGTCGTCGTCATTTTGCCTGACGTTTCAATTTTTAAATTGCTTTTTGTTTTTATTGCTCTTTTGTATAATTGCTACCATTTGTGTTGTTGTTATTTTTTGTTGTTGTTGTTGTTGTTGTTCATTTCCATATTTCAATTTATAACTCAAACTTTGGCGTACGCTGCAAAAAAGTGCAAAAATAAAATGTCCAACAACAACAACACATAGCGGTGACTAATTTTCATGTACTTTTGTACTTTGGCGCTCGTGGCTTTTCTGCTCGCCAATACATACATACATACATATATCGTCCATATATTTGTATTGTTATATGGTTTTAATTATTAAATCACGTTCGAGCAGCCGCAAAAGCGGCGATAGCGTCCGCGTGCGACGTGCACCCATTCACACACACTGGACGCCACCCTACGTGGCCAAAGGTGTTGTGGGCTGCTGACTGGTTGTTGTTGTTGTTGCACTGTACTTATTCATGTTTAATCGCTTTGAAGACTTTCTGGGGCGCAGAGTTCGCCAAAACAACGCATGAGTCCCAGCTGTGGCCTTCGTCGGCGTCGGCGCTATGAGTAAGAAATTTAAAAATATCAGCAGAAGGCGCAAGTCGGTCGCTTTGTCGCTATGTGTGTGCATGCATCTAATATCTAACAATGGAAATTCGTTTAGAAAACGCCGCCGCACAGTCCGAAAGTGCGGCTAATGCGCACATGAAGTGCTGCGACTGCGACTGCGGCTGTGGCTGGTAATCCTATAGCCGCGTACCACAGAGCACAAGTCAATTATGATTAATCGTATTTACAGAGTATTCACACACTTACAGACACATGTACAACACGCGATTAGGGCTTAGAACATCAGAGATTGGCGCAGTCGGGCGTAAGTTGCACATTCGCGGTTCGCGGTTCAAACGATTTCGCGATGCCATTTAATCAATGGATTGACTCATGCTGCACAAAATACAACAACAACAACAAACTTGAATATGAGGAGAAGTGTTGAAAAATCATTTCTAGATATTTCTTTCACACTTGCAACAATACTTGACACAGCGACACAGCTCATACAGGTCAAGGCGTGAGGCGCGAATAAGGTTTCAAAATGTCTAAGAAATCGAAATTGCTAAATAATTTTAACACGTCTTTCCAGTTTAACATGTTTTTCTATCCAGTATCCTGGGCAATTGGCCGCCAATGCTGCCATCAGGATGCGAGCTTCCGCGCAATGGAGAGTTGGGCGTGACCATTCTATTCTAAATTATTTCAAAGGCATATCTCAGAATGTTGACTACATGACACCAGCCTGCCCTTTGATAAGGACTATCAGGTTGTAATCCCATCTAGAACCAAATGGGAGCTGGGTGTGCCCCCTACCAGCACTGATGTCCATATATATATGGATGGATCGAAACTGCTTGGTCAGGTGGACTGTGGTATCTACTCAGAAGGATTAAACCTTAAGCTTCAGCTGCCAGATTACTGTAGTTTCTTCCAGGCTGAGGTCACAGCAATCTGCGCAGCCTCCGATTGGCTCAGGGTAAACAGGATATCGGCGACTGGTATCCTGATACTATTGGACAGCCAATCAGCTCTTAAATCTGTGGATATGGTCAAAATAACATAAATGTTCATACCTGCAGCAAATCTCTCAAAGAGACTGCCAAGCAGCTTCAAATTCGGCAATACTGGGTTCCAGGTCATAGGGATATTCCAGGAAACTGTAGAGCGGACGAGCTCGCGAGACATGGTACTACTGAGCAGTTACGCGAAGAGATGACCATGCTCGGAGTCCCTCTTTTAACATGTAAGCTTCGTGCCCATGCGAGCTCTATACACGATATAAATTTAAGATTGGTTGAAGGCAACACAAGCCTCCTTGCGCCCCAACTTTGGCCAACCTTAAACCTTCGACGTGCTAAAGAACTCCTCTCATTAAACAGAACCCAGATCAGAACCATGATCAGTGTTCTTACGAATAATTGCATAATCGGCACCCTCGCAAAAAGGATGGGGCTGTTTTCGAATTACTTCTGTAGCAGCTACTTGGACGATTAGGAGGAAGAAAGTATACCTCACTTACTAAGTAACTGCTTTATCCAGAAGAAGGCTGACCTACTTAGGCAACTTCTTCTTCGGAAGTCTAGAAGCTTCGTTAATAGCTCCAACTGGTTTAACGAGTGAACGATCTGATGCTCGATCTTATGTGGTATCACAATGGGCCGCTTGGCCTAAGTGTGCTCCTCCTGGAGCAGCCACACCTACCTACCTAACTTCCAGTCACAGGTTAGGTTAAGTTAGGTTAGATTGACTTAGAGTGACTGACTCAATTTGGGATACACTGTAGCTCAATGTGATATCACACTTGGACCCATAGTTTATTTTTAACCCTTTCGACCCCGAATTTTGCCCTTTGTCTCGATATTACTTTTGGTATTTAAATCATGAAACATTTTCCTAAGAATGGAATGCATGGGCGCCAGTGTTCAAACGGGTTGCCCGGGGGAATACCCGGAGTGATGGCAGCAAGCTGCTCATCTCCACTGAGCAATTGCCGAAAAAGTAACGGTAAACTAAAACCACACATGCCACGTTTCGACGATGTTCCAAGGAGTCAATAGAGCGTTTACTTTTTAACAAATTTAGCTAACAACGGGTTAAATAAATTTTGTATCAATATTTATTAATAAATGAAAAATTATTTAATATTTATGGAGAAATACAAAATTATCACTTTTTGATTTTATTTAACCATTAGTAAAGAAACAGGGTTTCGTAGACTTCAATTAGAACACAAACTTTCCCTGATATCGCTGCAAATTACTGGAAATTATTTTGGGGACAATAGAAAAATATTTGTAATTTGCTTTGAATTCACTTCTAAAAATATTAATTTGATATTTAAATTAAAAACATAAATCAATCGTTGCTTTTGCTACCGAGTGCCCATTGCTGCCCATTGCTGCCGGGTGCCAGAGCCGCCCATACGATTTTGATAAAATTTCATACACGACCTGGAATTGACCCAAAATGATCAGAAACAAAATTTCAGCTTTCTCTCTCTGCACGTTGCTGAGATATTCATTGGGTATTTTGTACCCATTAAGCAGCAATGGTAGCTTTTTCCATACTTTTTGAAGTGCTCAGCTAAACACGTGAACAAAAGAAGTATTGTTTATAGGTGAGTTAGGAGGCAGATTTTTGTGAGGTTCTAGGGCCACTACGTTTCACCACATTTTCCACCTCCGGAAAATTCACAATTTTTGGAGTCTGGTAACTCTAACTAGATGGCGGAATTTTAGGGTGACCTCCACTAGACTAAAGTAGTTCCATCTTTACCCCAACTATCCCTATCAATGATTTTGAGATATCTCTACCACGAACTTTTCTGTGATTTTTTTTTAAATCAGTTTTCATGGGTAAAATTTTACCCATTAGGCAGCAATGGGTTGAGATGACAAATAGGTAAACTTTGGGTACGAAAAATTTGAATAGGAGATTACACCAGTTAAACTGAACACATGAACCAAACTTGTTTTTTTCAAATCTTTGCTTCAACTTCTATACATATTTACAGTAATTATATTTACCTATTTTCAAGTTTGTAAATTCCAATATTGTTACGAAAAAAAAAATTTGCAATTAGCGCCACTGTTCAGAAGTTGTTGTGCCGCGCTGAAAGTTTTCTCACTTCATTCTCCACAATACGACAACAAATAACAACAAAATTTCTTTACACCTTCGTCCAACAGTGGTGACCTTGCTGTCTGTCTGTCTGTGTGTTTGTCTGCTGCTGCTTTCAAGAATAGCAGGTGATAAAAGGCCGACGTCTCGGTTCGGCCACCCGCCGCCGCCATGTAAGCAAATCCGTGAAAATAAAATCGCAAAGAAAATGAAAAAAAAAATGTTTATTAACTTATTTATTTAGATAACATTAAATGCCAACAGCAAATATTACAAGCCGACAGACTGAACAAAGTTCTGGGAGTTGTAGCAGCAACAACAACAAAGCGCGCAAGTGTAGTCGGCAAAATTTTCCTTGGCTCGCCAACCTTGTAATCTATCAGCCAACCCCAGCCGTCAGCCGCCAGCAGTCAGCAGCGAGCGCCACCCGGCCCGCACCTCGACAGCAGCCAGCAGTGACAGCAGCGGCGGCGGCAGCGGCCGCTTCACTGCGCATCTCCATAGCAAACAGCATGTAAAATTGTTAAGCGAACTTGTTAGCACATTAATTACGTAAGCGCCGGCGTGAGCGACGGCACAGCCCGAGCCCGAGTTGGGCGGCCGGGCGGCGCACAGAACACGCAAATGCGTTGTGGCCGGCCGGCTGGTCGGTCGATTGGACGTTCGTTCGGCTGGTTGGCTGGTCGGCAATGCGGCATTGACGCTGTCAGCGCCGATGATAATGATGCTGGCACTAACGATGTCGATGCCGATGCCGATGCCGATGATGACGGCGGCGCTGATTGCGTTGTTGTTGGTGGCGGCGATTACAGCGCGCAGTAATGTGAATGTTGGCCATGAGTTAAATTAGAGCATTTCGTGTGGCAACTCGATTCCGTGCGCGGCGTCGCGATTGGGCGCTGTGTTGTTGCGGTGGAGTGCACGAGCCGATAATTTGTCGAAAGGAAAATGAAGATGAGAACGAAAATCTAGCGAAAATAAAAATGAAAATGCCGCGTTGTCAGCAGCAGTAGCAGTTGGCAGCTAATTATGTGGGTCAGCCAGCCAGTCAGTTCGCCAGCCGAGGGGCGGCATATGCAAATAGCGCCAACCGCTGCAGCTGCCCTGCATTTAACCGCATGAAATTACAAGTGTGAATTTGCGCGCATCCACGTGCAAGTGTGCGTAGGTGTGTGTGTGTGTGTGTGTGCGCATGTTTGCCGGAGCAATTTGTATGCACTTGAAACTATAGTACGGCGACGACAACAACTGCAGCAGCGCGCTGTATGCCTTTTTGATTAACACACGCAGCGGCAACACTGGCAGCGCGACAATGACAGTGTCAGTCGCACACCGCATCGCTGCAGGCAAACCGCAAAGCTGCCGTCGGCCGCGCAGCCACCGCCGCGGCGCTCTCTCAATTTGTCTATTTGCATTTGGCTGTGTGTTTGTTTATCTGTTTGTCAGCTTGTTTGCTGACAAAACACTCATTTGTCGCGCCGTCTGTCATTTGCACTCGCACTCGTTGGGCGCAGGTTTTCCGCGTATTTTCATGCATTTTATGGGCGTTTTACGCGCCTCGAAAATGCTTTGAGCCGTTGGCAATTTTCAGCTCTCGCTGTTTAAATAGCTGCGAGGGTTTTTGTGATCGACTTAATTGCGCTGATTGGGCTTTGGAGAAGCTGCTGCCGAATGAACTCAGTGTTGCCAGGTCAGGAGATTTCCTTTCAGATTTAGGAGAATTTTTAGGAGGAAGAATTGTTTAGGAGAAAGTTTAGGAGATTTAAATTTTAAGTTAAGGGATTTTTCGGTTCCACTAAGGATTTTTGGGAGATTTTTGAATAACGAAGTATGATGTATTGGGAACACTGGCAACAAAACAAATTTTGGCAACTATTTTAAAATATATAAATTTATAAAAATAAATTAAAATATAAATTAAAATAAAATAAAATAAAATAAAATAAAATAAAATAAAATAAAATGAAATAAAATAAAATAAAATAAAATAAAATAAAATAAAATAAAATAAAATAAAATAAAATAAAATAAAATAAAACAAAAAAAAATAAAATATAATATAATAAAATATTGTAATTAGTTTAATTTAAATTTAATTTCATTTTTATCTTGTTCACAATTTATAAGCTTACAAAACGTAATCTCAATCGTAAATTCAATCTCGTTCTCACTTATTGCTGTCACAATGAAACACCGAAAAAATTTCACTTTTTGTTTCATTTCTTTTTTACAGGTTTTTTTGGTTTAATTTTTGTTGTTAAGTTGAAGATGACTAAAAACAGCTGCATTAAAAAAATTAATATGGACATATTTTTATTTTTTAGAAGTTTAATTCCTTTAAAATGAAATGAAATACGAGGGTTGCCTTTTATATTTTTTCAAAAAGGATGAAAATTCATTTTGATACCATCAAAAATCGTTGTATTGCTTTTCAAGGTATTCTCCTTGAAGATTTAGACGCACATACAAGGTATTCTCCTTGAAGATTTATACACAGATTTATGCGCTCAAACCAAAAGTACTTTTTCCGATTTCTCCGATTGAGACACCACCAAAACATGGTTTTTTAATGCTTCAGCAGCATCTTCTTCGCTTTCGGACGACGTTCACGTTATTCGTCCTGGAGCGAACGGCGACTTCGCTTGGATTCGTTAAACCAGTTATAAATTGTCTTGAGGGTTGGTGCTTCATCACCAAATACCGAATGAAGGCCATCGAAGCACTGTTGTTGAGATAATTCACTTCGGAAATCGTAAAAAATTATTGATCGAAAATGTTCGCGAGTTAAATCCATTTTTTGGCCGAGATGAATTTTTCAAGTCAGTGTAAACAACACAAATAGCGCTTGAACATCAAAATGTTTTAAGCACGTTTATGGTAAAAATGACAACATTTTCAATGGCAATCTCAGATTTTTCGAAAACGTAGGTAGCCTACGTATTATAGAAACAATTTCAGGAGATATTTTTAACTTTTGGGAGGAGATTTCAGTCTTCTTTTAATAGTTAGGAGAAAGTGATTTCAGTTATCTGGCAACACTGAATGAACTTGGAATTCTTATGAGAATATGGTGGCGATATGATTAAAATGTTATTTGATGGTTCTTTAAGTATTCTGTTTAACTTTCTTAGTTGGCTGTAAAATCGCATTTTTGCATTTTAATCAGCACCAAGTCGCTTCAAACAATGATGCAGCACTTGAATTTGGCACTTCTGGTCCCTGACATAACCCAACTTTTTTTTCAACTTTTCATAATTTCCACAAGAGCTCTGTTCCCAACTTTGTTGGAAATCTTTTTAATCTCTAGGAGTTGAAGTTTTCTCATTATGCGAGTTAAGTTTGTTTTATTGTCTTTCAGGCTTTCAAATCCAAACATGTGACTCATCACACTTCAAGTCTGCAAGTCGTCTTGAATTTGTGATCTTCCCACAGCCTCGTCCACCTGTATTGGTGCCAATGCTTACCTGACGTTTTCTACGAATTAGCAACAACTTAAATCTGATTCTGTGCACTGCGCGTGTCATCGTCAAGCGGCGTGCTGGAGCCGGCCAAGGCCACTGCCACTTGCATTGAAGAATTTTCCTTGCATTGAGCATTCAATTAAAAATAAACTTATGACCAACGATCGAATCAGCATAATGAACCGCACCATTGCGCGACACTGTCATCTCGCATAAATCTTTGACAAATTAATTACAATTGAATTTTAACGTAAATTATGCCAAAAGACAAAAGCGACTGCGACTGTGGCGATAAGCGATCGACAGCGGCAGCTGCGCTCTGCTGTGCGATTGCAATGCGCCGATAAGCGCCTCCACATTTCAACTATTCAACAAAAGTGTAAAACAACAACAACAACAAAGTCAGCCATCACTTAAGTGGATAAATGGCAAAAAAGGTTTAGTCATGCTGTGTGTTTGCCGACAAATTGCTGAGAGCCAACCGAAAGCAAATACAATAAATTCAAGCGCGCTGAATTGTATGTAAATAGAAGCAACAACAACAACAATGACAACAACAAAAGCAGCTGCAATAAACAGCACAAAGTCACTACTAACAAGAACTACGTGTGCAACAACGCGCCCAGCCATAACAACAAATTGTTAACATAAATTACAATAAAATGCAAAATTAACCACGATAGCTGCCACGTCGCATCCCGCCCACCGCCCATCGCACGACGCTACGCTCAGCAAAGCGAATTGCTGCTGCCAAGCGAAATGGCAAAATTGTTAGAGGATTAAGCGCGCAACAAGACAAATAGTGGCTGGACGGACGAACAAACGGACGCGTCGCGCTCGAATGGACGTTTGTGTGCCCACGCAATGCCGCAGTGCCGCCAGCTGCCGCGCTACGCACTCCAGCCACTTGTCCACAGTAGTCGGCAGGTCGTAAAATCAGCAGACTGCGTCGACAAAGCGCGTCGCGAACGCACAAGAAGGTAAAACTGCTACATAAACGGCACATCCCAACAACAACAACAACTATTGCGGCATAAAAAATGCGTAAAAATGCAAAAAAAAATTGAATTCCAACTGCACCAATGGCCGCTGCCGCAAGACTATTCGCCCTTCGCTCCCCTCGGCCGCGGCCGCACTTAAAATGCTTTTACGCACTTTGCTGTCATTTGTATTTGTTGTATTTGTTGTTGTTGTGCGGGCTTTTGTCTTTTTCGCAATTGACAATTGTTACACAATAAACAGTTATTTCGGCTTTTGCGTTGATTAAATGCCATAAAAGAAAGGCCGCACATTTGCGACCCCCAACAGCCGCGCCCCATCGACCGCGATGTGTCGCTGCCCGATGTGCTTCTTGCTTGCCACATGCTTCATTTCTTATTGCTTTGGTAGTTTTGTTGCTTTTATTGTTTTTTACTGGTCAAAGTAATTGAAGTACCAAAAAAAGTGACAAGGAGAAAACAATTTGAAATGAAAACGCAAGTAAAGTGACATCGGCAATGCCTTGACATGCGAACCCGAGTGCGTGTGCGTGTGCGACTCGGGCTAAATGGACTGATGGGCCTGCGGGCAATAGTGCAAAAACTCTTTGCACCCTACACACACACAGTGCGGCAGCAAACTGTTAGTCAACTGTCATAAAAAAATAAACAGAAAATGTATTTATTTACTGAATGAACTGAAATGAATGAAATTTATCATAGTTGATGATCTCGAATGCCTAGACCCGAATATTCAAATAAAAATTAAATTTATGAAAATGCTTTTCCTTATTTTCTTGTAATTCATAGCTTTCAACATCGCTATGCAAAAACAAATCAAATCTTTGAATGAACAAAAAACTCATTATTCACTTTTAACGGATGAGCCAATTCCTTTGTACTTTAACACAGTGTCTGACCAGACCTATTACGTTTTTTAATACAAAGTTGCATAACTTTCTTCGGGTAAAACATCCAGTCAGGCAATCCTAACTGATGCATCAGTTATCACTTACTTGATCTGTTGAAGCATACATAAATACACCGTGGCGACGAATAACTGTTACCTTTTTTCAAAGCGCTGCTGCGCCTATCGTATTAGGCCTAGACTTATTATTTTTTTTTTGTATTTTTTTTGTATCAATACTGTAAACAATACACTAGTTAGGCAACGAAATCATTTAGTGTAAACAATTTGAGAAGCATACACGCCAAACGAGAACTTGGGGTAAAATTAAATTTGAAGGGTGAAAACCCAAGGGTGATTGTTAAATCGCTAAAAAAACTGACAATCAACAAAATGTTTGTATATCGTACTATAGCGCAGTTTAAGGAAACTAGAACCCTCAAAATCGCAAAAAAGATCGGTCGCAAAAGTACCGGAAGAACTCCAGAAATGGTGAAGAAAGTGCGTGAACTCATGAGTCAAAATTGTGCGATTTCTGTAAGAAAGATGGCTAAAGACATGGGTGTGTGCCATAAAGCCGTACAAAATGTTATTAAAAAAAATTTGAAGATGAACGCCTAAACAAAAAAAACCAATTCACGGTCTTACAGAGCGTCAAAAAATAATGAGAAAGAAAAGAAGTGATCAACTCCTTCGGCGGCACGCAAGCTGCGGAATAATTTTTTCGGATGCAAAACTCTTTTTGTTACAAGGCAGTCATAACGTTCAAAACGATTGTGTGTATGCAACAAGGATGGCTGATATCCCAACTCATAAAAAAGCGATTGAGAGGTATCAAAACGTGTCCTCCGTTATGGTATGGGGAGCGATTTCTGCAGAAAGGCAAGTTTCCTCTTCTTTTTAACGAAAAAGGCGTAAAAATTATCGCAAACTACTACTTGGAAGAGGTTTTGAAAAGCATTTGTTGCCCCATGCCACGCAGTTATTTAGAAATGCACAATTTTGCTTCCAGCAAGATTCTGCTCCAGCTCACAAGGAAAAAATTGTTCAGAGCTGGTGTAAAGACGAACTTCCATGTTTTATTTCGGCAGATGAATGGCCATCCCTCTTCTCCGGATCTGAATCCATTGGATTTCTCTGTATGGGGTTTCATGCTGGACAAAATGAAGAACGTAAAACTCATGAAGATAGAAGAATTCAAGCGACGCCTTCAGAAGATATGGAATAAAATATCTGACGAAGTCGTGCGTGCCGCCTGCGCTGCCTTCCCAAAGCGTTTACGGCTGGTGAACAAAAACAAGGGTGAAAGATTTGAAATTAATAATTAAAAACTAAATGAAATAAGTACTGAAATAAATATAAAATATATATTTTTCAAAATCAATCACGGTCTTTTTTATTTTTAACAAAACGTTAGTAACAGTTATTCGTCGCCACGGTGTATATACAACTATGTATGCATTGCACCAAACCCATCTTAGCGAAGTCTCCAACCATCCTGCTTTCACCTCTGGCCCTATGAGCGGTAGCTCACAGACAGTTGGGAAGGAGTGGTCAAACATAAATGAAATTTGGTACACAGTTAATGTATGAAATTTCAATGAGATCGCACCAAAAATTCGACCACCTTCCATACAAATGGATTCGAAAAAAACTTCATATTAACAATGAAAATTACACAGGGCAACCAATTTCCGAAGGAAAAAGTATGAAAAGTGATGAAAATGACGATGGCACATTTTTGCAATTATTTCGATGAGAATGGGAACCACGCCAAATAATTTGGCTGTGTTGCGTTATATGTTTTCGCTTTCATTTAACACCCAACTCGTTAGTTGATTTACGAAAAATGTGCATGTTTTTCTCATTAAATAAAACGCCTTGAAATTCCATATTTTCTGACTTTGAGGTCCAATTACCGCGGAATTTTAAAACTTATAAAAATAAATTACATTGGAAAAGAAGCCGTGAGGTGTTGTCAATGCCACAAAGAGAAAACCATGTCAACTGGTTCGTTGATTTAGAAATCGCAATCGAAAACGTGAAAAAGTCAGGGAAAATACGAAAAAGTGTCACGACCATTTTATGCGAAAACGGAAACTAAGTTTTAAAAACGGCTTGCGGATTCAAAATCAAAATTACCCTAGAACCCAGAAAAGCCATTTTGCTGTTGATCAGTGTTATCTTAGTTTATAAAAGCTTCATTCAAAATATTTGTATTTTAATATAAATTTATTTATAAATGTTTAATAGATAAAACGCGCTTTTTCCAAAAGTGATTGACAATAAAATCTCGATTAATTGTTCCACAGCTCAGCACAGAAGTTGCTCTTAGAGGGTTAATTACTAATTTTTCCTCCCGAGAGAAGTAATCAAGTAATCAAAAAATGAATATATATAAGCGACTATATCTTCCAATTACTTATACCGCACTTCAACTTCGTCAACACTGCCCGCACAGCAGCCAAGTTGTTTGATTTCGTTGTGTTTTTTACTTATAAATTTTTATGTTTTTTGTTTACTCTGCAAATGCTTTGGGCGGCATTTGGTTTCGTGCCTTTCGGTTTTATTGTCAACCCGAAATTGGTTAAAATTGGTTTCGGTTTGCTTGACAGTTGGTTTTATCTGTTCAACAACTGCGCTCGGCTCCCCTCGACGCGCCTCACGGCAAACCGCCGCAAGCAAATGATATCGTCCGCAGCCGCAGTCGACTGGTTCATGGCTTGTTGCGGGCATTTGACGTTTGGTCGTTGTCGTTGTCGTCTGCAGTCAATTGTTATAATGTTTATTGCTGCTACTTGACTGTTGCTGTCGTTGCTGCCAGGCACATTGTTCTTATTGTTGTTGTTACTGTCACCATTTGTGCTTTAAACGTTTCGCTTAAGCTGCTTCCGAGTTCGCATCTATTGGCGCTTCTTGCCTTGCTTCCACGCCCATTGTTTTTGGCAGCTATTGTTGTTGTTGTTGTGGGTGCAACAGTTGTCATTCTGTTGCTCACCTTACCTTCTGCGCCGTTCTGCTAATGACCCATTTTACAGTCGAGTGATTTAAAGTCAGCGTCGCAACGTGGGAGTGGATCACAGTCTTAAGGTTAATTGTTGTTGGCGCATTTTACTTAAATTTATGTTATGGCTTAGTTTCACCAAAAGACCACAAACGCCGAGTGCGCATGAGCGGCCATTGTCAAATCGCAGATGGCCAACAAAGAGTTGTTGGTGGCAATGACTCAAGTCGCCGCTCCTAATCGCGACACGTGCTTCCTGTTTCACGTTGGCGCAATGCATTCGGCGGCAGGCGGCAACAGCCGCTTCTCATTAAGTCATTACGAGCGCACATCGCGTCCAAGTGCGGCAAACGCCGCAGTTCGATTCCGCTGGGAACTGCAGCGACAAGATTTACGGCCAATGCGCATTGAATAGGCATTAAGAGTGCCATAAAAATTATCGCTGCAAAATTATAGGAACGCAATTATGGTAATTAGAAGTGCACGAGTGCAAAGCGGCGCGCGATGGTGCGGAAGTGTGCGGCCACCGATCGAGCGAGCGAGCTGCCGCAGTGAGCAGCAGCCAGCGAGCAGAACGTTGTGCCGACGTTGTTGTTGCTTTAGCTATTGGAGGCGATTTGCTCGCATCAGTTTTGCATACAGTTGAAATGATTGTTGATGATGTCGATGATTGGCATGGAAAATTGCATAATTGCAATAAGAAAAATTAAATGAAAGACGTGGCAATGACGGCGAATTAAGCAGTTGCCGGGCGCACGTAACGTGGCGGCCGACAGTCGCCATAACTATTCGCTCGTTTCGGGCAGATAATGAGGAAATCAAGCAGCAAGAACAACTACTCGAGCGAACAACTAACGAGCGACGGCAAGAAGCTCGACAAAGCAGGAAACCGCTGCAGCGGACACGCCATGTGAGTGGCTGTGAAAATCCGCACAGCGAACACAAATTGCACACAAATTGCAACAATCGAAAGGGAAAAAGAAAAGCCGCAAAAATGCAATAGTAGTAGTTAATGTTTGTGTGTGTGTGTGTATGTGAGTGTAGAAGTGTCGAGCAGTCCAACTCGGTGGCTTCAAGTTTGCCTTCTGCCTTCTACGTGTGTAATTGCACAGCAACAACACTCAGCAATAAAAGTACACAAATATTTGTTGTACATCGATGTGAGACACATGTCAAGTGCTTGAGAAAAAAAACACCATGTAACGCCTCTGAACAGGGTGTGAAAGCCATAACAATAACAACAACAAAAACTTCGCCAACAAGTTGATTGCTTCCCGTGTAAATATGGAACTTACAAGTCGAATAACAAAATACTTGAAAAAATCGAAATAGAGGCAAAGACAACTTTTTCATTTCTGTCCATTTTGGTTTCTGTTTTAAGGTTAGGTGAGGCACTGATTCATTCGGTGGTCAAAAAAGAAATATTCTACGACTCAAAAATATGAAGAACCCCATGGGTGGAAGTTTCTTTATGGTTAGTTTATTTTGATTCTTCGTTCAAGTATTATCCGAGAAAGTCTCATTCTGTTGTTCGAAAATCTGAAAGCACCCTTAAAGTGAGAATGTCTTGGGATTAGAACAATTTTGTTTTTCCATCAAAGTTGAGTGAGGTTACCTATTAGTCAGAAAGTGCACTAAGTATCCGAAAAAGTCTTTTTCTGTTGTTCGAAAATCTGAAAAAACCCATAAAGTGGGAATGTCTTAGGATTAGAACAATTTTGTTCTTCGTTAAGGTTGAGTAAGGTCACCGATCTATCAGGAAGGGCACTAAGTATCCGAAAAAGTCGCATTCTGTTGTTCGAAAATCTGAAAAAAACCTATGGGATCTTAAAATGAGAATATTTTTGTTCTTTCTTTAAGCTTCAGTGAGGTCACCGATCAATCATTAAGTGCACTAAGTGTCCGAAAAAGTATTTTTCTGTTGTTCGAAAAACTGAAAAACCCCATAAAGTGGGCATGTCTTAGGATTAGAACAATTTTGTTCTTCCATTAAGGTTGAGTGAGGTCACCGATCAATCAGGAAGTGCACTAAGTTTCCGAAAAAATCTCATTTTATTGTTCGAAAATCTGAAAATACCATGAAGTGAGAATATCTTAAGATTAGAACAATTTTGTTCTTCCGTTAAGGTGGACTGAGGTCATCGATCAATCAGGAAGTGCAGTCGATGGCCAAAAGAGACATTTAACCAAAGAATATTTGGAGCGTCGGATGAATGTGGTCAATCTAATCCAATCCAGTAACCACCAAATATAATTTATCCCACCGGCTACCAGCAAGAAGCTGCAACATTTGTTTTGAACTGCTTTTCAGGATATGTTACAGACACTATTTCCTTTCGAACTGATTTCGAATTGCCCTAAAAACTCAATAAAATGTTTTTCGATCCATTCCTGGAGATGTTACAGATCTCATTTCCTTACTTTTGTTTCTTCCTTCTTAGGCAACTACAGCTTTCCTACTGATTTCGAACTGACTTACGAACTCAATAAAAAGTGTTTTTCGATCCATTCATGGATAACATCTTTAAGCCATTTTCTTACTATTTCTTTCTTTCTGGTTTCGAACTGCCTTTCGGGACTACTGGGATAATACGTCCCAGCAAGTTTTTAATGCCCCTCAAAACAATTATTCAAATCGTACGAACCACGTAAAATATTTTTTCGATTTCGGTGATCCCGGATAAAAGGATGATTTTAGATTTTGTGAGCATCCAATATAATTTTCTAACCCCAACATTCATAGAATAAGAATATTTCTTTTGAGGGTATTTTGGATTTCAAAATTAAACTCCGTCCCGAAAGGGTTAAGAACTCAATAAAATCATTTCCTTCCATTCTTGGAGATGTTACAGAACCTATTTCGCTACTTTTTCTTCCTTTCTGGGCAACCCCACCTTTCTTACTGATTTCAAACTGAGAGTTCTTGAGTTGAGTTCTTAATAAAATGTTTTTCGTTCCATCCTTGGCGATGTTACAGAACCTATTTCCTTACTATTTCTTCCTTTCTGGGCAGCCCAAACTTTCTTATTGACTTCAAGCTGCCTTAAGAACTCATTCAAATAGTTGTCGATCCATTCCTGGAGATGTCCTATTTCCTTACTATTCTTTTCTAGGCATCCCGAACTTTCTTACTGATTACGAATTGCCTTAAGAACTCAATATAATGTTTTTTGATCTATTCCTGGAGATGTTACTGATCCCATGTCCTTACTGTGGTTTCTTCTTTTCCAGGCAACTCCACCTTTCCTACTGATTTCGAACTGCCTTAAGAACTCAATGAAATGTTTTTCGTTCCTTCCTTGGAGATGTTACAGAACCTATTTCCTTACTATTTCTTCCTTTCTAGGCAACTCCACCTTTCCTACTGATGACAAACTGCCTTACGAACTCAATGAAATATTTTTCGTTCCTTCCAGCACCCAAAATTTTGCTATGTGGACATCGCGTCTGGTCTCTTTTGAAAACCATACCTTTCGTCAACACATCACTCTATATATCTCTCTCTTTCTATCTCTCACTCTCATGTCTCTGGCGTAGCTCTCAATTAGACTTAATTAAAAATCGCATTTTTTTCACCTCTTCAACATGCGCCACGCTGCGTGTTTGCAAATATGCTGTCATGGTTGTTGGTTTTGCTGCTTCATTGTTGTTGTTGTTGTCATAGCTGCTATTATCGTTGCCTAGCTGGCAGCTGAAGGTTAAGGTTGCAATTTTTCTCTACTCATATTAAAAATTCTCCACACACTAAGAACGTCTGAATGCGGCACAATTGTTGCTCGTCATTGCTTTGCTGCTGTTGCTGCTGCTGCCGCGCAATCGTCGTGCAATTGCATGTTGTTGGCAATTTCTGAAAAACACAACACACACTCATACACGACAAATAGTTGCGCACACTTGCAAAAAAAAAAATTCAACAAAATATATAAAAATCGTTTAATTTAATGTTCGAAATGATGTTGCGGCCAATTGCCGGCTGCCTGCAATCGAGCGACGTAGTCTTTCTGCGCGCTTTCATCAGTTTATTTTTGTATTTTTTACTTTAGTTTCGACTTTATGGATTTATTTTTAGTTTTATTTCTAGTTTTATTTTTAGTTTTATTTTTAGTTAGTGTAGGTTAGATTGCGGCAGCGATAAGGCGCTCAGCTCCATGGAACACGGCGCTTGCATTGTGGCTGATCGATGAGGACAAATGCAAACACCTACAGCTACAGTGGCAATAACGACAACAACAACTATTACTGCATGATGGCAAGCAGCAGCGTTGGCATTCGCTCAAATTGTGCAATTAACGATTGGAAAATTTGTGGGCTTGTGTGAATTTATCTGTGAGAATTTTGCATTATTTTCGAAAAGTCACAACGGCTGACTTGGGTGGATTAGTTGGCTTAAAGCATTAGTTGGCAGCAAAGACAGAGATCAGTTGATGAATTTTTGAAGAAACCACTGATTGATCATGAAAACGTGAGCTTCGATATAACAACTTTGCATGCGAAATTGTAAACTATTCTAATTTCAATAGTTTTCAACCCGACAAGTTGACCAACTAAATTAAAAAATATTCTCACTCAACCATAAAACTTAAGTTGTAAAAATTCGTCTTCCACTCACTTCGGGAGCGCAACTATTGAAGCTCATCAATAAACAGCAAATACTAAATTTTATTTCAAAACATAAACAACAACAACAAACACTATAAAAGCCCATAAAATCAATGCTAAACATAATAAAATTCCTATTAGTTAATTATGCCAACATTTAGAATCATCAACCGAAATTCATTTGGCAGCCGCATAAAACCCAGTTCGGCCACAGTTCGCCGCATTTTTATGCTTTAATTATGAAAGCGGCTCCAAAGCTGCTCAACAACTGAGCTGAGTGATACCATTCCGTCGGTCGCTGCAAACTCTCATAAAAAGTGCTAAATTAAATTTATATTAAAAGCAAAACCTTCAACTCCACTTCGGACACAAAAGCGGCGCAT
Source organism: Melieria omissa (assembly GCA_963971225.1). Lineage (NCBI taxonomy): Eukaryota > Metazoa > Arthropoda > Insecta > Diptera > Ulidiidae > Melieria > Melieria omissa. Next base: position 152,256,693 of record OZ020267.1, read on the forward strand.
CTGCGGAAAATTCAACAAAATTAATTTTGTATTAATATACAAAACAACAACAACAAAAACAACAACAAAATGAACAAAGAAGCAAAAAATCGTAATAAAATATAATATTTCGCTTAAATTGTATGTCGGTTGTTATTGCTGCTGTGGCCGCTGCATGTAATTTCATTGGCCATGGCAGCAGTCAGTCGACCAGGCCGTAACCTTCACAGCAAAAATTCTTGCACGCCTGTTAAGCTGCATCCCTCCATGTGTTTGTTTGTGTGTGTGTGTGTGTGCATATGCCAAAAAGGCCATCGGCCAGCCGGCGCGCAACCTGATCACTTTCAATTTTTTGGCTACCCCAGTTGAACCGCTTTGCATCATTAACAACTTCTACGCACTTCTACTGTCGCAGCTTCTTGTTGTCGCCGTTGCTTCTTTTGCTTAATCTGCCACCTGAAGTTGTGCGGCTGCTTTTGCCGAGTTCTTCGTTTCGTTTCATTTTCGCTTGCGAGCCGACCAAAATAAGCGAAAAGCGCCAAGCTGCACAGAAACCACTTTGTCCGCTGTTGTCCCATTATGGGCAAATGTTGCCGCCGGTGTTGGTGCGCTTGCTGGTGTTGCCATAAACATTCAAAAACGCAACCCAAAAAGACAACATCAACAGCAAAAGAAGCTGCTCCAGTGTCACTCACACACACAGACACACACAATCAAGGTTAACCACGTGAGCCGTTGTTACCGGCTGCTGCTGACAAGATGGAAAATTTTCTTTATTTAATTTTCTTATTTGTTCACCGACACATGTGGCAGCACTTCCTTCGGAGATTTCATTTGCTCTGCGGGCATTATTTAATTTTACTTTACACTTTTATGCAAATATTTATGTAAAGCGTTGCAGCAGCAGAGGACGTTACACCCAACGGAATTGGCTAAGAGAAACATTGATCAAAGTTGCTGGCATATGTTGGCGCTTAGTAAAGGCTTCGTATGAGGCTTCTTCTTAAGAAGCTCGAGTTCTTGAAGCATCATTACTCTAACTTTATTGGTTCGAAGCTTATTGAAGATAGAAATTATTGAAAGGAAGCTGCAATTCTAATAAACTACAAAAATTCTAATTTATTTGAATATCAGTAATTTAAACATTAAAAAGATACAAAATCAATGAAGCTAGAATAATAAAATTTCGACACGTGATCAAGGAGATTTTGGGTTTTAACATACTTACTTTTCAAGAAAATTCTATATAAATTTTCAAGGATACGAAGGATTAAAATTTTCAAAGGACCTTTTTCATATCATTTTTTTAAAAATAGATAAAAATCAAAAATCAATTTTATTTACATTCTTGAGACTTTCCTCTTTAATTTGATATACATATCGCCATATTCTAACGAGGTTACGTAATTTTTATATATTTGTTTTATTTTTTATGCCCTTCAAAATTTTGAAGTCCTTTTTGTTTACGTCGATGCGCGGCGGAGCGGTGGAAATCAAACGCGGGTTGTTGTTTAGGAGTTCTTTATTAGTCGACGGGTGAATATCGATTAGTACATTGAACATTAAACGATACAAACGGCCGCAGCCGGGGAGCAGAAAATAGGGGAAATAGGAAACATGAGTACAAAAGGAGAAGGAAAGGAAGGGATTAGAGGTGGGATCGACAGATCACTTGACACAACACTCATTTAGCCACTTTTAAAAAGACAAAAGATATATAAATGAAAAACTAAGTACGCAGTATTAGTATGTTTGGTCTCTAGTCTCACGCAAAAATGGATTTTTTCCGGTGAAAATTATTTTTAATTTTTGTCGCACAGTGTTTCAGTCTTAAAGACGTGAACCTTACTGTTGAGAGAACAGTCATCTCTAGACAAGTGGTATGTCTATACTTGATATTAGAAAGCGGTGACTCAAACCTATGATTCTCTTACTCTGATTCAACAATAAAATGAAAAAAGTGAAGCTGTATAAAGCAATCAGTTGAAGCCTGTTAAGAGACGGTTGGATACTCCCTCACAAGTAGCAAGCAATAGAAGGTACAATGGACTTTTTGGCGATACAAGTAAAAATCCCTTCTCAATCTCTTCTCTATACACAAGCCTCTTCGTAGACTCGTTCGAGCAGCGAGACGGCATCCATCAGGTAGTACATTACTAATCGAATTCCTTCCTCTGTAAGGCCCAAAAGTAGATAAAGCACCGAAGAACTTCCAATGAGATCTTTATTTCCAAGCTCCTTCCTTATGTACGTATTAGGTTTAATTAGTTTACGCTACCGGATTTGAACTCTTTTGAGTTCTTAACGATACCCAGTGGCACACACTTAGGGGTTTTTGGTTAAAATCTCCCAAATATCTGTTTGTTACAAACATTTCGGGTAACAAATATGGTTTCAAATGTTATTGGTCTCCAGAGTTTTGCCCCTAAATGAAATCCTATGTATGTGTACCTGAGGCGATTCCAAGTGGAATTTAATCATGTTTTGAGCTGGTGGGATTGTAGCGAATTTTAGGATTTTTAGTTGGGAACCCATTCAACTCAGAAAGATACGGGACTCCCAGATGGATAATGTAAGATCTTTCGATCATAATCTGCCAAAACACAGACTGAGATTTAAGATATTTTTCGAAATATATATTTTAAACTTTGATCAACATTTTCCCTCTAACACACAGTTCGCATGGGAGCAGTGACGCACAACATATGGTAACCTCTCTGGAATTGCCGCAACAGTTGACGCCTGCGCTTCATTGAAATGTTAAATTCATTATTTCATTGCTTGGTTTTCAACACATTCTGGCAGCCTTTTCACAAGTAAAACATCATTTAAATCTTTCAAGAAACCAAAACAAGAAAACTCTGAAACGACCATCGACTGAACGATGAACGGTTTTCAAGATGAACAAGTTGTCAAGCGGCGAACAGGTTCGATTGCGCTGTTGCGGTAGGTTTGACCAGTAGGACAACTCGACAATGAGAGGCGGCGCATACAGTTGCACTCATACGCCCACCAAGTGTTGTTGCTGTGGCCAACTACTCGAAAATATTGCGTGGAGCAGCTGAAGTGAGGTGGCAATTCGATCGAAGTTTGCGGAGATTCATTCATGCTGGCTGAGGCTCAGAGCAGTTGCACTGGTTTAAAATTAAAAGCAGCCGCCGATCGGCGATGCCACTGCAGTCAAATGCGATAACTGCGTTTTGCGCGAATGTCTGTCGCTGCGCTGCGCTGAAGCTTATAGCTTTGCTTTTTTCGCGCTGGTTTGTTGCTTCACTAGCCAAACAACAACAACAACAATAATAATAAGACAAGTATGCATGTGTTGGTTAGCTGCACAGAAATTTCCATTATTTTCGAAAGCATTAAAAATTGTTGTGCACTTGACGCAGCTTCGCAACAGCTGTGAGTATTTAAGGCCAGGAGCGCTACACGAGCACATTGGGCCGGGGCGCATGCGAGTGAAGTCTGATTTATGCTTTTCATTAGTCATCAATTTTTAAATTTTGTCATTTCAATTTAAGTAAAAGAATTTTACCAAAACTTTCACTTTAACTGAAAAACTCGCACACTTTTATTAACATTGAATTGTTTGCAGTTGGGCGCTGAGAACGCCACTGTGTTTGTCTGTTTGTCCGCACACAGTCTGTCGTCGTCGGCCGGCAACTCACTGCAAGGCGGCAAAATATCTCATCGCTGCGGCTGGTCGCGCAGCTTCAATTCCGCGCATTATGTAACGCAACAATCAAGTATCGTCGACTGTGCTTGAGAATGAGAATTTTTCATGGTCACCAACACAAACAGCAGCAGTCAGCCAGCCGCAACAAAAACAACAACAAGAAACAAGCGCAGCAGCGTGCAAATATGGCGCGAATACAGCAAATGACAAGCATGAAAAAACCTCCGAAGAAAACACACTGACACCGAACACACATACAACAAACACACACTTGTCGAAATTATATGTGTAGACATGGAAAATGCTGGCAAAAAAATTTCAAAACAAAATATTTACAAGTAAAAATTAGCAACAGTCATTGCGGCTGGCGTTAATTGCCGCCGCAGCGGGCCGCAGCAACAGCCCAACTAATGAAAATGGTATTTAGTTGCGGTCGCGTCGCTCCACTGTGGCGCTGCCGTCGCTCCGCCTGCGGTTGCGGCCTGCAATTGTCGCAATGATTATCATTTTTCACTCCACTGCCGCCGCGTAGTCGCCCGCGCAGCTGCTGGCGTGTTTGAATAGTTAGGCAAATTAAATACCATATTTAAGGCAAATGAAGAGGCACAGCGACAGTGCTTTTGTTGTTTTTATAATTAATGATTTCGTGCGAATTTTTCTTCTTCTTTGTGTTTTTACGCGTTTTCAATTTGCCAAAATGAATTAGGAACATTTTCAAAAGCCATAATATTGCATTTTGTTTTGTGTGTCAAACTTGTGGCTCTACTGTTCTACTGTAAACAATTTAATTATTTTAAAATTTCCATACCCACAAGTAATTCCTCAACTTGTCAGCGGCTTCTCTTGCTACCAGAAATAACCAAACAAAATTTCATTTTTAATAATTTCACTTATTTATTCTAAAAAGTTAATCCAATCTTCAAATTCCACCAAGAAATTCCCCATCTTTTGTCAATGCAATCAACAGTTTATTCTAATCAAATTATTTCCATATGTTTTTGTAGCAGTTTTGTATTGAATGTAATCACTTGCAGCAGTCGGCAATTCGTCTTTCGCCGAATCCCTGAAATTCCACAACAATCTGGAAGCAATTTCGCAGAATTGTTATATTGTAAACATTGAAACTCTGCGCAAAACACAAGAAACGTGCACACATTTTGCACATTGAGTAACACACGACTTGGAACCGGTTTGACGCAGCGACTCACCTGACTGTCTTGGTCGCTGATTGAACAACACCAGCGCGACAACAGCTTTGTCGTGCTGCAGTCTTGCTTCTTTTTTATGTCTCATATCGTAAATCATTACCAATTCTGTGAAATTTGGCCCAAAAAACCATTGGACATTTGACTTTGAGTTAATGTGTTTGTTGTGTTTTACGCTGATTACGATTGAATGAAATGTTAGCACTTTCAAGAAATTATTTTGTTATTGTGCATAAGAACTCGAAGAAGATTTCAAGAAAACAAATTTATATCAATTAGGCATTTATAATGTGTCTGGAGTGTAAGAACTGTTTTAATATTTCATACTGAAAGCAGAGTTTTAAAAGGTTTAAATAAATTTTAGTTTCTCTGGTTTACATGTCAGAGCCTCTAGGTTCGATTCCTGGTTTGGACTTGGATCGCATTAGATACTCGTCTACTTCTATCGCTATCTACAAGAAGAAGATTAGAGTTATAAGTAGGTATCGGATTTATATGCAAAAACTATGCAAAAAATGCAAAAAATATGCAAAATATGCAAACATATGCAAATATGCAGTGCATATGTTAGCTCATTCTTAATATTTTTCAATAAAAATAGTTTCTGTCTTGATCCTGTTCAAATCGGAAGCTCCAAAAAAATTGGCACTTGCATATAATTCCGATCCCTAGTTATAAGAAATGCAAAAATGCTCTTCCCCTACCGAAGTCGTTCGGATTCTGCATTAAATTGTAGCAGTGTTGCTAGATACCTGAAATTACTTTCTCTTAAATTAAAAAAAAATCTGAAAATTCTTAAAAATTTTAAGAATCTCCTAAATTTTTTTTCTCAAATAAAGGAATTAAAATACTTTCTCCTAAATCTTAAAAATCTAAAAATTCCTCCCAAAAATTTGAAAAATATGTTAAATTTTTTTTTAAGTTTTTTTATTGAAGAATTAAAATATTATTAAACACAATAGACGGCTTTGACTATTACAATTTTTGGCAAAATAAGTTTTGTTGCCAGTGTTCCCAATACATTATGGGATACTTCGTTATCCAAAAATTTCCCAAAATTCCTTAAGGATTCGAAAAATCTCCTTACATAAAATTTAAAACAACTTTTAAACAACTTTTCCTCCTAAAAATTCTCCTTAAAGGCCAAAAATCTTCTAAATCTAGCAGGAAATCTCCTGATCTGGCAACACGGAACTGTAAGTACCCCCTTTCTCCACCTGTTTGAAATGTGTATTAAAATCATTGCTGTACACAAGGGATGGTTCAAACCCACCAAAATATATGTTTCTTTCAAATATTTTGAGTGACAAATATGGTTTCAAATGTTATTGAATCCAAAAATTGTATACGAGAGTCTCCTCCCCCTTCCAAACGAAATCTTGTATGAGTCACTGATTGTAATACATGTTGAAAAAACAGTGCATAGGCACTTCAAACGAGTTAAGTCGTTAGATTTCAATGGGCCTAAGCTTGTCTAATTAGACCCAAACACCGTAACCTGAACTAACCTAAAAAAGTACTTACCTAGAAAATATCGCACACGCACTACAAAAGTGGCACAACTCAAAATTTTTGATTTTTCAGGAAACGAAAAAACTGTTTTTGAGCTAAATAAACACTTTTTTAACATAAGTAGAAAATCCTTACAGATTATGCTTTAGGATAAGTTGCAAGACTTTGTTTTTATTTTAAACTAGAAAATCCGACATTTTAAGTTGTGACTGTTATGATGATATTTCAATTTAATAATTACGGAATTATTTTATGTCACTTTTGCTGAGTTTTATAATTATAAATGACAATTAAAAAGTCGAAAGAAAAATTTTGAAAATTCATAATTAATTTTAAAAATTAAAAATATAAACAAAAATTGTCAAAATTTTGCTTAAAATTAAATTTAATAAAAATTTATTTCATCAAAAGTGACACAATTTGAGTTAGGACTCTTTTGCATTGAGCTGCAGCGATCAAATAGCATCAAACTTCTGACATGAAGAGAGACCTAACTGTATTTTTGCAAAAGTTAACAACAACAAAACATACTGAGCTTTTGATTATTGGTAGATTGATGCATTCTGCACAGTATTAACTCATAAACCCGAAAACTAAAAGTTTTTAGTTGTGTCACTGTTGTAGTGCGTGTGCGATATTGTGTTCGAAGGATGAAAAAGGAGACATTCACTCTCACACTTTTACAATATAATTTAGCTAATTTAGGTTACTTGAGGTCACGTAACAAGTTTAAGGCTATAATTCTTTATCGTTTCTCCGAACAATATTTATAAAATCAATGCTGCAATTCAATGTTCAATGAATGCGTTTTTCCAACTGTAATGTTTACTAAAACTATCAAAAAACTAAGTCAATATTAGTTTCTACTAAGAAAATATTAAGTTCGAGAGATGAAGAGGAGAACAGAAGACCTTCTCTCTCACAATTGTACAACATAAATTTATTTTCACTAAAAATATTAAAAAAAAAACCAGGTCAATATTAGTTTCTACTAAGAAAAAAGATGAAGAGTCAGGACCAGGAGACCTTCTCTCACATTTGTACAAAATAATTTCCTTTTCACGTAAAATATGAAAAACTAAGTAAATCTGAGTTTTCGGATAAGGTTTTTTCACAAGGACATTCCACGGATTTAACCGTTTGGCAGCTACGCAGCGCCATCGCGCTTCGATATTTCGTCTCTAAAACAGCTGAGCGGCGCGATAGCGCTGCCATTTCAGTGCAAGTTTGTCGATCGTCGTGTGAGGTTGTTTCTTGCCGTTCATGTGTTTTATAAATAAAAGTGTTCTTTCTCAAGTTTAAAAAGTAAGATACATCAGTTTTTATTTTTTAAATATTGTTTTTAAAACTTTTTTTTCGCATTGAAAAACGTAGCCATGTCGAGTGATGACTTTTCTATGAATTTTCTATAGCAGTTTTGGAATGTATTAGCATTTTGATAGTTAGCTGCCAAACGGTTAACATGCTACCATCGGTTATTTTTTCCTCATACTTTTTCCCCCTTCTTGGTTCAGTCTTCCAAGAAGCATAGGACCCAAATAAATGTTTTTTTTCTTTGAACAGTCAACAAAGTTACTCAAACAGCTTTTTATCAATGACTTTTGCATATATTTAGGAACCATTAATCAATCTTGTTTAGTTGTCATTTCTAATATTTGCATCTTTTCCACTTCTCTAGAAAGCATAGGGCCCCAAAAACCCCTAATGCCTCATGAAGATTTCGTTAATCTAATTTTTCTTTTTCTTATTATTTGCTGCTCTTCTCAAACAACAAAACATATAACAAATCTTACAAAAATAACCAAAAAATTGATATTTATGTAAGGAGTGCGTCGTTAAAAATTGTGACATCGAAAAATTAAAACATCTCAGCAACCACTAGTCCAATTTTTTAAAAGTCTTGTTTTATATAACATGTCTTTTATGTAGATTTTGGAATTTATTAGAAAAAAATTATAATAAATTTTCAAGTGTAAATTTTCTAACTTTTTCTGGAATACCCCTTATGAGGGCTTTCATTTTTCCTTGTTAATTTTATCATTTATCATCATTTTCGCATTTTATCACTACCATTTTATCATCAAATACTCATTCAATGCTATAAATGGGCATAAACTATTCAATGACAAAGTTTTCATGGCTCACCTGATCAAAGAAAGTTTAATTTGGATTTGTATTAACGAAGTTATTAGAAAAATGGCATGTCACAATTTTTAACGACGCACTCCTTATATTAAATTTCTCAAACATTTTGCATCGTTCAAAATTACTTGAATAAACTTTTAAATTTTTATATGTTTTTTCTTCGTTCAAAAGACTCTCAGTCAGTAAACTGTACCTTGGCAAGTTCTCATGTATTACTTTATTTAAATTAAACTCTGCTTTAAATCGAATTTCAAAATACAATAAATACAGTATTTTTTATCAAAACTTCGCAGGCAGATCGATTTTAAATTGACATTGAGTTGAAAACCATTTCCAGTGCATTAGAAGGACGCGTCTTTAGGCACTTCACTCAATAGGAAGCCATTTAATGTGGCACGGCTGAACGCGTTTAGGCCATTTAGGGCATTTACCACAACATACGAGCACATTGGCATTAGAGATGACAACTTGAATAATGCTACGAAAACTGTGTCATATGTAAAGTGACAAATTTTTTTAATTTTTTTTATTATTTTGTATTATTTTTTTATTATTTTTTATTATTTTACTATTTGTAATTATTTTTTATTATTTTTTATTAATTAGTAAAAATCATACACCATCAAGTAGAGCAGCAGAGCTCGAATTCTAATGATCTAGAAACCTTAAAACTTTATAATTAAACCTTTTATGAAATGTTTTGTTAAACAAAAAACTATTCCTAATAAATATAAATGAAACCATTTCATAAAAATTTGTTGAACAAAAAATTATTCGTAATAAATATAAAGTCTGACTTTTGATTGGGCTTTGGCTTTTGATGCTTTGATGCTCTCTGTAAAAATAGTGATGCTTAAGCGGAGAATAAACATTTCTATACTAAAGATACAAATACCTACTTATTTCTTTTATAATTCTTTTTTTGTTTCCAACTAACGAACTATGAAACTATTGGGAGTTCAAGCATTCTACAAGCATTTCTAGAAAAGAAAAAAATTAATTTGTAAGCACCGAACTAATAGTTGAGCTTCTTCAAGTTAGAAAATCGCAATCTCTATAAATATATTCTCTAAAAATTCCAAAAATTCCGACATCATCTTAAGGACCAAAATATACCATCACTAAGGCCCTAAATTTACATCGCTTCAAAAAAAACTAACAAGAAATACTTGGCATACTTTTACGCGAACGCCTCAACAAATGCGAACAGCACGCAAATCTAATTTGTTGCAGCATAAATACACACACACACACACACACACATACAGACAGTACAAAATTAATACACCCCGACACGCCAGCTTACGGCCAGACAGGCTCAACGCTCATAGGTTTCTTATGCTGAAATTTCGATCCTTTTGGCAATGCAATCCGCCGTGGTTTCCCCATTGCCAACCACTTTTTTTTGACTGAGCTTCGCTTCGATAACAAAAGATTCGACTTTGCTGTGCCTCAACATGCTTAAAAAATGCGTAGACACACATGTTAAATTATCTCATGGGTGCAATTTCATATGCCAACAATAAGCAGCAGCAACAACAACAACAACAGCAGCTGCCCCACACACCGACATCTATTTATCATATTGAATAATGTTTGCTGCGATGCGGCAGCGGTGGCGGCGCAAAAAAAGTTCCTGTAGCCGGCGCAACGTGTTAATGTTATGCTTCTATGAGTGTATGTGTGTGCGTATGCGTGTGTGTTCTACATAAAAGAAATGCCAGCAACAACAACACGGCGTAATCAATTTAACTGATTCAACAGATTTATGGGGAGGCGACACGTGAATTTCTGTGGGCGCCCAAGCACTGTTTAGCGATATTTCATGCGCATAGATCTGCAAGAAGGAATTCGAAATTACCAAAAAAAAAAACATACTAACACACATACACATTTGTGTTTTTATGACATTTTCTTGCAATAGCAAAAATTTAAACGACACAAATCAACACTGCGGCGTCGTCACTTTACTCTAAGTCGGCAGCGACGGCGGCGCAAAGTAAGCAGCAGCAGCAGCAGCATCATCAATCACAATTTAAGATGATTTTACTCCCCGCATCGGCCCACTGCACCCGCCCTACACACTCGGTCGCTGTTGCCTTTTGCCTTTTGCGCCCCTGCGTGCGCTGTCAACATACGCGCGACTCTCACTTACGGCATTATAATTTAGACGCCGCTGCTGTCGTGCCCCAACACCGGCAGCGGCAACAGCAACAGCAAAAGACAGGTCGCCTGCCACCGCGACACGTACAAATGTTCGCTTCCGCAGCCGCCCTGCTCTCACCTACTCTGCGTCGCTACACCTGCAACATTTTGTGCCTTTTCACGTTAAGTGCCTCCGCCTGCCTACCACGCCCGCTAGAATTTGCGTCGCACTCGTGTGTGAGTGTGAGTGTGTGTGTATTTTTGAAAAGTGCGCCAGAGGGCGCTCTCGTGTTTTCGCAAATGCTTACAAGCTTGTGACAATGCACATCCCCCACATTCCCCTCCAGCGACGCACATATGAGTGCAAGTGCAAATACATACACATACACGACCTATGTGTATATGTGTGTGTGTGTGTGTATTTCACATTTACACTTGCAGCAATCAAGTTGTAAGTGCGTGTTTAGCGTCTTTAATGATTGTGTAATATTTGCTTATTTGCTGTTGCTGCCGTCATTTTGACTCCAACTGTCATTGTTGTTGTCATTTTATTATTATTATTTTCTTTGTCACATACATTTTTCATGCGTTTATTTGTATTTTGTTTCAGTCAGCCAAATGAAGGTAATTTTTGCAACGACACGGACAGACAACAACGTTGCCAACATATAAATGTCCCACATATTCTCACACAAATGCATATTACATACATACATTTTTTTGTTTGTATGCAGAGAGAGGAAATTTTTGAACTTTTATTTTTGTTGAGGAAATTGAATTTTGCTTTATAAACTTTATAAAGTCTACTTCAAGGCACTGCAGCCACGGCGTGTGCGACTGCAAAAGAATCAAGTCGAAGATGCGCGCAACAACTGCTGCCAATGCCGTGAATGGGTAAATGTTGCGAGTGCTGTTTTATGTTAGTTTGGTGAAAGCGCAAATACTGCAGTCTTACTCTGACTTGGCGAACAATATTACCTGCACTGATTAAATTGTGTCGAACGAATTGGCACAATGCGAGTGAAAGTATTCACTTGAGGAAATAATAACTGAGGAAAGAATCTCCGGGCCGAAACTTGTCAGTGATCCAGGAAGTGTAGAATGTATCCTTTCGTCTTCTCGTTTGAACCGAAACTTTGAGGGAAGTCAATGGAAGAAAGAAGATGTAGATAGTCTCTTCGACTGTCTGCCGAGGAACGGGCTTGAAATAAGAACAAGGAGGAAGGCGCTGAGTTCAACCTCTATGTCAGTCTTAATTGCATTAAGCTCTATAGGTCAGGTTAGGTCGAACTGGTTGGCCGCATTGGCCACACTTGGACCCTGTTGAGTCTAACTTTAGTGGTTGGAAAGTTATTACAAAATAAGCGGAAGCTGAAGCGGAAGTACAAAATTCTAATTTATTTGAGTATCTTCTTCTTCTTGACTGGCACGACAGCCCGATTACGAGACTAAGGCCTAGCTACCCTCAACCAACCGTGTTGTGCTTGCGAATGTTTTTACAAGGCTGGAAGGGACCTACAGTTTTATGCCGACTCCGAACGGCGAGTTGGGAGCTTTTTCATAGGCAATTTTACTCTCAGAGGTTTGCCATTTCCTGCTGAGAGGACAGCCGCCGAAAGAAAAATAGTTTTTTTTCTTTTTTTCGGTGTTAACGCAACAGAGTATTGAACTCGCGGAGTCTTGTCTCGCGGCCCAACGCACTAGTCAGCTGAGCTACGGCGGCTGCTTTTTGAATATCAGTATTTTGAATAATAAAAAGATGCAAAATCAATGAAGCGAGAATAATGCAATTTTGACACGTGATCAAGGAGATTTTGGGTTTTAACATAATTACTTTTCAAGAAAATTCTATATAAATTTTAAAGGATATAAAAGATTAAAAGTTTCAAAGGACTTTTTTTATATTCGGTTTTTACAAATAGATAAAAAATACATTTTATTTAAATGATTGAGTCTTTTCTCTTTCATTTGATATATATATCGAAACATTCTATCGAGGCTAAGTATTTTTTGTAATTTTTTATTTTTTATTCCCTTCAAAGTTTGAAGTGCTTTTAAAAGGACAAAGGATGTAGAAATGAAAAACTGAGTACGCAGTAGTATGTTTGGTCTTAAGTTTCACGCCCACATGGAGTTTTTTCGGTGTGAAAATTTTTTAATTTTTGTCGCACGGTATAAAAATTTCTTCATCAATCATCAATCATCATCTTCAATTTCATAAAATTTGTTAAAAATGTTTTTGTTTAAAATTTGTGTATTGAACATGAGAGATGTTTAAATTTAAGTTGAAAATTTAAGTGCGAAACTTTGCTTTATTTTTAAATGCACATGTAAAGAAAAACCTTCCACTAAACGCGTAAACCTCTGTTTCAAACTTACACATATAAATGCTCAGTTTAACGTTTCAAACTAAAACTTTAACTTGAAGCCAAAAAAAAACTTTATTTCCAAAACCATTTCTGCATGTTGCATGTTGGCAACAAAATGGTAAATGACTAAATCATCAAACGCTTTTCAAAGTGTTCAAAAATTAATTGTCCTTTAAAAAAATTGAAACGAAAATTGAATTGCTGCCATGCCGAAGTGCAGCTTCATAAATTGCCATCAATTAAGTCACCGACATGCCACAGGCAGCCATCAACGGCACATTGCCAGCTCCGCCCAGGCTGCGCCGAAGAAATTCAAATTAATTACGGGGAAGCAAAGTGCAATTAGCGCAGCATTAGCGCCGAAGCACAGCAGACAGTCAGTCAGCCAGCCAGCCAGACTGCGCAGTAACCATGCAACTTTCAAGTCGCAGCAGTAGACGAGCAGAGCAGAAGAAGAACTAAAGTATCCAAGAACTGAAGAGTAAGAGAAAGCCAAAAGGTGCTGCAGCGCTGTTGAAAGCTGAAATGACAACAAAATTGCAAAATCACTAAAATGTGGCAACACAGAGACAAAGTCATGAAGGCAGCGAGGCAAACAAAACCCAACAGAAAAAGAATTGTTAAACAAAATGCAGCAGCAGCAGCAGTACAGCAACAACCACTGTTGAACTGGCAGAGAGCGACAGCCAACAACACAACAAGAGGCACACAAAACGTGGAAGCGGCAAACTGCAAGAAAATCCACGCCAGGCCCATTAGCAGAATCAGCAAAGAAATGCAGACACTGTCAAAGAAGCGACTGCGCCGCGTCGTGCTGCGTCGCGCCAAGTCAGGCGGCAGACAGGCAAACAAGCAAACGTGCCAGCTGACAGGGAGACGTGCAGACGAATGTCTGCACAAACAAAGCTGAATGCAAGCGGCGGCGAATGGCACAAAAGCGAAAGTCAAATGCAAGAAATGGAAAACTTGCAAAAGCGAACCGACAGACTGAACTGATGAACAAACGAGACAGAGCGGCAAACACACTCGAGAACAATTGCCAGCGCGCGCTGAAGTGAAGTGCAATGAGGCAAAGACGTAGGCAGGAATTGAGCTTGAAAGTTGCGCTGCGCTTGCTGTAGAACAGAGGAAGACACAACAACAACAGTAAGTAAGTATAGCAGTGCAACAAATAGGCCACAACTGATACCGTTCGAAAGGCGTTGTGGCATAGGCAGCGCACAAAACAGGCAATCGAGGCAACAGATACGACGCGTCGGCTGCAGTCGACGTTTGAGGAATACTAAAAGAAGAAGAAGTTTGAGGCAAGAAGAAGAGCAGCACAAGAGCGTAATAAGTTGATGTTAAGAAAAGTGGGGGGAAATATGGAGAATGAGTAGTTGGAGTGGGCTGTGTTGAAGAAAACAAGAAGTATTGTAATGAAGAGACGTGAGCAGCAAAGCAACAGGGGAGTAAGGAGAGGCAGGCAGCGACACAAGAACTGTGGCAGCGCATTTGGCAGCTATGCCGGCAATGAATACAGAAATGCCACACATTTGTTGCTCACATGGCAGTTGTTGCGGACAGACGGCGACAACCAATTCACTACATTTATTATTGTTGTTGTTATTGGTAGTTGGCGGCATTCAGAAGAAGTCTTTGAGAGAGATGAACGTTGGCAATTGAAATTCAATCTGGCACCAAATTCTCGACACTGGAGATAGGAAAATTTGAAGTCAAAAAGTATAACGCTTGAGCCAAAATTTTAAATTGAATTTGTTATGAAAAGTGACTTCTTAAACCTTTCGATCCCGAATTTTACCCTGTGTCTCGATATTACTTTTTGGTATTTAAATCATGAAACACTTTTCTAATAAGTGAGCACACGACATTTGAAGTCGCCACGCCTCTTTGTTAGAGTTCTATAGCTAGTTTACTTTTGAACACTTTAAGCTTTAAACGGGTTAAATAAATTTTGTATCAATATTTTCTAATTACAGAAAAATTTTTTCATATTTATGGAAAAATACAAAATTATCACTTTTTGATTTTATTTAACCAGGGTTTTGATCAAACGCGCCCAATTCGTAGACTTCAATTAGAACACAAATTTTCCCTGATACTGCTGCAAATTATTGGAAATTATTTTGGAGATAACAATAAAATTTTTGTAATTTGCCTTGAATTCACTTCTAAAAATATTAATTTGTTGGTGCCTTTTTAAATTAAACCCATAAATCAATCGTAGCTTTTGCTATAAGATGACAATTGCTTTCAGGCAACTTTGGGGTCGAAAAGGTTAAAGTTGTCTCAGACATAACCCATTAGTGATTTTGCGCTCTGTGCTCAACTATCAAAACATGTCAAGAAGCCGAGACTAGAAGATCTAACCAAGACCCAAGACATAGCAACGTTCTGAATTCAAAGAATCAAATCAACGAAAGCTGTGCTCGACCTGTGTGGAGCTGTGGAAACCGACAAATTTCAAGTCAGAAAAGTATGAGAAGAATTGGTTAATAAAAGGGAATTGTTAAGGTTGGTTCAGGGGCTTTGCTTAACTATCAAAACATGCCAAGAACCCAAGACTAGAAGAACTAACCAAGACCCAAAATAAACCAACCCAAAACTAAGAACCAACTAGAACAGAAAAGGTGTTCAAGAGAGACGAACGTTGTGAATTGAAAGAATCAAACACAGTTTTAGTTCAATCTGAAACAAAATTATCAGCACTGGAGAGCGAAAAATTTAAAGTCAAAAAATTATAAGAATTGGTTATTAAAACTGATTTCTTAGAGTTGTTTCAGACATAACCGATTAGGGGGTTTGCGCTCTTTACTCAATCATCAACCTTTTTCGTAGTTCCAACTTCCAGCCTACTCTCCCCAACCACTCATATTCCGCATGAAAATGTTTATGAATTGGTTTATTTATTTATTGTTCAATTGTACAATCAACGTAGGGTATTCGATGTTCGCTATGGCGAATTGACTGTCTTCGACAGCGGCTGGCTGCCGCTGCTCAAGTGGTGCTCGCTGCTCTCGAGCACTTACATTACGTGTTTGGCAGTGTTCTTTAGTGCTGATGGTGCATTCGCGCACAAAACCGGGGCATTAGCCTCATCGCTGGGAGTGGTCGCAGAACTGCGCTCGGCGAACGCAAACCAGCCAGCGGCGGCAGCGGTAAACAGACTCAAATGCGAGCTGGCACAGTGGTGCGGCGGCTGTTGCTCGAGTGTCTGCTGCAATTTGCTGCTGCTGTGGCTTGTGTTGTTGTAGTTGTTTTTATGGTTGTGCTGCGCTTTGATGTCATGAATTGGTATTTTGTTTAGGCGACGGAAATGCTCGGGCAGAATTTTTATGCTTTTCCGTCTCGTTGGCCGCATTCAGGCTTTGGCTGACATTCGAGTGCAGCGCATTGAAGTTCATGAATTTGTGTCGCACTGAAACAAATTGCCGACTGCTATTTTTACAAAAATAGCCAACATGAACATGATGACACAAATTTGATTTTGGCATTTGATGAGAACTTCAAATATGTTTGAAATCAAATGGATTGGAAAATATGTAAAGCGGTTTTTCCCCAGGCGCTCGTTGTGCATTTATTTATGTGTATGTATGTGTGTGTGTGTGTGCTTGAACTCAATATTCATTACGTACTCGACTGAGTGCTACATGATTTGCTATTAATTAAGCAACGAACACGTACGACAAAGCAACGGAAAATACTTGAAATCGAAACTATATTTTCACGTTTTCATGTCGCTGTCCAGTCGACGTAAATAAGTGATGAGCATGTGTCCATGTTGTTGTCAGCATTGTCGTTGTAGTTGTTGTTGTTGTTGCTCTTGCTTTAGTCATTTTTGCAGGTGTTATTGTGCTCAATGCTTGGACCGGAAATTGTACCAGCCAGACCAGCATCAACCGAGACAGCAATGCACAATGGCTCGGAAAATTCATGGCAACAGGGGAATAGCCGAGAGTGAATGTCACAGTGTCAGCAAATCAAAATGCGCTCTTCATAGCCGACAAGTTGAAAATCTTGTTTGCATAAATTTTGTATCTCTGTTTCACTGCCACTAAGTGGCAAAGAATAAAATTACAGACACAGTTTTGTTTGTACATTTAATTCTTTGTTTTTACTATTTGGAAATACAATTGTACAACCAATTGTTTTATGTTATTTACTAAAAATTGTTCTCAATGCTCTTCTCCATCAAAGCAATCGACTCTCTGCTAATTTGCTGCTGCTGCCACTGTACAATAAAATCTGATCGCATTTCATTGTCGATTGAGAAAGCCAAAACAGTTTGAAATGTTTTTCATTCAAAACGAAAATTCGTAATTTGCTGACAGTTGTTGTGCGCTTTGACTTTGTTTATCGACCCACACAATTTCGAACATCGATGACTGAGTGTCCTTGCTGCCATTACGAGGAGTGCCGCTGCCAGGAACAGCAATTCGTGTTTCTGAAGACGCCCGCCGTCATCTTCTCCATACTGATTTTACTGTTCATGATTTGCTTTTACGCGACAGCCGATCGCCAGCGGCAGAAGTTCCTCTACAGAATGAGACATGTCAAGATAAATCTGACATCTGAGCATTGCCCAAAAACTTGAAGCGAGCGGCTGCTGTGTTCCTTTCACTGTTTGTTGATGATTGTTGTGCGCATTGTCGCCAAATAAAGCGCCATCTTGGATTTTAATGAACTAATTGTGCAATGTGTGATAGTAAGAAATGTTGCAGCCGATTGTGTAATCGAAGCCGTTTATAAAGTTTCAGTGCTTACAGAAGCTGAAAACTAAAAAATAAATAATTTTTTTTGAATTTTTCAATAACATTGCCGCACTTTGACCTGTTGAACTTGAAAAATTGCTCAACACTAGTCAAAAATTTTAGCATTATGTTTTTCATGTTCTCGACACCAGCGACCAAATCGAACGCTCTTTTAATTTATGCTAATCACATCTGGCAGGTCGCAAACAGCCAAACAGCTGATGGCCCAGTAATGGAAAACGACTGAGACGCACGAACGAAGAGAAAATCGTGGCATTCTGAAAGCGTTCATTACAAAACGCTCTGCATTGCAAATGAGCCGAATGCGGAAAGAGTCAGTGTAACAGCAACAAATTTGCATAATTTACAATTAAATTAAATTAACAAAAGGGAGAAATACAAATCGAGAAGAAGTTGCGTTGAGCAGAATAGAACGTAGAATAAAATAAGCAAAACATTAGAACGTTGGCGCTGTTGCTCGTTACGCACAACTTTACAACTGTTGTAGCAATAGCAACCACAACAACAACAAAAACATAAACAACAACTATTTATAACTGGTACAAAGACAACAGCGCCAAGAGCGCTCGAAGTCGCAGACGGCATTTGAATGTGTAATCCTCAAATATTTATCATTTGTATGAAAGATAATTTGCTTCAGGTACGAAATTAATTTGCCAAAGCGTCGCATAAATTTGCATTCATCAGCGGCAGAAGTCGACGCAGCCGAAAAAGGAAGCAACCAGAACGTTGCGTAAATCATGCGCCGATTCGCCGCTGCTGCCGCCAACAGGTGGCACACGCGCGTCGCGTTGCCGCAAGTACGCGTTGCGTTCATCAAATTCGTAGCTCTTTAGGCTGCGGCGCAATGTCTGCAAGATTAACGTGGGGGCTGCCAAATGTTAGTACGCGAGTTGCGTGTTTGTAAGTGTGTGTGTTTGTTTTCCATGTGTGGAACCAGTTTGCTGTTTTTGCCACTGTTGCCGTTGCCGTCGCTGGTATTGTATGGCATTACTTTGTATATTGTGTTTTCTTTCGCCGTAAAACAAATAAATGCGAGTCAATTCGATTCGATTCGATGTCATGTCATGCCGCAGCCATAACCACAGTCGCCGCCTCCGCCGCCACAGCTCACCATTGCTGCGCTTTGCAGCCAGCGACTGAAATTCTAAGAATTTTAAATTGACAACAGGTGGTTTAGATTGCGCGCCGCCGCTGCTCAAGTGTTGGTTGTTGTTCTGCTTACTGCCGTCTTCGTTTTTTGCTGTTGGCTTACAACAACTTGAAAAAGTCGTCATGTGGCACTTGTGTTGAAATTAATCTTCATCACACGCTGCAACCGAGTTGCTCGATGTTTTGTTATGAATTTTTTATGTATATTTCTTATGATTTATTCTTGTGTGCTGCGAATGAGGGAGTAAGGAAAACAAATCGTTTTTTACAAATAATTGTTGATGAAATATTCAGTTCTAACAATCAAACAAAATACAATCATTAAATAATGTCAAATGGGCAGACAGACGTTTTGAGATTAAGCATTTGATTAGATTGACTGAAAATGAGAGGAATTGCGTTTATTTTCGCAGATCATTTGTCAATGAATTCTTTAACATTAACGGAGAATATTTTTCAGAACATAACCTCACTTTTGGAAAGATCTCTTCTTCAAGTTTCGAAGCATAATTTTATGTCATGAAATGTAGCCAACTTTTTAGTTCTTGTCGTGACTAAGTAAAAAATAAAATAAAATAAAATAAAATTAAAAAAAATAAAATAAAATAAAATAAAATAAAATAAAATAAAATAAAATAAAATAAAATAAAATAAAATAAAATAAAATAAAATAAAATAAAATCAAATCAAATCAAATAAAAAAAATTGAAATGAAATAAAATGAAATGAAATGAAATGAAATGAAATGAAAAGGAATGAAATGAAATGAAATGAAATGAAATGAAATAAAATAAAATAAAATAAAATAAAATAAAATATAATAAAATAAAATAAAATAAAATAAAATAAAATAAAATAAAATAAAATAAAATAAAATAAAATAAAATAAAATAAAATAAAATAAAATAAAATAAAATAAAATAAAATAAAATAAAATAAAATAAAATAAAATAAAATAAAATAAAATAAAATAAAATAAAATAAAATAAAACAACATAAAATAACATAAAATAAACTAAAATCATTTATTCTCTTCCTCCTCTATCAAGATTTTCCATCGGAATATGTCTCCAATTGAAAAAAGTGCTGTCAAGTTTGTTGAAAAATTCAAATTATTATTTCAGAAACTATCTCGATTTCTATGTAATATAATCTCATTTGGAAACATAACCTCATCTGATCGTAACCTATTTTCTCGGAGCGCAAGAAAATATCTTTTCAGAATATACCATCGTTTTTTTGAAATAAAACAAACTTTGCACAAAAATTAAACAATATTTTCTATAATATTTTGTTCCAACCGTAATCTAATTTTTTTCAAAACAACATCCTTTTTGCCGGATAATTGGTATCCTACCGCGTCTTTATAGATTTGGCACCCAAGCAAGAAGATTGGACCTGTTTTCAAACGACTTCTGTCGCAGCTGTATGGACGAGGAAGAGGAAGGAATGAAGAAATGCACTTCACCTTACAATGCAGTTGTCCTGCTTTATTCAGAAGAGTTGTGAACTAACTAGGCAACTTCTTCTTTGACAATCTAGGGGTCCTAGCCTATAAGAATTTGTCTTTCTACTACTACACAAGAAGCTCAAACTGGTGCAATGATTAAGCTGTCTTAACCTCGGCTGCCGTTTGCATTACAATGTCCCTTTATGGTCTATATGGCAGCCACCTACTGACCTACTAGGAATTGCAATCCCGGGATCCCAGACATTTTCAATCCCGAAAAATTCCGGGATCGTAACATAAAAATAGCTTACTTTTTGATTTTCACAGCTTAATTTCAAAAAAGGCTAAACTTATTAGTTAACCCTAGACACCCAACCTTTGTGGATTTTCGGCATTTTTCGAGATTTTAATTAATTTTCCGGAATTTCGAGATTCGGGATCCAGCAATTTGTATCCCTACCACCTACTTACCTCACCACTCTTCACATTTTCCATATCACAAATTTAGCTTTATGAACATAACCTCATTTTTCGAATTATTTACCTTCGTTGATTTCCCGCATTTTTCGAGATTTTAATTAATTTTCCGTGATTTCGAGATTCGGGATCCCGCATTGGTATCCCTACCACCTACTTACTTTACTCAAGGTTAAATTTTCCTCATTCCTCTTCACATTTTCCATATTAAAAATTTTCCTTTATGAACATAACACTTCGTTCAATAATGTGTGTGACTGACACATAGATGGCGGCACTAATACTAAATCAATATTTTTTTTCGAAATTGTGAACCTTTTTAGGCTTACTGTCAAAATTATATGTCAATCCGACCATTAGTTTACAAGTTACAGTGCTTTAAGTGACACTACTTTTGAGTTTTCAAAAAAAATGAATTCAAAGCAATTCCGTGTGCTGATTTATCATTGTTTTTTAATGAAAAAAAAATACTGTTCAATGCCAGGAATGGCTTGAAAAACATTATTCGGACTCTGCTCCATCAAAAAGAACCATTTGTTATTGGTATGCCGAATTCAAACGTGGTCGTACAGACACCGATGACATTCCATTACTGGACGGCCAAATGACGCTGTTATTCCGGAAAACGTTGAAAAAACACTGAAAATCATTATGTCCGACCGTAAAGTGAAAGTGGGGGAGATTGCTGACATTCTAAAGATATCAGCAGGCAGTGTACACACCATAATACACGAACATTTGGTTATGAAAAAGGTGTTTTCGAAATGGGTGCCGCGTTTGCTCACACCGGAGCAAAAACAACAACGAATCGATGATTCAAAGAGCTGTTTGGACATGTTTACGCGCAACAAGTCGGAGTTTTTGCGTCGGTACATCACAATGGATGAAACATGGATCCACCATTTCACTCCAGAGTCAAATCGGCAGTCTGCTGAGTGGCATGCAACCGGTGAAAGCCGCCCAAAGCGTCCAAAGGCACAAACATCGGCTGGAAAGGTTATGGCGTCAGTATTTTGGGATGTGCACGGAATAATATTCATCGACTATCTTGAGAAAGGGAAAACAATCAATAGCGACTATTACATAGCGTTGTTGGAACGTTTGAAAGAAGAAATCGCGATTAAGCGGCCCCATATGAAGAAGAAAAAAGTGTTGTTTCACCAAGACAATGCACCGTGTCACAAGTCGATGAAAACGATGGCAAAAATGCATGAATTGGGCTTCGAATTGCTTCCTCATCCCCCCGTATTCTCCAGATCTGGCCCCCAGCGACTACTGCCTCTTCGCAGACCTCAAAAAGATGCTCCGTGGTAAGAGATTTGGCTCAAATGATGAAGTAATCGCCGAAACTAACGCCTATTTTGAAGGCAAAGAAAAATCGTTCTACAAAGGCGGTATCGAAAGATTGGAAAAGCGTTGGAATGATTGTATCTCCCTAAAAGGGGACTATGTTGATGAATAAAAACGAATTTTGGCAAAAAAATGTGTTTTAATTAGTTAGTCACACACATTATTGAACGAAGTGTTAACCTCATTTTTCGAATTATTTACCTTCGTTGATTTCCCGCATTTTTCGAGATTTTAATTAATTTTCCGTGATTTCGAGATTCGGGATCCCGCATTGGTATCCCTACCACCTACTTACTTTACTCAAGGCTTACTTTTTCTCATTCCTCTGCACATTTTCCATATCACAAATTCACATTTATGAACATAACCTCAATTGTCGAATTATTTACTTTTCTCCAATGGATTTTTCCTCACCGCCAATAAGTCAAAGTTTGCATTAACCCATGACCGCACACATTAAATGCCAAACAATAAGCATAAACAACCACGCCAAACATACAAACAAACATTATGTAAACAATAAAATCGGCGCCGTTTTTTTTGATTTATTTTGCATACATTTATTTTAATGCAAGCAGTCGTTTCTCATTTTCATAATCAGCAGCAATGAATTTTGTTTCAAACTTTTGCGCTGCGCCGCTCTCTTCCTTCTTCCTTTGGTGCAATGACTCTTCGTCTCTACTTCTTTCCGCTTCGCCGCAGCGGCAAATTCAGCGCTGCAAACATGTGTGCGGCGGCATTCGCATAATCATAAAACAATAAATTGTAATTATATGCACAACAACAACAACAACGCCAAACACCAACACATGCCACTATTTACGCGAAATAAATCATAACAAATGAGTTAAATTTACAAATTAAAACAAACTGCCATTAAACAATAATAATAACAAAAACCCAACACAAAAACAACAAACAACTTCAAACAATGCCAACAATAAACACAAACATAATGAGGGCAACAATAATGCGCGTAACGATGATGCGGCGTTTAATTGCTATTGTTGTTGTTGTTTGGGGGCGATTCAAAAGGGCGAAGAAATCAACCGCAAACAAACAAAAAAAGCGAAAACCAAAACCAAAAGCGAAAGCGAAACACAAATATTCCTCATTAATAAAGCGAATAGAGGAAATGAAATGCGCGAGTCGAGCGCCCTAAAAAAATGTGCGTAAAACAACAACAACAACAACGGTAAATACGCATAATAATGAGCGACAAAAAGCATACTGAAACAACAAGAACAACGCTTCTCTGCCAGCGGCCGCTTTAGAAGAAGCACAAACAAAAACACTGCGCAGAGCAGCCGACAGCAAGAAAATGCCAGCGCGAAAATCTGCCAAAATAAACAGTGCGCGAAAATATTGCAGCGTCTCCTGCCGCGCTTGTGGCCCGAAGCAGGGTTTGGCAAACTTTTGAAGAACAATCTGCGCCAGTCGGCAGGCAGACGAAAGCGTTGGTTGAGTTTATGGAACACTGGGCTAAATAAATCGTATGCGTGTAGGTGCGTGAGTCTCTGTCTGTGTGTGTGTGGAGATACGCAACGCATTCGAGCGCCAAACAAAACAAAAAGCGGCAGCCAGCGTCACACAACGTTGGCCGTAACCAATAAAGAAATTTTATTGAATATGCCAAATGTGAGTGTTGAAGTGTTGATGAATGGAAAGTAAAAGTGCCAATTTTTAGAATCAACATTTCAGTCAACAATGACTTAAGCTTCTTTCCTCATTGTCTGTGTTTCGAATAATTTTTCTTCCGTTTTTATATTTTTCGATAATAGAATTATCTGATCTTTTCTGTACTTCTTTCCTTATAAATAAAACATTACATATACATAATTAAATAGTAATAATTCTATTGTATAATTTTTTTTCTTTTTCTTCCGTTTTTGAATATTTAGCTGTTAGAATTATTTGACCTATACTGTAGTTCTTTCTTTATACAAAATTAATAATTCATATAATTAAATACTAATAATTCTATTGTATACTTTTTTTCTCTAAGCTTCTCTGAAGCAGAAAAACAAATTAAAAAGCGCTCATACGCTCCCATAGTCCGCCTAAAGGCAGTTTTAATGAACTTTAATATAATTTAAAAAGTTTTTGTGGTCTGATTTCCTTCTAATCATATTTTTACCTCTGAATTTTTCGCATCTCACAGCCAACCACGCATCTTTAATATATTCAAAATATAATGTAACAGCAAACTTCTTTCCTTTGAGCCTTTGTGACGCAACATAACCAATTGAAAAGCACTCATACGCCCCGCAAGCCATAGTCAACGAATTCATAAGCCAGTTAATACTCTTTTGATATTTCTTTAGCATATTTTTTCTTCAAGTTTATAACCTTTTCTAAACATTTATAACATTTCCTTCATTCAACTCTTCAGGTTTCCGTAATTTTTCAATTCTTATTCCGCCTCTTCACTTGTACTCAACACATTACTCCAGCCCCAAATGCAGTATTCATTCAAACTTGCACGAAATTTATGCTTTTCAACTACATTTCTCACATATTTATTTCTCACGCGCCCCACAATGATCGCTTCTTCAACGCCCATGAACGTTTCATCGACTCAGCAGTCAATCATGTCGAGCATTAAATCGGCCCCTCAAACTACGTTTTATCTTCTTTCGCATTAAATCTGCGTTTGGGCTGTGCATTTAATACGCATTCGCAGTGCCATTACAACAAATGTGTAATTACATTTGCATGGCAGACGCGTGGTGCGCGCTTTACGACGCCGGCCACAGTCGCAATGATAGCAAATTAAGCCATTAAATTGTCGTATTCATAAATTGTGCAGCGCAGCGCAGCATACACACACCACACACGCCTCCAAGACGGCCAACACGCCCAGCATTACAAGCGGCTCGAAGACGCCAACCGCCAGTCGCCGCGCACCGCAAAACACATTTTCCATTTATGATTTTTCGCTTGAAGTAACAAATATTGCGCTGGTAAGTACTACGCTTGCCGCAGTTCGCAGAAAATTTCGCGCATTCAATTCGAGCGCTAAAAACAATTTGCAGCACGCGCACAACAACACCAACAGCACCAACCCTACTGCTATGGCAAAAAAACACTAATGGCCACAGCAAACGCCGCATCATGTTACGCGCATTAGCAGCGGCTACAAGCTGTCGAGTGCGCCGCGTGTAATGGCCACAGTTGGCGGAAAAGCACAGCAAAGAAAACGAAAATACCAACGGTTAATTGATTTTTGCTCAACACTTCGCGACTCCCAATTGGTGTGTGCGCGCTTTTAAATTGAGTGCGTTGCCTTAAGCTGACAGCGTTGTTTTCTCATGACACATACGAAAAATGTTCAGTAAACAAAATGCAATGTTGAGGTTAGGTGTAGGTTGAAGACTCATTGCTGCTTTACGCTCGCAAAACTTCGAACAGTGGCCAGGAGGCGGGCCAGAGCTGGATTCTCCTTCGCTTCACATCTTCTGCTACGATAATTTCAATCAATCATTTAATTTAAGCTCATTTCTGCAGTAAACCTTCTACTCGCACTAAATTTCTTCTTCTTCCTGTTTTATATTTTTTTCCTACTGCCTTTTCTTTTGCTTATCCTTGTTACCTTTTTCCCGAAATTGTGCTTTAAAGGTGCAAAACCTTCTTCTTCTGATTTGAACTCTCTAAGCTTTCTTTTCATTTTTTTATTCGCACTCTCCTTCTTCAACTGCCTTTTTGTTATTGGTTTCTACCCCAGTAGATCTTCTCTGTTTCAATCTTCCAAAGATTCCTTTCCTTCTTCGATTTACTGTCACTCATTTCCGCTACATTTGCTGCCTCCTTTTTCTCTTAATTTTCATCTGCTTTCACCCACTTACTTACAATTCTTCAACACTTCAATATTTTTAATTCAGCATGTTTTCTCTTTTCTTTGAGTCACTTAGATTATCTTTCTATTCTCTTGTCTCTGACTTCGACTTGCATAAATGGTCTTCTTGTTTCTTCACCCTACTTTCTGCCCAACTCATCTCTTCTGCTTTACTTCTCCCTTTTTTACTTGGGTTCTCTTTCTATTCTATTTTTCTTGTCTTCAGTCGGTGACTTATAATACGTTTTATCTTCTGTTTTTCATCCCCCTACTTTCTGCATACCTCATCTCTTCTGCATTATTTCTCTTTTTCCTTTAGTTCTCTTTCTACTCTCTTATCTCCAGTCTGTGACTTATAAACCGTTTTATCTTCTTGTTTCTTCACCCTACTTTCTGCATACCTCATCTCTTCTGCATTATTTCTCTTTTTCCTTTAGTTCTCTTTCTACTCTCTTATCTCCAGTTTGTGACTTATAAACCGTTTTATCTTCTTGTTTCTTCACCCTACTTTCTGCCCACCTCATCTCTCCTGCTTTACTTCTCTCTTTCTTACTTTAATTTTCTTATTTACAGTCTGTGACTTATAATACGTTTTATCTTATTTTTCTTTCTCTACATTCTGCCCACCTCATCTCTTCTGCTTTTCTTCTGTATTTTTTTCTTGAGTTCTCTTTCTACTCTCTTATCTCCTGTTTGTGACTTATAAACCGTTTTATCTTCTTGTTTCTTCACCCTACTTTCTGCCCACCTCATCTCTTCTGCTTTACTTCTCTCTTTCTTACTTTGATTTTCTTTCTTCTTTCTATTTTCTTATTTACAGTCTGTGACTTATAATACGTTTTATCTTATTTTTCTTTCTCTACATTCTGCCCACCTCATCTCTTCTGCTTTTCTTCTGTATTTTTTCTTCAGTTCTCTTTCTACTCTCTTATCTCCAGTTTGTGACTTATAAACAATTTTATCTTCTTGTTTCTTCACCCTACAGTAGGCAGAATCACCTCATCTCTTCTGCTTTATTTCTCTCTTTTTTACTTAGGTTCTTTTTCTATTCTCTTGTCCCCAGTCTGTGACTCAAAAACCATTTCATCTTCATTTTTCTTCACCGCACTTTCTGCCCGCTTCATCTCTTCTGCCTTACTTCTCCTTTTTTACTTTAGGTTTTTTCTATTCTCTTGTCTTCAGTCTGTAACTTATAAACCGCATTATCTTCTTTTTTTCATCTTTTTCACTTTTTTTTCTTTTTCTTCAACGTTTTATCTTCTTTTTCAATTTTTCTTCTTCTGCTTTACTTCCCGCTTTCTTACTATTTTTGCTTCTTATTCCACCCTTTCTCTTCGGTTTTCACTAATGCAGTTCTTCTTTACTTTCTCATAAATCCTCTTTTACTTATTTTATCTTCCGGTCTTCCTCTCTGCAGTTTTCTTTACAGTATTTCCTTTCAGTATTTCTTTTTATTATCGAATTTATCTTAATTTTGTATTTTTTCCGTACTTAGATCCTCCTACACTTCCTATTACTCCCCTTCTCCTTTCAACTTTTCCTTTCATCCTGCACTCCAGTTCACTTTACTATTTCTCATCTTTTTCATTTTTTTACTTATACTTTCGTTTCCTACTCTCTCCTCCTCCTTTTCTCTTTCACTTTCCTCTATACTTTCATCTCCTACTCTCTCCTCCTTCTTTCCCCTTTCTCTTTTCCCTCCCTTTGTCTTTCCCTCCTCTTCTCTTTTGTTTTCACAGCAGATCTTCTTTATTATTTGATGTAACTAAGGTTTTTACAAGTCTCTTCCCAATCAATCATTGCATCTTTATCCACATTTTAAAAATTTTTTCGCTGTGAAAAAGTTAATTCTTCTGTTCTATAAACATTCCATTTTATTCCATCTTTGCCTTTACTTTCCTCTTTTCCCCCTCCCATATACAATCGTTCAGAACATTTAGCTCTCGTCTACAGTTTTTTGATTGGCTCTTTCCTATGAACAGTTTGATTCGCTTTTTCCAACTCTTTGGCCACTAATTCCTCTCTTCGTTTCTCTTACTTACTTACAATCCTCTCTTACTTCCTCTTACTTCCCTTCTTATTCCCCACTTTCACATTCTACATCTCTTCTGCACTCAACACACTTTAATATTCTATCCACTTTCCCCGCTTCCCTTGATTACCCCCTTCACACCATTCAAACTTACTATTTACTCACAATCAATCCATATGCGTTATAGGAATTTTGTGTACCCTCTGGCTATTGGCAATTAAATCATCAACCAGCCAAAGTCAGCGCAGCCACAACAACAACAACCATCAGTAAACGATAATTACCTGCCGCCGTCTCGTCCACAGTGCGGCGCACATGTGCGCAGAATCCAATCGAATTAGTTGTTTACCCTAAGGCCACACTTGTGTTAAGTCAGCTGCGCTTAAACCAATAAAGTCAGCAATCGGTAGTCAGCAGCTGCCGCCGGCGGCACAGCTGCCCAGCAAATGCAATCAATGCATTTCGCCTATTCGCCTATTCGCCTATTCGAAATTCAACACCGGCGCCGCACGTGACGTATGAGCAACTTTAATTCCAGCGCATTGCCAGTATTAATTTTCCAAGCACTTCTTTGGCGCGGCTGCCCGGCAGCTGGCGAGCCTACGCCGTCCGCGAATGACGAATGCGCGAATTCGTGTCGTGCGCTGTCACTGCGGCAATTTTCGCCATCGAATTGCATTCCGAGAATGTCGCGCTGAATCAGTCACCGCCACCGACACCGACACCTGTCGTCACCTGCCGCCAACGCCTCGCACGCTCCTGGACACAGTGCAGCGTTTTTGTTCTTACTTGAATTTCTAAGCCGCCATCCGAGCCAATTATTTGGCTCTGCTGACACGTAGCTCAACGTTTGCTCAAATTGCGCGCACATTAGTCATTTGTTTATGCACGGTGGCAGTTGTTGTTGTTCTGGTTGTGGCAAATTTTTTGCTGCGGCGCAGTTTTGCATTAATTGCAAACTCGAAGGCACTCAAAGTGCACTCTGCCTCTGGGGTGTGGTGCTTCAATAGCTGCCGCTGCGGACGGTCGCATGTGAGCAACTTTGATTATGTCCGCATCGATAGAATCGTCCGCCCACCACGATCGATGCAATCGCTGCGCTCACAAGTCAAATGCGCTCCGATGCTTGGCCGCTATGTGTGTGGGATTTTCGTGGGAAAAAATGTCAGTCGGTGAAATTGCCTTGGCACGTTAGTGCGCCATAATTTATGGCTTATCTCCATTAGTTGGCCGCGATGCCAGATTCGATTTCGCACGATTATTAAATGAGTTGCCATTCTGTGTGGGGACCCGCTGAGGTGAACAGGTAGCGGCTAAGTGAATAATGCTGCTGTGCATTGATTGATTGTTGCTCAGTTTCAGCCATGAATTCAACTGCAATGTTGACTTAAAATACCCAAAAGGTAACAACAATGAAATATCATTGAGGGGGAAAAACAATAATGGAAATGAACTTGCAAAAAGCGCAAATGCTATCAACAACAATTGAAGCCTAATTCATACCTAAAAACCAGCTTTGTTCAGGTTTCATCGGTAATTCGAAGCGTTTTTAAATATAAAATTTTCAAAACTTCTTTCAAAATGCTTTGAATTTTATTATTCCATTAGTTTTTGTACAACATTGATGATTGATTTCGTGACTAGATTAGCAAAACGTTTACTTCACTCGTCTTTGAATACAAATGAGAGCAGAGAATGATGGAGATGAAACGAAAATCTGCATCTTTCGATGTTATTCTCGAAGGCTTTGGATTTATATGAGCGTTTTGTAATATTAAAATTATGTTTTTGAACTAATGTCATTTAATAAATTATTTAATTACAATGAAAGTGTTCCTGCAAAAATTTAAAATTATTTTCCAAAGTCAGGTTAAAAGATTTGCAAATCTTAATTTCTATCCATTTCAAGACTAGTTTTGAAAATATTTTTTAATACAAAAATTCTGTTTTTCTACTAATGTTATTTAATGCAAGTATTGTTGTTGTTGTATTTTATTGCTGTAAAATTATTGTTGTAAAAACTCAAAATTATCCAAAATCAGTTCAAAAGGTGTGTAAATCTTAATTTCTATAAATAACTTTTCAAGACAAATTTTGAACTAATTTTTGTTCTAATTATCTCTCATGCTTTTTGGCAAATTTTTTTTCCTACAATATTGACAACTTGGATGAATCACTTGTTTTGAAAAAAAAAAACCAAGTCTTTCGCTTCACAAGCAAAGCAGCCGCGCAAAGAGGAACAAATATTTATCTAAGGTACTAAAAATCAATTTAACTACAAAACAAAATATAAAAAACAGCTAAAATTAACTCTTCTTTCAGTCAGCAACAAAAAGATAACAACAACAAAAACACAAAACCCTTCACATTGCAGCGCATTCGCATAACAATTTTACACAAAAACGATCATCAGCGGCAAAACAACAACAGTGACAAGCACTTAACAGCAACAACAACAACAACAACAACAACAACAACGACAATGAAATGACAAACAAATGACGAAGTGCAAAATTCAAAGCCAAAAGTCAAAACAAGCGTCAGCGGAACGAACAACAACCGAAATCAGCGCCGCCGCCGCCGCCAACGAAGCCACAGCCACTGCCAGAGCTCGGCTCAGACTCAGCCTCAGACTCAGAGTCAGAGTCAGAGTCAGCGGCGTCAACGCCAAAATCAGTGGAGACGCGTGCAGTCATCGCGTCGCCGTCACTCGCCGTGACGCTGATTTAGCGTTTTAGCCAAGTTAGTTCGCGCATGCTGCTTATGGCCATTTTTCTTTCTTTCTTGTGCTTCGTTGTTGTTGTTTTTTGCATTTTTCAGCATTATTCATTCACATTGGCAGCGTTTGTAAAGCGCCAGCGCAATTTGCGTGTTGCTGCTATTCGTGCGCAGCTGAGTGAGTGAGTGAGTGAGTGAGTGAGCGAGCGAGTGTGTGTATTTACATACAAAATTGTACTTGTTTTGTTGTTTCTGTAGTCGTTTTCGTTGCGGCTGCGCAGCGAAAAAAAAGTTATTGCATTTTGTGTTGACCTTGAACTTGATATTAGATACAGAAAAACTGGTTATTTCGTATTTAATAATTCTACAGCCACTTGTCTCTTTGTTGTTGTTGGCGTTTTCTTCTTTTGCTCATTTTGCTGCAGTACAAATTACAAACACAACGAGGTAAAAAGGCAGCAATGGCCACAAATGGCGATATTAATAGGAATAATAATTATAATAAAAACAGCGGCGAGGGAGCAGGAAAATTACAACAAGTGTAAAACATTGTTGTTGGTGTTCTTGTTATTGCCAATGAGACAGTGGCCATACGAATGGCGATGATGGGATCGAATGGATGGATTGATGCCGGCAGTTGTTGCCGGCACTAATGATGGCTGGCAGTGATCAGTGGGGGGGGGGGGGGCGTGTACAGCCACTGTCATTTTGAATTTGAGCACGAAATCAAATTTCAGCCACAGCAGCTGCTGTGCAGCGCTTGATTGTTGCGCCGTTTGTTGGTTGGTCGATTGGTCGATTCGGTGGTCGGTGGGCTGCTCGATGGGGGAACTTTTTGTCAATGCGGCGCGTGTTGTTGTCGGTTTTTTATGGTCTGTATTGTTCGCCGCCTAATTGCCAGACTGTCAGCCGTTGTTATTGTAGTTATTAACAAATGTTGTTGTTGTTGCTGAGTTGCTGTTGTGTATAATTGAAAGATTGAGGGATTTGGGCGAATGCTTCCAGATGCCGGTCGCAACTCATTAGCCGAATTTTAAGTTGTCGCCATTGTTGGATGTTCTCATTAATCCATATTCGTTTTTGTTGGTTTTGTACTGTTTACCTTAATGCCTTTCTTAGCCACTTTGCACAACCACTCAGTCAGCCGACTACTCTTCTGCTGCTCCCATTCGCTTAAGCTTTTTTTTGCAAATATTTCCACTTGCCAGAGTAATCACTTGTCGCTTATTGTTGTTGTTGCTTGTTATGCAACCTGCTGTGGTTTTCTGCTCGTGCTTGCGCTCGTCATTAGGGAATTTAGCCATATCCATTGCCAACGTAAAGGTGGCAATAATAATATTCATAAAATTTGATGCGATACTTTGCATTCATAATTTTCCAATCGAACGCCCCTTGTTGCCGCCCATTCAGCGACTTGCATCACCTTGCAGCCTTTGCTGAATATTCATTTTGCTTCTTTGGCGCATTCGTCTGCATCTTAATTGCAGTTCGGCGTCAGCGTCACCGTCGCTGTCGTCGTAGTTGCCATCGCGTTGATGCGGTAAATTATTCCAGGGTGTGCACTGTGGGAAATCACCTGAAAGCCAATCGAATGGATTCGCCGAGGCATTTCTTGGTAATCAGCGATAATTGCTGCACGTTGTAAGCAACTGCTGCGTATTGGAAATGCAGGTTGCAGTTAGCTCCAACTAATATAAAACTGATAGTTGCATCATAGTTGGAACTGGAGTTGGAATTTTCGAGTTCGAATGGACTCATTGCTTAGTATGATACTTGAAGATGATTACATGAGGATTTACTACGTAGATATTTTACGGTCGACTTTGTGATAAACTCCGTTAGTTAGCCTCTGCTGCGCTGTCCAGGAACCTAGAATAAACATGTGATGTGATGTGATGTCATGTCATGTCATATCATGTGATGTGATGTCATGTCATGTCATGTCATGTCAAATCACGTGATGTGATGTGATGTGATGTGATGTGATGTGATGTGATGTGATGTGATGTGATGTGATGTGATGTGATGTGATGTGATGTGATGTGATGTGATGTGATGTGATGTGATGTGATGTGATGTGATGTGATGTGATGTGATGTGATGTGATGTGATGTGATGTGATGTGATGTGATGTGATGTGATGTGATGTGATGTGATGTGATGTGATGTGATGTGATGTGATGTGATGTGATGTGATGTGATGTGATGTGATGTGATGTGATGTGATGTGATGTGATGTGATGTGATGTGATGTGATGTGATGTGATGTGATGTGATGTGATGTGATGTGATGTGATGTGATGTGATATGTGAAGTGATATTATATGTGATGTGATATTATATGTAATGTGATATTATATGTGATGTCATGTGATGTGATGTGATGTAATGTGATGTAATGTGATGTGATGTGATGTGATATTATATGTGATGTGATATGTGATGTGATGTGATGTGATGTGATGTGATGTGATGTAGTGTGATGTGATATGTGATGTGATGTGAGGGTAAGCAGGAAGGCTACAAGCCTTCCATAGCACTCAGTCCATTTCTGACCATTGTACTTAACGAGAATAAACATTCTTTAGAATAAGCATTCTTTAATCTAAATATTTGACATCGCATCAAGTCGCAACAAGTCAGATCTCGAACCTTGACTCTCACTGACCCCAACTAACAACTTGGAGCTAAGTTGTAAAGTTTGAAGACGGTTCAGAAACCGTCCTTGAAGCCAATATTTCGAGTATGTAAGAACAAGTTCTGGCTCCAAAAGTAAAGAAAAATTAGTATTATTATATTTCTAACAAATGACATAAATTCCTCAAAATAAATAATTTGCCTCACACACACACAGAGCTACATATCACACACATACACACACAAAAAATACAAAATTCTTTCCACCTTCTGCCTTAGCAACATTCCGTCGCTGTACTGCAGCAATATAAGCCGCCAAGAATCACACCAACAAATCGTTGAACACATGTCAAATTAAATAAATACAACAACAACAATAAAGAAACTAACAAAAAACACATTGTGAACCACAATGAATACCAACAACTCAAAGAACAACGCAAGACGAGCGAACGATTAACGCAACAAGTAATAAAATTTAAATTGAAATCGACACGCAAGCCGACAATGATTGCGAGCTTAGAGCAGCGCGCCGGCCAGCGGCAAATGTCAATCGAACAAAAACAACCAAAGCGCACAACTCGAATTAAAACTAAAAGAAAAGTGTGCACTAAACAGCGCCGCTCATAGTTAGAAGCAGAAGAAATCATGGAAGCTGCGAGGTGGTTTGGTTATAAGAACAATAACACCCAACAACAACAACAACAGCGAACAACCAAAACAGCCAACCAAACGAAACCAAAAACGTGCGCCGAACAGTTGATTTGCGCATAAATGGAAACGCTGGCCGCGCTCAACAACAAGAAGAAGAAGAAGAAGAAGTGCGCAGGTTGGTGCGAGTGCCACCAAAACAAGACACCAGCGCGACAGCCGCCAAAGCAGCATCAGCTGAAGAAGAAGACGCAATAGCGACAGCCTCTTCCACATGACAAATGGTTAACTTGTTTCCAAAAATGCTACACAATTACCCACACACACACACACTCCAACACACACTCACACACACACATACACGAACACATAAAAGTCGTCATAGTCGTTTGGCAAATACGACCATAACGCTAACGTTGTCATTGTTTTTGGCTCATACGCTGTCATTGTGACGACTGACGACTGCCGACTGACGGCCATGGCGACAGCGACTGGCGCACAGTCGGGCAGCCGAGCAAGAATGCGTTAAACGCGCATAAATCGCACAAATCGCATAAATATGTTAATTGGAATTTATGATGTGCAGACGACGGCGATAGCAAATACAAATACAATAACAAAACCATAGCAGCATTGACGCGCAGCGTGCAGACGACAGCTACGTCAACCAAGAGACGCGCCCTGACCACAAGCAGCAACGCAACCGAGCGTACCCGTAGAATTTAATGTATGACGCGCACGCAGCCAAAAGCACAACGAGGCGAAAAAGTCAAAGTCAATAAAAGAACAACAACAAAAGAAACGAAACTGAAATTTGCAATCAAAGAAACCAATAAATGACTTAGAATGAAGTTTGACGTGGATATGCAGAAAGTTCTCGCATCGAACGCAACGATTCAGGTGAGGCGCTACAAAACCGACCAGAGCTGGTAGTAGATCTTTCTATGAAGATTTCTAGAAGAGACTAGAAATGTCAGTGGAAAGTAGAGATCCATTGAAATGAAAATCACTCTGGGAATAGACTTATGGTGGAGCAGGTAATGTCGACCTTAAGAGGAATCTTAAAAAGGTTTCAGAAAATGGCATAAAAACTCAAAAATGTACTACGACGAAGTGGCTAACGAAAACTATGCCTAGACATGATTTAGTGGAAATGTTTCGATTTCGATGCTCCGCAACCTCTCATTTGTGTGAAAAAGTGCATAAGCCAAAAAATTTTGGGGATTGAGTGGGGCTAAATGGCGTCGCATCAAGGTCAGAGTTCACAAAAAAGCTGGGAAATTCGACAAATTGCTCCACAGCTGGTCAGAAGCTGCTCTTAGAGGGTTAAAATCTATGAATGACCCCCACTAGTTTTCTCTACTGAACATTTCTTTCAAACATATTTATACCCCATCTTCAACACTTAATTGGGCTCTCATACAAAATGGTCGTTTTTACAAAATAGGCTTCCACTGCTCCCAGGTTGCCCCCAGGCATGTCAAATGTATGACCGACACCCATTTATTTTCCCTTCCAAATGTTTCTTCCAAATATACCTACCCGCTATCTCTAAATCTTAAGGGGCCTGCCATACAAAATTGGCCATTTTCTATGCCATTAGCTCCCACTTGTGAATGTAGTAGTTAAGTAAGAGAGAAAACATGGTATCTCGGAAACTACTAAACCGATTTAAATGATTTATTCAGCAATCGCCCACATTCTTGAGTACAAAAAATACAAAATTAATTAAGGTTCAAAAATTCACCACCAGAGGGCATCTCCCATATGATCGGAATTGGGAGGTTGTCAACTTTTGGGTTTCTACAAAGCAAAAATCAAAATGTAGAAAAAGAAATTTATTGATTTTTGTGCGAAAATGTGAATTTTTTATATTTACATATAATTTTTCGGTTCTCCAATCACAAATCGGAAAATCCCATTAAAAACCCAACACACCTCAAAACATTTGCGTAGCGTTGCCACTTGAAATGAGCAGCCGCAGTCGCCGACTGTGCTGCAAGAACAAAAAAGCGAAAGTTAAATTTCTGCTGTCATTATATTCGTCCGGTATTCTCGCTGACATTTCCCACACCAAACTCGTAATCGTGCCGGACCAAAGGCAATCGACGCAAACGAAAGTAAAAGTGGTCGCGACTTGAATGGCCTCCGATGGCTTTGAAAGAATATTAATTTGATTGTCCGAAGCAGAGACAAAACAGCGCAAGAATCAGCATTCACGAGGGAAAATGGAAAGCAAAGAAGCAACATAGGCAAAAAATTAATACGAGTAGAAGGAGGAAATCAAAGTGCGAATTAAATCGAAACGGCTTCACTGTTGGACGCGCGCTTTGATTTGTTTTTGTTTGCTGCTACTTCTGCTTCTGCACTTGTTGGTGCGTTTGTGTGCGCTGGTCGATTGGTCGATTGGTTAACTGGCTGGCTGCTTGATTTGTTTGCCGCGACCGTTTCGCACCCAGTTTGGTGTGGTTAGAACAGATTCGGCCATTGAAATCGAATAAAATATGTAAATATAACGAACGCTGTGACCAGTCGGTTGTCGGTTTCCCGTGCGCGAAGCCCGCAAACAAGGAAGTCGGCATTCATAAATATTCTATGTAGAATTCCGTAGTCACGTTGTCGTCTTACGGCCACTCGGACAGCAGAAGTGTCTGTAGGTGGCGGCAGCGACGGCATGTTTACAAGAACGACTGAAACGTAATACCAGTTATGCGGAATTTTGAAATGCGTCATGGCCAAATGAATTAACGACTCAAATACAAATAAACAAGTATATTACATACATACATATGTATGTACAAATCTATGCCAAGTGACGAGATCATGCGGTCTTTTATGGGATTTTGAAGAATTTCCAAGATCGTTAGAAGCAAATGTTTGCGAGCATTGTGGAAGATGTTGGCTCAAGATCGGAGGGAATCGTAGAGTAAAATCTTCAAAACACTTGCACAAAGCTCAAAAAGCTCCCAAATGAAGCTGACAAAGTGTTAAGCGTTGCTTAAAATACAATTTCTAGGAAGCATGAAAAGTTGATTATGGCTGAACTTCGATTCATAAAAATCTGTATATGGAAAAATGCTTATTTGTAGGTGGACTCTGTACTGTTGGCAATTTTAAAATATCAATACTTATTTTATTCGATTGATTCTTTGAATATTGTTCGCGTTATATTTAAGTTGAAGACTGTAACTTACTAGAAAATTTTTAACTTGATGAACTGAACTTTGATGAGTTTAAATAAAGAAGAAGTTAAGAAGTTGAATTTTTGAAACAAGAATGTAAGAGTGAAAGTAAGGAGAAGTAGTTGTCAAACCAACTTAAGTTTAAGTTGAAGTTTTTTTAAAGAAGTTTTAAAGATCAAAAAGAAAGGAGAAAGAATAAAGACTAAAGCTGAGTTTTTACGTGAATAAAATTGCATCTGTAAATTTGATATCTAAGAGTCGGAGAAGAGGAAGCATAACGATTCGGGATTCCATGTTCAAAGTCGAAGAGTTGCATAAAATAAATCTAAAGACTCAGAATGAGTGTAAACGTGAATAAAGTTTCATCTTCAGAGTCAAAAAGTCAGAGAAAGGGAAAAATAAAGACTTAGGATGAGTTTT
Source organism: Melieria omissa (assembly GCA_963971225.1). Lineage (NCBI taxonomy): Eukaryota > Metazoa > Arthropoda > Insecta > Diptera > Ulidiidae > Melieria > Melieria omissa. Next base: position 152,294,400 of record OZ020267.1, read on the forward strand.
AACGTAGATAAAATTTCATCTTCAGAGTCAAAAAGTCCAAGAAAGGAAATCTAAAGACTCAAGCTGGATTTTGATGGGAATAAAAATCTACCTTCAGAGTCGAAGTGTCGCAGAAAAGGAAATCTCAAGACTCACGATGAGTTTTCACGTGGATAAAACTTCATCTTCAGAATCGAAAAGTCGGAGAAGAGGAAGAATAAAATGTCAGGATGAGTTTCAACGTGAATAAAATTTACTCTTCAAAGTCGAAAAGTCCAAGAAAGGAAATCTAAAGACTCAAGATGGGTTTTGATGGGAATAAAATTCCATCTTTAGAGTCGGAGAAAAAGATATGTAGACTCAAGATGGGGTTTCACTTGGGTACAATTTCATATTCAGAGTCGAAAAGTAGAGAAGAGGAAAAAACAGGTCTGAGGATGAGTTTCAATGTGGATAAAACTTCATCTTCATAGTCAAAAAGTCAGAGAAAAGGAAAAAAAAAGACAGTATGGATTTTGATGGAAATAAAAATCAATATTCAGAGTCGAAGAGTCAGAGAGTCGGAAAAAGGAAATCTAAGACTCAGGATGGGTTTGCACGTGGATAAAATTTCATCTTCAGAGTCAAAAAGTCCGAGAAAAGGAATTCTAGACTCATCTTCAGAGTCGAAAAGTCCAGGAAAATGAAATTTAAAGACTCAGGATGGATTTTGATGGGAGTAAAGTTCCCTCTTCAGAGTCGAAGAGTTAGAGAAAAATAAATGTAAAGGCTCAGGATGGGTTTTGATGTTAGTAACATTTCATCTTCAGAGTCGAAAAGTCGGAGAAGAGGAAGAATAAAGTCTCAGGATGAGTTTCAACGTGGATAAAATTTCATCTTCAGAGTCGAAAAATCCAAAAAAGGAAATCTCAGGGCTAAGGATGGGTTTTGATGGGAGTAAAATTTCATCTTCAGAGTCGAAGAGTCGGAGAAAAGGAAGTCTAAAGACTAAGGATGAGTTTTAATGCGAATAAAATTCCATCTTCAGAGTCGGAGAAAAGGAAATCTAAAGACTCAGGATGGTTTTTCACGAGAATAAGAATTTATTAAAAATCAGAGAAGACTATGAATAAAGACTCAGGATGAGTTTTGACGTGAAAAAGATTGCATTTTCAAAGCCTAAGAGTCAGAGAAGAGGAAGAATGAGGACTAAGGCTGAGTTTCAACGTTTATAAAATTCCATTTTCAAAGTCGAAGCGTCGGAGTAGAGGAAAACTAAAGTCTCAGTATGGGTTTTGAGTTTTAGTTTTATTTATCATTCATTAAACTAAAAAATTGTTTCCAAAATATGAAAATGTATTTGAAAAGTGTAAATGGGGTTCAAAATAAATAACCCAAGAAATCGTTTTATGGATTTGGCACACGATCTAGAGTCCCTGACAAACCTTAAAGTGAGTCCTTTTCAAAAGAACTACTGTTCTTCTTCTTTTTTACCAATTGAGAGTTCTTATTTGCGGCCTAAAAGTCACTGGAGCCCTTGAATATAATCGCAATCACTCTTTAAATAGAAAATGGTTCGTGTGAAATACTTTGTTTCACTCGAGACGAAAGCATTAAAAACTTGCTTCGCTTTACGAAAATTTGCCAATTTATTTTTTACTACTCTTTCAAGTCACCAAGTCACTCGGTTAATGTAACTTTACTCTACATGTGCAAAGTCTTCTTCTCCAATGTATCCACATTAAGTGCTGATGATCTCAAAGGACGCCAGAGTCACTCAGCATATTTCAAGGTTCACTGCCAGTGCCGCACAAGCTGAGCTGAGGCAAGTGGAGAAACAAATATTAAGGAAAAATTTCGAAAATATTGCACGTGGGCCTATGGGCGCATTGCCACTGATTACTTTGTATAAAATCGGCAGAAAAATGAAAGCCTATTCCCTATAGTAAAATTTATCTTTATTGGCAGCATCGAAATATGCCAAAGTCATTTGGCTGTTTGCAATCCATTTCTCCGACGCACTGCAGCCGAAAGGGGGGGCAAATGGGGAGCCGTCGGCCAGCACGAAAAGGTCAGAGGCAATTTAGCAGCAGCGCAAATAAACACATCGACAGATATGGCAGATGGCCCGATAGACACACAGACAGACAGACAGATGGGCTTATCGATGGACCGATAAGTTGGCTGCCTACGCACGAACCCTACAGCATTACAGCAATAATAATAATAACACAATATTACCGGCGGCAACAACAACAACAACACTGAACTAATAACAATAAACGACAGGCAGACCAAAGCCATTGAATTAAATTTGAAGACACTTCAATATTAAATTTCAATACGACAGCAAAACGCTGGCAAAAGGTTATTTTGTGCAGTGACTGAGGGCTGAGGGGGTGGCGGCAAGTAAGTGTTGGCGTAGGAAGGCAGCATTGTCATTGCTGCGACTCGCACACGCTCAGGATAATCAAATATTTTGCAGATGTGTGCGTTTATCTTGCAAATTATTTGCTAGAATGCGCATCCAAGCACGCCGCCCATACACACTGAACGGTGTGTGAGTGTGTATGGGCAGCAGCCGCCAAAAGTGAGTTTAGGGTTCGTGGGGCGCGCAATGGTTAGACGACAGTGGGCCAACAAGTAGCAGTGCCGCCGTTGTTGTTGTGTATGTAGTGGTGCTAAAGTTTGAGTAGAGTCGGGTTGGTGTAGTGCGGCACAATTTAATAATCTCAATTTCATACACCCGCAAGCTGGACGAGATCGAATCAGCAATCCAGTCCAGTCGCTGTTGGACGATTTGGGCCGGTCGTGTCAAGTGCACAATCAAAATTGTTGTATAAACAAACGGAATATGCGGCAGTAGGGTTGCCAACAAAACTATTTTAATATAATTTTACGACAGTTTCATTGAGTTCATTACTACTCATGATACAAGAAATAAAGGTAGAACCGCTGTCAAATTTGCTGACACTAAACGTGCTTATGGACGTTTTTCGTATTCGTAAAAAGCTCGAGTCGATCCCACTTCGATATAATATTGAATTAATGTTATTTGAGGATCTAAGGGTTTTAAGACATTTTTTAACACTAGAATGCCTAGGGTAGTCATATTGACTACATTGAGGTCTTATATTGCAAATAATTTTTATTGTATCACTTTCTAAAAAAATATCTTACGTGACTTTTACTAACTTTTAAAGCTTAATGAATAAATAAATTAAAAATATTGTAAAAAAATTGTTTACCCCAATTTTGCAACATTTACCATAACCGTAGACCTACGTTGGGGTCGTTTTCGACCAATTTTTTTTTTGTATTTTTAATATTTCTTAAATTTATTATTATTTTTAGCTGTTTTTTCATGACTTTTTTTTATTTTTAATATTTCTTAAATTTGTTATTATTTGTAGCTGTTTTTTCATGACTTTCTTACTTGGACTATTATCTAGCGAAATCAAACCGTTTTATATTTTAAAAACTAAGTTGGCTTGCATTTTTTGTAATTTGTGTAATGTTTGTTAATCCGTGTTGTTTTCGACTCGTTATATTGGAATGGAATCTGTACAACAATGTCCAACGAAAACGAACATGAAAACAGGCACACGAGAACGCGGAACCGGTCTCCAAAGGTGAATTGCATCCGATGAAGGTGTTGCTGTGTGTTTGGTGGGATATCCGAGGAGTTATATATTTTGAGCTCTTGCCCGTTGGCGAAACGATTACCGCGAATAAGTATTGCCAGCAATTGGCCCAATTAAAGAAAGCAATTGAAGAAAAACGTCCTATTTTGGCCAATCGCAAAGGAATCCTCTTCCACCACGACAACGCCAGACCACATGTTGCAAAACCGACTCTGTCCAAACTGAAGCAGATGAACTGGAAAATCATGTCGCATCCTCCATATTCACCAGACATCGCGCCTTCTGATTACCACTTATTCCGATCATTGCAGAACAATTTGAATGGAAAAAGATTTAAAACCGTGGACGATGTTAAAAACCTCCTTGTCCTCTTTTTTAACGAAAAAAAACGCGTGATTTTTATGAATCCGGCATCCGTAAGTTGGCTGATCGTTGAGAGTGGATTGCCGAACATGATGGCGAATACATAATTGATTAATAAAGATTTTGTTTTGAAAAATTTCAATTTGAGTTTTGACTTCAAATGGCATCTCATCCAATGCACTCATCCAATATATCGAAGCATTTTGTATTACAATTTCATGGTGATTTCATAGCAAACGCAATTAAATGTGTAAATTATTAGGTATTTGTTTCATTTCAAACAAAAAAGTTAATTGTGATAAAATGTCAAACTGTCAATGTCAAAATAAAAAAGAGCTTGGCTGCTTCGGATGCCTAAAAATATCTGCAAAAATAAGCGCAACCGCAATGTGTGTGTAAAATGCCTTGAAAGTGTTTAAAAAGTTCTATAAAATATTTCCATTTTATTTTATTTTAAGTTAAAAAGTTTTGGTTTTTAAATAAACGTTCGTTTTTGTACTAACTCCCATATATGAGGGTCATAAACGACCCTAAGGTAAGATTAGTCGTTTTATTCTAACGTAGGTCTACGGTTAAATGCCCAAAAATAGTCATTTTGACTGCCTATATAAAATTTTCAACAAATCTTACTGATAAATAGACAAACACGCATCTTCAATTACGAAATATGAACATTCCAAATAATTGCAAACATTTAAAAAAAAATATTATAGTAATTTCGTAAGACAATAAGGACTTCGAAGGGCCTAAGGTTTTTTAGTTTGAGGGTCAACTCGTATAGAATATAGAAACCACTTTATTAGCCCAACTCCGATTTCAAAGTGTGGTTTTAACATGAAAATTGTTTGCCTTTATAATTGAACTGAATTTTAAAGTCTATGACACTTGGCAACCCTTTTCTCTGCAGCACATCACACCGCGGAAAATGCAGAAAAGGCATAAAGTTCCATGATTGATGTGTATCGTACACAGACAGCAAACGACTCAACTCCAGCAACAAACATAAATTTCTTAGCCAATGTAGCACCAAATAATCACCGAAATTGCAAACAACAATGCACATAAATTATTTGTTTTTCTTTTTGAAAAAGCACTAAACGTCAGAAAGCAGCGAACAATTCATCAAATTTCATGGAGTTGTGCAGTTAGAGAACCTTTTACAGATCTTCAATCGCACATTAGAAGCAACACTTTCCTTTTTATACAACAAAGTCTTTGCCATCGCCTCATTTCACTTGAATCGCAATCAGTCAATCTATTCTCAAACTCGTCCAAGATATTTCGCTTCCCTAAAATTAGCCTCAGCAATAATTCAGTCTGCATATAAATAAACCAACGTGCGCTGTGTTGTTGCCGCCATTAGTTGCGCTGCCCACGTCAGCGTTGAGTTTGTTCGCCGTCAGCAACGAGAGCAGCGACTTGTATCCGCCGCATTTGATCCGCAAGCCAAGTGCGATGTGCGTAAATTCACGCACATCCTGCTTCGGGCGCATGAAGCACACTTAGGCGCGGCCCAGGACGACCTTCAGGAAATTGAATGAAATTGACAATTGGCCGCTGGCTTCTGCACGACCAGCGCAATCACCAACTTTCGCCTGGATACTTCTGCATGAAGGCAGACAAAAGTAGTCGGAGTTGTCGGCGCAGTGTCACTTAACTTGCGTGAGGAAAGTTCGACAGCCGGCCGAAGGGAGTCGCTCCCTGTGTGCGTTTGGTCTTTGTGTCAGCGCAGCTGCCTCACGTTATTTGTCTTCCTGTGGTCTCTGAGCAATAAAAAAAAGTATTTGATTTTTTTTTGCTAGCTCTGCGACACTTTAATGCGCCCATACTGTGGGCATATTTTTCACCATAACGCCGACAACTGTCAATGCGTTGAAAATGAGATGTCAACGCACGAGAAAAGCCGCCAACACGAGCGCCACCGGCTGGCTGCCCGCTGGCAGTACATCAAATGCTCAGCGCGTACAACAATAAATTTTCGTGCAAATTGCACATCGCCGTGTCTGCTCATCTGCATAAATATGTGTGTGTGTGTGTGTGTAGAGAGAGAATTTTCTTTTTTCACTTTCAATTTTTTCGCCATCGCATTTCTTTTTCACGCTTAATTTTGTAATTTATGCAAAAGTGGACAATGGACGAACGCAGCTGTCCGTCCAGACAGCTGGATGGATGGATTTGTGCAATGTGCAACAGATGCGCCATTTCGGCGCGGCAAACAATACGAAAATTAATCTTTTTGTTGACAATAAAATGGCAAAGTTATAGTGGCATCCGCAGGAATGCGACAGCAAAAGCTTTATTAAGCGCGGCGGATAATTTACGAGGCGACTCGTGACGTATCGCATAAAGCGGCACAGCTGGTCACCCACCTAGCCGGCGGCCAACGTCGTGGCCACGACCCAATGTGACAAAAGCGAAATTGAATTTTCGCAAGAATTTCAATTTAACGCAACGCGCCGGAAAAGCGAGCGCCGCCTCCAGCGTTCAGATGTCATTAACGCGGCGAGAAGATCGTCGCTCAAGCTGCCAGCTTAGGTGCTGCAGCGCGCGAACGCACTTAATTAGCGATGAATGTCAAATTATTTACGGCGGCAGTTCAGCTAACAAAATTGGCAAAAAACGAGAGAAGAAAATGTCAGCGCGGAAAATGGCCATAAACGCTGCTGCTCACTTGACGGCCGGGTCAGCTGGTCAGCCAGTCTGTCAGTCAGCCTGATTGCAGTTTGCACAGTTTTCTTGTTGCATTGTGAGTTCCGGCGCTGTCAGCTGACACACGGTGACAGATTGAAAGTTGAAAGTTGATTGACCTCTGGCGGCCGTTGAGAACTCTCCTGACAGTCGCCTGTCATTCAATGATCAACAATGGCGGTTGGCATTTGCTTCCGGGCGGCGCGAATGCGACGCACACGCTGACAATTGACAAATCATTCTTGTCAAATGGCGCGCGGAATTGTGCTGACATTTCGCCTGTGATCTGAAAATCTCACTAAAGTCGAAAGAGATAAATTGTTCATTATTTTGTTTGATGTCAATGCGAAATTGCTGCCAAAAATATTCAGGTTTTAATGAATGTTTTAAGCGATTGCAATGTGTCGGCTGGACTGCTGGGCATTTGTAAAAAAAAATGAAAGATATTAAAAACATGAATTAAACTCAAATTTAGTTCTATTTATTTTTACTTCTAAGTTAAGTAATAATTTGTAACATAAAATTATTTTTGGGCATTTACAAAGCTAACAAATTAGTTACCGAAAAATGTATAGGAACCTTGGATCATTAGTTCACTTTGATCAGTAGTGAAATTATTCAATTCATATTACATATAGAGTAGACAAGATTTTGACACGCCTTCATATTTCTTCATAAATAGAAAAAAACAACATGACAAATATTTTGTCAAAAAGGTTTTCTGATTCATTGAAGTGCAGCCCACACTCGATCAGTTTTTTGCGATTCGCTGGCCACCACAAACAATTTTATGTTAGATGTGCTGCTGACAATACAGTAACGACTTCCTAGAATTTTCTTGGAGTTTTATATTTTGTTTGAAACCCCACCAAGTTTGAAACTGTAGTCAATTATTCTAGGTTAATTTTTTAATATATTAATTTTTGAAATTCTACCTGGTTCACGGAATAACATTTTTGTATTGAAAATTGTAATGAATTTCTAATTAATTAATAAATTAATAATTATAATAAATTAATAATTATAATAAATTATTATTAATTTATATTATTATTATTAATAAAATTATACAAAATTAATAATGTGAAAATTTTTCTATTTTTAGAAATTTCTTCTACGAAACACTTTGTAACCAATACCACTGCACAACACAAACAAAAATAACAAGGTTCTGACAACGGATTCTGGTAGAGGGGACCAAAAAAAAATTTACGTGTATGGGCGTTTTGAAGGTTTACGTCTGAATTTTTTTTTAGGGGGGGTCAAAGTTTTCCCCCTTTTGCACATTCTTATGGTGAATCGGCATACGAAAACCATGTAACCTTACATTTTAGGTATATGATGTTTTCAGCAATTTGGTGTAAAACACTACGAGGAATATTTTTGTGGAGCATTTTAACTCTGTAGCTACTATTTTTATGGGTCAATTTGACCCTTTTTTTCTAAAATGCCAAAAATGTCCTGTAAAACAGGACTTTTTAAGGAAAAAATATACCACGAAAATATTCACCATAAAATTCTACTGTAGGTTTCTGAATACATCAAAGCTCAGAAATTAACTTCAACGCCAGAATTAAGCCAAATCTGAAAATGTGTTTAAGTTTTCAAATCGTACTTAATCAAAATTGGTACTAAAATCTCCTACAAAACTTGATTTTTTAGAGTTAGTGTGTATGGGAAAAATTTTGAGTGCAAAATTTCACTATAACTCACCGTACAAAAGAAAGTTCTAGATATAATATATATAAATATAAAAATGAGAACAATTTTGGGTATTTATATTTTGTTCTCCTCTACCAGAATCCGTTGTCAGAACCTGGTTATTTAAAAAAAATTGATTTTGTTGTGCAGTGTACTCAGTGGAGAAAAATAAGAAAAATTTTGGGCATTTATATTTTGGTCTCCTCTACCAGAATCCGTTGTCAGAACCTTGTTATTTAAAAAAAAATTTGATTTTGTTGTGCAGTGTACTCAGTGTTTTTTCTCAATATTTCTGATAATGTACTTAAAACACAAACAGAATAATACACAATATGATGAATATTTATGAATCAACCAAACAAAAAACAAGAATGTCAGTGCCAAACAAAACACAACGACTTCTTTGTCTGATGCGTATTTTTCTTTTTGTTTTTGTTGTATTTCAAATAAAAGCGCCACACCCTAAACCACACCAAGCCAATTCGCACAGCCTAATGCAAAAATTCCTGCCGTAAACGCTAAAAATCACTTTGACAGTCTTAAAAGAAATTGGCAGCCTAAGAACTTCTAATCACCATCGATCTGTGTCTTCTTTGAATTTGCAAAACAACTCTCGGCAAAAAAATATAAAAAATACTAAACCCCCAAATACCATAAAAGCACTTCAAATCCCTGAATACGCGCAGTGAAGAACACAACAATAACAACGAGCACAGCAATCACGCTGATGCCACACACCAACAACACCGCATAAATCCCCCCTTTGCGATTGGCAGCGTTTGCAGCGACCGCGTCCAACATTCGTTCGGTCGCTGCGCGCGTGCAGGCACAACTTACGCAGCGCGCACGCATCGAGCCAGCGCCAGCACAAAGCATCGGAAGTCAAAGACACGGGCCCAACTCGAAATGGAACCAACGCAACAACAACAACGAGAACAACACAAGACACAAAAGCAAACGAAAAGTGGAGCAACAGCAATCAACCAATCGAAGACCGTCTGCCCTCGTGGAACCAGACACACAACATAAAAATAGCAAAGTGCCATAAGCAAATTGACACAACAACAACAACAACATTGAGTATGTTCAAGAAACTGATAAAACAGTGCCCAATAAGTAACGGAAAGAAAACAATAAAACAAAAGAAGACGCACACACAGAAATTGAGCAACTTGGAAGCCGAAGACGACCCCAAAGACCCGGCCACCGCAGACAGACGGCCCAGCCCAGCCAACCGAACGAACGAACGAACGGTGGCTGGACGGATGTGCGACGATAGTCAAAGTATATTCTATACTTATTTTGTTGTTGTACATGTGCCCACACGCACCTACTTTGTACAATACAAAGTCGATTGAAACTGAAAAAAAAAATACCAAAAAGTAAGTAAAAGCAAATCGAATAGTTTCAGCCGCTTGTGGTCTGCTTTGATTTTGTTTCATTTGTTTTTCACTTCATTTCATTTTATATTATTTGTTTATTTTGTTGCTATATTTATTTCCCCAATTTAATTTCATTCCATTTCATTGGTTTTCATTTCAATTTCAATTGTGGCTTCATGCCGCTTGCAGTGGCCAAAGTATTATAACACAATTTCGTTCACTGAGGGCAGCGAAGGGTAGCGGCGAAGTGACACTTTGATGTCAACTCGATTTAATGAAGAGCCAAATTGGCATTTCCATAAACCGGGACAGTTTTAAGAAGTGGAAACAAAAACAACAACAACTTTTATGTTGCCTGGTAGCTGTGAATTTAAGTAGCGCGAGCGTGTCTAATGGGCAGAGAAGCCATAGTCCGTCGCATTGTATCGCCTTCTAAAATCTCGGCTGCATAACCCGTCTGACCTGCAACTTCTTATAAATCAGCTCATGTTTTCTAAAACACATTCATGAATAGCACTAAAAGTTATCGCGAGAAGAGTGGACGTCTTGTCTTGAGTAATTATTTCAAATGTTCGATGTTCGAGTGCGACTTGTGTCAATTTGTGTGTTGGTTTTTCTGATTAGGTTGTTGTCAAATGTTGGCTTCACGCATGCAGTTTGCATGATGATGATGAAATCAAAGGGTGGTTTTCATAATAATCTGCGAGCACATTTAGTTGAATGAGTCGTTGCGAAACGGCCAATCATTGTGGACTTTTTGATAGTGAAAATGATTTGAAGGTGATTTTCGAAAGCTTAGCAGAGCAGCAGAAGAATGGGGCTGAAGTAAAACTATGGAATGGAAGTTTGAAGAAGCCCATGACATATGAAGAACATAACCAATTTGGGTCTTTTTGGATAAATATTTTTAGATGTTTATTTAAGCATTTACATTGCATAATTTATTGTACACTGGCAAGGCCCCGCGGTTTTGCACGCAAATTTGAAATAAATGGACCCAATAAATCAGGGTTTTTCATACACCACTGTATGGGAGTCCCTTCTGTGCAGTGTCCAATCCATTCCTCCTATCAAAGGATGTGATCCAGTTTAATTGATGTGCGACTTACAGTTCCAAAGTTACGCGGAAAAATGGAGCCACAAAAAATTTGCCACGCCTGTTGTCCAACGTCCATTAGATTTTTACCAGTGTACACATCTATGGGATGACGGTTTTGAAAACTTCAATGCTACCCGACTTATTATTCTGAAGCCATTCCACATTAAAAATTTTGGTTGTTTGGGACCTCATTTCCCCTTTCGAATGACACATATAAATAGTAAGTCTGTGCCAAAAGTCATTGATGTGTAACCTGTGGGTCCAAAGCTATTCAAAACATTTTGATCGCTTGACAAGTTCCACGCCCCTTGTCTAACGATTATGCAATTTTACCCGTAAAACGATAAACCTGAAAAGTGGTCCTGTACCGAATCTCAATGCTGTCCGACCTAAGATATTCCATAATACAAAATTAGGTTGTATGAGAGGTGTCACGCCCACATGTCACATCATATTCGCACTATGTGGTTTACGGCGATTCAGTAAAGACGAACATTCCGTAAAAGATTCAGCCCAATCGGCCGTCTAGTTTTTTAGTTCTAACCAATAAACAAACAAAAAACAGACATGCAGTTATATATTTAAATATATCGCACATCGTTGCAAAAATACAGTTAAGTCTCTCTTCATGTCATAAGTTTGATGTTATTTGATCGCTGTAGGTCAATGCAAAGAGTCCTAACTCAAATTGTGTCACTTTTGACGAAATAAATTTTTGTTAAAATGAATTTTAAGCAAAATTCTGACCATTTTTGTATATATTTTTAATTATTAAAATTAATTATGAATTTTCAAAATTTTTTTTTCAACTTTTTAACTGTCATTTATAATTATTAAATTCAGAAAAAGTGGCATAACTTGAAATAATTCGGAAATTATTGAATTAAAATATCATTAAAACAGTCACAACTCAAAATTTTTGATTTTCTAGTGTAAAATAAAAAACAAAATTCTTGCAACTTTTCATAAAGCATAATCTGTAAGGATTTTCTACTGAACGGTCTATACGTTATTTGAAAAAATTTTGAGTTGTGTCACTTTTGTTGTGGGTGTGCGATATGTACACAGTCCAACAATTATGTATTAATACTCGAACCATATCTCAGCAACCAAGCGCGCCATCTGTGTGCCAGTATATGCGTTTTGAAGCTTTAACCTTCCTCTACTAACTTTCAAAATTTAATGACATTTGGTTGACATTTAAGATTTATTAAAATTCATTTTGCAAAACATGTTTTCGTTTGATGTTGAAATTTTTACATGGAGCAAAGAGCGGTCATTACACATTAAACATCGTTGCAGCCGCAGAAAATGATCCAAACTTCCTGAAAACAATTGTTACGAGTGATGAAACATGGTGCTTCCAATACAATCCAGAAACCAAACGTCAAAGTGCGGAATGGAAATCAAAAAACTCACCACAAGCCAAAACAACACGAAAAGTTCCATCAAAAATCAAAACAATGCTCATCACATTCTTCGATAGCAAAGAAATTATCCACAAAGAATTTGTTCCAACTGGTCACACACTTACTGCTGCATATTACCTCGAAGTTTTAAAGCGTTTGATGGCCAGAATCCGACGTATTCGACCAGAATACCGCGATCCAAAAAGTTGGTCTCTGTTGCACAATAATGCACCGAAGCACATAGCACTCATTGTTCGTTAATTTTGGCTCGGAATCAGGTCTGTGTGTTGAATCATTCGCCGTATTCACCTGATTTGGCACCGTGGGACTTCTCTTTGTTTCCGAAACTGAAATTGAAGTTGAAAGGATGCTTTTTTGATGACATTCCGAGGGCACTGGAGGAAATTCCGAAAAATGAGCTGAAACAAGTTGATGTAACAAGTTTTTGAATCAGGAAGAGAATATTTCGAATAAGTATACCGAAAAATGAGCAGATATCGTGTTTGAATTGTGTTTTCTAGAGCCAGTTTTAATACATAATTGTTGGACTGTGTATGTAAGTCGATTCGTCTAACAACGTGACCGATACAGTTTCTAAATAAGATTCCTGACAAAATTGATTATCGGACTGCAGAGGCAAATTTTGGTCGAGTGAAATTCTTGAAACAGACAAATTTGCAATGCTTTGTGATTCCGCCAGTGCGTAAGCTCTGCTTTCAAACTTTAGCCTTGAAGTATTTCCCTTCTTTCGTCGTTAAAGTTCCCTTCTTTCGTTCGTTCAGCCTTGAAGTATTTCCCCTTCTTTCGCCGTTGTTATTCTTTATGATTGAAATCAAGAAGAAAAAACCCATCAACATTATGGCATCAAAAGCAACACCAGCAACAATAACACTAACAGAAAAACAAAAGTATTTATTCCATCAAAAACAAAAACAACGACAGCATTTGCCTAAATCATCTTAGCATGAATCCATAAAATATTTGCCGCTGATAAGAAAATCGTATGCCACAAAAAAAAGCACACATACACATACAAAAGCAGACGCAAACTTTCCGCCAAAGAATCAAAAATTATCTGCAGCAACGAAATGAAAAAACAACAAGAAAAAATCTTGGTTTTGGCGCACATTTCGCGCCCATTGTCAACGCTACAGTTCTTGTGCACCAACAACAATATTGCTGTCATTGTTTGCAATATTGTTGTTGTGCTGCTGTTGCTTGTGATAACACAACTTTGCTGTGATAAGCAACAACTACTAACTTGCCGTCGCTGCGCACAAATTGTGGCCAAGCATTGCTAAAAATGCACACAAAAACAAAGTCAATGAAACTGAAGGGAAAAATTAAAAATACTAAAGTGGACTGTGGAGCGCGACGCAGTTCTTGGTCCACAAGTATGGCGAGCAGCCATCGATGGTGCAAAGGCAGTGCTGTCATTTGCGCTTAAACGCTCATAATACGCTCACTTATTTTTATGAGCACTCACAGCGCTCCGACGCAACCCAACTCGACACCGTCACTGCCTCAACCATTCGCAGTGGCTTAAGACGGCAGCGTGCGGCAGCGACAACAACAACAACAACATGCGACAACGACAATGTGCCATGGCGTGGCGTAGCTAAAGTGAAGCATTAAGTGTGTAAGCGTAGCGCGTAAGACGTTATTTTCGTCTCGTAAATTTAATCAGTCCGCCATAAAAAATGACGACGACGGAAATGTTGGCGACGTCGCTCGCTTTTGGCTGGGCTAACAGTCGGCTTTATTGTTGTTGTTGCAGCAGTTGACTCGAAGCAGTTGCCTATTGCTTGTGGTGTTTTTATTGTTGTTGTTGCAATGGTTGTTCTTCTGCTGTTAAGTGCTACTGTTGGTTGCTTTATATTCGCTTTTTTGCCCCACTTGTCTCCCCTTTTTTCTTGCTTACTTTACGTATGTGTTTTCTTATTATTGCTTCTTTATTATTAGGATTTTCTTTTGTGGTCGTTGTTGTTGTATTTGAGTTGAGAACATTATTGCTGCACGATAAGTGAATGGAAAGGGGGTCACAAGGTGCCGATATGGTGCGACAGTGCTTGTGATAAAGAAGCAAAAGTGTTGAAAGCTGTAAGGGGGGAAAGGGGAGAGAGAATTTTAATGAACCTAGAAACTTTTCTATGCTATGACACTTTCTAAACTATGACACTTTGGCAACCCTATGATGCACAAAATGCTGTAAATTGTAAACAATTAAACTTTTAAAATATCTAAATAAGAACAGAAATTCAAATGATCAATCAAACAATAATTCAATTCAATAGGCAATTTAATTCAATTTTTTTATTAGGTTTTTTCTTATTGTTTTATTATTTGTTTTATTTTTTTATTATTATTTTTTTATTATTATTTTTTTATTATTATTTGTTTTATTTGATTTATTTTTTTATTATTTTTTTATAATTTTTTTAATTGTTATTTTCTTTATTATTATTTTTTTCTTTAAACTGCCACTTCTTGCGATAAAACTTGTCTCTTTCTCTCTCTCTCTTTTCTGTTGCGCACAAAACCATTAACCAACCATTAACTAATAAACTAGAGATTTGCTTTTAACAACAACAACAACAACAAAACTCTCAGGCAACTTAACTCTGCAAAAAGTAAATTGTGAAAATTATGCACAAAGTTGGCCATGTTTCATGCGCGCACAGCAACCTGTCGCCGCTGCTGTCAATGTGAGTTGAAGCAACAACAAATTTTTAAAAAGAAAATGGTGCCATTAAATGTTAATGAATATTTAAAGGGTTACGTCGTCGGCGCTGCCAGTTCCTTCCTTCCTGTCTGTCTGTCTGCCTACATTGCGTCTGCTGTCGTAAGCCTTGCTTGAGCTGTCGCCTTGGGTTGCTGCGTGCTAAATTGTAAGATTAAAAAGTTCAAAATTCTTCATTTATTTACATTGTGGCATAAACATAATTAAAAGTTTCGGCTGAAAATTTGCAAATTCCCAATGAAAATTAAAATGAAAATGAAAACTCGATTAAAGTTGCCAAGAGTTGAGCACATTTGTGCTCACAATTTTGGCCAAAATTTAAATTTCTTTAAACCTACACACACACATACATGTGCAGTATGTGTGTATGATACCCAATGATACATTTTTGCAGACAACTCCTTATCGCTTCAGTTGCTCGCTGTGCTGTGCGCTCATTGCAGTCAACCAGAAGAATGTGAACGCTTCGTCAATCATGTGAAACTTTTGCTCGAACGCACACAATTGCTTAGCGACATTATTCAGCCAAACATTCATTTACACTTTACAACAACAAACATCCAAAACTGAGCAACATGCTGAAAGGATTCCGCTGGCGCAAAGAAAGCGAGCCACATATGGCGGCCCGAACACGTAGATGAGCCATTAGGCTTACAAGAAAATTCTTGTGTGACTATTTACAACTCAATTAGGGGTGACTGCATTATGCCGCGTTTGCACTGACTATGTGTGGCACTAAAATAAATTATATGTCAAGGTTGTTATTTGTTAAATTAAAAGCTGCCGCCATGCTAATCAGAATTGGAGTTGAGGGTTGATTGCTTCAATGCAATGCATTGCTTGGTTGCTTCAATGAAATGAGGGAATGAGGGCGCAGATGTTGTTGCCAAAAGCGGTGTTCATCTGTCAGATGCGGAAATCAGTAACGTTTTGATGTCGCTGCAGGCAACAGTTGAGTTGCCGGCGCAACGAGATTCGTCCTCTTTCGCGGATGAATGCAAAAAATACATGGAAACTGTTGTCAAGGAAACCTTTGAGTAGATTCTTTGGTTCTTTCTGCTTCGGTACTTCTCTGAATGGGATGGGACATTAAGCAGCTGCCGAAGCTCATTAGAAAAACACCCACAATCTCATCCATCACTTTTATGTGGACCCGCATCCATCACTTTTATATGGAACTCTAACTGGTAGCGCCGGGACCCAACAGGGTCCAACCTAACCTAAAAGAACTTAATTTTTCTTTTACATCCTTCAGAACAGATTTAACGCCCACTTTTCCTATTCGCCACATTTAATTTTGGGCAACTTTAAAACGTCAAGAATTGCTGCCGGCTGTGCGCAAATGAAATGAAGTGAAAAACAATTACCAGCATTTTGCTTGTAATCGCTTGTTCTCTCGTCTCCTCCACAAGTCTAATTTGTGTGTCTTAGACAAAGTTGAAATCTCATTTTGCCACTTGCAAAATTTACAAATTTTACAAAATTTAATTACGCGCCAAATGCCAGAATTCCGCTTCAGCCAAGTAGAGAAATATGTAAAGCGATTACTTAAATTTTTCATAAGCGTCAAAAGACAAAGTGGCCAAAATGTTGAGCATAAATATTAAGCAAAGTAAATTTTAAGAGGTTTTTTTGGGTGAAAATAAAAAACATTGCAAATACTTTGGGGAAAACTCACTCGAGTTTGTGCTGAAAATAACTTTGCAGCGACGGCCGCTTGGCTGACGTCAGCGCGAAAATGTTCCGCCGCAAAAATGAAGTCGAGTGCTGCGCCGCGCCAGTGACAAACCGCACTTGACAGCGGCCGCATCGAGTGTTTGCTTTGTACAACAACGAAACAATCTATTTCGAAGACTGTTAAAGCTGATAGGTAAACGTATGAATTTTGCAAGCAGCTGGCAAAGAAAAATAGAATTCGCTGAAAATAAGCTCACTCGACTGCACTGCGGCCGTCGAGGACCAGCGGCTACAGTGGCTGGCCAAATTATTGGGATCAACATGAAATCAACAAACTCTCAATAAGCTCAATAAGCAGTCATTCTAACTGTGGTCAGAGCTTTTGGTTTCAACTCAATTCTGAAATGAAAACTGCAAATTTTTTAATTTTAAAATTTTTTTTTTTTGCTAATTTTCGGTTCATTCAAAATCATCTATAATATTCGAAGAAGTCTTAGTTAAGTTTTTCTGTTGGTTTGGTTTTTTATCGATTAAATAATAATTTCTGCAAGTCTTTTAGCACTTTTGTCCAGTGTTTACATTTTCATTTGCTGTCTCTATTTATACGAGCGCTGCTTAAATTCTAAACGTTTGATCCTGTTTACAAAATTGATTTCTCATGTTGCACATGCTGCAACTGCATCCCCTCTGCCCCCTCCATTTTCACTCCTCTTCCATTCCCATCAATCAATTTCCCAACGCCAATGCATTTTTCTGTTTATTTCTCTTTTCTTGCATTTCACTTCAATTTAATTCGCCGGCAGTTTACACGTTTTTATGCTAAACATTGCTGAAAGTCGGTGCCATAATATTTGTAAACACGATTCGCATCAGTTTACCACACTAAAATTGTTGTTGTTGTTGTTATTGTTATGTCGCTGTCTTCAGCTGCACTTGTGTGTGTATGTTGAAACGACAAATGATAGCAGTGACGTTGTCTTCAAAGCTTGTTCGAAGAACAAATCAAAACCAGCCAAATTTTATGATTAGTTGTTGTCGAATCATTGTTCCAACTTTTGTCTCAATTATAATTTTTTCAAAATCTTAAATGTTCATAAATAAATTTTCATGCCACCATAACTTCCAGCTTCATGTAAAGTTGTAAAGTGCCACCGTCGCTTCGAGCATTTAAGGTTCCAATTTAAGTTTGTCGGCCGCATGCGTTCGGAAAAACAACGCCAGCGCAGCTGTTAATAGCTGCCAAGACCAAGTAGTGTGTTATTTTTGTTTTGTGGAAAAGTGGCACCGACGCGACGCAGCGGACGCGGCAACGTCACCACTCGCTTTAAAAGAATTTCATTTAATATGACGCACGGCACTGGCACTGGCGCACAGTTGTGCAATCTGTCGCACCATGTTGTTGTCGTTATAGTCTGCGTTGTTTTTGTTGTTATTGTTTGTTATTATTATTATTGTTTTTGTTGTTGGTGCTGCTGCTTTTATTACATATTGCTGCACGCACAGCAATGTTGGTGTCGTGTGTGTTTACAGCGAAGGAATTCAATATCAATTCAATAACATTTTGCCATGAGAATAAATTGCAGCAGTCGTGAGGTCCTCGGGCGCTGTAACTTTTTCGCCGTTTTCACAGCTCAGTTTCAATTGCATTCTGGCTTTATTTTTCCGAGCGTTTATGCAATTCGCAGAAAAGAAAATCGGTGGAAAATCGAAGCAAACTCACTTCTTACTCACACTTACTTTGGCAATGATTTTGGTTGACTGCGTTGGTTTAGATTGACACAACAAGGACTGCCGAAGCAATCATAATGTCAAAGACTTTACTAAGAGAAGTAACTCTGAAGTTTTAGTGACTATTTATATAACAACAAACCCATTGATCTTAACTATCAGAACACAATCGACAAAACAACTTCATGAGACAAAGAAATACTGAGCATAAAGGTCAGGACAAACTTATTTTTATGAGTTGACATCTAAAGAAATTTTATAGAATAAGTATTTTTCCCTAAATTATTGTTTATGACACTTTGTCACAGACACGTAGTAATAATAATTTGTCACACAACACTACCAACTTAAGTATGTGCAATGAATTTATACTCCTGGAACTGGGTTACAGACACATTGTTATAATAACAAGAATATTTTGTTGTACAAGTCTTACAGTTTAAGTATCCACAGCAAATTTAAGTTTGTGACACTTTGTTACACTTTGTCACAGTTAGAGTAATAAATCAAAATGTTGTCACATTGTTCGTGGCACATCGGTTCCTTACCCTACTCAACAAACCTTGTCTAGTACGTTAGTGCCACATGCAACCCTGCACTAACCTACTAAACCTATATATTTCTTACAATTCAAACTTATTTTCCGCAAACTTTCACAACAAATTTAAGTTTGTGACACTTTGTCACAATTAAAGTAATAAACAAAAATGTTGTCACATTATTCGTGGCACATCGGTTCCTTACCCAAGTCAACCAACCTTATCTAGTACGTCAGTGCCACAGCTTATCACTCCGCTGAGCAACGTTTCCGCATGCAACCCTGCACTTACGTACTAAACATATATATTTCTTACAATTTAAACTTATTTTCCGTAAAATTGCACAACAAATTAAAGTTTTTGACACTTTGTGACACTTTGTCGCAATTAAAGTGATAAATCAAAATTTTGTCACACTATTCGCGGCACATCGATTCCTTACCCAACTAAACAAACCTCATCCAGTACGTCAGTGTCACAGCTTATCACTCCGCTGAGCAACGTTTTGCACGCCTGCCGCATGCAACCCTGCACTAATCTACTAAACATACATATTTTTTGCAATTCAAACTTATTTTACGCAAAATTGCACATCAAATTTAAGTTTATGGCACTTTGTCACAATAAGAGTAATAAATAAAAATGTTGTCACACTATTCGCGGCACATCGGTTTCTTACCCAGATCACTGAATCTTATCCAGTACGTTGGTGTCACAGCTTATTGCTCTTCTTCCGCATGCAACCCTGCACTAACCTACTAAACATATATATTTCTTACAATTCAGGCTTATTTTCCGCAAAATGCACAACAAATATAAGTTTGTGACACTTTGTCACAATTAAAGTAATGAATAAAAATATTGTCACACTATGCGCAACACATCGGTTCCTTACCCAACTCAACAAACCTTATCTAGTACGTTAGTGTCACAGCTTAATACTCCGCTGCGCAACGTTTTGCACGCCTTCAGCATACAACCCTGTACTAACCTGCTAAGCATAAATTTTTTTTTGCAATTCAAACTTATTTTACGCAAAATTGCACAACAAATTTAAGCATGTGACAATTTGTGACACTTTCACAATAAGAGTAAAAATAAAAATGTTGTCACACTATTCTCCGCACATCAGTTTCTCATCCAACTCAACCCTGCACTAACCTACTAAATATATTTCTTACAATTCAAACTTATTTACCGCAAAATTGCACATCAAAATTAAGTTTGTGACACTTTGTCACAATAAGAGCAATAAATAAAAATGTTGTCACACTATTCGCGGTACATCGGTTTCTCATCCAACTTAATGAATCTTATTCAGTACGTTGGCGTCAGAGCTTATTGCTCGTCTTCCGCGTGCAACCCTGCACTAACCTACTAAACATATATTTCTTGCAATTCAAACTTATTTTCCGCAAAATTGCACATCAAATTTAAGTTTGTGACACTGTGTCACAATTGGAGTAATAAATAGGAATGTTGTCACATTCAATAAGAATGTTGTCACATTCATTAAGAATGTTGTCACATTCACATATTCGCGGCACATCGGTTTCTTACCTTATTCAATTAATCTTATCCAGTACGTTGGTGTCACAGCTTATTGCTTTCGCATGCAACCCTGCACTAACTACTACCTATATATATTTCTTACTTAACGTTTTAGCGGTACAACTTGAATGCAATATTTTGTTTATCTTCTCCACAAATAAGCAGTGAATGACTTTCTGCGCCTCACGCCACGCGCCCACACCAACTTCCAAGAGCGTGCTGCAATTTTCAGCTCGATGCATTGTGACCACATGTTGTTAGCAATTTTCAGCCAGCAGCAATTTTGTTGTTGTCATAATCGCTCTGCCTGTTGTTATTGGTTTCATTGAAATGTTTATTTGCTTGTCACTTTGGCAATCATTTCACTCGAGTTGGTACTTTTTGCTAGCAAAAGTTCTTAAGAATAGCAACCACAATAACAACAACAACAACAACGAGTTTAATAATAATAACAACGCACGTTGTTGATAAGCTGCAACGTTGCTGCACTGCTTCACGCACCAAACGTGACACAAAATTGAAGCATTTTCTTATCTGTTGCCTTCGCGCTTTGGCGCGAACGCTTCGCTGCGCTGTTCTATGATTGCTTTGGCCGCGCTTATTTGTTCAATATTTTTCGCCACTGCATTACTACTTCGTTGGGTGCGGTGGTCGCTGTCCAATGCCACCGACACTTCAGCCGTAAGTGCCCATTTTTCAGTG
Source organism: Melieria omissa (assembly GCA_963971225.1). Lineage (NCBI taxonomy): Eukaryota > Metazoa > Arthropoda > Insecta > Diptera > Ulidiidae > Melieria > Melieria omissa. The sequence goes on from OZ020267.1 coordinate 152,315,581, forward strand.
TCGTCATTTGCCACTTTGACGCATAGCCAACAATGCGCTGTTGTTGTTGTCCGTTGCTTAAGTTGGTCGATTGGGCTGGGTTGGTGGCGTTGTTGGCGTTTCTTATCGCTAAATTATGAAGATGATGACATTAGCGTACACAACATACAACATACAGGGTGTTGGCCATCTCATTTACTGACTCACTTATTTATTAATGAAAAAAGGAGTCAGATGCTAACATCCCAAAGCGTGGCACTGCTGAACAAATTCCCAAATGTTTTTCTGTCTAAAACAACATGAACTTTTCACTACTCAAAACTGTCCCAACCACTTGTTGCACCCTATGCCAAAAACCAACAGCACGTTTTGGGGTTTTACCGCATTTTTCAACGGCCACAAGTAAACCATGTGCACTACCATTCCAACATTTGCGACAATCCGCTGGTCACCCAACAGCCCGAACCCAGTAAGCACAACACGCGCGTACACCAACACCAAAGGGACACTCCCCGATGTATTTATTTCGATCGCTTCTTTTGTTTTATGTTATTTTCTTTCTTTCAACTCATTGCGCTGATGTGACAAATCGTTTTCGCCATTTATTGCTTTGGGTCATCCCACTGCATGTGTGGGTTTGTTCTTGGGGAGTGGTTGAAGAAATAAGAAAAAGTGGTGCAATACAAAATATATATTTATGCGATTTCAATCAAAAAACCAAATATTTCAAATAATTAACACCTATTTATGTTGAAACGATATTCGACTCCTTTTCTGTAAAAAAAAACTTTCTATATAAAAAAAAATGTCTTTGGGGCAGTGTTGTTATACCATTTTTTATTATTACATATTTTTCAATTCTTTCAAATTCAATTTTTCAAACTCAACTCATCAATTTGTCAAGTCATCATGTATCCCGAACGGACTATAAAACTCCAGCAAAAAAGACGTTCCATTGGTAGTTTGAGGTCAACGACGAGACCGAAAAGTAGAAGGAGACCTTAAAGAAGTAAGAGACCGTATCTCAGGACCAAGTTGAGGACTTCCATTCATCTCATGTTGGGACCCACTGAAGACAGGCATTCAAAGGCGCCTGGCGAGAACTTTTGCGGCCAGTTTATTTTATTTCAATTCTCCCTCTGCGCCAAACCAAATTACGAATTATGAGACAGCATTGAATGTATTTGATGACTCTTGGTAATCTCTTCTGGTTTCACTTAACAATTTCTGACAGTTTCAAAAACCATTCCACTACTTCTTTCTCACATTGTCACTACTCGAATCCCATAATTGCTTCATATAGTAATTGCAAACTAACTTAACGTTGAGCTGTCGCTTACTGAAATTGACCATAGCCGATTAAATTGTCCAGCTGCACTTCGACTAGCATTGACATTTTCATGAAAAACTTCACATATTTTAATGCGATTTATTTCTGTATCGAGTCTCTTTTTTTCTACGTTTACTAATCCAGCGCTTCGCCATTCAGCGCACACACTGTCACTGTTCTCTTCGTGCGGCAGCCACCATTTTCCAGTTGTCAATTCACATCCGCTGTTAGAATTTGTTTCTGCAACTGTTTCCGCTTCCGTCGCTTGTTGTGTGCCCACGCAACCATGTGCACTTCCCTTCGACCCCGCTCGCGCCGCTCATTCGACCCAATAGCCACAGCAATGCTGTTGCCGTAATTTATTTTCATTTCATTTTTCACATTTTCAGCGACTGATTTCTCTCGCTTTCAGCTCATATTTTCGTTGCTGCTTTTAATTTTTTTATCTCGGTTGTTGTTTTAGCTTTTTGTCTCTTTTCCAATTTGCATGAAATCCCTTTTTAAAATCGCCTCACATACAGTTTTTATATTATTTTGTTTTTTTTATTAATTTTTTATTCCATTTTCCATGACTTGCCTTCAATCGCATTTAGGGATTTTCATGCCCATTTTGCAATATTTATATTGCAAAGGCAAAGCAATGCATAGCCGCTCGTGTTTTGCTAAAAACGTTTTATTTTTGTGACTTTTCTTGTAAACAGTTCTAAGAACGTTTCTTTTAAAATTTAGGTTAGGTTAGGTAAGACGAGCTGCTCTCAGCAAGTACACTCGGAGGCCTCAAGAGGCCCATTGTAATATCTGAATATAATGAAGACAAGCCGCTGTCATCTTGTATTATCTTCTAAATATTTCTTCTAAATGTTTTTCCCTTGAAATTTTAAATTCCATTTCATGTCTTCAATCTAACCTCAAATTCAAATGCAAAATAAACAAATCAAAACTGCACCAAATAACTGCAAAAAACCTAACAAGTCGAAAAAGTGTCGAGTCCTACAAAATATACAATTGTAATGCAAACTAGAACAACAACAACAATGAATAAACAATTTCATTCATGACAATGACCCTCACCGATGCACACACACACACACACAGACAAACAAAAATCTACTCGCACCCCATTAGCTCCCGAACACACATTCACACAAACACACTCACACCTACACTGACACTGAAACGGTTTCGAAGGCAGGGTCACTGCCCGGAAATTCCAGCAAATAATTCGCAACAAGCCCAGCACAACCACAACCAACACACCGGTCATAACAACAACTGAGCTTTTTTATATATGAAAATTAAGATTAAAATACAACAAAAAAGCAGTGAGAGTACTGGAGAGAAGAAAGCCCCAAAGGAAGAGAGCCAAATTTCTAAATTTTTATATGCAAAAAAACCAGGTTTTTTTCAATTTGTTGCTTATCAAAATATAGCAACAGCAACAACACAACAAAAACGAGACAATAATCAGGCAGCAAGTGTGCGGCTAATATGAAAAACGTGCGATGAGTAGGTGAAGAGGAAGAAGAAGCAGCAACAGCTAAAACCGAAACACAAAAGGAAACAGCATAGACGAGTAGAAAGTGTAATTGAACTCGAAATAAACGCAACAACAATAAAGACAATATTTGCAAATCCACACACACGCACACACACACACATACAGAGGGGCGAGCGCACATGACGAAAACAGAAGTAAACAACCAAAAAAAAAGCAAAAATTAACTGGGTGAAGCAAATTATACAAAACATATAAACACATAAATGTACACACATACATGTATATGTGCGCCGGCATATTTACAAAAACAAAAGCGGTATCGATGTGCTTTAATATCAACAACAAACGCCGTTTGCGCTAATTTCAATCATTTGAATTATCAGACAGCAACGACGACAAGCGAACAAATTCCATTATACTTGGATTTTCGAGCATTGTTGTTGATGTTTTCGTGGACTTGCAAAAATCTTTAATAAGCTTTAAGTAAAATTTTAATTCTCAAAGTACAAATTCTATTAAAAAATGTGGAATAGTTTCAACAAGCGGAACTTTTATAATTTATACTTAGAATTTTCATCAAAATAAATAACAATAAAAGAAATATTTATGCTTTCGTGTTTATTATTGTTTGAATTTACCACACCATCCCTTGTCGGCACTACCAACTTTTCGAAATTGGCAATTTTCTCGTTTTAATGTATTTCTTCTCGCCAATTTTCTTCTGGTTGCAGAGGAAATGGCAAAATCCATCGGGGAAAGCATAGCGCCGCCGGGCAAGTGGCTGATTGTGTGCGGAGCCGCTGCGCAGTGCAGCAAAAGTGTGCTTCCTGTTTAAAAGTCGCCAAAGCAAAGAAGAAGCAACACAAGTCGCTAAAAATATACAACGCGTCCGCTTATCTGACAGCGTCGGCCGAAAAGGCAGCTTCTTGGAAATATTTCAAGTGGACACAAGCAGCACCAGCACACGCCGCACCACCACCAGCCGCAGCATCTTCACGCGCACCGCTGCGACAGAAAAGCGCAAAAGACCAGCAGCGACGGCAGCAGCGCCGCCGCCGCACAAATGATAACAGCGACCATAGCTCAAGAGCAAACTGAACTCGCGCTAAAAAAAACCAATTCGAACATACAAAATGCAGCGTTCGAAGAGCGGCGCAGACGCGTGAGTGCCATGTTAAAAATGAGCAAACTCGCACTGCAGCTGAGCGCAACAGCGCAATGTTCATAACAGCGAGTAAACCGACTGCAGTCAGCAGCGCTGTTAGGGCGCTGCTACCAACAGCGGCAGAGCATTACAGCGCAGCGAGTGGTAGAAACAAATTTTACTCGCCGCTCAACAGGCGCGCTCGTTCTTCTTTGCTCTCTTGCGCGCTCACAACGCTGCAGTCAGCTTCAATGCACTTTTAAATATTTATTTAAAATTATTCTGTGCTGTACAGTTTGCAGTAATTCGTTTTAAAATATTGTTTTCTTTACTCAACCAAACGATGCGCACCGATCACCTTAGATTCCAGCACATTTTAAGCGCACAGTTTAATGCTTCTTTTTTACTGCCACACTCCCCCGTCAAATACGCCCGATTCGTACATCTTTGCCCTCGTCCTCTTTTGCTAATCTTCATTGTCATTTTCGCTCTCTGCGCTGCCCGGCTTTTCGCTCATTTCGCGCACATTTCTTGCTTCTTCCTGCTGCTTCATCTTCTGTTCTTTTTCTACTAACGCATGATCAATGGGTCGTACGAACAACTGCAACAACAACAACAAACACAAAAGCAATAACAACCACGTCATTTCGGCATTTCCACATTTGCCAAGTTTCATGCAATTTTGCAATTGTTTGATTGGCTTTCCTCCAGCGGCCGCGAATCATGCGCGCATCACGTGCTCGGACTGCGAATGCGGAAATTCAGTTGGAACTTGGCCTTTTCGATGCAGCTTCCTAGCTGATAAGCGTTTTTAAGCTAAAGTTATTTTTATAAATTTTTTTTTACTATAGATTTTTGCAAATTTTCATATTTAGCTGCGTTCTTCATAAGGAATGAGATGGTCGAAATTTGTAAAAATTTAAATGAATTAGTTTGCAACGATGAGAGCGTGAATCATTAACTACAAAAATATAAATCTAAAAAAATTAAAAATGGATTGATTTGCACATTCAAATATTTTTTATTGTTTCTAAGTTAAAGTTAATTAGTTAGTTAAAGTTAAGTTAAATAAGTCTAATACAATTACAGACATTGAGAAAATTAGTCCATATAGGCCAAGAAATTGGATTCAAACTATAATAAAACTTATAAGAATGAGGATTTGATTAAAACAATTTTATTCTATCAGGTGTACAACTTTGCTTCCGCCGTTTTCCGATAGGTGGCTGTACCGGCTGAGGCTGGTTGAAATACATAGATGGTAATGCCTTTAAAGTGAGTGTGGACAGTGCCTAACGAATTGTCATCGCCGTTTCAGTGACAGTTGTTCTTGTTTTCGTATTATTCACGCTCGAAAATGTCCGTTTATGTGCCCAATTCTCGCCATTTGCGGGAAGTTTTACTTTTCTGTTACAATTCGAAAAAAAATGCAGCTGAAGCGCATCGAATGCTCTCAGAAACTTACGGTGATGCTGCTCTGAGTGAAAGAACGTGTCGGGAGTGGTTTCAACGTTTTAAAAATGGTAATTTCGTGGTGAGTGAAAATGGTGAGTCATCCTCCAACACGACAATGCTCGGCCTCACGTCGCAAAAGTGGTCAAAAAGTACCTGGAAACGCTGAAATGGGAAGTCTTGCCCCACCCGCCGTATTCCCCAGATGTCGCCCCTTCTGACTTCCACCTATTCCGTTCGATGGCACACGGCCTGGTAGATCAACATTTTCAATCCTTCGAAGAATTGGAAAAATGGATTGCTTCATGGATAGCGTCAAAAGAGGACTCCTTTTTTCGAGCCGGGATCCGAAAATTGCCGGAAAGATGGGAGAAAGTTGTCGCTAGCGACGGACAATACTTTGAATAATACATCTGTAAGCACTTTTTCGCAATAAAGCTTTTAATTTTGGAAAAAAACGGCGGAAGCAAAGTTGTACACCTGATACATTAAAATGTTTTGTCGTTGTCGTGGATGAAAATTTGAATGAAAATATTTCTTGCATGAAATAAGCGTCTCATCGAACTTTAACTTCAACTAAATAATCGCAGTCCAAGTTGCTTACTTCGGATTAAAACTCAATTCAACTCAAAGTGCATTTTCCCCTCTAAAGTCATACATTCCATTAAGAAGTGAATTTTTTATAAAGTATTTCAATATATGTATTGTCTATAATGCTTAGTAGACTACCAAGACTAGCAAACAAACCACAACAAAAACTGTTGAATACCTCAGCAGCAGCATTTTTCGCATTTTTCATCCACACTCTGCCACAAAACCAACGCGTAGGTCTGCTACTTCCCCCTCCCATTTCCACCTTTCCCGTCAACAGCTTATTTGCTGATTTTCCAGCACCACGAAATTTTCGCCCGTAATTACCAGCAGCGAATCAAATTGATGAAGTGGCGGCCAGTGCACTTGTCGGGTCGCTCACTCGCTGCGGTATGCGGCTGCTTCTTGCCAAATTTTAAATATTTACAAAACAGGCAAACACATAATTAAACAAGCCAGCACCAGCACCACAACAACAACGAAAATTACCTACTAAACATTTGCCGTGAACGCCACAGCAGCAGCAGCAGCAGCCTTGAACTTCGCACAAAAGCAAAGTTCGTGTAAATAAATGAACAGAATTGCTGCCGCCGCGCACTGTACTGTCATTCGATTGCTGTTGTTGTTGTTGTTGTTGTTGTTGTTGTTGTTGTTGTTGTTGTTGTTGCCATGGCTACAGTTGGCTATGGTTCTGGCAAAATCTAAATTCTAATTTGGGCTACAAAACTCAACGCAAGGCGGAAGGACTGCCGAGCAAAGCACAAATCGGCTCACGTGGGCGTATGAGTAACAATTGCGCCAGCAGCGCAATTAACGAATGCAATAATTAAAAAACAGCACAACGGCAGCTTCCACTAAACTACTTAGCAGCAGTAAGTAAGTAAGTATTTAGGAAAAGCAATAAATAGACAAACAACTAAATGAAATTGCGTTGAGAAAAGCCCAACGTCGAAACAAAAGGCCGAAACGCGAACGCCAATCGAGCTGAAGGCGTATTGGTTCTGCTTGGCTGGCGGCAGCTGTTGACAACCTTGCTGCATGGTCGCCGGGCTAAGGGCGCAAGGGTTGCGGTCGTTATGCGTCGAGTTGGCTTTCGAAGAATTTCATGCATTCATAGTTGCTGGCAAAATTCAATGTGTAGGAAAATTGGCGCGCACACAATAAGCCGGAAATGGCTAATTTCTGCCACTACGGACCGCAACACTGATATCACTCGCACAGCTGCTTCTTCTATTGTAGTTGTTGTTGTTGTTGCTGCTGCAATGCAATTTTTCCTCCACTCTTAATTACTAAAATTCTCGACTAGCATCGAGCGCGCAGCTGGTCGCGAGTCGCTGGCCAGCCAACCATACCACTCCAGCGCTTCGGCCCGCCGCAACCCGCCGCGCCGCACTTGGTCCGACTGTGCGCTTAATTGTTTCACTCGTTTGAAATGCATTTTTTGCGCGGCTGTGGCATCTTTGCGCTTAGAATTTGCACCCACGCACACACACACACCGAAGCGACACAGAGTGGCGTGGCGTGCTGGCGTGTTTGTGTGCGCGAGCGCTTCATGCTTCATTGCCAAGGTCAGCCTCATCATTTTAGCTAACTTTGACGGACGACATGCACGAAACAGCGAACGAACGAACAAACAAACAAGCAACGAACGAACGAGTGGAACGGCAAATGAAATTCCATCTCAGCGCTCGGCAGCAGCGCCACAATTATAGCGGCCATCACAACAACAACACCAACAACTATGACAAGTGCAATTTTATTATTATTCTTGTTGTTGTTGTTGTGTTTAATTCTAGAAAAATGGCACAATCCAATGCTGACACTGAGCCACTGCGCTTGCGCCGATCTGTGTTCTCATCCGGCTGCGCCGCTTCATCGATTTCTCATCCCTCAACGGTTCGGTGCTGCTTGTTTTTCCTTCTTAATGTGATTCCTTACCGGGATCTTTCAACTGCCACTTGAACTGTCATTGGCCAAGCGCGCTGCCAGAGTGGCCAACAATTTTGCATATTTCGCTTCGTCGTGTTTGCTTTCTGTTGGTGGGGAACAGTCTGCATTTTCTGTGTATTGATTGATGTTTGTTTTGTTGTTTTGTCCTTTTTGACTGAGCGTTCTGCAATTGCTGTCATTTTGCTCAGTTTTCGTAATATCTTCAAATTTTATTTGCGCTATCATTAATCATCCTCAGCAAGCTGTCTTCTTTTTGCATTCTTTTCTTACTAAAGAGTGTGGCCAGACTAAAAAAAATATTCAGTTTGGTTGATTTAAACTAACTGAAATAAACGAGTTCTTTTTTGCATTATTTTTTACTAAGTAAAAATATAATTTGATAATTGCATGTTTGCTTTGGTTGCTTCTTGCTTTAATGCTTCAAATTTCATACCTTAAAATTAATTTCTGGAATATTTCGAAATGAGCACAAACTTTAAGCATCAGGCGCGGATTCAGAAAGGATTTCAAAAAATAATTCTTGAATATTCAAAAAATGCAAAAAAAAAATTCATTTAATTCGTATATAGTTTTAAAGTCGATCCTAACATTTCGGGGGAGGGTCAACCCCCAAAACCCCTTCCTGAATCCGCCACTGTTAAGCATATAACAAATCAAATCATCAACTAAATGCAACAAGAAAATTTAATCTAATGTTATAAAATATTACAGAAAGTCTCGAACCTTCCTCTCTCTTCTTCTTCTTCTTCTTCTCTGTACCACCTTTTCGCTGTCATCATTCAATATTCAACTCAATAGTGACGCATTTCCACTCGATGTAATCAACACAACTCGCGTATAAAAAATTGCATTTTTTAAAAACAAATATTTATAAAAGAAATGCGCAAATTCAACAAATTAATTAACTACACTTTAACTGCCCACACGTGTCCGCGCTCACTGCCAGCGGCAATTACATTCCAAAATATACAGTCAGAGTCAAAAGTTAGTATACAGCAACTATTTATCCTTGTAATCACAAATTTCTTATATATATCAAAGGAGTTTACAAATGGTTTATACGCCATAGAAAGGCTTATTATGCTTGTTTTTATTAGTTTTAGTTACATTTGCAAATATTCATATTTGTAAGGTTTTATTCGCCATTAACCAGAAACAGCGCTGAAAAATTGAGTCAAAAGTTAGTATACAGCAGCACGTAAAAGTCTTTCATTGACTTAGACTCGTGGTAAAAAGGGTGAACTAATCCTTTGTTGGGCCTCCTTTCGCGTCGAGAACAGCTTGCAGTCTTCTGGGCATCGAAGTCACCAAATTGTTGGTAACTTCTGGGGAGATCTTTGCCCATTCTTCAGTCAGAACTGACATTAGACCTTCTTTTGAAGAAATGGTACGTTTTCGAATGTTGCGGTCCAGTATTTCCCACAAGTGTTCTATTGGGTTAAGGTCTGGAGACTGTGGTGGAGAGCTTAACTGTTTAGGGGCATTGTATAGTAGCCATTCCCGGACTGTTCTGGCGTATGCTTTGGGTCATTGTCTTGTTGGAAAACCCATGGCATCGTCAGTCCTAATTGCTGCGCACAAACTTTCATGTTGTTCTTTCAAATGTCAAGATAGTGCAAGTGGTTCATTGTTGAGTTGATGAAAACCAATTTTCCAGTACCCGCGGCCGACTTACACCCCCAAACTATTACCGAAGCTCCACCATGCTTAACTGTTGACGTGAGGTTTCCTGGTTGTAGTTCGCTGTTAGCTGTTCTCCAGACCTTACCACTTCTTTTTGCGCCAAAAATCTAAAATTTGCTCTCATCGCTAAAAAGCACATTATTCCAATATGTCAGCGGCTCATTTTTGTGGCTTTTTGCGAATGAAACACGCTTTTTGCGATTGGCAGCAGATATACATGGCTTTTTTCGTGGCACTCGTCCATGTAACCCAGCTTTGTTAAGTATTCTGCGTATGGTGGATGCACTTACTGGTTTATGTTCTTCTTGGGAAATGCTTTTCGCAATTACCACCGCGCTGGATTTTGGCGTTTTCTTCACCTGTCTTACCACCTTCCGTCTTACCGCTTCTGTTAACGCACTTGGTCGACCCGATCGGGGAGCGGTTTTGGTGTTACCCCGCAAGTTGTATCTTTCGATAATTTTCTGAAACGTGCCTCGACTGGTTTTTGCAATTTTTGCAATCTCACTCAACGATTTGCCATCTTTTTTGTGTTGAACAATTAGATTTAGCATTTGAACCGGAAGATCTTTTCCACGAGCCATTTCGCACAAATATCACACAACGAGTTGCCGCGAAGTGAAGAAATTATTCCCTCTGACTTTGTTTAAATAAATTTTTACAAAATTTTACAAGGCTAAGGTATCTAACTCTATTTACAAAGTACATGTTTGTGCAAGTTAAACAAAGTGTATACAAATTTTTGACACATATTTTTAGGAGATTTTCTGTTTGATGACGTATAAAGGTTGGCAATCAATTATTTTCGCGAATGTGACTTAAGGCATTTAAATGTTGAACTATAAGACATACATATGCATATAACAATTTTGTGACATGTTCTTACATATAGATGCAATTTGTGATTATAAGCATAAATAACTGCTGTATACTAACTTTTGACTCTGACTGTATGTGTCTGTATGAAAATCGAACTTTTTCTGCATAAAAACTCTCCAAAGAATTACAAAAGAAACAAAATTTACAAAAACCAGCAACAACAACCACAGCAGCAGCAGCAGCTGAAGAAGCAGAAAAGCAACAAAAACTACAGCACACCAGTGACAGCAGCCAATTCAAAAACCCCATAAAAACAGGCAGCAGAAATTGCCAACAGACAACAAAATTAAAACAACAACAACAACAATATATCGAGAAGAACGAATAAGTGGCAGATTGAAGCTGCGACTGTGGCTGTGGCTAAAGTAGAAGCAGAAGCCGAAGCCAAAGCGACAGAGAAGCGACCACAAAAATAACACCGAAAGACTTTAACCAAATTCAAGGTTAAGCTCACATCCAGAAATGAGAATCCGAATCCGAATTCGAATCGGAATCGCAAATCCGAATGCGAATGCGATTGCCGCAAAATTTGCACATTTCGCGTGAGTGCAAATTAAACTGAAAAAGCCACATCAACAACAACAACAACAACAATGTTACCAACATTACGCGCTGATACAACAATTTATGGCCGAAATTCACAAAATCCAACAGCAACGAGCAGCACAAAAAGAACAACCAAAATCTGCTACACAACAACAACAAAAAGAAGAAAAAGTGCATTGTAGGCGGTTGCGCGGGTGAAGGCGGCCGCAAGAGTGGCTTAAAAGGTGGTATATGTTTACATTGACACCAACAATAAAAACAACAACAAGGCAAACATTATGCAGTCAATGACATGGAGAGCAACGCAGAATGTCGATGAGAAGTGTTAAGTGTTCGAAACGAAGAAACAAGCATTTGTCAATTTAGGCAGCAAGAATTTGTCAGTTTAACCCTTTCAGGAGCATGGAACATAGGCTTTTGTCCTATTTATTGTCTTCTTATATTCTGAAGACAGTAAAAATGGGTTTAAGACACGAAAAGTTCAAATGGGACAGACACATATTTTTGTATTTTAAGAAAAGTTCAAATGGGACAGACACATATGGGCCTCGTAGCTTTTGAAAGGGTTTAATTGAGAGCGAGAGTGAGAGAAAGACCACTCAATGAACTGTTATGAATGTCTTATTTGTTGAAGATAGCAAAAATGGCACCAAATCAATGAATGGTTCACAAAGGACGCATTCATGGGTCCTTTTGATTGTACAAGTATTAAATAGTATTGAAAAACCCTGAGAAAATACAGAAAGCGAGACCTTAAGATAAATTTAATTGCAGGCCCGAAAGCTAGTAAAACATAATATAAACAATTTTATATAAATTAAATTTTTTCAAATATTTTTAAAAATTATATAATAATTAAAAATAAAGAAATAAAATTTATTGAAATTAATTTTAACTTTTTTTAATTTTAATTATTTCCTAATGCACAGATACAACAAAAGTGTATTGAACAAGTTGTTAGAAAAACTTATACTTGAACTTGACAGTTGTCGCTCATGCGAAAATCTAATTTGCCATGGACACACCCCCCAAATATTGAAAATAAAACAAAAAAACAATGAATTTGAATGAACTTGAAAATTTACAAAAAAAAAAACAAATTCATTTTCTTTTAGATTTTTGTAAATCTTTCACTCATTTTCATTTAAATATTCGCTATCAAAACGTAATGCAAGCAAACACACCCACATTCCTACACTTCGCTTCCTCCTCCCACCGCCCGCACAACACTCAAGTCAACACTATGACGCGCAGCAGCAGCAACAACAATAATTGCCGCCTTTGCCGATTTTTCACAAACAAAATAAATAAACGAAATCATTTAAATTGTATTCTTAATTCACCACTTTTACTTTTTGTTTTATTTATACGTATTTATTAGAAGTGTATGTGTTGTTTTGTATTATTTAAATTTATTTTTATTCACTTGTACTCGTTTGTACGTATTTGCATTTGTTGTTGTTTTTGTTGTTGCACTATGTCAACGCAGTGTTTATAAATTATCGGCGTTTGCATTCAAATTGTATGTTCGCTTGGCTGTTTGCATCAGTGTGCGTGTATCTGTGTGTGTGTACATTGCATACAGACGGTTCATTGACCGCAAACTTTGTATATTGTTAATTTTATTTCAATTAAATTGCAAGCCTCACTAGTCCGCGCCCCGCGACGTCTCATGCGATTTGCCGTAATGTAATTTCTAATTTGGGCCGTTTTATAAACAATTTTTGCTACTTTGTTGCATTTTACTACAATCTCTGAATCATTGTCGACGTTGTTGTTGTTGTTATTCAGTCATTGTTTCCACATTATTAGCATTTAAATTGAGAGCAGTTCAATTAGCATTGCCATTGAAATTATATATTGTTAACATTTTGGGTTATAAGTCAGGTTATAAAAATCATCTAACTCGCTGAACATGTCCAGAGTGGCAAATGGCAGACATTCACAGTGAGGCACTTCTGAAAGGTGAATGGGGAACTTTTGCTCTAAGCAACATTTTGTTGTCACCTGCTGAGGGAATATTTGCCAAACCAAAATGTTTCTTATGTGATTTCAACGAAGTAAAAAATTCAAATCCACAACCTTCTTACTTGACCGACTGCGGCTTTTTTAGATTCTCAATTACTTCTGTGGTTAGTCAGTCTTCTTTGAGGTTATGGAAGCACATTTAAAACAGTAGAAGGAAGTGCAAAAGAATAGATTGTCACTTATTTTCACATATAACTTTTATTTGTATTTTTGATTATGTAGTGAGATTTCTGTCCTCTCATGTAAGTAAATACAAAATTATTTTAATGGAAATTAAACAATGTTTCCATTAAAAAAAATTATTAAAAATTAGCTTACCAACTAAAAATAAACAAGCATTGAAGGACACAGAGAATACAAACTGAAGGAAGGTAAAGGATCAAAGAGGTACTTCACGCATAAAGCGCTTAGAGGCTTCAGGAGAAGCTTCAGATTAGGTTAGTTTAAATATAAAACCTGTCAAACTGGGACCATCTACTGAAGTTCTTGCTTACTTAACTGGCCAATCACACCCTACCACAAAGGTTCTGTCTGCTTTTCGTGCGCCTGCTCCAGTTGGCCAGACAAAGAAATGGTAGGTCGCCCTCAACTTGGTCCTTCTACCTCAGACACGGTCTTCCACTTCGCTGTCGAACTCCAACTACCACGTCAAACAGCATTTTCGCCGGAATTTCATCGCCCATGTCCAGTGGCGCACCCAGGATTTTGTTTCGCCGGGGGTTTTGTGTAACTTTTTTGAGAACTTTGAAATAGAATAAAATTTAGATGTATGAATCTACAGACTGAGATCTTAAACATGTATATTTTTTGCCTACCTAATATATTTTGGCCTGATATTCCGAAATATAAAATTTAATAAAAAGGATACGATTTTCATCTTTCATTTGATACCCATATCTTCATCATTGCACAACCGTAAATATAAAAAAAAAATATTTGAAATGTGTGTCCTTAAAATTTTAAACTCCTTTGGGACTTTGGGTCAGAAAATGAAAACCTGACTATGCCAGGTTACTATAAATGACCTCTAGTTTCACGCCTATATAAACATCAGGTTGGGTTTAGGCAAAAAAAAATTTTGTTATTTAATTTTAAAAAATTTTAATTTTAATTTCTCCAAATCTCATCTAAATTGAACAATCTGTATATCTGTATATATGTATATATGTAAATAAGGTATTATCTTCTGACCGACAGACAGCTTGTGCTAGTCGGATGATTCGTGTACAAGATATGATAACTGAAACAACAGGAAAAAAAAACTGGTTTTTCGAAGATGTTTCGAAAACGCTTCTTGCAAAAATTTTTTGATCATCAGTTTCAGTTCAGCGGCCCAAAGTTAGTCTAGAAAACACTTTTATTTTTAGGTGCATTTTTTGTGTCGAGTAGTGTTAGTGACGGTTATAAACTAAATTTATTTACTAACTTAAAAAAATGTCGGGTGTTTTAAACCCCAAAAACCCTCCCCTGTGCGCCAGTGCCCATGTCATACAGATCGTTCTTCGTTTGTATTCGATAGTCGTCGTCAATACGAACTCTAGAAATCTACTTGTTCATTGGCTAAATAAATAAATAAATAAATAAATAAATAAATATTTACTCAGACCAAACATCCCGCCACATTTTTAGAGACTGAAAACATTCGAAAAAGAAAATGAAACCCTACTCTCGCAGCATTTCAATCGTTTTTAAATTAAAAGCAGTGCACTTTATTTTCACATCCTTTGCCCTTCCCCCACGCCATGAATACTTCACCACAAACGTTGATCCCCCCCTCTCCCATCTAGTTACAACTACATTACATGTATGCTCTAAAAAATTGTAAATTCTAATTTACATTTGCATCTCGCTCTCCGCCGATTCTATGCCCATTTTCCATGGTCGTTGGGCACGTACAAACGTTTCATTACATCAGAAACTAAAATAAAAAATTAAAAAAACCAACTCAACTGCCAACTTTCGACTCAAGGTACAAGCAGTTCATGATGCTAACAATGGCCGCACACCAACAACAACCACGACCATAACAATTCACCACTAACCGACAATAACAATAACAGGTCGACAACAATAGCGACTATTGTCAGCCGAAAGGGAAACAGCAAAGAAACAGCTGCTGCGGTCATGTCGAGCGAAAATTTCAACTCGCGCGCCAGCGTTTCGTTTGGCGAATTTCCATGGCAAAGTTTAGCAGTTCAAAATACCGAACAGCGCAGTTGTCGATGCTGTCGCGGCCAGAGATACAACTAAAGCCACAGCGACAACGGTGGCGCAGCGGCCAATGCAAATGCAACTAATGGATGCGCCGCACGCTCTGCCAGAGCGTGGCGAATGCGGCTCTGGTAGCGGCGAGAAGCGCGCAAAAGCTGCCGTAAAGCGCAAAAACCAAACGCCCTTACCACGGCCACCCCTGTCGCCAACCGCACTGCGTCCCCGCTGCGCGCTGTGCTGTCGACTTTGCGATCGCGCCTGCCCTCCGTACCCGCACACAGTGGCTCCAGCGCTGTAAACGTGCCCGGCGCCGGTTTTCGAAGCGTTCATATTTAGGTGGTTCACACATGTGTGTACATACATTCACACATGTGTGCGAGTATTTTCTTCGTTCTTGCCGCCGGTGTCTGTGTGTATTTGTGTCGTTTGCTTTGCAGTCGCGCCATTGCTGTCAGTTTGCTTTTGAGTGCTTCTCGCTTCTGCTCGGCGTTTCTTTGCCGACTGATTTGCTGGCTGCTTTCTCGTCTTTGCTCGTTTTCGTTGCACAAATTGGAAAAATCGTGTGACACGTTCAACCTGATTGCCCTTGACAGCAGCAGTTGGCGCTGCTGGTGCTGCTTTCTGCCTGCACTCCGTTATCGCCGGCAATCGGCGACAGCGGCCCCACCAGCATCTCAACTGCGCACTGCTCCCTCCCCGACGGCTGCTGCATTGCACTGTGACTTTTCTTTGTTCCAATTAGCGATTGTCGCGGTTGCTGTGTTGATTTATGGAAGAAATAAACATTTGAAATTTTCCATTCGTTAGACTGATTTGCGAATGCGAATCGAAGACGCCAACCATTTCACTTGTGCAGCCGCCATTTTGCCATCGCACATAGAGTTTCGTAAGCGTTGTCTTGCGCTGCGTGTTGTCGAGTTGGTCATTATTCATTTTCGAATAAGTTGCAGGTAAATTTATTGCACTTCATGCAACTGTTTTTGTTGGCTCATCAGCCACAACAAACAAATATTTTCGTTTTGATTGCGCAAAAATTCGCTTTCAATGTCTCCAGCGATGACGTTGTCGTTGCCGTTGCATAATTGAACCAGCAAACCAACCAACTGCACTTCATAATCCGCAAGATCTTGAATTTCCTTCTCGAGAAAACCACTTGAGTTCTTCAGCTTATTTAAAATGCTACGTGCCACACACACACACACAAACAAACAAACAAGCACCATGTGCTGCAAGTTCCTTTTTGAATGCTTTCGCAGCACCAAACTAGGCTACGCAAATAAGAGACTCCACAACAACAATGCAACTCATAACAAACAAACGTGCCAGCACAATGCAGCGCCACACCACACGGCGACTTTAACGCAAAATTAATTTCGCACACTTCGCCTCCTGTTGCACGCCTCGCTGCCACCTGTAACGATAAAGTTTTTACCTTAACCCAGCACCGAGCAAACTGCACTGCACTGCACTCTGCCCGTCCAATCAACGCATCAGCGCCGCCAAGTGTTGAAGTGTTGCGCCGTCTCACGCGACGATAATGAAGTTGACGCGCGTGCGCACTGGCGCGCTGGTAATTCATCATCGCACAATTTACTCCAACTTCAATAATGACGCAGACGCGAACGCGCAATCGACACTCAACGACTCAACAGCTCACTTTTTCTTCATTTTCGGTTTTATTCTTTTGTTTGTTTGTTTGCTTCGGTTGTCCCTTTGGCCGCTCCTTGGCCTGCGCTCGCTTCTCGGTTGCAGTAGGTGCGAAAATGGGTCAATATGCAATTATTGCTTTATGCCTTTTGCTGCACTGGTTAGTGTCGATGTTGTTGTTGTTGTTGCAACTGCATTGGAGCTGTTGCATTTAATAGGCAAACATACGGTAGCCACAAGTGTTTATCGAGACGGTTGTGTTTTCTTTGGCGAAGCGTTGCGTACGTCGGCCACTCCCATTTGCACGTTTTCGCTTTCGTTTTTGCGCATTACAACTCACATTTCATTGCGGTTGTTTCGCGCAATTTGTTCCGGCATTCATTTTAACGAGCTGCTGCAACTTTACGCTGAAAAAGTTTTACCAATCACAACGATTTACAAAAATACATATTTCCAATTTAAATTGTTACCAGATATTTCAATTACTTTATTTTATTCAACTCAAGCGTCCAGTGCCAATTTGAAGACTTCATCCAAAACATGTTCGAAGAGATCTGAGAAGCGACTCGTGCCAGTTGTAGTTCTCAATGCGGCACTTTCCCCTTAACTCTTTCGCTATTTTGTTGCCATATGACAACATGCTACTCTGTGAACGTCTGAACCCTCTGTGGTTTCAGGAACACATTTTTTTATTGGTCCTTAGAATAGTTTGAAGTTTTAGGAAAAATACGAAATTAATAAACTGAATGTTAAAGTTTAAAGAAGAAAAGTATGCACGTTTTTTAATGGTATATCTTGTCATAGTAAAGGAAGAAGAAGCAGAAAACTTTAGAAAACTTTCTAATTTGACGTTTTCTTTCAATTTAGATCCTTTTCTTTCATTTTGGCGGAAGTAAATGAAGAAATTTTAAAATTAATTAATTAGTTAATTCAATTCCAATTTAAAATTTTCGTTATTCGTAAAAAGTTTTATGTTTAAGTAATTATTGCAGCCAAAACGATGTGGTTGCTCTCATAGAAAAACACTCTAAAATACAGGGTCCGAGTATAAAAATTAAAAAATTTCTTATGAAATGTTGCTAATATAACCAAATAGAAGCAAAAAACGTTATATTTAAAATTTTAACTTTCCCCAGTAAAAACCTGTAGCGAAAGGGTTAACATATGTATGACTTATGAGACCACTAAGGTTTTCCTATCTCTCACTCAATGCAAATCATTTCAACTGCCTTGCACTCAATTCCCACAAGACGTGATATCCCTCAAAGTTCGATTCGACTCCTGATTGTATCTGCCACGTGACAGCGCTTGGCAAAGAGATTATCGAGCATTTGCATACGATCGATCGAGTCTGGGTCATGATGTCGATTTGAAATGCAAATCCATGGCCAAGTCCAGTGCTGGCAGCAGTTGCACACGTTTCAAGTGCAGCGACACTGGCCCTGACAATTGATTTGGCGCTGATTGCAGTTCGCTGCTGTTGCCGTTTACGAGTATTGGCCAACGCTGTTCGTTTGTCATTACAAATTGAGTTGGCCATTAGCTGCTGCTGTCATTGTTGTTTCTGGCATTTCGAGCATTGATTTGCTTCTCGGTTTAATTACGTCGCACGGCGACACTTGAAGTGAAGTCAGGTTGGGTTCTTTGATGGATTTGCTGTTGTGTTGATTGATTTATTGTTGTTGTTCTTGTTGATGGCCGCAACATTAATGTAGCTGTTATTCGTGTTGTCTTTCATTGTTGTTGTTGTTTTGTATTAAACACTTTTGGTACATTTTTTGCATTAATTTTCTATCGAAAAAGTCGTCTGCTCTTTGATATTTTTTCTGAGCGGGTTTTTTTAATTCTGGTAAATTTCGCCTGTGATTTTGTTATATTTATCTCATTTTTTACTTGACTGCATTTGCCTCTTTAATGTTTGTTAATGACAGTATTTCATTTTTTTTAAACGACTGTCATTGAAATGGCGTTGTTGTAATTCAATTAGGCAACGCTAAAAAAGTTACTTTTGCATTTGCATTTGGCGTCGATGGCCGGCGGCGTGTTGTGTGCCTGCAAATGGCCACCGACAGACAGAGACGAGTGCTTTACTGGGTTTTGCAATACGCTTTGCTGCCATTGATACAAAGCAGGAGCCGGGCAGGAGCCGTCGCAAGCGATGGCGCAATTTCGCAGGTAGCCAACGGCAACTGTCTGTCTGTTTGATTGTTTGCCAAACAACAACCATCGCTGGCGGCACAGTCTAACAACCCCGCGAGCCAAACGGCCAGAAGTCAGTTTAATTAGCACCGCCGCACTTCAAACCGCAGAAGCCGCCACAAGCCGCACCGGGCGCCCAGTCTCCGGTATTCAAGAGGCCTGAATACAAAAGTAACTCAAAGTGCCGAAAAGTCAACGCAGAATATTTTACAACAAAATTCAAGCACGTTGCGCTGAAATTGTGAACCACAGAAAAATTGCAAAACTCCAGCAGTAACAACAACAATAGCAGCAGTTCAACGCCAGCAAGACGAAACCGTAAATTAACAAGTGCAACAACAACAACAACAAAGCGACAGTCACGATAAAAGCGCAGACGCGACTGCCGTTTGGTCAATGGATTTTGAAGCAGCCTACAACAACAAAGCAAGCACTTTATTATTATTGCAATAATTTATTTGCAAATGCTGCAACAACAACAACAACCAATTCGCGACCATAACTTCAAAAAACCAGCAAATTTTAATTTGAAAAGAATTGAAGTGAACGCGTTAATTCGCATTTTGAATGCGCAAACGCAGCATCCACACCACAAAAGCGCCAAAAAAATCCACAAATTTCAAGAAAAAGTTAACAAAAAAAGTTTTAAAAAAGGTTGCATATATTTATTTTTCAGATAAATTAATAAAAGCGGCATTCTCACTTGGCGGGTTCCAACAAATCAATGCGCCAGACTGGCGTTGACCTCGCCCATGCAGCTGCGCCTGCGCCGTTGACTGACTGTGCCCCCGCCCGAATTTCTTTGTCGCTGCATTGCGCAGTGAAGGCAAAGAACGCTTCGGCCGCGCGTACACACGCACACAAACGCAGGTACTGCTGCTCGAGTGCCGCGGCCAACAACAATTGCACACGCGCACACTCCCGCCTCCCACTGGCCGCCGCAACGCGCCGCTCGCTGACCAGTCGACTGACGACTGCGTTTCTTTGCCGACCTTGAAATGAAATTTTAACATTTCTTTGTTAACTCGCAGCGGCCACAGCGTTGTGTTACCTTTTCGCGCTGCCGTTCGCTTCATTTTGTTTGTATTTCTTCGGCCTGAAAAAGGTAAAATATTTCAAATAAAAATCCGCTCGTATTTGTTTATTTTAACCAGCGAAACGACTTGGCGTCAAATCGACAGCACCACCGCAGGGGCGGCGGACGTTGAGAGGCGTTAATTGTGGTTGTGTGATATTTTTCGGCGGCTTCTGTTTGGATTGGACGTCCCTACCGTCGCTGCGCTGCGCTTTTCTGCTCGTTTCGTTTCTTGGCAGTGGATTTCTTTGTACAACTCGACAAAACGCTGTTGATTTAACTCGTTTGTTCGTTTTCATGCCTTCGTGCGATTCTTTTATCTCTGTGCGAATTTTGAGAAATTTCTTAGGCGGTTTGTTGTTGCATTGCAAAAACATCTATCCACGTGCGCCGAATTTGCATGCTGCAGAGAAAGTCAAAAAAGGGCAAGAAGGAGAAAATCTCAAACATTTTCATTGCTATTATGAATTAAAAAAAAAAATTGTTAAACGAAACGAAAAACTATGCAGCAATCTTTCCTTAACCTCACTTTTACTTTTCTGTTCTGTTTTCATCTACTTAATGGACAACCCCAGTGGCGCTCACAGGATTTCTTTGTAGAGGAGGGTTCTGCGTACAACTTTTGGACTCGATTCCATTTGAAACCATACTTTGCAACAGCAATTTTTGTATTTGAGGGAGGTTTGATCACCCAAAACACCCCCTGTGTGCACCACTGGACAACCCACTATGCATATTTCTATATAAACGCGACTGCCATGATTTGGCCAACACTTCTGCTTTCTGCCTATGAATTAATGAGTTATTTCATGTTTCTTTTAAAGGATTATGTTATTCTAAATACGTGTAAGTCAACCCAGTCTGACATCCCAGTAAAAAAAAGTCCCTGATCATAAACAAATGAACTGAAATCTAGTAAGATTACTTTGAGTTTGGTGGTAGTAGAGTTGTAAAATATATTAAAATTGAATAAAATCTTTTCTTTTTTTGCATTTTCATTAAATATTAAAATATAATAACTATCAAAATTATTCTCAAATCGGCTATAGAGGCATATACGCATCTGATATTTATTTATATACAAAATTTCCAAAAATATAAAATTTTCAAAGATCTAAAGATATAGTGAGAACCATTTTGAAAACCATAGTTTCGAGATTACAGCTTATTTTTAGCAATCGCACCACCTGAGTTGCAAAAAATATTAAAACTTAAGTAAAATGGTTGCTTTTAACACTAGAAAGACCGCAAGTTTTCCATACCTATAAATATATCCGCTGATATCTCAATAAGTACACATCTGATTTGGCTAATTTTTCACAATATAAATTCCAAAAATATATAAATTTTTTCACGATAAAAAATTAAAGTCATCAAAGTAAACTTTGGTAGAAATATTTAGTAAAGAAAATACAGATTTTGAAAAATCAAAAACCGTCAAAATTGCCGCAATTATCTTTCTTATCTTTTATAAATTTCATGAAATATTCAAAAATTTTTAGTACCAAAATTATTCTCATAGCGGCAGCATATGCACATCTGATATTTATGTATATACAAAACTAATTAAAAATAGTTATGTAAATACAAAAATTATACAAAAATTATACAAAAATAATAAAATTTCCAAAAATTAATTAATTAAAAATTAATTAATAAAAATATCGTAAAAACCATTTTAAAAACCATATTTGCGAGAATACAGCTTGTTTTTAGCAATCGCACCACCTGAGCAGTGACGCAAACCTTTTCTCATTCCATAAAATTCTGGAACTTCATTAAGTGTCCAGCAAGTAAATCATGAGACAATTAACTCAACAACCTGTAACTGGCACTTTGTAAGTCAATTAGTCATTCGTCTTTCTTTATTATAATTTTTTCGTTGGTATGTTTTTGTTGCTTTTCCAATTAACATAAAGAACTCAGAAACCAGTTTAACCAATTGTCACAGCTCTGATGGCAAAGGCCTCGCTCCCCGCCCATCCATGTGCCACCCCTTCATTTGGCTTTTACCTCCTTTAAACTTTTTGTGCTCTTCTAGTCGCTTTTTCAACAAACTTTTAATTAAAGCAAACAAGACGCTATAACTAAAACAATAAATTAAATGCAACAACAACAAAAAACAATAACATCATTGTTGCAGCACCATTGCAGCCATCACAATAACAACTTGCCAAGTACTTACATACATACACACACATGTTCGATGAGGTGCAGCCACACCAAAGCGTGAGATTTTAATATGCATTGCGTCAACTGCTCGACCCTCATGAGAAATAAAAAGTGCTGGAATTTGTTGAAATAAACGCCCTATTCATCACTTGGCGCACCGTAGGCGACACGTGCAGCCGTTTGCAAGTTCGCAAAAAGTCCGCACAACAACAACTGCACACTCATAGCTCAAGTGGGGCAGATCGGCTGGCAAGATCACTCGCTGGCCAGAGAGGCCCACTCAGGCACAAACCGATCAAAAAGCGCCCAACGATCATTGCCAGATACGCGATAACCCAAAAGCCCGCCAAACGAAAGTCGACACGTTCGACGACGAGCCAACTGCAACGACGATCAGCGTAATTGGCGATTGCGCTGGGCGCAAAGTTCATGTCTGTCGCTGCAGCTTTAAAGCTGCGCCATGCACGTCCCACTCTTCTAAATGTTTTGTTGTAATTTTACTGGAAATCGACAGAGGCGGCGCGCTGCTGGCAGATCGCGTGCAGAACGCGATCATCACACGGACAGAGTCGCGCACACACACACACTCACTCATCGGTGCCGATGAATATTCGATGCGCAATTCGAGAACAGCAGCAGCAACAACAACAACAAGTTGATGAAATAGATTGCAATTGCAGTTGCAGATCGCACTCTGCCACTGTTACGAAATCAGTCGCAATCAACCAACCACACCGCCACTCGTCGACCAGAGCAGCAGCAGCCGAAACACGCCGCGCATTCGGAACGTTGCGGCCAATAGAAAAAACGAAGCACACCAGGCGGCACGCGCTGCTCGCTTGAACTATGTGTGGCTGCCTGTTGGCGGAGAAGATGCAGCGGTGGAGAAGATGCAGCAGTGGCGGTGGCAGCGAAAGAATGCGCCGCATTGTTTGCGCACACAACACAAACGTCCCGTTCTGCACCCTGTGCATGTTTTATATTTTTTGTTTTTTTATTTCATTTTTTTATTTTTTCGGTTTTTCAATTTTTAATTTTTTGTGTGTGTGTGTCTGCGTGTGCGCGTCAATTACTCAATTTAGATGCGACGCATTTGCAGATGTTGCACAAACAATAACAGCAACAACAACAATCACAACATTAACTGGGTCAAAGTGTTGGTGATTTTCTGTTTGGTTTCTTTAATATTTATCAAGTGGAAAATTTTTCTCGTTCGGCGCAACCCTTCTCTCCGTGATGCCGTTCAATGACCACGGTGACCAGACGTTGCAATTTTAGTAAAACACAGACGCTCACTATTAGAATCATCAAAATAATTGAGTTCGTTTTCATATCCAAACAAAACGTTTCCAAACACTGCAATCAACTAACACAACGACAGGAGATTCAGTTGGCATCCAAAAGTCAGCCACCAGCCACATGGTCACCTTAAGTTCACCTCATAGTCTGATCGTGTGTCCTCAACAGTTCAAACACATTTTGTTCAAGTAAGTATCACTTTTGTGTATCATAAGCACAACAACGCAAATATGACTTCAGTCATCATGAGCTCATAGCACAAAGAATTTAACAGGCAATTAAATCTGTCACTTGTGCCATTGCAGGCTAACCGTCAGCACGCCAACCGTCAACCGTCAAGCGTCAAAAAACGCTTCCAATTTGCGGCACAGCTATTTGTTGGAGAGCGCAGTGTGTTTCCCTAAAAAAACTTGTACATTAATTTTATTAATAAATACAACAGCAAAAGGCAGCGTCTGCCTCGCCTCGTGCACACGCAAAATACAGTAGCCGCAATTAGTAATTAATCCGCATCTCATGCATGACACTGCAAGTCATAATCGCCGGCGGCCACTGAAGAGCCGCGGCACATGCCACCACGACATGTGTGCGGCGACAGACCCCCAACTTGGCTGCGTGCGGCCTGTGGTGGCCGACAACAAGTCGGTAGAGAGTACGCAGTGGCAGATCAACAGTTCAGACGCCATAAAAAACAAAGTGGCCGACATATCAACAGATATTAAAAAACACAAATTTTGCACCCAGCACTTAAGGTCAGTCCACACCGACTTGGGCAAGTGCGCATTCGCACACTTGGAGCGCACAGTAAACAGCGCAAATCTGTTAAAGTTCGGAGCAGAGGGCAGACAACAGATTAGATGTCGGGCGAGCAGTCCAAAGCGAAGCTGGCAATTCATAAATCACGAATGCCCAATTCATGTCGCCGCCCCCGAAAAATGCACAGCAACCGCAAAGTTATCGAAAGCGTGCACATCCAGCTTAACGAGCAGCAGCAGAAAACCCAAACACAACAAATTAGCAGATATGATATTAAAAAATATGGCGAAAAAGTTGTCCGTGTGGCGAAGTGGTCGAAAGAGCAGCTACGGCATCAACGTCAGCTCAAACAGCAACAGTCGCAACTGCAAGTACCTTCTCGGCACAGCGACAAGCAACAGCAGCAACAACAAAAACGCTCAATTAGCTTAGCTAATTTTAACCTTGAACTTAAGCGTGCCTTAACCCTGACTGAGGATCCGCTGCCGCTGTCAACGCCGACGTCGCTGTTGCCGCAGCTACTTTTCGTACTTGTTACTTGTTTGTATTGTTTTTGTTGTTGCTGCGCTGCTGATCGCAGTGATTTTTACACCTTCCGCACGATTAACTTTAATTGCAATGACAAAAAAAAGCACTGCCACCAACAAGAACAACAAAATCCAGCCAGCACATGGTGTCGATTTGGCGCTGTCGATGCCACAGCCTGGCACAGAGTCGCAATTGTGCAATGCACACAGTAGCGAACACCTTTGACTCGAGCCCTGACAACCAGATCTGCATTGTACACTCACACACACACACGCACATTGCTGCCTTTCGTAAATTATATTTTAATAAAGTTAAATGCTGGTTTTAATTAATTTAGCGGCCACAGTCGGCAATGCAAACTGCACGACTTGTAATTATAATTTGCATCGACATTAAGCATTAAGCAGCTGACAATCAGCAGCGAAGGCAATTAGATTCATTTCAGCTTTGAACTTTGCTGTCTTGGTCTTGGAGTTGGCAGAATTGAGGCAAGCGAATTGTTTTGTGCTAAGGATGACGGCGATCCTATTAGAGGTGCTACAACCAGGGACTGAAGTCATCACAAACTGACTCAAAACAGATAAAGAAAGAAGAAATTGAAAGCTTGTTTATAGGTTATGTTAGCAAACTTTGAGAAATAGTAGCAAAATGTATGTAATGCATCAACTTGTGGCCACTCATTAACGAAACCCACCACTCACCCTTGAACAGTTCAATTGAAATAGTTCAGGCATCACTTTTCCATATGAATCGATCGCATCGCTACCAAATATTGACTTTTATTGCAAACAACGAAAACACATTTTGTCGCAATTTATTTGCAGCAGCCACTCTTCATTGCGACAAGCACAAATCAATAAATGCATTTTTAATAAAATCAAAAAGCCAATGCGCCGCCGCTGCCACTCGGCCAAGATACGCCAAACCAACCGCAAACCGACAGACGGCGAACAATCAATTTTCTTTAGAGAAGCGTAAAAACCACATGTGCGCCCGAATACAATGCAAATGGATGAAGAATTCATCACAATGCGAAAATTATGCACAGTATGTATGCGTATGGCTGCATATGAAAAACCCATTTTAGAACAACAACAACAAGAACAACCGCAACAAGTGAGAGCTTCTGTAGAACTGAAATAGCCGCAGCGCACTGAAAAAAAAGCAAAAATTATAGAAAAACTTGCATTAATTTGCAGCCAACAAGCAGACAAACCCGAAAACAACACACACAACAGAACATAACAAAAACAAATAATACAACAAAACGATACGCCATTTCGCAAATGGAAAAGGCCAAAGTTGCTCAAAAAGTACACGTACCCATGTGCGCGCACTAACAACAACAACATGCATAACAATAACAACGACCACAAAGCACACACAATTATGGCTGAAAGAGAAAAACAACGGCCGAACGAAAAAAGTGAGGAACGGGCCAGAGGAACGGAAAAAGCGTCTAGTAACCCAGTTCGGACGAGCTGTGTTTGTGTGTGTGAGTGCGTGCAGTTTTCATGGAGCAGAAAATACTAGCGAAAATATGAAAACATTAAACTAGAACAACAACAAGCAGTGCACAAATGCAAGAAAAACAAATGGCGCATAGGCGCAGTGTAGAATAGCAGCGCCGCTGATACAAATACAGCAACAAGCTGCACTGCCGCGTCACCCACCGCCAACTATCGGATGCCGATCTCGACAAGGCAGCCAAACGCCCAACGCCAGTCCGCGCCCGCCGCACAATTCGCGCACAGAACAAAATTGCGAAATGAACACAACTTCAGCGAACCAAATTGCAGCAATATGTAGTACAGCAACAACAACAACAACAACCACAATAACAGAAGTGGCGACAACAACACAACAACGACGACGACGACGAAGCATTACAAATAGTCAAATGTAATGGAATATAATGGACCACACATGGGCAACGTTGCGCCGCCAGCCAGAGACATCATGTCCAGATTGGGCTGAAAACGAGATGCAATTCGCGGGCACTGACGAAGCCAACGCGACAACACGATGGCGATGGCGATGCTGACGGCATCGATAGCGGTGCGCCATCAATCGTCAAATCAATCAGACGCTGGCAGCCAGTGGTCGTAAATGTCCTCGTCTGTTAATTGAAAATTATGGAATCGTTGCGGTTCCACACCATTGACAGAATGCCCCCAGAACACGCAGACACTCACTGCTGGACGTGGATGGTTTATTGCGTGTGCCAACAGAAATCGCCTGAACGCTGAATATGGCTTCTGCGTCGAACAAACGATTATAAAAATATATAAGTAAGCAGTTATCGACTTGAACGATGATGCCAAATGTGATCTGTGATATTTAAATGCTGATAGAATATTTAGACTGGCAATTTTTATTCGGCCTAGAATAGAAAATTGCAGAAAAGTGGTTGATCAATCGATGGACAATATTGTGTACAGATACTTTGGGATGAGGGTTTCGTGTATTGTAACTTTTTTGAGAACTTTGAAAAAGAATAAAATTTAGATGTAGGAATCTACAGACTGACAGACAGTTTTGGATAACTTGTATGTTTTCCTTACCTTTCCAACAAGAGGTGTTATTTTGGTATTCAAAGAAAAATGTCATTTTTTGAGATAAATAATCGGATGTTTATTTCATAATAAAGAGGAAGGTATGCCGTTAATAATGAAAAACATCAGCCAAATGGCCACCACGACCACGCTTACAGGACCATATCCTTATCATGAAATTTTCCATAACCAAATCGCAAAGTGGCTGCCCTATGTCCTCGATAGCCTCACGAATTCTGTCTTTGAGGTCTTGAATCGACGCTGGGCTGTTGGCGTACACCTTATCTTTCACGTGGCCCTAAAGGAAGAAGTCGCAAGGTGTTAAATCACAAGATCTCGGTGGCCAATTGTGAGCACCTCTTCCAGAGATAACACGGTCCGGAAACTTTTCCCGTAAAACAGCAATGGTTTCGTTGCTTATGTGGCACGTAGCGCCGTCTTGTTCAAAGTAAACGTTGTCCAGATCAATACCATCCAACTCCGACTATAAAAAATCATTAATCATCCCTCGATAGCGCAATCCATTCAATCCAAAGTAAGGTCCAATGACCCCGCCGGACCATAAACCGCACCAAACAGTCACACGTTGAGGATGGAGAGGCTTCTCAACAATAACTCTTGGGTTTTCCGAGCCCCAGATGCGACAATTTTGCTTGTTGACGTGGCCACCGAGGTGGAAATGGGCCACATCAGTCAAGATGATTTTTCGATGGAATTCCAGATCATTTTCATGCATTTCAAGGACCCAATCAGCAAAGACACGACGTTGTTGATGATCGGTCGGCGTGAGTTCTTGTGTTAACTGAACTTTATAAGCCTTAAGACCCAAGTCTTTATGCAAAATACGGTGTAATGACGTTTTTGCAATGCTCAATTCCAAAGAACGATGAGGAATCGACAAACCTGGGTTTTCTTCAACACTTTGGGCTACAGCAGCAATATTCTCAGTTGTTCTTGAGCGACATGCACGGGTTTGGTTGGTTGGTTAAGTGGCTGCCTCTGTATGAGACACACTTAGGCCTATGGGCCCGTTGTGATACCACAAATTCCACCCGTTTTGAAATGTGTATGCAACACTGTTTTTTCCAACATGTGATACAACACACATTTCAAACGGATGGGGGAAAGGGAGGGAGGGGACCTACAGTTTAACGCCGAATCCGGAAATCGAATCGCCGAAACGGCGATTGGCAGTTTTTTCTTTAACACTTGGAGGTTTTGCCATTGCCTGCCAAGAACGCACTTGTGCGATTCTTGTAATTCTCATTTCCTTCATGTGGATAGCGATAGAAGTAAATGAGTGTTTTTTCCAGCCCAAGCCAGGAATCGAACCTGGGGCGCTCGGTATGAGAAGCCAGCGCGCTACCCGCTGAGCTATCGAGGCCGACGGGTTTTATTCTTCAGATTACTAACTTGTCCCAACAGCTCGAATTTTTCCACCAATTTCTGTATTGCGGTCCTACAAGGTGCTTCACGACGACCCAAAAATGCTTTACCATAGTTTTGCGAACTGTGACTGCAAGATTTTCACCATTTTTGTATCGTTCCATTTTTAGTAATGACGTAGTTTGTACTTGTCAAATGTCAAAGAATAAAAGCTTCAAAAGTGACAGCTACCGAAATACCGGGTGATTTACAATAACACATCTTGTTGGAAAACCCTATATTTTGGTCCTGAAAATTTAGTTAAAAGAGAAACATTTTCTCTTTCATTTGATACCCATATCTTCATTATTACACAACC
This sequence comes from Melieria omissa, assembly GCA_963971225.1. Classification (NCBI taxonomy): domain Eukaryota; kingdom Metazoa; phylum Arthropoda; class Insecta; order Diptera; family Ulidiidae; genus Melieria; species Melieria omissa. The sequence continues at coordinate 152,344,847 of OZ020267.1, forward strand.
GCAAATATTAAAAAAAAAATGTTTTAAATGTGTATGTTCTTAAAATTTTAAAATCCCTTAAAAAGGACTTTAGGTCAGAAAATGAAAAACTGACTGGTTACAATAATGACCTCTTTGTCATTGACTTTGTCATTTTTCTTTCGATTCCATTGATGGTAGGCTTACTATGTGAAAATATTTTTCATCTTACGTTTTGAAACCAAAGGAAATATTATTATATATATATATTATATATATATATTATTATTTTATCTATAAAAAAAACATTCAAAAATTTATGATTTTTGAAAATGGTCGGAAAATTCCCTTTTGTAAAACTTTCATCGTCAGTAATTTCTCATCTAAGTAAGTAAAATCTCATCTGATTTGGACAATCTGTATATCTCTGGAAAAGCTAAGGTATTATCTTCTGACCAACCGACAGCTTTTGTAAGTCGGATGGTTCGTTTACGAGATATGTGCTCATAACTGAAACAACAGGGTAAAAACTTTTCGAAGATTTGAAAACGCTTTTTACAAAATTTTTTTGATCTTCTGTTTCTTGTTCAGCGGCCGAAAGTTAGTCTAGAAAAGACTTTTATTTTTAGGTTAATTTTTTGTATCTAGTTGTATTATTGATGATTGAACATATACGCGACAGTTTCGAATTAAAATTCTGTACTAACTTAAAAATATTTGGGGGGGTTTAAACCCCAAAAGCCCTTCCCCTCGGCTCGTCTTTATGAATGAACTGGAAAAAATACATATTTAAAGTTTCAGTTTCAATAAATATGAATACAGCAACTATCCCATAGTGGAAACTTAATGCGCGATTCAAATTCGAATGGAGCCACTCAGTTCTATAAAACTTCTATGGCCACCAACCATGTAACCTTTGCCCCTTTTGAAACGAATCTCCCTCAAGTACGCCAACAGAATCGAGTTGAGTGTAGTTACATGCAAGTGAAACCACTCGGAAAGCGTTTATCGCGCAAATCGCCCCAATTTCGATTGATTGTATAATATTTGTTGACGCGTTTCTTCCAGCGCCGACGTCTGTGTTTATTTCGGTCTCTGAACTTTGCGTCTGCCGAGCGTTCTTCATCTGCAAATTCGCTGGGTTACATAAGCGTTTGCGCGTCTGAAAGTCGTATTCCATTTGCTATTACGCGATGAGTGCTGCCAACCAAAGCCCAATGACGGCATTCTAGCGATGCGAATGAGCTGCAGATTGCAGACGAAGTAGATAAACGTCAACCACATATGATTGCATGACAGGTCATTTCGCAGCGTGGGGCCACAAGACTGCAGCAATGCGACCAAGAAAAATGATTACTCACAATGCAAAGCAAAGTGTAGTGAATTCTTTCGCAGTAAAGACATCAAACATTTTTCAATAAATGATTATAAAAAATTTACTTTTAATCAAATTGATCAGCAGCTCACGTTTCTTAAATGCCGCTCAACTCGAGCCATCGAAAGAACCCAATGCGCCATAAATCACAGTTGCCACAAAGTGCCAACAAAACATTCAATGACAACCCCAATCGCCGGATCCAACAAATCGATCGATTGCTCGCCCGTCAGCCCGTTTGTCAATTATTCATGCATGACAGCATTATGACAGCGATGCAGTGTGACAGGCAAACATGCCGCCGCCGAAAAAGCGCTGTGTGCACTTTGCGCGTGCCGATTCGTTGTTTGGACGCGTTATTGTGTTGGGTGTTGAAGTTGTGCTGCAGCCGATTGCGATTGCAATCGGGACTATGTGATAATGTCGCATTGCTGTCATAACAAAGACTCTGACAACAGCAACTGAACATCAGCGATGGCAACATATCACAATTGCATTTTTTGTTCAACCAAAAACTGCGCATGCGCGCCGTGCTGCAAATTAAATAAAAACCAAACCAGACAACACAGTGACAGATGAGTGTCAGCAGTAATAACGCATTCGTCACTGTTGCTGCCGTTGCAGGCGTTGGGTTGAAGCGAATTTCGCCGAATCCTCACTGCAGTCTCGTCATACAAGCTGACCACCTTACATATACATATGTATTAGGGATTGCAATTTCGGAATCGCGAATCCCGGAATCCCGGAATCCCGGACAATTTCAGTCCCGGAAAATCCCGGGATTGACAAAATCCGATCCCGAGATCGAAACACAAAAAAGCTTGCTTTTTGCTTTTGTCACGTTGATTTCGAAAAATGCAACCCTTCTTATTTAACACAAAAAATAAATTGCTCATTACCTGTGACGTTTGAATAAGTGTTAATGCAACAATAGCTCTGTTTGTGTATAACTAATTTTACTAATTTGTAACCAAAATCAGTTAAGTACATAGAATTGTATTTAATGCATAGTTATAATTTGTTTGATGGAAAAATGTCTGAACTAGTTCCTTAAAGTAATATATTCAATCCCGAAAAAAATGCCGGAATCCCGGGATTGTGATTTTCAGTCCCGAAAATCAAGGGATTGTAAAACTGGTCCGGGATTGCAATCCCTAATATGTATGTATGTATATACCTAAAAAATATACTTAGTTGTGATTGCGATTGTGATTGTTGTTGTAGTTATTGAGTTTGTAGTTATTGTTGTGGCTCAGGATTTCGAATGCTTTCAGTTGGGATTCGTTCGGTAGTGCCAAAAATTTTTCAGAAAAAAAATATAAACCAACAATAGCCGCCGAGCGTAATTCACGTCAAAATGCGATTATTTATTGTCGCGAGGCGTTGGACAGCATTAGCCGCCGCGACATAATAATATCAACCAACAACAACAACGAGAGCAACTCTTCAGCCGCCGTCTGGCCGAAGTGCGAAAATTAATGAATCATATGTGAATTCTTGGTAATTTTATGGTTAATAATTTCGGTGCGCCGAAAAATTTCACATTCGTCGCACTGTACCTGCTGGACGTCAGTCATTTCTTGGCCCATACTACTCCCGCCCGCTCCTGCCGCTTGCCTAATCTTCAAGCAGCTTCGGACAGGTGTCACTTAGCTCTTAGCGTACTTGCTTTTTTTTTTAGTTGTCAGCAGCGTTGTCCGCCGCACACTTGGCCAACCCCGTTGGCCGCCAACGCCGCCCATGTCACGCCTGATGAATGTTGTCAACACTAATTACCCGCACACTTAAAATGCAATAATACCGCACAGGCAGCACCAACAACAACAACAACTACAGCACCATCCGAGCAAAACAACAAAGAACAATACTTCCCGAAAGCATTAAACGCGGCCGTAATTGCCGCAACACGGGCAGCGTCCGAACAAACAAAATGCATTACGCCACTAACTCGAAAAGCACAAATCGGATCGGATCAGACGTAATTAAGATGTTATCTCCGAAGTCCGAATTGTGGCACTTTAATTGTTTGTAGGTGGCTGTGTGTGTGTGTGGCATAAGCCCTCGAAAAAAGCAAAGAAACCGCAAAACTTGAGTTGAATAATTGAGTTTTCATTGTAAATGTGTTATGTGTAAAATGCTGAAATTTTGTGACATTATCAGCAAATGATCACAAAAATTCCACACACATTCACAGCTGCCAGGATCAAAATATCGAGAGAAAAAGTAATCAAATTATGAAGTAGAGAAAAACTCAAAATACAAAATTCTCCCTGAAGCTGCACAACCAATCCAACAACCCAAAACTTGATCGACAACTTCCAAGCGAATCCTACAAATTAGAAATTCCATTTACTTTCTGTATAAAATTTCGTTCTTAATTCCTCGTTGTCATCTAATTCTCCGAATCAAACTCATATAATATAATGTATAATATTTGCCATTGATTATTCAGACATTTACCACAAAATGCTTTCAAATAAATACCCAAACCCCAAATCATCATTATTGCAAACCTTTTTCGAATGTTGCTCGAGTTGATTTGTATGCGGTGTTTTTTTATCGCCATTTAATGGCGCATTTTGTCAATTTATTATGCGCAGGTCGCCGGTAATCCGCCATGTCATAACTGCCTCTGCGGCGCACCTCCTACTGCAACGCCCCCACCCGCTCGCTCTCTCTCACTCTCTCACTCCTTCGCTGTGCAGCCACAATGTGCACTTAACACTTTCGTGTGCAGGCAGTTTTAGGCATTTAAAATTAATGACTTCTTTATGAGACACACGAATTTTATTGCACGCCGCGCTACAAGTTTCAGCTGTGCGCGAATATTGCAGCGACGTGTTGGGCTATTAAAGCGTTTAGTGCTTTTTCGATTATGCGCGCTTAGAGATCGAGCAGCAAGTCAGCCAATGTAGCAGTTTGGCAGTCAGGCGAAAAGGCAAACCAACACTTCATTAGTCTTCTTCAACTTTTGTTTGTGCATTTTCTGCGCCACGCAAAACACACAGTAAATTATATATGGACAGCCAAATGTGTGTGGATGCTTACATACATATGTACACATATATTTATTTAAATGCGAAAATCATGCCCCGAGAATTTAAGACATGTCACATTTTATCGTTTAATGGTCAGAAAACATTGAGACAGGAAATGGCTAAGTAAATGATTAGTGAGCAAATTTAGAGATATTTACACCAGGAATTCTGTGGTCAAAAGCAATAACCGCCTAAGTCGAAAATTGCTGTTTCGAGCAATTTCGGTTTAAAGTTTTAGCGCGTAGTGTGTTCGGTATGGGAATGCGAATAGGTTTTTATTAATAACTTTTTTTATTTTAAAGTAAGAAGCTCCCCGATTTTACACAAACGTAGAGCACAGTCAAGGCAACGTGGTGGCATCCATAACTCAATTTCTTCTTAAGTCGACTTAAGCGGTTATTGCTTTTGACCACAGAATTATCTAAATGTACCTATTCATGTTCTTCATAAGTTATGACCTTAGGCGCCGATTGATATTGGTGCACTTTTGCTAGAACCATTCTAACTTTACATTTCGCACACGAACTACAAAAGTGACACAACTAAAAATTTTTCATTTTCGGGTTTATGTGTTAATACTTTGCACAATGCATAAATCTACCAATCAGCTAAAGCTCAGTATATTTTGTTGTTGTTAACTGTTGCAAAAATACAGTTAGGTCTCTCTTCATGTCAGAAGTTTGATGATATTTGATAGCTGCAACCAGGTGCAAAAGAGTCCTAACTCAAATTGTGTCACTTTTGACGAAATAAATTTTTGTTAAAGTTAATTTTAAGCAAAATTCTGACAATTTTTGTATATATTTTTAATTATAAAAATTAATTATAAATTTTCAAAATTTTTCTTTCAACTTTTTAGTTGTCATTTATAGTTATTAAATTCAGAAAAAGTGGCATAACTTGAAATAGTTCCGTAATTATTGAATTAAAATATCATCAAAACAGTCTCAACTCAAAATTTTGGATTTTTTAGTGTAAATTAAAAAAAACATCTTGCAACTTATCATAAAGCATAATCTGTAACGATTTTCTACTGAACGGTCTATTTGTTATTTTAAAAAATGTTTATTTAGCTCAAAAACTGTTTTTTGCGTTTTCTGAAAAATCAAAAATTTTGAGTTGTCACTTTTGTTGTGCGTGTACGATTTGTTGGATTTATTGGTTCGAATTTAAGCATCAAAAAACTAGAAATCTCGTTGGTCCCATGAGTCTTCTTCAACAAACGAAGATAACATATCAATCGCACCGACTTATTGACTGCCCGTCTCCTCTCGAATAAATCAATTTAAATATTCCAACCAGATTTCTTCGACGGCCTAAAGTTTTTAATGTCGGCCTTGCTATGGCCAACTATGCCAGAAATTGTACTATTACGAGAGTTCTAAATAAATTTCCCTTTGAACATTGATCTTGCGTTACCTTTGAATGTATTTTGCAACTAATTAGTTTTAAGTGTCCTCAAGTACACTTTGGGGAGGTGTAGATCTCACCCTTAGCGACAAGGCAAGATACCTGGGGGACATTCTAGAAGAAGAAGAAGTTGCTCTGGAACGAAAACGACTATAGCGAAAACGACTATAGAAAGCAACTACATCGCTATTTACTTACAAAAAAGCAATAGGAACAGCATGGGGTTTCTCCCCCAGAATTACCTACTGGATATGAACAGCCATCGTACGTCCAATTCTACTCTACGGCGTAATTGCATGGTGGCCAGCAACTAAGAAGTCAACGACACTGAAGCAGTTGCACAGGGTGCAAAGAATATGCATCAGCGGAGCACTTTGTTCTAGCTTCACTGATGCCCTAAACACGATTCTTCACTTACCTCCTCTTGACATTGTAGCTCAGGAGATCGCATTGGCTTGCGCGCTAAGACTTAGGGAGTCTAGGTCTTGGCACATGGGAAGTTTTGGACACTCCCTCATCCTGGGAACGCAGGCTCCTATACCCTATATACAATACCCCAAAATACTGACTACTGTATACCTGCGGCAGCCGCCTTAGCTCAGCTGGCTAGTGCGTTGGGTCGCGAGTCAAGACTCCGCGAGTTTAATACTCCGTTGCGTTAACACTGAAAAAAAAAGAAAAACAAAAATTTTTCTGACGGCGGCTGTCCTCTCAGCAGGACATGGCAAACCTCTGAGAGTAAAATTGCCTATGAAAAAGCACCCAACTCGCCGTTCGGAATCGGCATTGTAGGTCCCTTCCAACGTTGTAAAAAATAATTCGCACGCACAACACGGTTGCGGGTCAAACTCCATAAAGCGCATTTCAAGCGTATCGTCGTTTTTCGCGTTTCCCGCGTTTCGAGAAAAAGTTGAATCAGTGTATTTGTATGAAGCAAACTCCATGACGACGCCGATACGCCCGAAATGCGTAAAAAGTTGAACTATTTTCAACTTTCTCTCGCCTTTCGCGCTTAACGACGTCAAACAGCTGAAGAGCTCCTAAAGATGTCATACATTATGTGGTTAAATGGTAATGCCGATAACAAACTTGTGTTATCGCAAAAGTCGAATGCATTTATTTTACACGAAAGCTATTAAATATATTTAAGAAACATTTGAAATTTAACATTTTAACATAAAATGTGGAGAAATTCCTAAAAATTAGCATAATTCTTTGACAGACGAAACTTAGTCTTCGCTGTATTGGAAATTCGATAGCTTATTCGTTGTCGATCGAATTTTGCTCATCCCTGTGAAATAAATTGCTACAAATTGAATTCAACTGAATCTTTTTTTTTGTTTTTTGCAATGCTCGATATGCATTTATTGTGTTTAAAATGAAATCAGTAAATTCTATAAAGTCTTTAACGTCGTATAGCAATTTCATTTCGTTCTTTTCCACAATTCACAACGAAATCAATTAGCAGTTTCACAACTAAAACTTAGCATCTGCTGACGTAAGAAAAAGAAGCTGACGCGTGAAACGCGTGTTATGGAGTGTACAAAATTGCAACGCGAATAACGCGAGAAACGCCATAACGCGACAAACCCTGAACGCCTGAAACGCGCTTTATGGAGTTTGACCATTAGTCTCGTAATCGAGCTGTCGTGCCAGTCAAGAAGAAGAAGAAGTATACCTGCTTTGGCTTTCGACAAAGAATATGATGTCTCCATACCAAGCAGACAGAAGTGGCTGGCTCGATCGACCTCCGAAAGAACGAGATGTGATCAACTTTATCACTGAGGCGTTTTCTCCCCAGACCTGGAGATTGAAGTCTTTTTCCGACTCCCGGATCAGTACAGCGTATATCGACACTGGTTGATTGGAGCACACGCCATCAGACTGGGTGTCATGCAAGAGACTTCTGTAGAAGCTGCATTTGCGCTGAAGAGGAAGAAAGCGTACAGCATTTCCTCTGTCACTGCCCAGCACTTTGAAGTAGGCTACGCAACCTAGGACAACCGTTGTCCAGATAGCTTGACCAGGAACAACATAGTTAGCTTAAACTGTATATGGGCCAGTATCTTCGCCCAAGTGATGGATCTTTGCTATCCAGCCATTTTTACCTAACCTAACCTTTTTGAATTGTTTTCATTTCCATTTGTCATATTCTCAAAGTGTTTAATTTGATTAGACTTCTTTAATAAACAATAACTAACTATTTCAAAAATGTCAATCTCACTGAACTTCCTGTGACTTTCCTAATGTTGTTAATGAATTAGTTACTCATACGTCCCGGTGCACAAAAATTGTATCCACATTTTCGAAAAAAAATCACATAGCTTCCATTACAGAAAATAATATTGTGTAAGAGTACAAGAACACATGACAAGAATTCAACCAGAATTTCAACTTAAAACAACAATAACATGGCGAAAGCGTAAGACGATTTTTTCGAACGATTTCGCATTCATCGCTGCAATTTTGTTCAGCGCGCATATTTTCCAGTATTTTTTTCTCTTTTCTATACATTTACATTGGCGCTTTAGTGTTTTCAGTTTTTGTTGTTGATTTTTTAATTTATATTTTTTTGCTTCAATTTTTTTGTTGTTGTGCTTTTAGCATTTTCTAATCTCGAAAACAGCACATTAGAAAACATTTTCAAGGCCATTGACACAAAGCAACGCACAAGGCACGGGCAATGGCACTGCCGGTGCAGCGACAAAGTGCAATTGTGGTTGTTGTTGTTGTTATTGTTGTTGGCGAGTAGCGATAATTGCAGCGCTCAAGTGTTTAGTTGCAAATCTTCTTTCTTTGCGCTTAGACACACACACACACACACAAACACACATGCGGCCGCATTTCATTCGGCAAGTTCGTGCGGCTACCCGTCTGCCTGTCTGTCCGCGCAGCGAAACGCCACACAAATGCATGCAAGTTTTGCCGCGCCGAGCCGAGTCAAGAATGCAATGACAACAACAACAAAGCACACAAAATAGGAGAAAAATAAATAGCAAAGAGCGTAAAAATCGAAAAAAAAAACATACGAATGGCGCAAAAATTTAGAATCCATGAACGCCGGAAGAGCGTGCGGCAGGCGCGATAAACGAACGCGTCAAGCGCAATCATTGGCGGACAAATATGTATGCAAAAATGCTTTCTGCGTTTGTTTGCTACATGTTACCGTCAATCGATGGAAACGCAGATTGCGGTCCCAACATTTACACAACGATTCTCATATAGTGATTAGCACTACCCGACCTGTGCTAAGCCCTCAAATGTCCTAACTTATTGAAACAGCGTCTCGAGATGTGTCAATTCCAAAGTCCCACCATTCCGACCCACAGTTCTGATAAGTAATTTTACCTAAATTTTCTAATTTTTACCTAAATTCAACAAAGCTAAAACGCGTTTTATTTATTTTATTTAAGCTATTTGTAGCCTAAAGCTAAGGTGAATTGAGTTAAGGTTAATCGCAATGCTTTTAATACCCAAAAATATAATTTTTAAATTTACTGCAAAATATTCAAAATTGTATGCATATATGTTTTTGTAATTACTAAAGTATAATCTCCTTTGAGATTCTTATTGACACTATAATCCTTTCGTTTCATAGCTGCCGGTATAATTCCTAGTTTACCATAAAATCGCAACTCGCTTATGTACACTGCGCCGCCGCAATTCCACAAACATGTACAAATAATTTCTTTACAATATTTATTTAATTTTTAAATACTTATGTATATACGTCCGTTGGTCAACTGAAAAGCGTTTTTTCGAGATTTTTTATCAAACAAATTTAATTTTCTTCCAATGCATCTTCTAGTGTTTCCGCTTCATTCTGTCCTTTCAAGTATACACTTCATGTACTCTGCGCCGCATATAGTGACATATCGAGATAAAATTAAAAAAATCCTTAGTTCGTCCTGAGGCACGAACCAAACACCTAAACTGAATGAAGAGACGGAGGCCAACACACAACGTCCAATGCATTTTATTTTGTTCCGGTACGCTCGCATACACACAACACGCAGCACGCGGCCGACAGCGCAGAATCCCTCTATGCCGTTTGGCATTGCACGCCCTCGAAGTGTGGCACGCCATCTTCGTCGTCGTCGCCACCGTGTGCGCCGCCTTGCGCGCCCTCGCCATATGGTTGTATGTCCGATAGCGCCACTTCTTCCGCATCGCTCGGCACGGCAATGTGCTGCCGCGGCGGCAACAACTTCTCCAACAACGCCAATTGCTCGCTCGTGGCGAAATCACTGTCTGGAAACTCGACGCGGAACTCCACGAAAAGATCCCCGCGCTCGAAGGGGTTGTTGCGCAGCGGCATACCCTCACCGTTCACCACCATCATGTCGCCGTGCCGTATAACATGACCCGGTCGAGTCGTGATGCATACCTTGCGCCCGTCCAGATGCTGGAAGCAATGCACGTAGCCGCACAGCGCCTGTGTCAAGTTGATACGAATGTCGCGCAGAAAGAGATCATTCTGGCGCCGTAGGAAGACCGGGTGGTCGGCCTGCACCAGCACCACCACAAGATCGCCACGCTCGCCGCTCTGCGGCTGGTTGCCTTCGCCCCGGAACGGTATCTTCAACATATTTGGTGCACCCTTCTCCACGATCACTTCACGCTCCATTTGCTCGTCAACCAGCCCTTCGCCGGAGCACGTGCCGCAACGCAGATCCTCCTTGATGGTATTGCCACGTCCACAGCATACGCGACAGATCTGAAAACAATGCAAGAAAACGATTTACACAATCTATCGAAATTGGCTTCGGCGTGGCGGCTTAGCCACCAGCACTATCGCTTGCCATAATCTAAAATCTTACCGAATCGAAGGCATTTACAAGTAAGTACACCGCCGTGCGACCTGTGCCATTGCAAGCTTCACATTTCTCGATAGCCTCTTTGGGCCCGCCCTGGCCGAAGCATTTGCTGCAGTAGGAGCTGCGCTTGTATTCCACCTTCTTGTTCACGTTGCCGTTAAAAATCTCTTCTAGCGTCACCTCCAGCTTCACCACCACCTGCGCTGCCGCCCGCGACTTGCTGTTGCTGGGCCCCGGGCCGGCGCCGTGCACATTCCCGAACGGGAACCAGTGTGTAAAGATCTCGAACGCATCGCTAGCGCCTTCATTTCCCTCCTGAAGTCCCTTCAGTCCATACCGATCGTAGACCTTGCGCTTCTCCGCGTCCGACAAAATCTCGTACGCAAAAGAGATCTCTTTGAACTTGTCGCCGGCCTCTGGATTCTTGTCCGGGTGAAATTCTTTAGCCAATTTTCGGTAATTCTGCAAAAATAAAAATCGAGCTCAATTTTTGCAAACTCAAGCACTGGCGAGCGATGTAAACAAAAACAAATTCCAGCGATCAGCTGATTTGTGGAACGTAACGAATGCGCGACCTAAGTGGAGCACGCAAAGCTTCCGTCACAATATTTCCATTTTCGCACAACGATTCGCTCAGCAGGGAGAAAATATTCCGATCGCCTTTGCATAGCGTTGCTGCGTACCAGTGTCGCAAGAAAAATCCCATCGATGCGAGCGCACCTCCCACTTCTTTGAAAGCGGCGCCCACCTTCACCCACACGGCTTAACGGCATCTTCTCCTGACACCGTTCGCTATTGCTGAGCCCATCGCTTTGCTGTATCCACCACCGTCAGCATCAATACAAGGATCGACGCCTCCTCCTCCCTCGCGGTTCGTCATAATCCGACTCTTTCTCCTCTTCACAACCAGAAACACACCAGCACTTTACCTTTTTGATCTCTGCATCTGTTGAATCTTTGCTCACACCTAGAATTTTATACAGCTCCGTGTGCTCCATGGCCGATGGCTTGTAAATTTTTATAAAAATAACAAATTACTTTTACTATCTCCTCTCCTCTTTCAAAATACAAAAAATAACACCGCAAATGAAAAATTTTACATCGAAAAAGCTCTCTGTCTTCTTCCTACGTTCGCTGACGACGATGACAAGCAATGACAAATGCTCACAGACACGAGTGCTGCCAACTTTGTACACACTTCCCAATGACAGCTCGTTGTGAAAAATTCATTTTTATAGTTTTATTCTATCATTACTTTTCTGACGTCAGATGCCAGATTTAGTTATTCCAAACGTAATCGAGCTCAATGTTAAGCGCACTTGCTGCGGTTGAAAACTTCGAAAGAAGCAACATATCTTTTCTCTCTTATCATAAATAAATAAATAAATTGTAACGTATTCGTATTTTGAAATCGAAATACAACTTCATACAATCACTAAAATGCTTAAGAAGATGCCATTTTACAACTCTTGCCTGAAGTATAAGTAGCATTTTTTGTTCAAGAAGCATTAACGTTGTAGTAACCGCGAACAGCATTTGCAGGAATTAGAATACCTAATAATTCTGTAAGTGCTAATCATTATCACAAAACAGTTGAAAGTAATTAGGGCCAGTCTCGAATGAGAAATTATCACAACCCTCCAGATATTCACTCGAAGAGGCAACACTTTTGCAAATCGTATGGAAACTTGTGTCAATTGTTTTTGCCTTTCTCCTGCAACTGAGCAAAGTGGTGTGGGTTCATGTATGTTTACCAACTTGTACATGCAGTAAAAAAATAAGCGGTTTTTTTTTATTTTGCAAAATAATTTACACACCACTGTCAAAAGTAAGTGCCGTGTAATTGTGGGCGTTCATTTCAGCGGGATAAGGTTTGCACTTGCTGGATGACATTTCAGCCGCAATTTATATAATCAATGTTAGCGCGAATATCATGCACATCACTAATTTTTTCTATTTTGTATAATTCCAATTGGGAAGTAAACAAAAACACTTTTTTTCCTCATTTGCTTCTGAGGTTTCACTTGATGACTTTATCCACTTGGTTGGCAACGCCAGTGGGTTTTGCTCTTATATATATATACATTTTGTCATCTCCTTAAGTACGTACTTAAGGAATAATTGAGCTAATTGAAACACTATTTGCACATTTAAATTTGAATCGAATGCCATGAATAACGAAATCACTACAAATCAACACTTGTTAACACTTCACATAGCACCCTGTGGGTCGCATGGTTGGCAACGCGAACGAAAGCAAAAATTTTCCACTTCAGTGTTGCATTTCATGTAAATGCTTAAAACGGATTTAGTGCCCTTTTCGAAAACGGACTAACAATTTTATAGCTTCAGATTTGTAGCCCCGCCCCGTATTGGCGCAACAAAATATAGTAGAATCGATAAACTGATGAACGCACCCGTAATTCGTTGACCTGTCGCTTCTGAACTTTTGTATAAAAGCCATCTCACACTTTCTCGCTCCAATCAGAAACAAGAAACTACCAGAATACCCAGCACGCAGCAACCCCGAACGAGTTCACACGACCAACGAGACGGCCATTTTTGTTCACGTCATTTACGAGCCTGAATTCAGACTGCTGTACTAGGAGTGAAGAACACTTTGCTGCTGTTTGTGTGGAAAATTACGAAAAAAATTACAGAAAATTACGACAAAAATATTGAGAATTATTATAAAGTTTGCCGGAAAAAATGAATTTAAATCGAATTCCGTGAAATGACGCAAGCAAATTGTGATTTTCGTTAGCCGAAGGTGTGAAAAAAAGGCGAAGAAAAATTTTACATCAGCAAAGAGGGGGGAAAAATTTTGTGTGTACCAACGAAGCAGCTTCGAAAGCGCACGCGACGAGAAGACGATTGGTGTGTGCGAAAGAGAGAGCGATTGCGGGAGAAAAGGGTTTTCGTGAAGGAGGCTGTGGCTGGAAAACTATGGAAAGCCATGCAGAGTCGCGAGTAGAGAGTTCGCGGGCGAGTCACTACGATTCGCAGCACCTGCTACAGGTGCAGGAGGCACATGTGGCAACAGACTGTGGCACATTGGTGCACAATAAACATAATTTTGATTTTGGCGCCGAAATTGTGAATACACGAACGATGGCAACCGAACACGAAGGAAAGATCAAAACAAATACGGAAAACACAAGTGCACCAACAACAAGCACAATGGTGGCGTCCACCTGCAATGTTGACGAATGCGAACCGTCAATAGAAACGCCATTAAGTGCGTCCGAGCTGCCGCCAAATAGAAATGGTGCCCAGGAAGGTGGTGCAGAGTTCCGAGAGGGCGATCCCATCGGCGTTGAAGAGGATGACGGCGATGAAGAAGACAGTTACCAATCGGATGATGACGACGAGGACGAAGACGATGACAATGAGAACTCGCAGCAAGAGCTGGACAGAAGCCGCAACGTGGACGCCTCGCAGGACAGTGACGATTCCAGCACCGACTCGGATTTTTCTGATCTGAGCGGCCTGTCGGACATGTCCGGTCGTGAGTGGAAACCGATCAGCACACGCCCCATAAATTGGGTGCAGAAGCAGATTCACGCCGGAGCCGATCCGCGTGAGCTGCTGTCGCAAATGCTGCCAACCGGCGCACACCAGATAGCGCCCGGCGTCAACGACATGATGCTGTGGCGCATACTGGCCAGCATGTTGGCCGAGCCGCCGCGTCGCCAGAAGCTGCGCCACATCAACACCTTCGAGGACGTGATCCAGCTGGTACAGCAGTCGGAAAATATCATCGTACTGACCGGGGCCGGCGTGTCGGTGTCCTGTGGCATACCAGACTTTCGCTCCAGCGACGGCATTTACTCACGCCTAGCGAAAGACTACCCCGACCTGCCCGACCCGCAGGCCATGTTCGATATCAATTATTTCTCGCGCGATCCCCGACCCTTCTTTAAATTCGCACGAGAGATCTACCCGGGCCAGTTCAAGCCGTCGCCTTGTCACCGCTTTATCAAGCTGCTCGAACAAAAACAGAAACTCCTGCGAAACTACACACAAAACATCGACACTCTGGAGCAAGTGGCCGGCATACGGAACGTGATCGAATGTCACGGTTCCTTTTCAACGGCCTCGTGCACCAAATGTAAGCTGAAGTGCACTGCGGATGCCATACGCGAAGATATATTCGCACAGCGCATTCCGGTGTGCAGGCGCTGTCAGCCGAACGTGGAGCAAAGTGTGGATGCGTCTGAGCCTGTGTCCGAGATGGAACTGCGCCGGCTGGTGGAGAACGGCATCATGAAGCCGGACATAGTGTTCTTCGGCGAAGGTAAGTAGCTTCTAAGGATCGTACTGATTTATACATTTTTGAGTTTGGCAAAGTTTACATACATTAAATAGATTTCTTATTGCGACTCCGATTGTATAATAAATATTTAAGCACAAATGTAGCAAGTTGCAGATTTATAGATTCTTCACAAACTTCACCTCCTTTCTGCCACTCGCTTGTAGGTCTGCCCGAAGAGTTTCACACCGTCATGGCCAACGACAAGGACAAGTGCGACCTGCTAATTGTGATGGGTTCCTCGCTAAAGGTGCGCCCTGTTGCGCTCATACCCAGCTCGATTCCGGCACATGTGCCACAGATACTCATCAACCGCGAGCAGTTGCACCACCTCGAGTTTGACGTGGAGCTTCTGGGCGACTCTGATGTCATTATCAACCAGTTGTGTCATCGGCTGGACGGTGATTGGAAGGATATTTGCTTCAATGATGTCGTGTTGCAGGAGTGCAAGGAACTGCTTCCGCTCGAGGAGGACACCATCACCGAAGGCGATGGCGAGGAAGACGGCCAACAGTTGCTGGATACGGACACACAATCGATCAAGTCGAGTGCTTCGACGGACATTGCACTGCGTTCGGACAGTGGCTTCGAGTCGTCCACATCGTCGGGTATGGTCGTCGGTAAGGCAATCGGCGCCACGATTGCCAGCGGCGAAGCTATCGAGGCAATTGAGCAGATAAAGAGCACAATTTTGCAGTTGGACAGCCCGTTAAGCAACACGAAGAGTACCGAGTTGCTGCCACCCGATCTGCTGGACGAACCAAACGAGGCAGCGAGTTTCGAACATCGCAGCTTCCACCCGTTCAGTGCGTGTGTGGAGCAGGATACAATATCGACGATGACTGCGACAGCTTCGTCATACTCGGACAATATGCGTCACCTGTCCATTGACTCTTCCAAAGACAGCGGCATACAGTGCGATTCGTCTAACTCGGCGCTGCCCTGTAGCAGCAACGTTAGTACATTGCCCCCGCCTAGCAGCAATTTCAATGTGAACGAAACAATCGTGAGCACGCAAGAGGACACAACCACAGTTGTGGCGCCGACGTCCCATGAGCTGAACGAGAGCAGTCAAGTTGTGGGTACTGACGAGCAGCGGGAGCAAAGAAAGCATCTGAGCGCCGCAGAGCGCCTACTCGATGGCACCTACTACTGCCATGAGAGTAGTGCATCGTACGTTTTCCCCGGTGCACAGGTGTCGTGGTGTGCAGATTCCGAAGAGGAAGAGGAGGAGGACGACGATGATAATGAGAATGACTTTGGCCTAGAACTGGACGGTGACATTGATGCGAATGGGGCGCCGCTCTCGCCGTTGATGCCGCCATCCGTGGAGGCAGAAGTGGTCAGCGAAATCACAACCACCAGTGCGTTTGCTATCTGTGCGAAGCGACATGCGGCCATGAGCAGCGATGCTGAGGAGATCGCGGCCGTGCACAACTTGACGTCTCACAGCAGCAGCGTTATCGACGGCCACAGTGCGCGTCTAGCGGATTGCACTCCACCGCCGTCGAAAAAGCGTCGCGAAATGGACGCGGAAGCAGAGGCGGATTTGCAGGCAGTGTCAACAGCAGCCACAGCTGCTGCCTTCCTTGCACACACAACCACCAGCAGTACAGCAATTGCCGGCAGTAGCAGTAATAACTTCGATGCTACGGGCACAACAGTAATGGCAGCGGAAACGTTGCTTCAGCAATTCTAAGTGCAGCACCACCAGACTCCACCCGCGGAAAGATTATTTATAAAAATTTGCTTATGTAATATCACCAAAAACCTAACAAAAAAATCCAAGCAAATTAGCTAAGCCAATGCCTTTGCAAATTTTAACGCCCCAAAAAAAACCCCCCATAACAAAAACTCTGCTAAACATATTTTAAGTCATACATTCGAAACGTGAAGTTTTCTCGTAGTTTTGAGTTAATTTTTTTGTTCAATACACACTTTTTTTATATGAAAATGTTCAATTTGTTTAATTCATGTTCATGATTTGTAACAATTTTCTAAACATAAAAATAATTATTTAAGCAAAATTTTGTATGCAATAATTCGTCGAAGCGAGTTTATTTGCACACTAACGTAAATGGTTTTATACACAATTGCGAGACAGGCAGGTGTCGAAGAAAAACGCAAAGATTGGTTCGTGTGTATGAATATTTATCGACATGCTTTTCCGATATTAACTGAGAAAGACAGTGCAGATTTACAACATCCCCAGAAAATACAAATATCCAGTGAGAAAATGTCATTGTGTTGTCAAACTTTAAATTTTTTAACTTTCATATGCGAAGTGCAGCATTATTGTTTAAGTTTAGTTAAAATGCACAATTTGCCACTTGGAAAGATTATCAGTTTTTAGAAAATTTGAACTTGAAACAAGAAAATTCATTTTGGAGGAGGACATGAAGTGAGAAACAAAGGTCATTCTAAATTTAAAAATATATTCCAAGTAAAATATGTGTTGGCCAGTTAACCCTTTCAGTCACAATGTCCAATATATTGGACTACAGCCCATACAATTCATACAGAACGGGTTTATTTTCATGTCGGAAAGGGTTAAGGAAAGAAGACGTGCTTAGACTTTTTCGTACGTGGAAATTCCTTCGTGTTCTTTTTGTTCGCACAAATATTTTGTTATTTATAGTTTTTTTTTCGCCACATACAGCAAATAACCAATGCAACGCGTACAAAAAGAACTCGGAAACATGTCTTCTATAATGGCATTTTCTCACTGGTGCTGAGCCTTTCTCAATTCCTACTACGACTTTTATATTTCATGAACAACAATTTCAATGTACACTTTAGCATAACACGGAGACTTTCTCATTTCAAGTTTAGTTAGTGCTCACTGGGCGTAGGCCAGGAAAAGTGCGAACGCGACTGAACTGAACTGGGCAACCAACAGAATTTATTGTTGCAAATTGCGTGGATCGCAACACTTTGCACCCAACTCGGCTCTTTCATTTGCTGGCTGCTTGCGGCAAAAGCCTGAAACTAAGAATTTCGAAGAACTGGATTCACCCTTTTTGAAACAAAAAATTTCGTAGAACGAAAACATTACACGTGCTCCCCGCAATTTCTTAATTTCTGAACAAATTCTGGGCAGAATTTTTATACGCTCGCAGAAACACCCATATGCAGGGCAGTGGGGCTTAGGGCATTACATGGCAACACTCAAATCAAAATAAAATATTCCCACAAACTATCAACTATCTCACCCCCCAAGCAACTTTGCCGCGCCAAGTTGCAGGTTTCGGTTACATTTTCTTACTTTCGGTAACTTCCCTCAAGTTCTATCTTACTTAAGTCTTTCTTAACCACTTGTTTTGCTTTCAATACATTTAATATTTATGCTCCTTACTTTTCACTTAAGGTTAAAACCAACAATAAAAATATATATAAATATTCAAAAGCGCAATTCTTGCAATCGGCAGGCAGAGTTGAGAATTGCTGAGAATCAGAAACCACAAACTTAAACAAAATAAATTAAATAAATAGTGTACACAATGCAAATGGTAAATGCGGAAGAGGAAGAAACTATTATTATATTAGTATTATTATATTTGCGTATTTAAGGCACAAATCATACACACACACACACACTCACAACGCACTTAAGCTGGCTACTTTGCCATTGCGATCGCGCCTGAAATTATGCCACAAATTCACGAGGCAAGCTTCGTCTACGCTGCCCGGTTTATTTTGTGGCATCATTTCAGACAGAACCCAAGTGGCCGCAGCCGACTGGAGCTACATACGAACATTCATTTTGTATAGCAGCAAAGCAAAAACAAAAATAGTAAATACTATAATGTAATTTCTTCTTCTTGTTTGTGTTTGAACACTTGAGTGAAATGTTGAATCGTTTCATTCGACAAAGTATAGTTAAGCGCATTTTCTAATGTAGACGCAGTATGGAAATTCTAGATCTTAAATAACTATAAATGCTTTATTTTTGAACTATAACAACAGCAAAAACAACATTATATCCTTATAAATAAACACAACACACACACACTAATATAATCATGAGAATAACTACGGCCAGAATATATAAATTACAGTTGGCACCTATTTGTTTTCGTATTTAAAGGCAATTTGAACTAATAAGCTAACCGTAAACGTGGCAGGCGGCAGTCTCCTGCTGCCGCCGCGCCGTTTCTAATCGTTGTGCTTTCGACGCACAGAATTTTTACAACACAAACGGCAAACGAAAAGCAAACAAAAACAAAAGTAATCCATACAATTTAAGTGTTTTATTATGTAGTGTTTAAAAAATCCAAACCTAGCGACCGAAGTATTGTAAGCAAAGCAGCACGCACGCAGATACACACACACAAACACAATTACCGTCGCTTTAAGCAATAAAAACGCGCATTTCACTAATTTATAAATGAAATTTATATGAACTTTTGGCCAACTTGTAAGAAATAATTAAATTCGCGCGACATTTTTCAAGTGCTGCAACGGCTAGAACGCTTAGCAAGTAATGTAAAATAGTTATAATAGCAACAACAACAACAGAAAGACAGTTCAGCAGCTTTAGTGCTCATTTTTGTTTTCAAAATCCACTCAATTCGATTAACAGCTTTTTGCACAATCTGCTAATTTTTTTATTGCGCCACACACATGTGAGTGGTCTCAGAAAACAACAACAACAAAGAGAAATGCATTCACTCGCCTCCCAAGAAAATGAGAAGCTGAGAACGTCAGCGACATAAACAACAAACATATGCAAATTGACGTACGAAAGCAAAGTAAAAACTGTAATAACACATCGTAATTCACATAAACAAACATAAATAAATTAAAAAATAATGAACGACAAATTATCTGAAAAATGCGTAAATTATTTTGCAACATTTCTAAAAGTACTTTGCGTCTTTTGTTAAATTTAACGTAAATATTCAACCAGTTACCACCTTTTTTCTGCTTAGTTACATATAGTTACATATCTGTAGAAGCGTATTTATCGTATCAAACTTGTTTAATTTAATTTGTAAACAAATATTTCGATTCGTAGTTTTTTTTGATTTTCGTTTAGAGTTTAAGTCAACTGTAGCTTAGTGCTTGTTTTGTTAAATCGTTTTATTTCTACAACTGCGTTCTCTACTAGCAACTAACTGAATATTTTCCAAAAGCACTTCAGAAAGCATACAAATCGATTCAGAGCATTCAAATGTGGATGTAAAGTACTTCGGAGGACATCGACATACAAACATACAACAACTTTGAATTTGTTTCAAGCAATTTTTGTTTTCTACTAAAAATTAAAGACAATCAAATAATGAAACAGCAACTGGGCTTTTGTCGCAGCTGCCTCAACGTGGAGAACACTGTGTCCGGCCCATTTCATTTCTAGATGCAATTGAAAACCGCTCGGTTAGAGCCCCTTCAATAATCTATAATCTTCAATCTAATCTTTTATGACAGTTTTATCAAATTTCATTCAGAAATTTTACTTTACACATTTGATGGTTTTCTCGCTAGTTTGATTGAGAAAATCTTTCATATATTTGATGCAATCCGATGTATGTACATTTGAGTATTCTGAAAGTCCTGTGTTGCTTTCGTGAAGTGAGCCGATGTTTAATATGGAAAAGTATGTATAGCTGTTAACTTGAAGAAAACATTTTTCAATTTCCTATTAATCACTTGAAGTTTGTCAACATTTTCAAATTATATTCTGTACTTGTTTCTTGCTAGATGTGTTATCCTTCTTAATATATGCTCTTATCTAATTTTGTCAAAATTTCTTTCAAATAAACTGGTTTATAAAACTTTTTATACACAATAAGCGTAGCCAATCTTGTTTTATTTGGTAGCCAACTAATCACTTATTATAGTAACGTCTCTAACTTTAAACACATTCACGCTGAACTACCTCAACTTTCATTTCCCGCAACCACGTTTTGCTCTGCGAAATAATCACTTTCAAGTTTCCCATGAAACTTTCTAGAATCCACTTGTTAGCAAAAACTCGCACAAGCCACAAACATTTTTCACCACGTGTATTTTCATATAAAAAGTGCAACAGAAACCATCATTTACAGAGTAACTAATATCAGAAACAATTAACATTCACATAGAATCAAAGAGGGTCAGCTGAAAAGACTGGGAACATTGCATCGCTCAGCATTTTTCCCCAATACTTTAATCAAGAGTTGTTCTCTCAGAGTCCATCACGCAACAGAACGTTGTAGCCGCCGGCTTGTTACCGCTCGCGCAGAAACGGAAATACCCGCTGTAGCTCGGCTTTCGACTTGCACGCCTCCACCTGTGGCAGCGATTCCACTACGTTCAGCAGATAGATCTGCAGTTGCTGACGCCGCTCCTCCACAAACACGAGATTCATGTTGCCAAAACGTTTCTTCGGGGGGAATTCCACCGCCGCAATTGAGGGATGCGTGCGCAGCAGAGATTTGTGCAGCTTGTGGAAATCGCGGTAGCGTCGCAAAAGAGACCAGTGCTCCAGGTGCTGGCGCATGGTAATGTGTACCTCGTAGGCGTAGTATGACGAGCCGTGCCTCGTCTTAAGCAGTTTCACGTGCGGAATGGTAATGAGATAGTTAGTGGCCAGCGAGGCGGACGGATCGATGCCCAGTCCATTGAAGTGCTGCGTCAGGCGCCGCAGCAACTGGCGATTTTCCCTACTCAACTGCGCCACACGCGTCTCCAGAAATACACAGCGCTCCTCCATCTGTCGCAATTTTTCCTCCATGGCTGCCTGACTGGAAGAGCAGTTGGCTGACGACGATTTGCTATACTGCGACGAGGTGTCGCTCTTGTCCTCGTAGTCAGCGCTGTTGCGGTCCGCCGAAGCGGCGGAAACACCGTTAGACACATGCAGCACGGGCTGGTTGTCCGGATAGAAATCAGGCAGTGGCTGTTTCAGAAATTCCAGCTCTGGTTCGATTGGATCCGGTGGCGTGTTGTCAATGGCCTCGGCGTATTCCACAGCTCCCTCAAAGTTGCCGCAATTCGCCAGCGGCGTATCGGCAACGCCTGCCACCCTCAACGCACTAATCAAATCCTCCGTGGAGTTAGCTGTTGTTATGGGGCGCTCCACAGGATTTGATTTGCGTTTATGCCGCACCGTTGCAATGGGCGCGGGAGACGGTGCGTAAATTATTGGCTCCTCCTTGTTGGGCACTAGCGGCGCAATGCGCGTCGGCGCATTTAGCTCTGCGGCATCTAGAGTCAGCGCAAAAAACACTTTGTTCAGTGATTCGAGAATCTTGGGCAGCTGCTGACTGGCAGCAGTATCTAGCAGCAATGACCATGGCGAGTAGAAGCGCCGCAGTTCCTCCGGATCGCTCAGCCAAGTTAGCACATACCGCTGCAGTGAGTTTTCGTTGAGAGTGGCGCGAATGAATGCTTTGCCACGGCCACATTTCGTACAAACATGCTTTAGCTGCTCATAACGCTCACGTTCGTGCGATGTCAGGTGTAGTTTACAAAAATCCCAGAACGCAATATCACTGCTGGACTCATGTCCGCCTATGTTTCCTAAAATTGGAAGCCAAGTAAGTATTGTAGTCTGCCAACAGACGGCAACTATTCTCACACACCTGTCACGATCTCCTGCATATTCTGGAAGAGACTCGCCGCCGTCACCACCACAGTAGAGTGCTGCTGTCGTAAGCCGTAGCTGAACGCGTCGTCCAAAGCCTCGCACAATTCGACAACGCAGTCATCCTTCTCTGACGCCAATTCTTTGCGGCCGCCGTAGTTCAGACGGCACTGTTCGGCGCTATGCTGCAACCGCTTGAAGATATCCTCGCGTCGCTGCCAAAATGCTGTGCCACCATTCAAGGCCAACGGTCCAACTGTTGTTTTCCCCGTTTTTGTCGTTGCTTTCGGTGGTGTCAGCGCAACTCGATCATCCTGCAGGTGTTCCCCCACATTCTCGGGCATATTGGAGACCTCGACCTCGGTATTTACTTGTTTGACTACAAAGAAACTACAGTTATTGTGGGGCGTATCATGTTGAAATAATTTAATTTGCTCATGATTCCGAAAAGCAATTTTCTATGCGCCACTAAACACCACCACTTACTTTTCACACTGTCAGTACAGTGACCACTCTCACGCAACTACCTTTCACGTGTTTGAAAAATGAATCGCCAATAATTCTGCATATGAATAAACAAACTGCGTTTGCGTTATTGTTTTCGTCTTTCTATTTTCACTATTTTCCAACAATCACATACAGAGTTCAGCAATGTTGCTCGGAAAGAGCTATTCGAGCAAAGCACAAGGTGATCACGATTACATAAATATTTGTGGCAATTTCGGGTTAGTTACGAGAAAGAATTTCTATGATCCACATGAAACTCCTGAGTTCGAATTCTACAATAATGGCAAAAGCAACGTAGTTTCGACCATTGTGACAAAATAGTTAGTCAATAGTTTCAAACTTTGTGGGGTTTTAAAAAAATTTTATAACAGCAGCAGCACTGCTTACATGACAATGTTTGTGCGGTAGAGCGCAATAAGTAAACGCAAAAAAGTAATCGAGACTGTGGACTGCATTCTAAAGAATCAGAAAATGATTTGACGAGTGTTGGGTTAATGCAGTAGAGAACCTTTTTGACAGTAGTTTTTTTCTGTTTATAAAGATACATATACGACATGATACAAAAAATTTGGTAGTTTCAAAAAGACAGATAAGAATAAAATTGAGTTAGTTAGTTAGTTAGTTGCTTTTTTGGCAATTAATAATAAAATTTTAAGGGTGCAAAAAAAGTAAGAAATACAGAAATTGAATGATATACTACATAAACTAATTGTGTGAAATAGCAGCTCTGTAGCGAAAATGAAAATAGTAGTACAAAATTTGTAAACAAATATTTTATTCCAATTGTCAGTTTTATGTTTATCTGTCGCATTGAAACTACCTGTATGCTTTTTATCATGTTTTCTACTACACTTTTCATTTCAGCCATAGGGCTGTAACTTTATGGCTATCAGTTTATGTGTCATAAAAATACTATGAGAATTAATAGTAATAATACTAATTCTAAGAACACATTTTTTCTAATGTGGCGACCGACAGAAAAAAAAGGCTGGTTTTTGGGGTGGCGTGGTGTTGTTAAAAATGCACGATTGGCATGGTTCTTATAGACTAAATGTGGGAGTCGTGGTGGTGCTTTGGTTGCTAGGTGCATATTATTGTTACATGAATATATGAAACCGTGTCAAAATCTGGTCTACTGTATACTGTGGTTGCGACATTTGGATTTTGTCCACATTCTCTCATGTTATAATTATTACACAGTTTGTCTACTGACATTGTTTTTCAATTGAATTTCAGTTTATCGAATCCATAAAATCTAAAGTACACTAAATCGCATTGATCTACGCCAAAAACCCTCAGGAACATTTTCCATTGCAATGTAAATCAAGCTGGCCACTCTGTACCGTCGGCAAAAACGTAGAAACTAGTGGAATGGAATGAAAACACAAAACATAAATGTTGACAATCAGAATAACAAATAACAAAAACATCATACGACAGCAGCAAAAATAGCAACAACAACACAACCCGGACGGGCCCGAAATGTGTATATCTTGGGTTTTGAATTCGCCGCAATTCATTCAACAAATGAAATTCAAAGTGATAAGTTCAGTAAAAATAAGAGCAGCTCCGCTCCGCAAAAGTGATTTACGCGAATCTTACTAATCCAACAAACCAAACAAGCAAATACGGCGAACAAACCGAACGGGTCCGAGCAAGCACTGCAATTACGATTCGATTGTGAAGTTCAGATCCAATTTTAAAATTCAAGAAACCAAGAGCGACTGGCAGCAGTGAATTATTCAAAAATAAAATATTTTCTTTCGGGAACTGTCAAGTATAGTTTCGGGTGTATTCGAAATGGAAGTTTAATTATTTTTAAAACATTCACATCATCGCCAACGAACACAATCGGAAGGCAGAGTAAGAGGCAAAAAAGCACTGACGTGTGCCACAGCGGTCGAAGAAAACGTACGCTCGGCCGCCCACCCTTTCGTCGTGCTGGTCAAGTAACAATTTGAACAGAAGACTCCGCGATTCACGCTTCGAGCGCTGCAGCAAATAAGTGATAAAAAACCAAAAACAAAAGTAAAAGCCAAAAGTAGCACAAAATTTGCAGAACTAAACAGAACATGTCAAAGGTGTCGCTAAATAATCTCACAACAACACTGCGCCGCTACCCGAAAACGTGCGGCAGCGTGGGTTTTCTCACAGCGTAAGTGCATAAAATATACCATTTTATCAAATCAAATTTAGTATGTGTGGATGTGTGGAGAGTAAATTGGCCAGAAATGGTAAGAAAAAAATCACTTTCTAGTTGGAAGACCGAAAGCTAAAAACAACCGATAAGAAAATTCTGTTTCTGTTCTATGCGTAAGAACATCGCAATAATGTCAATTCCACCCCAACTTTCATGACGCATTCGGCAAGCAATCCGTGCTCCACCATCATCCACCATCACCTGATAGTGGGTCTCATCAGGTCCCACGAACACACAAGCACAGTCGCTAAAATCGCATTTTGGGGGCTCGTCCGTAAAACGCATTACAAATTCTATTGCGCAAAAACATCTGTGAGTCATTTGCGAGTGTATGTGTGTTTGCCTGAGACATGACATCAAAAACGTAAACAAACCCAAGAATTTTTTTGCTTCCGTTCACAACATGTTTTTGTTTATCAGCGAAATAAGATTCGGTGCATTATGTAAGATATTTTGATAAAAACAACAACAAAAACAATGCAATTATTTAGCAATGTGGTTTGCGCCATTTTTTCAAAAAGCCTTCAGTTGGTTTCTTAATTTTTTTTATTTATCTATAATACATATTCTGTTGCCATTCACAAAGAACCCCTGACTCGACTTTCTCAATTAACTTCCGCGTCATGAAGCCTCCCATTGAATGTCTTTTGCCGTTCCACCCCATTTCGTACCAATGACGTTACTTGTTTTCATTGATGCGAACATCTTTTCTGTTTGGAGGCCTTTCTCACTGGTGCATATGTAAACAATAGCAACAACAACAATATTTATTTTCTCATGAGATAAACAGACGATAAATGCAACTTAACTGCATTTTGCAATTGTAAACAACAACAAGCTGGTTTATTGCCGATGTTGTGATGCTTTGTGGCAATTGGTCGGCCAGCATTTACGCATTTGTGCTGTTAGCATTTAACAAATTCGCAATAGGCAGACGTGTTTGAAAACAACAACAACACCGCTTGAGTGTTGTGTTATAAGCGAGAAACTATATCTGAATTAGCAACTCTCTGCCTCTCCTACTTTGGCATCGGTGCGCTCTGCAGAAGCGAGCGCGCCACGTTAGTTCCGTTCAGTTCGTCATATTTATTTGTATCTACGGAAGATATATGTACATACATACGAAGATCGGTCGATCAAAACGAAATACTTCGAAAACATGCGATTTTGCTAAAGTGAGACGCAGAGAGTTGGCAGAGTGTGGCGTCAATTGAGGTCGCGACAAGGCGTGCGGCAGTCAATGTGCCAAAAAAGATACAATTGTTTGGAAAGACAACAGCGATAACAACAACAACGACGCTGTGCCTGTGCTCAGAAGTGGCTACAAACTACACATTTTGAACGGGTGCGAGTACGTCGTACAGTTTACCGTTTTTTGAGAAGGCCAAACAAACAATGTTCATAGAAACTCCCAAACTGTACGTCAATGGTTGTTGATAAGAAAGTAAACAAACCCCACTGGCCATGTGCGAAATGCGTAGTTAAAGGTTTAACTAGGTTTTTTTTTAGCTTTTATTATCCCAAATTGCAGCAAACCCCGTTTCAAAAGAATTCATGAAAAATTTACAATATTGGCTGTTTAGATATGTGTACTTGTATGTACAGCAGCACTTCAGATATAGTGTGGCTAAATCAATTCTGTACGCCACAAGTTTAACTGATAATTTTAAATTTAATTGAATTGAATTAATAAGATTTACATTTTTCGATTTAAACTGCTCCATCGTTTTTGAAAACACTAATGAATTGCATATTCAAGCGATGCCTTCTCTTTGCAGATTCGGTTTAGTATTTTACGAAAAACACAGACTGCGAAAGTTGTTTGCCAAATTGGTCGACACATCTGCCACCGAGGGCGACAAGAAGCGACCGGACTATATCTA
This sequence comes from Melieria omissa, assembly GCA_963971225.1. Classification (NCBI taxonomy): domain Eukaryota; kingdom Metazoa; phylum Arthropoda; class Insecta; order Diptera; family Ulidiidae; genus Melieria; species Melieria omissa. The sequence goes on from OZ020267.1 coordinate 152,371,914, forward strand.
CATTAAATATCACATTTACAAGGAGTCTATGCGCAAATTGAAACAGAAAGAAGAACAAGACAAGGTAACTACACCAAATGTTCTTTTATAATACGCATGTATGTATAATCGCGATAGGTTAAGTCCGTCCGTCCATCCGTTTGAAAACTTTGAGTCAAACATAGTAATCTCTTCCTCATCGCTTAGTTACAAAAAGAATTGCAAATGCCTCAAAATGCTCACATTCGATTGGTTCTGACTTTGTGCTCCACAGAAATGGATCAGCGTCATCATCAATCCGATCGGCAAGTGGTGGAAGGCCGTGAAGCACTCGGTCGCTTGGCGTCTGCTCAACATCGCACAAACCGGCTCGCAGCACGAACGCTTGAAGGCTGTACGCCAGCTGGTGTGCATGGATCACCTCAAAGACTGGGACTTTCGACACTTGGCACAAATCTGCGACGCACGTACCGCCGTCTCTCTGGCCCGCTCCGGTGCCGATATGCGCTGGTTCATTCCGGTGCACATGCGTGGCTGCATCAAAAATCCGAAAATCGTGCTGGCCGACTTCCATGACATGATGGCACGCTTGCGTCCCAACCACTGCATCGATAACTTTTTCTGCAAATACTTTCCGCACCAAGATCCACACGTGAGTGCGAAGTCGTCTCGCTTTTTCCAAGCGGAAATGGTTTTAAATTGGCTGTGTGTTCGTTTGCAGGAGGACGTTGATGAATTTTTCACACAGGACCAGGCCACGCCGCTGTCTGTGCAGGATACGGATATGCTGAAGGAGGTGATCTCGTTTCTGCACCACATCACCAAGGACATTCGAGTCTCGGAGCTGATAATCCTAGAGGGTGGCCTGGTGCATCTGATGGAGCTGCGCAAAATCTTTGCCGACGACAACGAGACACTGTCCACGCTATGCAAGGTGCTGGCCAATATGTCGCTGGTGCAGAACAGCGTGGAGCACTTCTTCGTCTCGGGTTGGGTCGGCGCCCTGGCCGAGTGGCAGCAATGCCCCGATCTGCGGCTGCAGGTGGTTGCCGCCAAGGTGATGGCCAATCTGGATCATGACGATCCCAATCATGTGCAGTATGCGCCAAACGTGTACCCGTTGCACCCCCGTTTCCGCACTCGTTGCAAGCCAAAGGCCGACATTGTGTTCATACACGGACTTTTGGGCGGCGTGTTCATTACGTGGCGTCAGAAGGACCGCAAGCCAACGGAACTGGGGTTGTACGGCAAGAATGCATTTTATACCAGCGAAACGGATGATGTGTTCCTGGTGGGCGAGCAGCGGCGCACGAATGGCAAAGTGAATAGGAACGGCGGAAATGGCACCAAAGCGCACAAGATTGGTACCGCTGGCAATGGCAGTGCCAATGCGATAAATAGCAGGGATACTAAACTAGGTTAGTGTGACGTTGGCGAAAGTAAAAAACGATTTCCAATTAAAATTTCCTTGTATTCTTTAATACATAGATCCGATTCTGAAAGCTTCGAAGAAGCACGAAACCAAGTCGTTGGAAATCAGTGACGCTGCCACCAAGGAGCTAGTCGAGACTCTACAAAATGCCGCAGAGCTGGAGTCCGACTGGGAGGTGGTACATCCGGATGTGCCGCTAAAGGCGAACGAGGGCTGTGACGGTGAATTCAGCGTGTCCGGCAGTGAATGGCAAAACCAGGACAACATAGACGAATACACGAATTGCTGGCCAATGGAGTGGCTGCCAGAAGACTACCCGAATACCAGGTAAACGCAGGGTTGGCTGGCAACTTGATTTCTGTAAAATACTGACTCTTTTTCTTTACAGAATTATTGGTATAGACTACACTTCGGCGGTCACTGAGTGGTCAGCGAATTTCACCAAGTATTGCCCCTGCGAAAAGGGCCAGGGACACATTGACGTTCGCGCCACTTCACTGCTGGAGCGCATCTCCATGGCGGACGTGGGCAACGAACGACCTATCGTCTGGATTGGACATTCCATGGGCGGTCTGCTCACCAAGCTCATTCTGATGAAGGCGGTGGACCACCCCAACCCGCGCGTCAGTCAGATTGCCAAAAACACCAGCGGTATTGTGTTCCTTGGCACGCCTCACCGCGGCTCACCCATTGCCAAATGGAAGCAGCACATGCAGATGCTGCTCTCGCCTTCTATCGAAGTGAAAGAAATGGAGGAGGGCGCGCCGCAGCTGCTTGAGTTGCACAACCACTTCATGCAATGTCTTCACACATGCTTCCGGAACGTGAAAGTTGTGAGCATTGCCGAGGGTACACCCACCATGCTGACAACGTTCAAGTTCCCGCTTCGCATCGTCACCGAGGACTCGGCATGCATCAACTACGGCGACTTTTATATACTAAAGGACGACCACCTCAGTTTGTCGAAGCCCATTTTCCGCCAGTCGTTCCTTTACCAACGCGTGTTGAAAGTGATTGACGAGTCGGTGCAGGCGCGGAATGACACCTCAACCAAGGACCTGCTGCCGGGCGCAAGACTGAACATCACAAATCTGAAGCAAGCACAACCGCCCATCTCTGCCGGTGCCAGCGCGTCTAGCAGCCTGAAGGAGAACGTGCGCGGAATCTTCGCGCTGCTGCCACAAATCGCCATCAAGCTCTCGGCGTCGTCGCTGGACGCAAAGATCTCAGAGACAAGCGGCATGAGTTAAGTGCGTGGAGTCGTTAATACGTGCCTGGTGGCGCTGATAGACGGCTCTGCACAAGATTTGAGCGAGGCGACTGTTTATGCCACCAGGCGCGTATTCGCAGCTCGCAAACATTTTGGCATTAAATTCTCTAAAGTATTTTTACAAGTGCTAAATTAAAAAACAATGAAAAATCTAACCAGAGAAAAAAATGAAAAAACTAGAGACGAGTTGAATGAAATTCTCAGATGGTATTAAATTTGACATGTCAAGAGGCTTAGCTAAAAAGTGCACTATTGTACTTAAGGGTCGGAGAGCCGCAAGCGGCCGTGGCTGAACGTATTTCCTGTGTATATAGATTTAGATGTTCATGTATAACTTTTAATCCTAATAGAAGTAGTGTGTATTTTTGTACCGATCCAATTGCGTATTCATGTGGCATATTTCACATTTTTCAGCAAAAAAACGAAATTATTTGAAAAACGAAATTAAATGCTGAAGTGACCATCAATATTTTAAGGAGCTTATCACTCAAGCGTACCTTCATACCCAGTGCCTCGTGCCACTGCGGTTTATTAAGCTTTAGTATTCATTGCTACGCTTAGCGCCTGCGAGCGCTCTAAAAAGTGCCTTAACTAAAAACCAAATAAAAAACATGACTGAGTTATGGCCAACTTTTCCTATTTAAATTCTTGTTTTCTTTTTATTAAATATGCTTAAAATAAACGTAACAATGAACTTAAAACTGGCGATTTTTCTTGTGTGCCTTGTTCTTACTTTTTAATTGTACAGCGAACCAATCTGACACCATAGTATACGAAAAATGTATTGCATCTTTCATATAAACTGAACTTTAGAGCTTCCTTCAAGTTCATTCTATCCAAAATACTAAATTCCCTATCACTACTTAAAAAAATATCAACTCCATCGTTTCACGTTTCCACTCCCGCCACTCCTTGCACTGGTTGTTGTTCCTGTTGCTGTCGCAGACGCTCCTTCTTTGCCTGCAACCGTTCCAACGCAATGCGACGATTCTCTGCCATTCGCGCCTGCTGCTCGGCAGTCAACTCTTTTGCAGCCGTCGACAATGCCGGCGCTGGTGATGCGGGCTGTGATGGTGGCAGCGGCCGTGCGAGTTCGCTGTCATCCAACTGTTTGCGTTGCTTATGATAACTCTGTACACCAGTATACGGCGTTGACATGACGGCATTGCCGCGGGAGAACGACGGTGTGCTAAAGACACTGTTGCTCATTGTTGCATTGCCGTCGTTTTGAGCTGGTGTGCGCGGCGCTAGCTTGGAAATTGCTATCTGCTCTCCCAGCAGTGCATCGAATTCATCGAACGGCTCGTCGGCTACCGCGCCGTGTGCGCCCTCTTCGTCCTCGTCATGCACTTCGTCGTCTGCACTGATTTTCAAGTTCTCCAGCATGCCCAACCTATACCGCGACATGTGAACCTGCAGCGGTTTCTTCTTGCCCAGTCGCTCGATATTGGTCAGCACATCGTCGAATTTGTAAGTGGGATACATCCGATGCGCCCAGTGCTGCAAGCGCTGCAACACCTCACCCAGATCTTGTTTTTCACTGCCTTTCCCTTTATATTTGATATCCTTGAAGTATTCCTCGATTGTATGTATACCGCGTGGCCCACGCAGCGTTTCCACTGTAAGGCGTGGTCGTGGGTTCCGCACCGAGCGCTTTTTCGGCTCCACCTTGACTGATTTCTGCGTGTCTGGATCACCGTCGGCGCCAGCTTCTGCATCGTCAAACAGGCGCTCTCCTTCACCGGCTCCATCGTCTTCATCGCATGGCAATTCCTGGTCCATTCCATTTAGGTTATCATTTAGAAAATCCTCCACACCATCGTCTCCAAATATTGAAGCCATATTCTCTTCGCAAAATCCCAGGAAATAAAATTGTTTTGTTGCAAAAACGCTCTTTTGCAAAACAATGCAAATACGCAAAGAAACACAAAAATGAAGTCGAGAATGGCGCGGAAACGTCAAACTCACCTCAAAAGCAGAAATGCATGCAATGTGGTGAAAACACATTTCGAATAATAATTTCCCTATGGTTTTTACAAACTATAGAAATGTTTAATTTGAATAAATAAATTTCGAAAATGTAAGCTAAGTCGATTTCTGATACCACAACATATTTTGTGAAAGCCATTATCATTCATCCGTATCGAAAACTTGTTAATTGAATGTTAATGATTAAATCGACTGATTAAATATGTGTCTAAACGTCGAAGGAGGCTAATATCATTAGGTTAGGTTGCGGTGGCTGCCTCTATAAGAGACACACTCGGAAGCCTATTATGAGGCCCATTGTGATACCACATATTTCACCCGTTTTTGAATCGTGTATGCAACACTGTCGTTAAATTCTATGTATTTTGATAACTTTAGTTTAATGTGCCTTGATGAGTACCAGGCGCGGATCCAGAAAAATATTTCGGGGGGTTGTAAAAAGTAACTCTTTTATATTTATAAAATTCCTTTTAATTTGTTTGTAGTTTTATAGTCGATCCAGAAGTTTGGGGGGGCGGTTTCAACCCCCAAATACCCTCCCCTGGATCCGCCACTGATTAGTAACATTAATTTCTTTAGGTGCAAGGTCATTATCACGATGATATATGTTTAAAAAAATTCGACCATGATAATGATGTGATCAGCCGTGTGCAAATACTAACCCTGGTCTGTATTGGTGGTAAAGCAAACAACGTTTCAAGTAACAGAGTAATTGTTCAATTAAACTGATAAGACATCGTATTGGAAGATAACGATTTGATATAATCATATTAGCATATTTATTCAAATAATTTACTACACTAAACAGTATATTAAATGGGTATATATTTTATTATTCGTGTTAGGCATATTCTAATAATATGGTACTATTTTATAATTTTAATAATAATAATAATAATATTGATGATACTATCTATTGTGTTAAAAAAACGACTACATGGGCTACTGGGTGCTGATTCGCAGTGCTACCAACTGCCGGACCCAAAATCATCTCGGACCAAACGACGCAGCCGGTGGTGAACTGAATGCCAGAAATAAAAATAAATGCCGTGTGCTTCTGCTGCGTCAACTTTTTACGTGCATTTTCGGGCGCAATTTCCGTCCATAAAACCCAACGCGCCACGTTATAAGATATCGAATTGAAGACGCGTTGTTACGCCGCTTTGTAAAGTGTTGAATTTGTGGCACATAAAAGTGTAAAACGTAAACAGTTACCTTTTGCAGAATACGTGGAAAAAACGATAAAGTTTGGTAAAAAATTTGCAGTGTGTTGAAAAAAAGCGGAACGAAGGGGCATTTTACGAAATTACGCATTTTGCTTCGTGCACAGCGAAGTGTCGCCGCGAGGTGTGGTGAGTGTGTCGCGCAATAGGTGGGGAAGTCGTGGGCGAATTGTAAAAAATGTGAAAACAGCTCAACGCGTCGTGTGGTGGAAGTAAAGACAAAAACAAAATTTGTTAAATCTACAAATTTGTAAATAAAGCAGAAAATTTGTAAATATCGCGAAACGCGACAAGTCGGCAAGCAGCATTGGAGTAGATGCGCAACTATGGAGAATAAGTGCAACAAAACGCCGAACAGCAACAACAAGTACTTGGATCATGTGTACTGTCACCCCAGCGATGGAAAGAACTACATTCGCGCCAATAACAACAACGCTGGCAATGGTGGGGGTGGCGCAACGGCGGCTGGGTCGGATCTGCTGGCGCTGTTGAAGGAGAACAAGCAGCTGAAAGCGATGCTTTTGCTGCACTTGGACCTAATACAGGCACAGAGCGATCAGCTGTTGGCTAAGGATAAGCAACTGAGCGCGCAGAATGCAGAGCTGGAAACGGTGCGCACGCGCAATACGCAACTGGAGACGCAGGTGCAGGATTTGCAGAAACAATTGCAGCGGCAGATTAAACGGTCGGCGGTGTCACCACCACCGCTGGCGAAAATCCAGCGCAAGTCGGAGCCGTCTATTGGCTTGAAGCTAACGACCGCGACGCTGACAACATCGAACGGCAGCGTGCCGGGTAGTGGTGTGCGAAACGTCATCGGCGAGTGCAATGGCAAGTTGATCAGTAAGATCATATTACACCGTGTTAACCTGCCTGAACGAAGTCCCAACTCCACCACCGCCTCGGACACCACTTCCGAAGCGGACGACAGCGCCAGTGTCAGCAAGACGCAGCATGAACGCGGTGACAACACCGAGCAGGACGATGACGACTATGAGGCCGACGAGGGAGCGTACAACTCGACTGAGGACAGCAATGATGCCACGGCGGCAATGCACTCGCAGCGGCTGCGACGCCGCGCGACTCCGACACTGACAGTGGCGCGAGGCGCCAAACCACTGCGTTCGTTAAGGCCACTAGTTAGCGCGCCAGTTGCAACTGCTGCTGCGCCGACGGCAACGCAGCCGACAGTAGCACCACAGACGAGCGTGAAACCAACAATGGTCAACGCCGGCACTAATGCTGGTGCCGGTGCGAGTGCAAACGTGCAAGTCTGTGTTACGCCTCCCACGCCAAGCCGCGGCAAACAGATGCCACTAATGCTATGGCACGCCCCCGAGTTGCACTCGGATGAGTCGGCTAGCTGTGATTCCATGGCGGAAACTGATCATGTAAGTCGTCTTTGAGTGCGTATGCAAAATAGCGGTTATCATAAATTTTCTTTTGCAGCGTTCGACCACGGGCACATCGCCAGCGTCCCTGAAACTGAGCGGTGAAATGAAGAAGGAATCTGGCGACATCAAGCACACCCCGACGCACACCCATTCGCACCAGCATGCAAAGTCGCGGCGTTGCGCCTACATCTCCACGCCGCACATGTACTGCACGCGCGAGTGGGAGGACGACGAGTTCCTGTGCGACTACGAGTTCATCAAGGAAGAAGCAGATGCGCTGCATGCCGACGCCCCCATGCTCGAAATACCGAAGTGGACTGAACACGAGCTGGCCGTCTCGTACTGCATCGAGGGCACCGAGGATCTGTCCGATGAGACATTTCTAAAGCGTCATACTAAGCTGGAGGTGGACGAGAAACGTCGCAAGAAGTGGGACGTGCAGCAGATACGCGAACAGCGCCGCATCGAAAAGTTGAAGCGACGCCACTGCAAAGACGAGATACAGGTGCCGCCTGAACAGCAGCCGTTGCTCAGTTTCTACCCCCAGGCAGACGCCATACAGACCATTTGTTTCGTCAGCGATCTGCCGGTGCAGGCCTTCGGCGAGGTGGTGCCAAAGCCGAACCTCGGTGGCGATTTTGTGCTGCCCTGGATGGAGGCAGCAGGAACGGGAGCAACCACCGCCGCAACGGTTGGCCTAGACAGTGGCTCGGTGGCGACACTGACCCGTGCCAGTCTAAGCACGCTGACGACGCAAGCGCAGCAGCAGCTGCTGAACTCGACGTTTGTATTTCTGAAGAAACGCAAACGGCAGCAGAGCTCATCCAATGGAACAGGCGCCTCGGCGCGACAACGGACGGCACGTGCAACTGCAGCTGCACCGACAACAACACACAGCACCACCTCTACGCAACTGGCGACAACTCTGGTTGCATCGGCGGTCGCCAGTAGTGAAGGCACAAAGTAGTTTAATTTTTTGGACTAACCCATTTTCACCGTGCAGCATAGCAATTTGAGGAGCGGTGAATTTTGAGGCGTTTTTTTTTGTATGATGAACATTTCGAAGGAACAGTCAGCAACTACACTCTGCGATAAAATTTGACTTAATTTTCACATAAACTAATTGCAAATTGCAATTTTCGCGTTTTTAACTGAAACTGGCTTTCAGATATATATGTACATACATATGCAAAACAAAGAGTGCTTGCGCTCTGACAGCAAATGCTGTGCTCAGTGTCCGAAGTCGAGGTCGACATTTAGACGCACAGTGTTATGCTGATTGCTGCAGCATTAGCCGATAAGGTGAAAAGTTCTAACTGTTTGTAACTTTACTCGCTTATGAGATTATCTAAAGTTCGAATCTCCAGTCATAATCGAATGAGCGTAATTTTCAACTGATCTATAAACTTTGTTCCCTCGCAAACTTCGGAAGTATTTGTGTAAAGATTGTAAATTGGTTTTTTGATAAATTTAAAACAAAAGATTGCAACGTCTCAAAATTCACACTTACAATGATTACTTGAACAAACTTGTAATTCCATTTTAGAGAATGCTTGGAAAGCCTTTAGGATTTGGACAATTTTTTGACGCAGCGAACTGAATGCATTTTTAGAGTGTAGAATAAGTTCAGTTTGACTGTGTTTTTCGCGCATCTCACTTGTTTAGAATTAAAATGTTCTTGGAAATAGTTGTTTATATGTCTGGCATGGATGTGGAGTTCGGAGGCCTGGAGGCAGGTATTGACATGTCGCGTTAGGGTAGCGTACATTAGATTAGGTAATACGGAACGATTTAAAAGTTAAAAACTTCTCAAATTAAGGACTCACGTAAACATTTGGAAGCATCTTATGATACGATAATGATGAATTTTCGCACTGGCAACAGACACGTTCTGTACACTGTAGTGGGTAATACATGGCTGTAGTCTCTCATTAGCCTTTATTTTATAGCAAGAAACAAATTAACTGAAATTTAAAATTATATTGTATATGTATAACGAACCCTTGTGTGGAGTGTAAATGAAAAAAAAGCAGGTCGGAGTATAGAACTGGCCCAATCCGCTAGAAATGGTCCTGCGCCATGTGACAAACAAGAAGGTGATTCGAGTTGGGTGTACGAGACGCAGGTGATGTTGAAAAGAATTCAGTTGACAGTTCGTTTGATGAGAAATTAGAAATTATGCGGTCTTCGTGAAGTCACTTTATGTCATCTTGTTAAATGCCAGCACGATTTTATGCTGAATGTGTACTGCTTATTAGTTATATTTATTGCGAAAAATACTAAATATTTAGTACTCTTAATGTCAACTAGCGTTTTTACGCAGCAAGTGGATGCAGCTGCCTGGCAACGAGCATCTATGTAAACTACACGGTCGCATTGTACTGAATTCCCCCAACACTTTTCGACATTTTAAAGTAATATCGCAGAAAGCTAAAATACTGCACCCCGCATGAATTTTTTAACATTATTAAAGCTTGCAGGCAGTTGTATTTCCATGCTGGCGGCAAATATCCCAAACTGTAAGCACATTCAAATAGTGAAGACCAAAAATTTATTTTGTTTAATTTTCTTAGCATTTAAAGCAGGCCTTTTATGTTATTTATATTGAATTGATATATATTTTTGAAATATTGGGTTGGCAATAAAGTAATTGCCGATGTTTTCATACAAATAAAACAAATTTTACATATAAAATTAACTTTAATCAATGATATATTTCCAGGACGCAAAGATTGAAATCAATAGTAATTTCATGTGGCAAAGTCCGAGTCAATTCCCAATCAAGCTTCATAGTGATAATTCGTTTCAAAGAAGGATCGAATTCATTGCGCTTTAGACGCATAGCCACACACATTTAACATCTTCAAAGTATCTGGCACGTTGTCTTTCTTTAAAGGCTTCCTGACCATACTTACTACGCGATTTCCCAGCAGCTTGCGCTGCGTTCGTTCCTTTACGGAAATATTAAATTCAATATGACGAAAACTCTTGTTTTCAGACTCCATTTTCGAATTGTTGTATATATGTGTCGAATCGGTATTTACTTAACTGCCAACCCAGAAGAAAAGAGCAGAGCACTCTTTGAAAATGTAACATTAGAGAATGAAATAATATCAAAATAATGGTAATTATAATAAAAATACAAACGATTAAGCAAACACTTGATTGGAACTGTGTGTAAATATCAGAAAGCTGTATTTTATTGCTCATTGATTAAGGAAATGCGCAGGACGGTCACCGCTGCCAGCTCGTACAGTTATTTATTTATTTTTTATACAGCAATGGCTGGCGCTGACCCTTTCTAATTGACATATGTATGTATGTAAGTATGTAGGTTTCGCTGCTGCCGTCTGCTGATGGGATCGGCCATCATTTGACACTTTGTGTGAGGTATTTGTCGGCCGTTGTTTGCCACACTTCGTCTATGGTGGCAAAGCTGGTGCGCCACAGCTGCTCAATCAACTTCCAGCCCTCCTCCTGTGTCACCAGCACGTAGTCATTGGATGGATCCAGCGAGTGCGTGTACGCGCCCATCACCAGGCTCTGCGCCAGGCGCGCGGCCACACAGTACTTGAGCAGTTCCTTCTCTTCGACGCTGATGGGGCGTATGGAGGTGTAGCCGGCTAGAAAGATGCCGCCGCTCTCCAGCGTCTTCGCCTGAAGCATCATGTACGTCATGGCGATGCCGATTTCGAAGATCACCGGCGATTTGTTGGTGTCGCCAAAGTCAATAATGGCCTTCACGCGATATTCGCCGCCATTTGGTGTACGTCGCTCCACAATGATGTTCTGCTCGTTGTAATCGCCGTGTATTATCTGCAGCTCGAGTTCGCTCAGCTTGCCCAGCACTTGCGTCTCGAATGCCTCGATTATCTCCTCGATCATGGCCTTACGTGTATGATCCTGCAGCACGTAAAGAAAGTCCTTGAGTTGTGCTATGGACTGTAGCATCCAAAGCGTCTTGTGTGATTCGTAAGCGGCGTGTTCGAAGTGCTAACGGTTAAAATTAATAATTTAAAGGCTCACAATCATTGCTGTTTACTTGGTTCTTACCTTCAGTGCTCTGTCTATGTTGGCAATGTACTCGCCACTCTGGAACAGCAAGTAGTTGGACATTTCCACCTGATGGAACATCTCCCCCGGTATGTACTCCAGCAGACGCACCACATGTGTGCCGCCGTTAATGTGCTCCAGCGTATAGTGCTTGCCGGTGACATTGGCGACGGGGCGGGGGCACTGTATGCCCTGTTTGGCTGCATTGGAGTTCGGGTGGGTCAATAAATTAGCTAATCGTTAAAGTAAATTGGGCTGGTTCGGCGCATATTTACCGAGAAACAGCATCAACTCGTTCTGCGCATCAACAAAATCTGGTTTTTTGGAGTCGTGTGCATTGAGAATCTTCAGGACGTAGCCATGCGGCCACTGCGAGGTGATGATGGGATTCTTTATATTACTGAAAGTGAAAGTCGAATAAATGAATGCACTTGAAACTTTGCCTTGGAGTATTTAATGCACAATTCGTCGCCTCAGAAAACGATTGTCGTATGTTGCATTGAGCCTAGTAAGACATACGGCATTTGCTTTCTCGACGAATTGTTTATTTAAAGTCTAGCTAGGAGCAGGTTAAACCTCAGCAAATCACATTTAAAAGTAACGATTTGCTATTCGCATTCACACAATGCTGATAATTAAATTTAAAATATAAATGGAGCGAGAAATTTAGTAGTGGGCCCATGCCGTCCAAAGAAAGGTATCTTTATTAAAAGAACATTTAGGCAGCACAGTCACAATGATTAACACTCCGATAACCGATAATTTTTTACACGGTCAAAGCCCAACAAGGTCCCCAGGGACCTTTTTTGTAATATTGCATATAAGATGTGTAATTTTATAATGTAGGGTTACAGAATGTGTCTAGATGTGTTTGGACAGCCAAAAAGTTTTGCTTCGTGTATATTTTTTTGTAAACACATGTGTATTTGTTACTACAGACAGATAGGTAAAAACGTATACAATACAAAATAATTGCATTTAGTTGCCTAACTTTGCTTTAGCTGTTCTTGCCGCTGCAAGTATGGCATTTTTTTTTAGAGTAATGGGTTTTTATATATATTTATTTTTATTTTTATTTTTATTCAGTTTTTCATTATTTGTGTATATACTTAGGCAATACCTTCAGCCATTATCAAATTAATAATGGAGTTTGATCATCGTCGTCGGAGTCAGCTTCAACCGCCAGAGTGACATTCAGTTCAACTTCAGCATCATATGTTTCATTGTATGGCAAGAAATCTTTGTAATTTGTCTCCTCGGTGAATGAATAAGGTTCTTCATTGTTTTCCAAATATCTAACCAAAGTCTGCATTACTGCTTGTTGTTCACTCATGCTCAGTTATGAAAGCGCGTACGGCGGCATATCAATTTGATCCCAATCACCGTACGTATTTTAATTTCAATGATTTATTTGAAATTGTGCTGCTATAAATATTTGGCACTAACTATTTATAGTTACTAACAAAAAATAAAATCAAATGACATGGAGCTACCTACAAGGTCCCTGCGGACCTTGTCGGTCATCGACGCCCTAAATGACTTCAATGCAATAGTTATGGTAGTAAAATACATGCAATCTTGCCGAAATCTATTTTAACAGCTTCTAAACATTCCATTTATAGAAGTCATAAAGTCTCAAGCTCATCACTCCCCCCGTATTGAAATGCCGCATCTTTTAAAACGCCATAGGTCCCTACGGACCTTGTTGGGCATCGGAGTGTTAACCAAACTTAACAACATGCTGCATTTGCTGGCGTAACGTATGTTTTTTATTTGCAAACATGTTGCTATTTATCATACTTTTTCTTGAGCTTAAGATAAAATGTTGGGTAAACATTTATTTAATTCATTTGAAGTTCTTCAAGTTTTAACACAGTCTTGCTTAATGCATATTTTTTTTTTATTTTTGAATTGCGCCTACATACATTTGGCACAAAATTAACTACCTCAGCAAACAAAGTGAATAAAATCACATGAAATATATAAATGTTGTTTGTTCAGTTTACGATCGCACAGCAATGGCTGCGATCAAAACACTATCAAAAATGTATGCTATTAAAATAATTCTTCTCTTAATTCTGCTCGCAAAGTTGAGTAGAAAATGTACAACGATTGCTGAAAGCTCACTATTTTCATTTCAAGGATAGTTTTTCGTATATGGCAATGCCGTTGTAACAGCTGCTCGGGTTTTGGCGCGGAATTTATTTTTCACTTTTGGGGCTGTAAACAAATTTAACTTGTCTCGATAGCAATCTTTATCAAATTTGGTTAAATTAGTCGTTGTTCGTAGTTGAAGCGGAAAATTGGTTATTTTCGTCAAACGCATTAATTGTTGCCAGAATTTGGCAGCGCTTGAAATCAGCTTCCTAATAATGTAGCCAAGTGCAGAAACACTGGATTTTAATAAGAAGCTAGTGAGATACTTGGTTCAATGGGTATCAGCGGTTTGATACCGTTTTTGGAGAAGGCCTCCTCCAGGGTGCACTTAAAGGATCTAAGCGGTTGGAGTGTGGCGGTTGATGCTTACTGCTTGCTACACAAGGTATTCAATTTGTTTTTATTAATTGGTTTTGTAATAATAATTGCCTGTCTCTGTCGTTCATTCTGAAGGGTGCTTTCGGGTGTGCAGAGAAGCTGGTGAGGGGCCAGGATTCCGACCAGTATGTAAACTATTGCCTGAAGTATGTCGACTTAATGCTGGGTTTCAACATCAAGCCGATTCTTGTCTTTGACGGACGACACCTACCCGCGAAGGCTTTGACCGAAAAGCGCCGCCGACAAAGTCGCAAAGAATTAAAGAAACGCGCTGCCGAGCTGTTGCGTTCGGGTGAAGTCAAGGCAGCGGAGTCATGTATGCGCCGCTGTGTGGACGTGACGCACGAAATGGCGCTGGGTCTCATACGTCAGTGTCGCCAACGTAACGTTGACTGCATTGTGGCTCCGTATGAGGCGGACGCGCAGCTGGCTTGGTTCTGTAAAATGAAGTTGGTGCAGTGTGTGATAACGGAGGACTCTGATTTGACGGTGTTTGGCGTACAACGCATCATCTTCAAGCTGGACCTAAACGGCGCAGGTCTGCTGGTAGATGCAGAGAAGTTCCACCTGGCGATGGGTTGTAGTGTGGAGAAGTACTCGCTCGATAAGTTCCGACGCATGTGCATACTGTCGGGCTGCGACTATCTCGACTCGTTGCGAGGTATTGGACTAGCGAAAGCATGCAAATTCATGCTGATGACAGAGGAAGACGACATGTGGCGTGCGCTCAAGAAAATTCCCAAGTACTTGAATCTCAAGAATATGGAGGTGAGTAGACCAGTTTCTGGGAGTGAGTAGCAACATGAATTATATGTTATATTTTGCATTGCAGGTGGACGACGAATATATTGAACAATTTCTGCAAGCAGAGGCTACATTCAAGTACATGTATATATTTAATCCGCTTAAGCGTTGCATGGAGCGTCTGAATGCATTGAAGGACTCTGAAACGGAAGAGCGCTTCTGTTGCAATGCGGGCACTCCGTTGGAGGATACAGAGCAGGCTCTGCAGTTGGCGCTGGGCAACCTCGATCCTTTCACCATGAAGCAGCTAGACAACTGGCACCCTGACCGAGCTGGTGGGCTGGCTCAGGCAGCACCAGCTGGCAAACGGATACTACGCGCCGAGCACAAAAGTATTTGGCGAGCCAATTTCACACCTCCCAGCTTGTGCAATCAGAAAGTGGTGGAAGAGAAAACCACAAACTGTGCGCTGTTTTTCAAAAAGGTAGACTTAATCAGCAAAAGTGTTGACGAGGAAATCGCAAACAACAACCGTGCGGAGCAGGCCAAGCCCGACGAGGCGGAGATATTCTCCATATACCAGGAGAAGGTTGAGGACCTCTATGAACCAAGAGGAAAGCGTTATCGTAGTAACTGCGATGACGATAACGATACTTCGTCGTCACATGCACCTATTGTCACTGCATCAAGAGCACATAACCCCTTTGCTAAACTACATTCGGCCACAGTCAACTCGTCGATAGCTGTTTGTGAAAATAATTCGCTGCTGAAGGTGTTAAGTCCTAAAAAGTTGAGCATGGGAGCAATATCTGAGCGGCACCCGTGCTCCAAGCGACTGATCAGTGGGGAGCAAGTAGTCGAAGTGAAAAGTCGCTTCTTTGTGGAGAACATAAATAGAGTGAGCAAGAGTCTGTCGTTTGTATGCAAGCCGGATATCACTGACGAAATCGACAAGATTGAAAGTCTGTCACAGCAGCAAGAGAAAACGCGGGCACAGCTATATGAGTCGCCGTCGCCCAAGAAATCCGCAAAGCCTGCAGGCGGAGGAAGCCTTGCTGAAAGTAGTGTTGAAGTTGAGAAGGAATCAAACGTACAGTCATTTGAGGAGCAAACGAATGAAGACAGCAAAAGCAGCCTAGAAAGCGTTATACTGCTATGCGATGAGGACAGTAATTTGGAAAGTATTAACGAATCGTCAGCACTCTCTTCGTCCACGTTACCTACTTCCGAACAGAAATTACAGTTTAAATCAATTGAAACGCAAACAAAACGTTTAGGCCTATCAAGGCAAGTCAAGCCTAGCTCGAGAGCGACTAAAGCTAATGCTAGGTCTGTTAAAGAAAAAAGCGCAGCAGTCAAGTCAAATCAGACGCTTTTAACCAAGTTTGGCTTTCAACAACGACCCATCTTAAAGTAGTAATGTGATATATAGGTATAGTTATATTAGTTTATTGTGCTTGTTATTGATCGAACGGCGGCGTAATGATTGCCCTGATTCAATTGTTGTTTCGTAGAGAAAAATTTTGCTTTCACTTCACACATTGCCACAATTGAAGTTGGCCTATTTATAAGTATGCTAATTAAGTTTATACAAACAAGTAATGGGTAAATGTAAACCTAGACCACAATCAGATGTTTTCGTATCTGAAAGCATTTGCCTACAATTGAAAAAATAAAACCCGGTCAATATTCAATTTCAATAATGACAAAGATTACACTATAAGAAATAAATTGTTTCTATTTAAAAAGCGGCTATGTATAGAAAACTATAAACCAAAATAGCTAAAATCGCTTGCTCCAACATTCAATTTAGCACAAGGGAAAAATCCCTCGCAGCCGCGGTCTAGTGAAGCTATCGGTCTTTTGTGCCGATGCACAAATACAATGTTGTGTACTTGTAAGCGGATGATAAACAATCGGTCACGTTCGATTGCCTTCCATAATTGTCGTAGAGGAGAATTGTCAGTGTTGAAAAAACAAAAACGGAAAATTAAAAAATCAACTTTAGTAGCGCGAGTAGTGCTGTAGTAACAGTCTAAAATAACGTAGAATGTATGCACATTTGCGCTGTGTGCGCACGGCAGGTGATGCAACAACTTTATGAGCTTTATCTGTTCGCTACGTCTTTTCAAGGGAATAGAAAATAATTTTCCCTTATTCATGGACAGCACTCACCTATCTGGCTTGATCAAGTAGTTGCGATCATCGTAGGAGATCAGCTCCGTGATCTCGTTTATCGTGATGCCGTACAGGCGGCGCGCCAGCGACTCCACGTCCTCCGGATTAACCTTCGGCCTGATATTCGCGCCCGGCTGAAGCACTTCGCTCTCGTTGGGCTTCATGCTCGGCGGCTCGGTGGTATCCGCTGTGCCGTTGTTGTTGGCAGCAGTGTTATCGCCCCCGTTGGTATGACCGATGACGTATTTGGCCGTGGCGTCGTACTCGTGATTAAGCGTATACGATTTCTTTGAGAGATTGCTCAGCTCCACATTGTTCCACTGTTCCATGGCGCAGCCGCAAACCAACCCGTTCTTTATATGTGTACGTGTGTATAATGTGCTCCTGCAATAAGTTCAGTTTTGAATTGGTACTCCAACTTGTCAAACGCTACGCTGCGATTGTGCTCTTCTCTGTTCACCGTCACGATCGCAAATGCCGTACACGATATTCTCTGCTGGCATGCACGCAACAACCGGACCGGGTCGGCCGCAAATGTCCGTCTGTGTTGATTTTAGTTGACTGCTTACGAGCGAGCGGCTTTTGCTGCTTCTTCTTTTTTTATTATTGTTAATTTTCTTTTTGTTCGTCTTATGTGTTTTTGTGGTGTACGTTAGTTATTTACATTATTTGTTTAAATTTGTATTGACTCTTTTTATCTACGCTCCATTTCTGGCCCCGCCACTTGTCATGATCCGCTTGCAGGTTTGTGTGCTTGTGAATTTATTCTTTCACAAAGTTGTTAGCACAACTTAAAAATACTTCGCCCTCAGCTGCCGCCTGCCCACCCGCTGCGACTTAGTGCCCAGACGAGCGCGCACACATAAATCGCCGCCACTGGTTGGATATCATTGTTGACAGTTTCAAGTGATAAGACGACAAGTCGCTTATAACGCTTCAAATAAATGAAAAGGAAATTTCTCGTTCTAAATTTGATATTCTGCACTGCGATGCGAATTTGTAAAGCCTGCAGCTGGATATGGACTGGTGCGTGTGGCAGCCAGCGGCCGCCGAGAGGCACTTGTTCGGCTGCACAATTGAATTTAATGGGTAATGGACCAGTAATCGGATTATCCCAATTGTGGCAAATTGAGTTATCTATCTACAAGAGCACCGGCGCCTGTTCCAGTGGGTGGTTAAGTGCCGTCCGCGCAGTTTCAGGCTATTGTTTGCGTCTTGAAATCTACAAAAGTTTTTTTTTGTGTTTTCAATTTGTTGCGTCAAGGGACAGTTGAAAATTCCATCTAATTCAAAGTAGTGCGACTAACTACTGGCTGACTAACGGGCGATTGCTTAATGTGAACGCCAGTAAAATGTAATTTTCGATGCTGCCGAAATGTTTTGTAAGTTCGGCAAAGAACATTTGCGCAACTCTAAATTTGAACGATAATTGCTTGTGATCATTTGATGTGCCCAATTGAATGAGTACAGCGCACGTTCGCCTCATTACACAGACAAAGCATTGTGTGTGCGGATGCATTGAAAACTGAAACCAAGTCTGAATAGAATAATTTTTCGGCTTGGATAAAAAAATCTAACCTATTTCTCTGATATCGTATTTGCAGTCTTTATAAACGAGCATCAGCAGTCGGTTAGTAATTTTTTTAGAGGAACGTAGATTTCAAAAAGCGAAAATATTTGTTGCATAGATTTACTAAACGAATAATGCTGCTAGTCAAATTTTCTGTTAATTTTTATTTGTGTTGTGCTGTTTTTTTTATTCACTTATGAGTTAGATTTCGTTTACGGCTTTCGTATCTGGAAATGCCTTATTTTCCACAATGGAACTTTTATATTTCAGCTCCACGATGTGACTCACCAATGGAACGCCGAACTCGAGCATCAGTCGCCGTGAGTTGTTGACCTAAAAACAAACGTCAAGCCAGCAGGTAGAGTGCATTCGCTTTCGAAAACATAACAAATTTGCAGCAAAACAACGCCCTACTAGAAATCACGCAAAACAATCACGCATCAAGAGTCGAACTGATCTTGTCGCGCTTATATAAAACAATCGTTATGTTAAAACCAGTTTTGTGTAGAACACCAATTTAACGTGACTTTTATGGTTTTTAGTGTGGTATACGATTTGTTGGTCAATGCACAAATCTACTAGCAATAGCTGAGGAAACGCGTGATCAATGCGATAATTTTATGTGCATTTGTTGTGTCGTTTTGGCTTTTGTTTTGCTCACTTAATCGTTTGGTTTTGCCTATCTTATCCAAGGTGTAGTTCGTCGTTGTTGCTGAGACTTTTATTGACATTTGTAATTATACTCTTTTGATATGGAAAGCTACTGATTTAATCGTGGTTGAAGACATGCGTCAGCCTAAAAGCTTTACGAAAGCTAAACCAAACTTAAGGGCTGCTGCTGGAACTAATAGTCGGCCTGTTTGTTCTTGGCAAATAAGATACAATTGATTGTTATCAATATGTTGTGCGATGGGAAAATGTGATTAAAAATATGCATTTTGCAAGTTGTAGATGTGTATGAAAATATTTGTACGCGTGTTGACTTGGCAACTGCCCATTCAAATCGACAATATTGGATGACAAAGCGATTCGATAAATACTCTGCGGCTTTTATAGTTTAGGCTAAAACTAAGTATTATCCAGCAATAAAGAAAATTTAATTAAGTCCCGAATTTTCGAATTCCCTTGGCCTTCCTTAGCACTTCGTCAGTTCGTTCTGGCTACACTTCGCCATGATGCAACCCTGCGTCTTGGCACATCATACACATATGACGTATGTAAACATAACCTCCTGCATGGATTTGTTTGCTAGATAGTGCAGCCAGAGACAATTGTCTCTTTTTTTGGATTTAACTTTTCAATGACACAAATGAAAGAAAATCTCTATTCAATTCAAAGAAGTCTAAGTGGTAATTCACAAAATGGATCAACTGTATGTGGAAATCGAAATATGTACGCGAAACGCTACAACGGAGATTTATACCAGCGTCACGTCGTTTGTGGCGCTCTACGTATATCGGTTCCTCCGCTCGCCCAGCAACATTAAGTTGAATTTCGTGCTCACTTCGCTGCAGGGAGGAAAGCTGAAACTGCGCTCCGAGTCGTTGCGCCGCGAACTCACCGAGGAGAAGATTCTGCGCAAGGAAGCGGCCGATGTGGAGGCCATACGCGACTTGCGTCTGCCCATTTTCGCCAAAGAGAAGAACACTTTCATAGCGGGGATGTGTGCCGTGTGCCGCGAGCTGGTGGCGCGACAGAGTTGTCCGGAGCGGCGTAAGCTGCTCGGCTTTAAGGGCGCCTGCTTACTGGCGCCAGCCGAGGCGTCAATATGGACGCGATTTTGCGAAGTCGATGTGGTGGTGGCAATCAATGAGCTGTTGTGCCTGCAAGCGAGAGGGCAGCAATTGGACGAGATGCCGGTTGAGGTGCCCCGTTTCGAACGACATATGAACGAGCCCGTGCGCATGCACAACATCTACAAGCTGGCGCGGGAGCAAGCCAATCAACAATTGCAGAAGAGCGGCGTTGGGCCAAAACAGCGGCGCACTAAAGTGATGGTCGAGAGCGGCAGTGTACCCAAGGAGCAGTTGCCCATTGAGCATCGGTTTGCGGAGGGCATCAGCTTTACCATTGCCGATTTGATACTGTACGCCTGCATGCGTTTGATTTTCCAGCGGTGTCCGGGCATGTTGGTGCACTTTCCCCTGACCAGTACTTGGCTAAGCGAGGTAGTACAATGATTATTTGGTGGTAGCGGGGCCTACACAAGATTGTTTCGTTTCAGATTGATGCATTCGATCCCAGCTGCCAACTTGTACTCGACGAGCTGCACATGCTCCCACAGATAACGGACCAAAATTCACCTGAAGCAGTGCTGAAGATTCCCGATTGTGAAGCAAGTAGTCTGTACAAGAGCGACCCGAAGCGCTACAAACCACGCAATCGCATCTATACTGCGCAGGGCGAAGTCGACGCTGCGCTGGCCAAGCTGCAGGCGCTTCAACTGGATTTCACCAGCGATTGTAGCACTGTGTACAGTGACAGCCGCATTGACTGGAATACCATAGAGCCCGAGCATGAGAAAAGTTCGGCGCTGCCACGACAGCGCATTGAACGCAAGCGACAGCAGTTGGAGAACTTGGCAAACGCTGTAGTATCATTGGCCGAGTCGGGTGACCGCATTGTCGACTTTTGCAGTGGCACCGGCCACTTGGGCATTTTGCTGGCATTACAGCTGCCGCAGTGTACAGTGGTGCTTATGGAGAATAAGGCCGTTTCGTTGGATCGTGCCAAGAAACGCGCTGCCGAGTTGGCGCTCAAGAACTGCCACTTCTACCAGTGCAACATAGACTACTTTGAGGGCCAGTTTGAGCTCGGCACATCGCTGCATGCGTGTGGCACGGCCACGGATATTGTTCTGCAGCAGTGCCAGCGCTCGCGTGCGAAATTCGTGTGCTGTCCCTGCTGCTACGGCTCGCTGCAGCCGATGCCACACATCTCGTATCCGCTAAGTCAATGTTTCCGTACGGTGCTGAGCGCCAAAGATTACCTGTACATTGCGCACACGGCTGATCAGGCGCACGAGCTGGGTACACTCAATTGCCGCCCGGAGACTACTGTGCAGGGCCAGCTGTGTATGGACATTGTAGACACCGATCGCAAGTTGCAGGCGGAGGAAGCGGGCTATGACGTCACGCTGACGAGACTCCAGCCCGAACAGTGTACGCCAAAAAATCGACTGCTGGTGGGGCGTGTTGCACCGGCCAGTTGACACTTAAGTGGTCGGCCCACACTTGTAGATCTTCCATTTTTAAAACGATGCACAATAAAGTTGATTACTTGAAAATCGTGAGCGACCGCGAATTTTCGACCCATTTGCTAATCAATTAGTCTTTTATTTACACTACATGCATCATCACAATCGATATAAAGAGCTTCGAGTGCGAGCGGTGGCCAATGCTGAAATCCAATTCAACTTCACAACTTTACCTCTACATTATTTATAAATTTTATTTGTAATTTCTCTTAAGCCTTGTTGAATTTCAATTGAAAAACTCCACCACGTAGCGCCAACACCAGATGAAGCACGGAGCCCCCTTGAACTTTGTAATCGGCAGCGGTTTTATCATCATTCCTAAAAGAGGAAAGTGCACACACATTGCCAGTAGTAGCACGTTATCACGATTTCATGACGGTGCCCTTGTAGGCCACAAAAAATGTAGGCCATCCCTAAATTCTCACTTACATCTGCTTTCCGGAAAAGATCAACCGCTGCTGTTGCGGGGGGATGCCCTCTTTCTCTTCAACACGCTCCTTGATTCGATCAACCTTGTCTGTGGGCTCGATGTCGATTTCGATTTCTTTACCGGTGAGCGTCTGCAAGCACATACCAGCCTCCAATTAGTCAGTAACAATACAAAACAATACAAAGAACAAACGAATTCGACAATGACTCAAGCAGCGCCCGGATATTTCCCCGAGCACAGTGCAGCTGCCTGTCATCCGTTGTTGCTGGCACAATGATTCGCAAATTCCTGCACTCACCTTCACTTTTATCAACATGCTGCGTGTATGGAAAGTGTTTTATTGCGGATTTCAGTAGCTTCCTCCAACGATATCAGTCCAAAAGCGTTTCCAGCTACCGTTTGCCAAATGTTATCGGCTTTTGTATTTTTGTAAAATTTACCGCAATCGCTTGCCAAAAAAAAGTGTAGAAAAGCCGATTTGCCCCCAGTTAACAGCGTTGCTGGCGAACAGCTGTTGTAGAATCGGCAGCGCCGAAACAGCGCACAGGGTGCAACCACACAAAATAAACGTGCACAAATGCTTTCGGAATTGTTTGTAAAGGAGGAGTTCGATTAAATCAAACTGAAACAAATTTTTAAAACAAAAAACTAAAGTTGAAATGAAATTTCAGAAATTTATTTTTAACAAGTACGAAAAAGCTAGCTGGCGGAACCGAAAGGCTCATGGTTATACAATTTTGATACTATTTCCAGAGATTTGGTACAAAACTGGAAACTGATTTATCATCCCTGGAGTCATACACAAGTAGATAGGTTTATTTTTTTTTTTAATTTCACCGTAACTTCAAAAGAACAATAACGGTACAAAATTAAATGGATTTAAATTAAAATCTTAGGTGCATATCCGAGATAAAATAAAACCATTTTGTTTTAGAAAAATCCACATCTTGCGGAGTATTGAATACTCCTCTTGCTGCATAAGCAATTTTTACATTTTCGAAGTTCATCGCCCATTTTACAAACAAGAAATAGATTGTCCTTACTGGCAACAAATAGGATACGCGAATTTATTTTAGATTTACTATTTATAAAAATTAACAAAATAATTATCTAACAGTTTTACTTTATTCACTAAAAATAACTAAATTGGTTGAAAACATGTTACTGCTCGTGAGTGGTGAGATCACATCTTTGCCATCGACGTAGCTAAGTTAATTTTTTCAGCTTATTCAGTGTGCTGATCTCTTGCGCAATAAGTCGGATATCGCGCGCATAAGTGCGACAGCAACCGCCAATGATTTTCGCTCCCAATTGCGCCCACTCGGGCACATAATTCGCCAGCGGCACACAATGCTCGCGACCCATCCAGCCTTTTGCCACATCGTACACCTCGCCGCTGTTCGGATAGACCACCAGCGGAATCTTGTCCTGGTCAGCGCGAGTGCCGTTCAGGCGCTTAAATAACGGCGTCACAAACTGTAACGACAAATATGCAGTTATCAGGATTATTGCATTATTTGGGTTTCCTTGAAAAATTTGACGTTGTTATACCTTGGGATGCACACAATTCACGCCAATGGCCAGACAGTTGTCCTGCGCCTTGCGCTCCTTCAGTAGCTCCCAGATTGACAGAGCCGCCTGCGCAAAGTCCTCACCATGCGCCAGTGTCTGCTCGTCCTTGCACTGGAAAGCCACCCAGAATTTCACATCGGGATAATCATCACAGAGCATCTCGACTAAGGCTTCCGCCTCCATTTGGCATGGAATCGTTTCGATAGCCAACGCATCCACGCCCGCCTCTATGCAGTCATCGATGCGCACCCGATGCCAGTCGGTGATCTGCTTCGCTGGCACATGGTCGGCATAGGCGCCGGTGTATTCCGAGCCGTCATGCAAGTGGGCGCCAAAGGGGCCAATCGACGCAATAATCATTGGGAAGCCTACGAGCAATGTAATGTACGCCGATACCAAGAAAAGGTGCGAATTGTTAGAGTATACCTTCGGGCACCTGTATGCCTGCCTGATAGCATTCAGCGAGATACTTCTCCTTGGCGATGTGCGCCAGGCGCACTGTTTTCTTTATCACGTTGTGCGCCTGCTCCACATCCAATTCCATATGCTCCATATAACCATCGACGCTGCTCTGGTAGGTGTTGGTTAGTATTACATCAGCGCCATCTAGTCAAATTGTAAATCATTCATAAATTTATTAATGTATGCAACGATTAGATTCGGCAGCTGTGGCACTCACTTTGCAAAAAGTCCAGATGTGTATCGATGACCGCAGCAGGATTTGTGGCATTGAAACGGGCGCTCCATAGCGGATCGCCATCAACGGCATTGCCCACATGGACCGTCATCTGTGTGCCGAAGCCGCCATCTTTTGTCAAAATACGTGTGAGACCCATGTTTGTGTTGTCTTATTTGCCTTGAAAACAGAATGTGAAAACACTTCGTTACATTTTCTTTCTTCACAGTTTCGTTCAAAAGTTGAGACCTGGTGACGTATTTAATTTTTTACCAAATAAAAAATACGTGTGTGTGTGTGTGTGAATAATCAAAAGATATATGCAAATTTACAAACATACATATTTATATGTCGTTAATTAAAACCAAAAGTCTAAAGCAAAACAAACCACAACAATCCTGGGCCGCAAAAATAGCTTTAGACATGTTTGTATGTACGCGTGTTTGTGTATCGCCAGTGATAAGACCGAGCAACGGCGGCACCTCAGCGCGTTATCGTTGCGTGTTTTCAATATATATATTAGCTATGTACGTGTTTAGTGCGCAGTCTCTTTAGGCGATCTAGTGGGAGCCTTGACATCTGGCTGATATGAACAATTGGCAGACGCGAGCGAGTACCCGAGCTGCAGCCGCACTGCAACATAAACTCGACCGCACCTTTAGGTAATTGTAAATGTTTTCTGTTGCAATGGTTTTGGCCAATACGAAATAACCCAATACTTTATTACATATACGTTTTTTATTTTAATTTACGATTATGTTCGCGCCATGGTCGTCAAGCAAACTGTTCATACGGGTGCAATGAACTGATTACTTCAGTTGCTGATTGTTACAAATGCTGTCGTTAACAGAATGCACAAAACAGGGCAGCAGTTGCAGCTGTTACTAGGCTAATCTGTTTGATAATATTATTAAAAATAATTCAGCTTAGTTGAGAGTCGGGTCAAAACAATATACGTATACGTATTTTTCTTTAATCAGTGGTTAGTGCCCCGCCGACTCGATCGAAGTTCTTTTTGTGTAGGTGTGATTGCAGGTTTGCCTATGTTTAGGTGAAAAAATGAAAACACCATGTTTTTGAATTTGGCTGTGTGCCTTAGTTTCAGTTTCTTAAGATAAAAAGGTTAAAACGTTTCAGTTTTACTAAAAGTTAAGTCATTGAAGTTGGCTGTGTGTATACAGTGGACGTCTAGTATAAGGAATTTTCGATTTAACTTACGGCCAAATTTTTTCCATTGATGGTTCTATATAACAAACGAAAGTGAAATTTGCTATTCGATATAACGAATATTTTTGTTGTTTTTCACCCTTCGAATTGTTTTTATTTGAGCATTCACATTCTTTACAATAATAACGATATTTGGTCCGTGAAGTGCGTTACCTCAATTGTTTTTGTTTTTGTTACACCTTTCAAATTTACGTCAAGTTACCAACATTTTCAAATTCTGTTTGTATGCATTGCTGATCAGTTTCACAGAATTTGTTTAGCGTTCGGTCGGCGTTTTTCTTTTAAAAATTAAAATTTCAATAATCAATCAAGAAGGGTAAAGAGCCAATCCGCATCGAAGACTTTTTCACTGTACACACATAGCCATTTTTGTATTTTGAAAATGCTGGAATAAAATAAGATATTTGTTTAACCTTCTGTCTGTCCTTTGCTCAAAATTGTCAGGATGATCCAACCAAACTTACTGACAAATCATGGAGAAATGTTACACATAAATCACAAAAGAAAAGGGGAATACCCCGAAAAGTGTTTTCCGCGATTTGTTATTGGGTTGTAAGCGTGATTAACACTAAATAACACAAGTAGGCGAGTGCACAAAGCCGCTCAACCGTTTTCTTAATTCCACCTGGGGTCAAATAGAGCCCAAGGGACAGGCTGAAGGTTAAAAACTGAATATGTGAGACTTATTTCTTTAAGAGGGATGGTTTAAAACAAAAAAATTTCAATCGATTTAACGAATGTTTCGATCTAACAAATTGGGGGTACAACATAAGATTCTTTATATTGGACGTCCACTGTATTTCTTTTCTGAGGTGTCCTTATTTGAATGTCATCCTAGAGGCCGTAAACGAACGGCACCTAAGTGTCGATAGTGAATATTAACTATTTGATATGAGCAGATCCAATTTAATTCCACACACATGCACACACACACACGAGTGTTGTCTATCACGTTTTGTCCAGCTCACCTTGATTCTATTAGTATTCTAAACGCAAAAGTTAATGTTCACCAAAAATAACACAAACAAATAACAGTGTTCACTTTTAGACGTGTGATGAGATTAGCACTTGTCGCGCTCGTAAGTGCAATATCAAAGTTTGAGCACTACCGATTTGTGTATTTATACGTGCGAAATGGACTCCGCCAATCTCCAGACTCAACAGATGCGCGTCTGGTGATCGTTTA
The DNA here is from genome assembly GCA_963971225.1 of Melieria omissa. NCBI lineage: Eukaryota > Metazoa > Arthropoda > Insecta > Diptera > Ulidiidae > Melieria > Melieria omissa. The sequence continues at coordinate 152,398,628 of OZ020267.1, forward strand.
AATCACTTCACAGACGACCCAACGATTTTATAATTCGGGTGTTCGCAGCGTTCCCGTTAATATGGCTCCGAGACCGTGTTTGCCGCAGTTGACGCTTATCAGGCTGGCCTACGGCGACGAGTGGACTTGTTGTTGTGCGGCGATAAGACTGCTTGCCGCTAAAGGCAAGTGTTTCGTTTACATGTCGCTGATAATTTATTCTACTAAACCATAACACTGCAATACCCACAACTGGCTCCGCGTCAAAACTAGCTTTTATGTAGACAAAGTAGTAATTAAAAAAAAAAAAAAAAGAAATAATTGCAATTTTTGCGCGGCGGTGAATGCGGATTTGCGCGCGGACGAATTGAATGAATAATTAATTTGTTTTTGCTTTGATTTTTCTTTAACACATACACATACGTTACAAAAATAATTTGTCTGTGTGTTGGTAAAAAAGTGACGGTTGATTGTGTAAGCGTTGATTTTGTTGCAATCATAAGTAATGGAATTGGATTGAATTCTTGTAAGTAATTGAAATAATTGACTTTTTGAAAAATGAAACTTTTAAAACTTTTTCATGGTCGCTTAACCCACTTTTGTAGTTTTTAAAAAGCGTAAACAACAAGCGTTAAAGCCTTTAACAACCCATTATCAAGATGACACTTTAAGTTCATCTTGAAAGAGACGAAGACCCACTAGTACAGTCCAGCAATTAAAATAATCGCACATTTACGATGATTATTTTGGCAAAGTACTTCGCAAAAAATTCCACAGCATTATTCAATGTTATATAATACAAATTTGATAAAAAGAAAGAAAACACGCCGATTCTCCCGGTTGCAGAGAGACGTACGTCTGCCGCACTGCTGGTCTGCTTGTCGGCCTGCGAATGATAACCTTTCACGTCCTACCGCCACGCCGCTACGACACCCCATGTCGTAATGCTTCGACTTTGGTCAGTTCAGCACATCAATCCCCGGCGTTTGCGAATGCGAAACGAAGCGGCTTATTGGCTTGAAATCACTTGATGGCATTTTTATTTATACTTTATACTTATTTATACTAGTTTTTTTGAAAGACCTTGCGGTGTCTGCGCATAGCTAGTGGGTTATTGTTTTTGTTTTTGCCATGTTTTTTGCGCATGTAATAATTCAGAAGCCGTACTTGACAAAATTTTATTTTGATTAGAAATTTGTTTGATTTTAGGTCAAGCTTACTTGTGGCTAAAAATGTGACGAGAATAGTTTCCACTTATCTAACGTGTCAGTCGTTATGTTTATTTAAAAAATATGCAATTAAAAAATACAACGCGCTTATTTAATTATTATTTCCAATGTTGTCAATGCATTTTCGAATTCTTAAGATATCCTCCGGATAGACGCGACAGCAGCCGCCGATAATTTGCGCGCCCAGTTGTATCCATTCCGGCACGTATGATTCGAGCGGAACGCATTTGTCACGTCCTATCCATTCGCCTTTCGCGGCGTTGTAGATTTCGCCTCTGTTGCTGTACACAATCAGCGGTATGGCAGTGCCTTCCGGCGACTCGTGCAGCGTTTTGAAGAGCGTTCGCACGTGCTGCAAACACGACCATACATACATAATTAAAAGGTATTGTAAGCGTTACAATTGTCAGTCGCGTACCTGTGGATTCAAGCAGTTGACGCCAATGGCAATTAGGCGCTTCTGCGCTTGTGCTTCTTTGACCTGTTTCCAGAGTGAAAGCGCCGCTTCCTTGAAACTATCGCCATGCGCCAGTGTTTGCTCGTCCTATAGAAAGAGGTTTTATTTACAGCGACAAGTACTTAAATTTGTGCTTTTGATTACCTTGCATTGGAATGAAACCCAGAATTTAACATCCGCATAGTCGCGCAGCAACATTTCAACCACAGCCTCTGCTTCCATCTGTCACACAGTAAATATTTGTATATATTCTATATGGAACACTTTCTGCAGGCATGTAACCCACCTGGCAAGGAATGGTCTCAACAGCCAGACCATCCACTCCCTCTGCCAGACACGCCTCAATACGCGCACGGTGCCAGTTTTGTATCTCCTCCTTCGAAATGCGTTTCGCATAGCTGCCATTGTACTCGGAGCCATCGTGCAGGTGCGCCCCATAGGGGCCAATGGATGCCATAATCAGCGGCAGACCCGGTTCTATGCTGCCATTTTCCTTGCGTACCATGTCTGTGTATTTGGCTTTGGCCTCTTTGGCGAGTTGTACGCTCTTGCGCATCAGCTGAATACTTTCCTCCCGGGTTAAGTTCAGATGCCGCATGAAGCCCTCAATGCTAGATTGGTACGTATTAGAGAGAATGATCTGTGCGCCATCTGTAAGAGAAAATCTTCTAAATCACTGTCACATTTCTGTATCGAACTTTGCACTTGGATGGATGGATGGATGTGAGGGGGGAGCCGAGGAAATAACCTAAGGGAGGTCATTACCTTAAGCACTCAGGCTTTAAAGCCCATTGTACTTAAGGCACAAGAAAACGGTTAAAAGAGGAGATGGGAATAGAAAAGAGAAAGTGGGTGGAAAGGGAGAAAGTGTAAGTTTCCCAGACTCATGAATGAATCTCAGGAGATTACACAGGGTTTGAGAATGAACAGAACTTTGCACTTACTTTGCAAGAAATCCAAATGTGTTTGAACCACGGCAGTGGGGTTTTTCTGGTCGAAACGCGAGCCCCACAGTGGATCACCATCGATTTTCTCCTGCACATTTCGCTCCAGCTGCGTTGAGAAGCCGCCACATTTCACCAAAACACGCTGCGGCCAGGCCATTCTGACCACTTGGCAGCGTTGCAAACAGTCGCTTTGATGCTGGGCGCGCGCTTCAACAAATCTGATCGCTGGGGTTTATCCAGAGGACAGCCAGAACGAAGGAAAAAGGGAAGAACAAATCAAAATAGAAGGAAATTATTTTCGGTTTTGACGCTGCTCGACTGGCTGTGAGTAGTACTTGGCACTGGGGCAACGTGTCGCAGTCTCGAGAGGGTGGAGTGTCGTTTTAGTGCAATTCCAATTGGCTACTTTGGTGTTACGCGATTGAAAGTTCGGAAGTGGAATTGGCACGTAAGAGCGAATACTTGTTTGGTAAAAATAAAAATATTGGTTTGTTGTTGTGGTTGTTGCGATAAGTTTACTTTTACTGCTGCTATTGTTGCTTGCCGTTTATATTGTTGTTGCTGCAGGCATATTCATTCCGTATCGCACTGCCAACTTGACGATATTTGTTGTCTTATTTTTTGTATTTTGCGCTATCGTTGCTTGTGGCTATTGATTTACTCTTTGTTAATATGGACTTTCCGTTGTGTTGCTTTCGCAATATATCTCGTTTTCCTCACGTATTTTTGTTATTCGCTGAAATTGCAGTTGTGCCACTTACTTGCTGTCGTTTTGCCTGTTCTCGACGTTTTGTGCGAACGAAAAACGAACGAACGCAATTTGCCAAAATACCCTTCGCAGCGCCACCAACACCTCTTCCAACAACCACATCGATTAAGAGCAACAGTTTCAACAACAACAACAACACCCCAGCAGCGTCAGCACTAGTAAAGCTGTCGAACAGCTGACTTGATTCGGTTGCCCCTCTCTTTCGGCGAAGCACACCATGACCGTGGTCGATGTGTATGCGTGCGGCACAGTAACCTTGACATTGGATTCGGCAGACTGCAGCCTGCAAGCTAAACATGGCTGCCTGTCGAAGCGGCATGCACGCATGTATGTGTAAATATATTCACACTTGCTGAAGCTCAGCAAACAAGAGCCTGATGAAGGCAACGTGCGACTGTCGCCCTCAATTATAAACTTTAAGTAAAAGCCAACCACTCGATATGTTAAATGCGACAGGCATTAAAACTAATCGGTAGGTGAAATGCATATTTGTAGGTGTATTTGAAATTGTGTTGACGACTCTGACCATCAAAACCATCGCTTCTTTGCTACAATACTCACCGTAAAAGTTCTAACAGAATCATGGCTTAAATCAGAGTTCCGACTGTTGCCTTAATTTCTACGAGATTATAATTTTCCTTATTTCGATCTTTCAGACAACTAGCAGCGTTTTCCAGTATCAGCTTTAGCATATTTGGAAGGGATATGTTGGCTAACGAACTGCCTTATCCACTGGCGCCAAATCGCCAGTTATAAGCAGCAAATCAGAAGTTCAAGTGCGTTGACTGCCAAATATCGAATCTGACTTACCTTTAATCCCAAATGTGACAAGCGTTTGGCGGTCAAACAGCGCACTATCGCTTTGTAACCTCAATGAAAATAATTCTGTGGTAAAAAGCTATAACCGCCTAAGTAGAAAATTCTGTGGTCAAAAGCAATAACCGCCCAAGTCGAAAATTGCTATTTCGAGCAATCTCGTTTTAAAGTTTTAGCGCGTAGTGTGTTCGTTATGGGAATGCGAATAGGTTTTTATTAATAACTTATAATAACTCAATTTCTTCTTAAGTCGACTTAAGCGGTTGTTGCTTTTGACCACAGAATTATGCTTTGCATTGTCAAGAAATGTTGCCAATGCAAATCAGCCATTTCAGCACATTTCGCCAGCCACTCATTGAAGGTGCAACCAGTAAAACTGCACATTGTCCAGAATACCCACTGAATTGTAGCTCACAAGCTGAAAAATCGTCTGATAAGCTTAAAACCTTCTAAAACGTCACTAAATCAAAGTAGCACACAAATGCTTAGTAGATGACAATATTTCTATGCGATCGTGTAGGGAATGGAAATGCTGTTCGATGTAGGTGACTTTCTTGGTGTTGATACAGACAAATATTTTTGTATAATCGTGTGTTTTAGTTGAATATAATAAAATATATTTATTAGCAAATAAAATGACAAAGGCAAAAATACAAAATAAAACACAATGTGTGTAACAATATATAAAAATACAATGCGGGTGCACAAATCACAAATATTTCAAATATAAAATTTTTACTTTCGTTTTTTGCTTTCTTTTCTAGAATACGAATGAACAAAAGTGCTTTGGTAAGCCTATTTAATCTGCATATATAGGAATATATATATTTCTATGTTAATAAAATATAGTGCACACTGCAGCGCACAGCATCTCTCATACAAAAAAGTGCATACACATAATAAACAAGCAATGGCTTTCTAACAAAACAAACATATGCTCACTTAAATAGAAATAATAAATTCTTTTGCATAATTTCATAATAATTTTTATTTCGCCGCTGCGCTTGATTCAGCTACTCAAACACCGCCGGCAGACAACAGTGTTCACAGCTATACTGTGTGTGTTTAGCGTAATAATGACGTTATAATCAGTGTATGTATTAGTTTATTGTATGCAATTTCAGTTTCGAAACTAGTTCAACACAATCTCTGCACACCAGCTGCAGTTGGGCTACGTAACAATAATAATCTTCATTCAATCCTCCTTATGTGTAATACAATACAATAATAGTAATAATATTCAATAGCGGTAGTAATAAATACAATACAGTTTAACATTATATAATAGTTATATGCATTATTGTTAATATTCTCTTTTGCTAAAATAATATTGTTTGCTCCAATTTCTCGTCTTGTTACATAGTGTGGAAAATTTTTTGCTTAGTTGTAGGCGCGTGATTCATCTGATTCATGCTTTTTATGCATATTTCGCAATCTATTGGAAACGAAAGCACAAACTTTTTCCAAAAATATCCTTTGCATTTAAAAAGTCCCTTAAATGTTTGCTTCATTTGTGGAATAATTTTCTCCAGTGCGCCTGCACTTGATAGGCTCGGTCGCACACAGTGTTGTTGTTGTTATTGTTAGTAAAATTATTGAATCGTTATGCTTTCTTGTGCGACTATAAACTAAAGCGGTCGCACGTTTGGAATGCGGCATAAACGGTTCAAATGCGCTAAAATGCGATGCAGTGTTGTATACAATGTTTTATATAATTAAATTTTTAGCTATTTCTGGCAACTAGTGCTGTGTATGTAAGTATGTTTGTCTTTATGCAGTTATTTGTCATCTAAAAGCAATGAGTTCCCATTTGTAATTATTGCAATTTCAGTTAATCGTAATCACTATTTGACTTTTTGTATATATTCCTTCAGTACACTTACTAATTATACTGCAAGTTATGCGTTTTTCTTCTTCTTTCTTCTTTGCTTCTTCTCGAGTTATCTACAATGCTTCTCTAAACAATGACAACATTAAACAGTTCAGTCTTTCAAAGCTTGGAACACTTCACAACGGAATAGCAACAGACACGACGGAACCAAGCCGCTTACAATGAGTGCCAAGAAATTCAGCAAATGCAACGAAAGTGACACCAGCAATGATTTTGACCTGACTCTGACTCTTCACAGTTTCCCGTATTCTCAGTTGAGGGTCTGAACTGCAACTGGAGTATTAGTGCCATGGCGCCCCTACCTTCCTGACCACATTCGCGACACACGCTAGTCGTGCTTTAGTCTCCGCAAACGCAAATGTATGTTTCATAAAATCGGTCTAAAGCAGCTCTCAGTCCACCTGAACAAGTTCGTGGATAGTCTGTTGCTGCTCAGTTTTGCAGCCTTCGCCCGTCTGCTCCTCACTCTAACGCTAACCATACTAATTGACTTTGTTTACTCCTTGGAATTTTTCAATACTTTGTGCAGTACCTGTTTGAATTCCTTTTTCAGCGTTCGCTTCGTCTCGGAAATTCGCTTCTAGGAGAACAGATTATTGCGTCGCTTCAACGAGCCGAATTTCTTCTCCGCCTCCAGCAGCATTTTCTCGTTGCGCACCACCTCGAAGGGCAGCGTCTTGGAGAGCCGGTCTATTTCCTGATCCGAGGGAAAGTCTTCGAAACTCATGTTGCTGAAGCCGGTCTTGGCCGAGTTCTGTATGGTGTTCGACTGGAAGGAGGAGGACGGCGTTGCTGCGGCGGCTGCCGATGTCGACTTGGAACTGATACCGCCCGATTTGGAATGCTTCGACGAGCTGCCCGCCGCCACAATGTTGTTCTCGTAGTCTTCGTCGTCGTCGTCGTCGTGAGATTGGCTTTGCAGCCGCTGGTGCTTCTGCTTGCTGGACGAGGAGAGCGACGATGTGGAGCCCATGCCGCTCGCTGAGACCACCTTCTTGTAGGTGTGTCCCTTCACCTTTTGTGTAATTTTCGCCGGCAATGTTCTTACAGCCAAATGGGATTTTTCTTTTTTCGGTTTTGTGGCGACGGTGGCGCTGTTGAGGCACGTCGCTGTTGACGCTGGTAGAGCGGTTGCGGATGCACCCAGCTCGGCAGCACTCGGCCCACGCAGAACCACTGGCTCCGCCTCATCGTCTGACGCAAAGTCCGAGCAACGATCTTGAGAGATTTGTACAAAACCATTATCGGCAATGGGAAACAGGGACTGATGGTCGACTTTTTTCAGGTGTGCAGCGGCGGTGGACGAGGAGACAGTGTTGGAGTGGGGTTGCGTGCTAGCGGCACTGCTCAGTGGAATGCTGAGCACAATGCTGTGTGAGCTCGAACTGGCACTGGCACTCGCCTTGGGTGTTGTGGGCTTGAGCATTGTGCTCGGAACGGTGGCCGGAGCAGGCGGCGAGGGCATCGTTGTAGGGACGGAAGGCGGCGGCAAGACATTTACATGCTTGGCGAACGAGGCGGAAGTGGAGATTGAGGGAGCAGGCACTTTAATGTGGGCAGCAGCAGCAGTGCTGGCCGGCGTAGTGTTTGCCAGGTTGCTGACGTAACTCGAGCTCACGTTTGCGCGTAAATTCAGCGAGTGTGCCGGCAGGGGCTCTGGGGTTTTGTTGATAATAATCGAATGGTTAACGGTGACGAGCTGCGGTACAGCCGCACCTGAGGCTGCGACGAGCACGGCGGGTGCTGCGCTCGTGGCCAGCGGCACCGGTGCAACATTGGAATGTTGGGTTTGGATTAGCGTAGGTGCTGCTTTTGTGGAGATTGGTTTCGCTGGCGGTATGGGCTTGATTTGTATAAAATTGTTGTTGTTGTTGTTTGTGATTGTGTTGTGGCCTTCGGGTGTGGCGCCCACACACTTGCGAATTACCTGCGGGAACGGCTCCGACCCGAAAAGGTCGTGTTGCTGTCCTGTCGGCGCGGCATCGGCGCCAGCAACGGCACCGACAGCGGAAGCGGAATACGGTGCGATTTGGGGAGCCGCTTGTGCTATGAAGTTGGGTGCAAAAGTTGTCACGGCAGCAGCGCGTTTTGCTGGCGTCTCAGCGGCTGTGGAGATTACGGTGACGGTGCCAAAGTTCGAAGAGCTCTGTACGCGCTGTTGGGGTGCTGCCGCTTGCTGTACGCTGTTCTCAATGAAGGGATTGAAGACGGGTTCGTTGAATTCATCCAGCTGCGGTGCAACCTCTGTGGGAAAACTAGCAAAGTTGCTGGTCGCGCTGCTGAAACTATCTCCATTTTTAATGGGCGTGGAAGTCCAAATCTCCGCCGAATGTGTGGGCGGAGTGACAGCTGGCGGCTTTGGCAAGCTGCGACCGCCTTTTGTCTTCTTCTTCAGTGGAAGGCCGACTGGCATTTTAAATGGTGCCATGGCAAAAACGTCTAGTTCGTCGTCAGCGCCCATGCCGGCACCGGCTGCCAGCTTTTTTTGTGGCACGCTTTCCGGTGACTCCTCGGTTTCGTTGCTGCTTTTTCCCTTCGAATCGGAATCGCCGGACCCGTAGTCCAGCTCGTCGTCGAGCAGCAACGGCTTGTCGCCGAATTTGTGCAGAAAATCGTTCGAAGTGGGGCTTAGCTCGCTTTCGTCGTCTTTGCCAATGGCTCGTGCCGCCTCGGCAGCGGCTGCAGCTGCAGCGGCTGTACGATCCTTCTTGCGCATGCGCACCTTCACCACCACACGACTGCGGTCGTCCTCGTGTGTGGTGACACTCTCGCACTCGGCATGATATGCTGACGAGCTGCACGTCTTCACGCTCTCGCTGATACCGTCCATGTCCATGACGGGTCGGCGGAATCTCGCACTCGAGGCGCCCACATCGTTCTCATCGAAGAAATCATCGTCTTCGGCACGCAGGTCGCTCGCCGAACCGATCGAGTCCTCGCCGTCGGATTTCGCGCCCGACACCGCGGCCGCTACTGCAGCAATGGCAGCTGCTTGTTGTTGTTGCTGCTCGTGCTGCTCCAGCGCGGCGTTCACCTGCTGCGCGGCCTGCTGTGCAGCTGTCGTTGGCTTTTTCGTGGTGTGGCGCAGCTTCTTCACGATTGGCACCTTGAGCTGGGTTTTGTCCACCTTGTGGTAGGCAGCCTGCTGTATTTTGTGTATGGTGTCGGGTATGTTGTTGGTGACGATCTGCTTGAAGATGGCCTTCGTACTGCTGGCACCAGTCGAGCCGCCATAGTCCTCCTGAAAGAACTCGGAGTCCGAGTCGTCGGAGGTGGGGTTGTCGTTGCTGCGCAGTTTTTCATATTTATTACGATCCTCCAGCGGCAGCTTCACAAATCCTCCGCCGGGCAGTGGCATGCTGGTGCCGGCCAGAGCAGCCAGCGAATCACCATCGCCACCACCGCCGCCGGCACCGCCACCGGCAGCACAGCCCTCGGCGCCTTCGGAGTCGGTGCGCAGATTATTGATGAGCGAGGTTTTCTCCTCGCTGGACACCTCCAGCGTGGGCGAAAGCAGCCATTTCGAGGAGGCGGTGGACGAGGTGGTGCCGCAAGCAGCCGCCAAGTTGGCGCTCACTGATGAGTTGTTGGGCCCGCTCGAGTATTTAGCTGCAAATGAGATTAAGTACTTTTATGCAGTATAAAAAATGAACTGGGCTGGCTGAGGGCGGGCGGACGTGGGGTGGATTAGTGTGCAACTGTAGTGTTTAGTGGAATGGTCTGTGACCGGAAAAGGAGTGGGTGGTCGGAACAGGGAGCGTGATATATTGAGGGGAGATGATTTGTCAGAGGGAACTGGGGTATTATGCGAGTGTGGCTGAAGGGGTGAGCTCATATTACACAATGTACGACTACTATATATAGTTAATGTTAATGTGCCAATGTGTGCGTGTGAGTGAATGAAGAGATGTTGATGGTAAATTGCAAAAGTTTCTACTAAGCATTTGTTAAAATTTGTGCTGAAAATTAGAAGAAGAAATATAAGTATTAAGTACAGAGAAAATCATAACAAATCCATTAGATCCACAGATGTATTCTATAAGCGCTACATAAGTATGAAAAGTGATGCGATGATTGATTTAAAAGTACCGACCGCTGAAATATTGAAGAAAATACACACACCGATTGTAAGCAAATTAAGTTGTGCGTCCGTCTTGATTGAACGGTTTGTGTGGGTTTGGCTTGAAGCGTTTAATCTTTGGCTTTTTGGTGAATTTATTGAGATTAGTGATATTAAAATTATGGCTACAAGTAATCTAATCTAATTTATGTTATCAAACTCTACAAATAAGGAGATGGCGCAATTTAGTATTATAATCTACAAATGTTTGAAATGGTATTATTTCCCTGCATAATGCAATTGTCAGATTTAGGAGAGCGCACGCTCTGCGAATGGGAGATTTGTCTTGGCCCGTTTTAGGGTCTGAAATTTGTTGAGAATGTGAAATTTTAGCGCGTTGTAAATGCTGTCAGGTACTTCAAAATATTTTCCAAATCTACAGATGACTTTCACCAGCAAATTACGTTCCGAATTTCTACTGCAACACTTGGCATTGCCAATTATGATAAATAAAGAGTGGAACCAAGTACAGGAAATTTTGAAATGTGGAAACCAATTAGTAGCAACCAAAGTGTTAAGTCTCTATTTGCATGAGATCGAATGATAGAGGTAAGTGAATGTGAGTTTAAGAGGCGCTTTGCTTATGAGTTAACAAACAATAACCAAATTTTAGTTTTTGTTATTAACAATGAATAACTTGCATTATATTTGTAATTAATTTAGTTTGTATTTCCATAATAATATAATATAGTAGATATTTATATTTTTATTATTGCATTTAATTTCTGGAAAATATTAACATAGTCAACTGAACAATACAATCAAATCTCTTAACGATAATTGCACAATTACGTTTGCTCATTGCCTGTATTAAGCACTGAATTCAACTGAGCCTCCGTCAACCATCCCCGCCAGCCGACTTGCGCTCAGCACTCTACATCTTATTGTGTTTACATACATGCTATGCTTTTCGCTTGATCATTTGCTACAATTTCTAGTAAGTATTTCTGTTTGACATTTGTTCACAGTTCGGCAATTTTTTGATATCTTTATGCATCATGTTTAGTGTTGGTCTACGTGCTATTTGGCTCAGTAACATTTCAATTGAATCGGGCTCAGCAAGTACATTTATGTGGTTATCGTGCGGAAAAGGTCGCCCTCGGTTGCTTTCATAATCATAATTCTTATTGATGGGTGCGACGTGTCTGTGATCTAGCAAAAATAGACGTTTTTGTGTTGGAAGTGTATGTTTGCTTTAGGTACAATTTACTTGATTTTGTGTTTGCGAGAGGAACCTCGTTCGAGACTGGTCGGATGAAAAATGTGCGGACAGGGCGGAAATGTTTCGCGCTTTCGTATGCAGGCAAAATTATTATTTTGTTGGGCACAACATTGTGTTTTTTGATTGAACAATGCTGGTCACAGTTTATGTGCGGCCCGAACACATAGTTTCTCTTTTTATCGGTCACATTATGCAAACTCTCATGTGTGGCAAATTGTCACATTGGGCCCACCACACTTTCATTTTTACAAAAATAACCAGCGAAATGTATTGTTCTTTAGTAAATATACATTATGTGGCTTGTATTTGCCTTACTGCAATATAAGTTAAATGGTTGTTGATTTGTTTTTTACTTTTTGTTCGCATACGAGAATTGTTGCAACATCCTGACCGTAGTCCAATGCAGGTAGACTTTGTATTCGGGTTTATTTCGGTTTTGGTTTTGTGAAAAGAAAAGAGAGAGAACACGAGTGAAATTCCCGTTGAAAAGACGCAAAAGTAGGCAACTTCGCTACATGCAAAGCAAAAGTACGGTTTCTAAGGCTGCAAGTGGCAACTACAGAGACAGTAGAAAATGTAAGCAATTAATGCGGTGGGTAATCGGATTTCTTATTCTGCTTGATGTCGAAAGTTTCTTTGACGTACTACGTATTTTTACATTTGTCTTAAACAAAAACGGACAACAAAAGGGGTTTTGAAATGCCCACAACAGAACAAATCAAACATTTCAATTACAAAAAGCGTAAATTTTCAATTATTTGTGAGCATGCGATTTTGGGAGCTACATCGGGAGCGAGAATTCAGTTTCGTACGTACATATTTACGTTCAAGTGAAATCAAATTAACTTGTAATTAGTTTAGATTGGATGCACTTTTAGATGGATGGTAGACATAAATTTACAAGAACGATTAGCTACTAGTACAGACGTATCACCTTCAGTTACAGAAAATTGCCAATATCTACGCGCGATTTTCTCCAATGATATGTGAGTTAATTAACAAATGATTTACATATGTGTTGTTCAGTATTAGTAACGACTACTTGGGAATAATAATGTACCATTCGATTCTAGTCATACATTGTTATAGGCATAGAGCTTCGACCACAACCAATTGCAAAGAGAAATAGCTTCGAAAGCGGTTAGAACCAGTTCCCAATGGACGAGTACGACGCTTAAATGAACTTCAGTTGTATAATATTAAATTGTAATCTTGCTTTAAAATGCATTTTTCAACCAGAGCAGTACGATAACAGGAGCAGTCCGTGTACATTGAACTCTACAATGTGTCCACAACTAAAACTAATACACTAAATACATTTGTACAGCGGAAATGTTCAAAAACTTCACAAGATTTACAAGACACAACTGACTATCTCGCACTTTCCAAGTTGCGATTAGTTATTTCACAGTTTCTTACATACAATTCAGAATCTTTACTTGCTCTTGCAATGCAATAGGGACTAGCTTACATTTGTATTTAAAAGGTAAAGCGTTTTCATTTGTTTTTCTTTTTTGCTTCTGCGCTTTTTGACTTAACATTCTAAGTTGCTCTTTTTTTCTAACAGACGTCCAAGTGATAAACTGGCGCAGTGCATAGGTTGCTTGAGCGTTTTCGTTACTTGTTGCCGTACTATCGTTTCCATACAACTTCTTGAGCTAAAGGGGGCGGCGCGGCGCAGCAAAGCCTTGCGCGCAGCGGGTATTTCAAATGTCTATATTGTACGCTATATAGCAGTAGTACTAGTGGTAGTAATAGTAGATTGGTAGGTTGGTTGGAAGGTAGTGGTGTACTTATGGTACATACCATAGCAGTATGGAGTACAGTAATTGAAAATAGTAATTTCATGCTTTACCTCCAGTTTTGCGCAGCGAAGTGGCCTTCTCGCGCAGTCCAGGCGGCAGGCTGAATGGCGCCGAACCAAACGGGTCTTCGGTCAAGTGCGGTGAAGAGCTGGACGTGATGCCACCGACACCAACACCGACAGCGGCACTGGTAACAGTCATCGATTGGGCGGCTGGCTGCAGTGGCGCTGCAGGGGCAGCAGTCAATCCTGCGGTTGCGGTTGAAATCACCGAGTAGCTTTCAGTGGGCGTTAGCGTTGAAGTGGTCGAGGCCGATTTCGCTGTAATACCTGTAAAAGCACGAAATTAATAAAGTGACAATTGTGAGCATGGACTTTTGTACTCACTGCCCTGACTGCCACGCTGGCGTATCTTGTCGAATTCCGCCTCGAAAATATGATCCTCTGTCATTTGTCCGAATGGCTGCTCCTCGAACGGATTCCAAGCATCCACGCGACCCTCGAGCGAGATGCCGCCGGTGTTGGTGCCGGTGCCTAGATTGCGCAGCGGTGTGCTAGTCAGCTCGTTATTTGAGATGGAAGCCGGCATGATGTTCTGCAGCGTCTGCAGAAAGAGGCCCGGATTGGAGCCGCCATAGTTGGCCGCCGCATTGGCGAGGCTGTTGTCGCCAGCGTTGTCATTGCTGCGGGTGGCCGTGCGGCTTTTCACGGATTGGTCGTACGGCGCTAGGAATTGGGATGTTTCATTCGCAAACGTTCTTGGGAGCGTACGGAGAGGCGCGTGCAGGAGTTGAATAAACGGTTGTATGGATGTATGTGTAGGTCGGAGGGGAAGGGCGTGAAGTGAAAAGAGATTATGAAAATTAAAAAATATTTGTGATTAGGAGATAAACAAGAAGACAAAGAGAGAAGTAGAAGAGTAGAAATGATAAAATTCACGCGATTTCTATTCTGATGAATCGTTTTTAAAATGTTCGTCATGTGCAAAGGAGTAAGTGCATCAAAAAGCCATAAACAGTTTATTTTTGAAGTTTAAAATACATCATCAAAATGTAATATATTAATTGAGAAAGCCGTAGTTGATATATTAAAACAAAAATTTCAATGCATTAAATTGACTTTTTATGTGGTTTTACGGTGAGTGAAAAGCGATAATTCAAATTCAATGCGAAAAACAAACAAGCAATATTCAGATTAAAGCAGGGAGAGACGTTAAAGACATTTTTATTCGCTTAAAGGTTCTTCGTCGTCGGCTTTGGCGGTTCTGCATTTGATGAATAAAACAAGTGTTGTAAGCCAAAGCATAAAAATGTCAAACGTAAAAGTGTTAGAAAGATACACACACACACACGTATGTACAAAGAGAAGACACAAGAACAACGAGAAGAAGAGCATACAAAAAGAGACACAAATCGACACGAGAACAATATAATTTGAAAAGCGACACAACAAGTCTTACTTATTGAAGGCGGAAGTATCGCTGACATTACGGCGATGACCAGATGAATTGCTGTTGGCGGCGACGACACCCACTTTTGGTGGTGTTAGCATAATACTTTTGGTGGGCGTACCAACAGCTGCTGCTGCTGCAGGAGCAGCTACCACAGCAGTCGGCTCAATTGTTGCCGGTCCGGCTACGCCAGAGCTGGCCATGTCCATTGCCTCAGTTGTAGCAAGAGTGGGCGAGCCCTCGCAAAAGGGATCCGGATAAACCGATGATTCGAAGAAACTGTTGAGCACCTCAACTGGAGGAGCATTGGCGGTAGATGGTGCGGCTGTTGCAGTGGAATTGCTGGCCGCAGTCGTAGTGGGCGCCGTTGCAAGCGACGGTGTTGCTACAACGGCCGCTGATGGTTGCGATGCTGTAGCAACGGCGCCGGCAGCAGTTGCCGGTGGTGGCACCACCGGAGTTATTGCTGGGAAATTTGCCTGAAACTGCTCCACAACCGGCTGCGGTGACGTTATATTGTTGCGTGGCGACGGACTAGGCGGCAATCCGATGGCGAGCGCATGCTGGCCATGCACAGAGGAGGAGCCCTTGGGGCGTTGACGGGGCGCAACACTGGTGCCGGACTCGACGATAGGTACACTTTGTGGTTTGGCTGCTTTGGCAGCAGCCGCGGAGATGCGCTTCGCTTCAGACTCAAATGGAGGCACTACAAGTTGTTCAAAATTTGGAATGGGAGATTTCTGCAACAAGAGAAAATACAATTATACCAACTGAATACTGTTACGAAATGCAGATATGGCGTCAACATACGTGCAAATTTTGTACTGGATTCTCTTTGCCCGCTAGTCGGAAAGCCACCTCGCACACTTGCCAAATGTTCGGACGCTTCTCCATATCCGGTTCGAGCATGTATTTGATGAGCTGATGCATGCCCTTCGAGTATTTCGAGTTGTCTGGTATGGAAAACTGACCGTTCTGAATAGCCAAGGTGCTCTCGCCAAATGGCAAATTGAAAAAGCACAACTTATACAGCAGACAACCCAGCGCCCAGATGTCCGCCTTGGTAGTGATGTTCTTTCCCGAGTAGAGGTCTACCATTTCGGGTGCCCGATACGACAGCGTGGTGTACTTTTGAATTTCCTCCTCGACAGCCGTCACCCCGTGCTGCTGCGGATTGAGTATCTTCGCCGTGGCCGAACCGAAATCACAAAGCACAAAGTTGCCAGTGTCATTCTGCAGGATATTCTCAACTTTCAAGTCGCGATGTAGGATGGGAGTTTGACAGTAATGCAACCGCGAAACCGCCTCCGCAATATCACAGAATATGGTGAGAACCTCTGGTTCGGTAAATCCAACTTGAAGCCTGTCCAAAAACACAATAGTTGAGTGGATTAGTAGTGGCTGAAATACCGAAGCTCCGGTTATGTTCTGCTTACCGCGCATTCATCATGGCCAGCATGTGATGCCTGCAGTAGGGCATCAGCAGCAGCACCTCGCACACGCCGTTGCCCGTGTGGGTAATGTTGGAGTCTACATAGCCAATGATGTTCTTGTGGCCACTGAGGTTGCTCTGGCAAAGGAGAACATTTCGCATTAAATATGCCCACATGCACAAAAGATATTAATTCATTTTAATAATTAAGGACATGCAGCGGCACGGTGAACCACTAAAAAATGCATGAGTGTGGCGCCGGTGGCATTGCCCCGTCATGGGATTGGAAAACTTACGGCAATCTGTATCTCCCGCTTGGCCACGTTTAAGTCGTGCTCGTTGTTCACATACATTCGCTTCAGCGCATACTTGGCGGTGCCCGTGTTCGCTTTGGCGAGGAAAACCATGGCGAAGCCACCTGTGCAAAGAGTAAAATGAGCAAAGTGGTAGGATTAGATTAAAGTGGCTGCTGAAGGCTGGGGGTAATAATCAAGAAATGCAAATGACAACGTGCAAAGTGGTTTGGTATTGACCGGCGGTGATCAGTGCACCGCATGTGATATTCAAAGAGAAGCCAATTTTCGTCTGGTTTTACGGTATCAAATGATAATTTAACTATTAAAACAGTTGTTCGAATGAAACACGAATTAGATTCGTAGAAAAAATGTGGACAATATGCACATTCTGTGATATCTTGGCAAATTTAATTTGTTTGCGGTTGTGATGAATTTAACGCTAAAATGCTCATCGTTATATAATAACGCAATTGCCAATTAACTCTAATTACGAACATCTATTTGCAAGTGAAGGTCAGCCTACAGCTTGCAGACTCGTTACTCATCTGACACATTTGTAGTTATTCGCGCCGTGAAGTGAAATAAAATCGATATTTGTTCCCATTCAATTTACGAATATCTTCAAGCCAGCGCAAGCATGTTTGTGATGACACTGTACTGGCGACGCAAGCATTCAAGAACACAAACCCGCACCGGAATATGTATGCACTCCACCTGGTCAATTGCGCTGTGGGAGGTGGTTGGTGGTGGTGCTGTGCGGTGCGGTGAGGGAAATTTATAACTTTATGGATGAAGGTCATTTGTGTGTTGTCGCTGTGCTGCATAAGTTTCCAAACTACTCGCTTAGGGCGACAGACAACACACCGACGAGCGCCAGAGTTGCGATGAGTCGAAGGAAATATCGATTATTTCCAAATGAAATGCGTGGTTAAGGCGGCGAGGCGAAGACCATAATAGCAATTGTCCTATCAACCGCTGACTGTGAACTTGAAAACAAAATCCATTGTTTTTTCACATAGCATCGTATTAACTTGTTTCAGCATCGTGTGATATGCCGTCACACCATTTCAATTATAACTGATTGGCTGCGCGGCAGTCATTGAAAAAATGGGCGTTCAAACATGTTGCGGTCAATTATCTTCATATGGAATTTTCATTAACGGAATAAACAATCACTGCATTTATGTATAAAGTTGAGTGGAGTCAGTTGGGGCCTACATAAAGTACATATATATTTTATATTATTTTTATCAAAACGACGCGCAATTTTGGGGTCGCCGTACAGTAAGACAAAAAGGAAAGGGGTACAGGGTGACACATTCAATTGAATAAACTCGAAGCGCATTAGCAACAATGGACAAGTGTAGTGTCATGAATCGAAAGAACACGTAGCGCCAACCAGAACCGGCGTTATGAATCGACTGTGACGATGTGTTCGACTAATAGCAAAATAATAACAACAATAAAACAAACATTGAATCATTTAGGAATGCTGCCAAGCAACACCAGACGAAGATATCGCACCGCAAACACAACTGCGACATGAATGCAAAAAAGGGGAAAAGTCAACCAAAGCGACAGTGATTTTGTTGCTGCTGCTACTCGCCAGCGGGAGGCTGTTGGACCCGGTGCGGGTGTTGGCTGTGTGCTGATCGGTTCGCATGCGGCGATTGCAATTGACAGCCATGTAGCGAGCCAGCGAGAACAACAGCAAGAAACAACGCAAATAGCGGCGACATGCAAAACAAGCGCAACAACCACACAACCGCTGAGTGCATTTTGTTTGTTTTGTGGCTGCCCTCCCTGACTGCTTGTGCGTCGCACTACTTCAGCATTTACAATTCATCTCGCACTCGCACTGGCGCTCCCGACTGCTGCTGTTTGGTTTTCATGCCGCCGCCGCCGCTTTCGGCGCAACCGAGTGTACACATGTTCCGGCTATTGAGATTTGAAGGTCACGTGAGTGCACACGGAGCAACGAACGTGTGTAGTCGTCGTGTGTCGCATGTGGCCGCTGGGCTGGGCGGCTATTGCTCAAAAGACGCGTAAAAACGTACTCAATCGCTCCGCTGGCAGCGTAAACTAGTTAAGCAACAATTCATTTCAATTTGCTGGCACATGTCGGGCAGGTCGCACTTGTACAGATTTGTAGGCAAATTACGATTCTCGTATTTATGTGCTACGCAAATTTCGAGCAAACAAGGGGGCGAGGTAGCGCGGTGGCAGGGGCCCACATAACAATAGTTAATAGTTGAGCAAAAACGTTAATCAATGTTGAAGGTTGGCAAAAGTGTAGCAAAAAGCTACACTCCAGTATAACAACAACGGGCGACGAGAAGCGGCTGACGAATTGACTACGATCGGCGGCTGTGCGTTCAAAGGAGCAATTGGTGTCGCGCTTGCGTGTGGGCTGCTTGGCGAATTCGCAGTTGAGAACTTAATGAATCAGCTGTCAGTGCTGAAAACGTATTTTGACCGTCACAAGCCATAGACATGGCTTTAGATGAGTGGTTGCTGATTAATTTATACATATATGTACATCCATATAATACTTACATACATTCATTAATTTCTATGTGCATCACACAAATACGCATACAGATTTTTCCAAAATAATGGATAAGAAACATAAATAAATTTCTTTTTTAGTTAAAGTCTAAACAAATGTGCCAAGTAAAAACCCACCACCCGGTAACTAAAGAATCAAAGGAAAGCTCAATTAAGACCCGTTTACTTAGACAAGTAAATCGATATGAAATCCACACGTATGATGTGAAGTATTTTCTCGGATTTAAAACTGGAAGTGCTTAGCTTCCCAATTCCTAACCTCATTTCTTTTCGGCAACCAACGCAATGCTTTGCAACTCCTGTAGTAATGCAAAAAATTAATTTTGACTTGAAGTTTCTAATGTGATTGGTCATTTAAATTTGTAAGAAACTAGTTCCCTATACATGTACATATGTATACCTATACTGTATATATTTTACATACAATTATAAAATTAAACTCTTTTCTTCAAAGCAATTTTGCGAAGTTCGTTACATTACAAATAAATTATAATACTTAAACAAAAAATTAATTTAAAGTTGCGCCTTTAATTGCATAAATCAGACAAATGCTAATGGCAATTAGTCAAACCGGCGTTGAGTCATGCGACTGAACGGTTTAGGTTTGCCAATGGTTCCTTCTTCGGAAGGTGCTTCTTGCCATTTACAAGGGAATCATTTGCATATGTAACCACTCATTTAGAAATGCTTCTGGCGCCGTTGCCTTTGTTGGCGCAGACGGGCGGCAAGTGGGTTGGCGGACAGCATGTACACGCCAACAAGAAGGAGAAGTGCAAAAATGAGAAGTTGGCCCACAAGCGACTAATTCGTTAGCCAAAAAAACAAGAAGAACAGCGCAGCGCAGCGAACTTCTGTGTACATTCGCTGCAACAAAAAAGCGCACCGAGGACAAATCAGCAAGTCGAACCACAAATAAAAATGGAGCACGTTGTGAATTGCGACCGAACGGCGTCAACAGCCACCACCGCAATAGTTACAACTGAACTACTGCAACAATTAACGTAAAATGAAATAAATCTTTCGCCTGCACGGCGTAGTGCAATATTTCATTTAAAACGGCCGTTAAACATTTCACACCTTTTAACTGAAGTTTAGACATTACGATTTTTTTCAAAACCGCTGATTGCATTTAACCGAAACCAGCGAAGAGTGTCGACAATTTAACGCTCATGTCAGTTTATTCCTTTGAATTCAATTCCATTTGAATTCAATTTCATTTCAGTATTCCCCCCAACAACTCAAATACATGTAAATAAATATCCTTTAAGAGCAAAATGTCCTTGGAGCACAAACACACAGCAATGGTCTACATATTTATTTTGCTGCATTTGAATGCAGAAGACGCGCAAATGAAAATGAAAAAAATGCCAATATGAATTGCTGAACACAGTGAACGCCACTTAAGTGGCGGCACCATGGCTGAGCAGAAGTGATACTAGGAATCGTACGGCAGTGTGTGTCACCCCACTCACTTTCTGCGCTTGTGGGCACATTAAAACATACTCCAGAGACTTTTACTTCGGCACTATTTGCGTAGCTTTTAGCACTGCGAGCGTCTGTTGCATCGCAGCGGTTATTTCCAGCATTTTTAACCCATATTTATTGGTTCACGGTACATTGAAGGTCCGTCTTTGTGATATTTTTGATGTGAGCGGAGGTGGCTGTGCAGGAGCAGCAGCACTTAAGTTGACAGCATATGAGCGAAGCAAAGGATGCGTTAATTGCTGCGGTGTGCTCTGTGGTGCAGGTGTGTACCGGAGAAGGAAACGGCTCATTAATATAAATGCAACGGTGATTGAATCAACTTGCGGCGTAGCAGAATCTATTAAGGCTGTCAATTAGTTTGGAGTGAGCGGGTTTGAACAACGCGCTGCAAGGACAGCGCATGACCTCAACCACAAACGTTACTAGCCGAGCACTGCATTTCTGCATGATTGGCATTTCAGTAACCTTTTTATTGCAATATATCTGAAGTACAAATATGAATACAAATTGTATATAATAATAAAATTAACAAAATCAGCAACATTTTTGCATTTGGAGTTTGAACAGCGGTTTCGGCATTTCTGTCTGAATTGCAGCGACTTTAAAATATTTTAATGTACACAATGTCGGAAGTCTGCGACTGATAAAATGTGGTGTTTTGAATACCAAACATTCAGCCAGTGGCGTCACCCATTTCATGCAAATTAAGAATCCCTTTGAAATCTAATTGCGAATTGAACTTTATTTATTGTTGAAAGAATGTTGGGATTTGTTTATGTTCAATTCAATTCAAAGTGCTTAACGCACTTCTGAGTTCTTACTAACAATTTATGCGTGAAAAAGAAGATCAGGATCAGATCGATTTCACTGGACACATTACACATTTTTCCCTACAAAAAAATAAGGGCATCGTTTGTAGGAGTCGATTCGGTCTTATTTGAGCTTTTTTCCGCACAGGCACAGATTGTTTCATTTGTATTCTAAACTTGTTCAGATCGGCTCAGTTTTGAGGAATGCTGCCGCTATCTTATCGGGTTCATTGCTCACATGTCGCTGAACCATTTTAATCTCGTCGCATTCAGACAAGTGATTTCTTTTTCGCATGTGAAATCAGAAAAGCGTAACTCGAGCGTCGCCGATAACAGCACAAGCGAATTCGTTGTGCAACGTCAGTGCCTACTAGGCATCGCAATCCCGGGATCCCGGGATCCCGGACTTTTTCCAGTCCCGAAAATCCCGGGATTCAAATTCTTTTATCCCGGGATTTTCGGGATTGCAAAAGATGCTTCAAAGTTCAAATGAAATAAATTTTAAGGCACAAAAACCCAATTCCTTATTTGAGGGAGAAGGGAGGGGATAGAGTGCGTCTTTTGCAAAAGGCTTATGATTATTTACTAAGCATTCAACCAACAAGTGTTGAATCTGAAGGATGTTTCTCTTAAGCAGGGTTCATTTGAAATAAATTTCGCTCTAGATAAGAGAAAAAAACACTTAATGCCTTTGTATTTTTAAGATCTCAGTTTTTAGTTAATCAAAACGCTTAACTTTTTATCGAAATAATCGAAGTAAAACTAAAAGCACAAACAAATTAACTATTTTATTTTTTTTATCAAATATGCATATACACCTAAGTCTGTTTTTACACGGTCTTTTTTTACACGGTTTTGATATAACACGGTTTGAATATTGAATATTTTTAATTTTTTTACACGATTTTATTCCATTTAGCACGATTTGAAATTTTATGTACTTAAATTTTTTTGTCAAATTTAATTTTTGCGAAGTATGTTCATATCACAAAAAAGTATTTATGAAAGAAAAAAGTCTGAAACCATCGATAGTATCGATAGTGCTATCGATAGTTTGCGAACACTAGCTTAAAGATTTAAGTGAATTCCCTTTTAGCGCGTACAAGCAATTTTTACTGGTCAAAGCAAATGTGAATAGCACTAATTTAGGGGAATTCCCTTTATGTGCATACAATAAAATTTACTGGTCAGAGCAATTGAAACGTGTTAATATTTTGTGAACTGTCAATGCAATAAGACGTGTTTGGTAAAGAAATTTTAATAGGTTTTAGAGATTAGGAACAAATCACCCATTTTTGTATACGATCAATGTCTTTTTTTACACGGCTTCTTCTGGAACCAATCTACCGTGTAAAAACAGACTTAGGTGTATATGCACTTTATGATACATCGGTTGCAAAGTAATAAGTTATGTTTAAGTGTCATTTTTGGATAAAACAAAATGCTATGAAACTGAAGTTAAATGTCAAATGAAAAACTTTTAATTTAACTCTTCAATTCCCAGTGTCACCTGTAGGTGACAAATGCTTAATATTTGTTTTCCTACCACATAGGTTTTTATTTTAAAATTCTAACACTTGTATAGCAAAGTCAATTAGTAGTACTTGTTTATTTAATTTTCCTACCAACACTAGCGATACGTCATTTGTAAAATTTATTCAGTTGTTTCACGCGTAATTAAAGCAGTGCGAGTTTGTCTGGTTTCTTTCAATATAAAAATTAGGGTAGTTTAAACATTTTTTATGTATTTTTTTGTCTTATCCAAACGTATCTAAGCTCTTTTATTTAAAAAGAAAATTTTCTTTTTCACTATTTTGGACATGGGAATTGAAGGGTTAAACAAAATGTGATTAAATTCAAGATAAAAAATCTTGAAACTACCCAAATGTGATTAAAATGTGTCCATTTTAATGATAAATATATTATAAACAAGTATTTATGCAATTCGGGAAAATTGTTTTATTAAAAAATTTGTTATATGAATCCCGGGATTAAATCCCGGGATCCCGGGATTTGACTTTTCAATCCCGAAAATCCCGGGATCGCAAAATGGCCAAAAATTGCGATCCCTAGTGCCTACAGTGACTGACCCAATTTGGCCACCGCAACCGATAGTCGCATTTAATTCGAGCGGAGGGGCGTCAGAGCATCGGCACACCGGCTGCTCTGGCCGCTGGCATTGTAAGCCACTGCACATGCACATGTGAGCGCTGGGGTGCAGCCGTTATGCGAAAATTGCCAACTCACCTTCAGCCAGCACATCTTCCACGGTAACTGTGACGCGTCCCACCGTGAACACCTTGCCCACGAAGCTGTTGGTCTCCTTGGAGGTGGAGTGGTTGTGCGAGTTGTCCAGCTTTTCATTTTTATCAAATTTCGAGAAAATCTTCTTCATTTTGCCGCCGGTGGTGGTGGTAGTGGTGGTTGAAGTGTGTCCTACTTGCCGTCGTGGAGGCTGGAGGTGACACGGTTCACGCTGCAATGGGGGTGTCAGCCGGCTGCAACTCGCCTGCAAGACGTCACGAAATTGTGCAACGCTATTGGAGGCGTGGCACTTTGCCCCACACGACACTGCACTGCAACTATCAGGGCCAAATGATCTATAATGCACTTGGCCTTTTTGCTCACTGCTTGCGCACTCTTTTGCCACTTTCTTTTTCTTACTTCTGCCAGTTACTGCCTCTTCAAATGGCAGAAACAGAAAAGAAAGTTTTCGCTGGTTCGATTTTTTTCGTCTTTGTGCTCTTGGCCACTGCTGCACCTTTTTCTTATTTACACCTTTTACACTTAATGCACTGTATTTGTTGCTATTGTATTATTATGCCTGGCGCATTTGCGCACTTGCCCACGTTTTAGTGCTGATATTAAAATAAAACATCTAATGAAATTCGACACAATTATTGCTTGCAAAAATTTCCAATAATTCTTCAGCTGCTAATAAACTTTTTCTCCAGCAGCAACGCAGAATATCACGAAAACGAAAATTGCGTTTGACAGCTGGTGACAGTGTTGCCTACTCCACCGACAACTTTCGGCCGCACGGCATGGAAAGCTCAACACTTGCAAGAACGAAGATGTGCACTCAGTACAGACAGAAATACTTAGCACGTTTCTATCAAATGGATTCCTTATTACATTTTCGTGTTAAATATTAAAACAACTAAATTAATTTATTCGTGTATATTAGCTATCACTGCGTTGCAAACAATTTCGCATTACTCGTATAACTGACATTACTGTTTACGATTCGATTGCAACGTATCGGAACGGCAACACTTGCATTGGGAATGTCAGTGCAAGGAAAACAAGACCCGACTTGATTGACAAGGGTGCAAAGCTGCCATTTCGGACTCCACAATTTTGCACACATATTCCTGTTTGGCAATTTTGACATTAGCGCTAAATTAGAGCAATTTTTGTTAACAGTTTTCATTTTTTTTTAGTTATAAATGAGTCATGAATACTCAGGCCTTCAGGCCATATTACAAACCTTGGTATTTTCGGAAAAATGCAGTTCAATTGCTGGTTTATCATACCCTGTACAAGACTCGAACTATGAATAAATTCAAAAAACTTCGAATTAAGCAGAGCAAAACAGTAACACATCACATAGCGAAAATAGAAAAAAATTGCATTATTGTAGCCAGTGATCGAAAGTGTTACAAAATATGAGTTTTTCATTTGATTCCAATTCCGTAAATATGGTTTTAAAAGAATCGAAATTATTGTATGCCGAGATTTGTGTGACCCTAATTAGTAGTAATAAAAGCCCTTACTTACGATCTTTTTCGGCTTTCATATGATCTCAATGCATAATGTGAGGTCGGTGTTGAATAGGGTAGTTTTCCTTTTCTGAGATGCAACACACACGGTTGTATTTCAGCGGCAGCCATTTGGTGTTTATAGGTCACACCAAATTGTTTGATACACTTGTGATCGAACCATCAGCAGTTACTATGTGACGCGAAACTGAGAGGGAAAATGATTTTCACACAATTTTTTGCTTTTTCCGATCGTCCGATAGTGTACGGATTTTTTACCCAAACATTCGCACAGCACCGGTTACCAGTCAATTGTTTACATCTTAAAGTCATATATTTTCTTATTTGCTGTAAATATAGCGTTGCAAACCACCTTTTTTTACTGGTCTAAATAATTTCGATTGTAACCCGTACCAACTAAAAGCAGAAATAATTTATTTCATACGCTAAAGTCAGCAGATATCACCGTGCGACAAAAATGAAAAAAATTTTTCACACTGGAAAAAATCCATATGGGCGTGAGACTAGAGACCAAACATAGTAATACTGCGGACTCAGTTTTTTATTTCTACATCCTTTGCCCTTTTAAAAGGACTTCAAAATTTTGAAGGGAATAAAGAATTAAAAATATATAAAAAATACTTAACCTCGTTAGAATATGGCGGTGTACATATCAAATGAAAGAAGAAGAGCTAACAAATTTTAATAAAATTGAGTTTTTATCTATTTATAAAAAAAGGATTTGAAAAAGGTCCTTTGAAAATTTTAATCCCTTATATCCTTGAAAATTTATATAGAATTTTCTTGAAAATTAACTATGTTAAACCCCAAAATCTCCTTGATCACGTGTCAAAATTTAATTATTCTCGCTTAATTGATTTTGTATCTTTTTATTATTTAAAATACTGATACTTAAATAAAATAGAATTTTTCTACTTCGTTAGAATTGAAGCTTCAGCATTTTTTCTAATAACTTTCGGACCAACAAAGTAAGAGTAATGACTATGGTAGGTCTCTAGTTTCACGCCCATATGTGAAAAATGCTGTCGCACGGTGTATTCGATTGCTTTTTCCTTCAGTTCATGTCTCATTGAGAATGTCGTTTTAAGCTGGTGCAGAAATAGTGTTGACGAGTTTGAACTATTTCCTTATGTAGGGCTGCAATTTAGAGGAAAATTCAAATTAAATTATTTAGGAAAAAGTTTTAAATAAATCATGTCATTATTATTGTTAAAATTTTTTTTATTATTTACTGTTAGTTTTTGGTGTTGGGTTTCAAAATTTTATTCAGTTAATTAGTATATTATTTCCTTTTTATTTATTATTATTATTTTATACATAAATTGTTATATTAAAATGCATGCAGGGGCAACATATTTTGCATTTTCCACACCACCACTGAGGTATTCAAAAAGGTGCGAGGTCCAATTTTTGTTGGGTGTTCGTTTCCCCAGTAGGCCTATTTTCACCCATTTATAAATAAATTAAATCACATTAAAACAAAAGAGCATTAATTAAAAGCATTTATGCAAAAGACAAATAATGAAAGGTGAATTTAGTAAATAAATATATATAAACATTTATAAATAAATCCAAAATAATAAATAAAAAATGCAAAATAAATACAAATGTATTTAATTAAATAAGAAAATGAATTTAGAATATTCAATTGAGTGAACAAATACAAACATTCATGAATTAGTACAAAATAGTAAATTTTTTATTATATATTAATAAAGTAATACAATTACAATCTTAAGATATAAGGAATATAGCAACTGAAAACTGAGGCCTTCGGCTATCTTAGTGAATAATGAATATACAATGCAAAATATATACAAATATCTAGATACAAAATATACAAATAGTTATTCTAATACCACATCTCCACATTGCGCAGATAATCAAAAATTGGTGGAGAATGCAAATGCCTCAGCATCATTAGAATTTAAAGCGCGTTCGCTTACGTTTCAACATTTTTCTTTTTTCTTCCAGGGATTTTATCTGACGCTTTAATTCTGCAATCTCCTCCTGCATTTTGCGCTTACGTGGAGAATTAGCAGATAAGCTTGGAGAGGTTTGAACTTGCTTGCTCTCGAAAGAAACTTTGGAACTAACTACAACTGGAGATGAATCAGGGTTTACAAGTTCAGACGTGGGGGAAAAATTGTGAAAATCATGGGAAGCAGAAGGCTGAGGCTCGAGTTTAATTGCAACCCCGTCAGAAGATACTTCTGATGCAATTTGTGTAGACGGGTTTACAAAAATTTTAATGGGTAAATTTTGGTCCGGCACAGCGGACCATAATAGCCTTTTATTTGCTTTCATTTTGTCCGAGAAGTGTCGATCGCAAGCGTAAATAAACTTCTTCGACAGTTCGCGAATATTGAACAACCGCATCCATTCTTTTCGCCTAGAAAGGAAAGAAACAAAACATTGGTTTAAATACCACTACCACCATTAAAATATAAGACAGAAAAAAATCAAGAAAACAAAAAAAACCAACAATAACAGCAGCATAAGCGTGCAAAATCTTAATTATATTTTTGCAAATATTTAATATATAAGTGCAAAATATACGTGCTCAAGTAAAAAAATATATTTTTTAGGGTTTTATTAACTTAAATTTACACAAATTTAAGTGTTTTAAGTTTTTTACAAATTTATCCAAACGTTAAGTTTAGAGCCGTCAATACATTGACATCAATACCCTATTTTGTCAAAAGTGGGTCGTTTTAACCGAATCACAGCAGTGTTATAGACATTCACCATTTCAACCATTAGAGGCACATTTTATAAATTATAAAAAATGTTACCTTTTCTCCAAAAAAAATTTGATTGGCCATAGGATTTAAAAATATTAAAAGAAATATTTCTAGCGGACAACACAGAGTAAGGCAGCGTGCACATTTGTTTGTTAACAAATGCTCGTTAGCTTTAACACAATACAAAACGCAATGTACTCCCCATGGCACAATAAACAAGGTACAGGGTAGGCCATTGAAAGTGGAAGCATCTGGTAACCCTATAACTTTTGACAGAGCTGTCAGATCGACTAATGACATAGCGCGTTGGAAGCGTCATTCCAAGACAATTTATACCATGGAACAGTACACTCCAAAAGAACGTGCTGAAATTGTTCAGCTTTACATTCAAAATAAGAGCCTATTTACACGAGGGCTTTTCCCCTGCGTTAAAAGTCATGCGTGACGAGTTTGTTGGCGAGAAGTGGTGAGAAGTCAGCGGGGTAGGCAAACACGCACGCTCAGCGAATTCCAGGGGTTTTTTTGACATTTGCTTTGCTGTTTTTCGCACTTTTCTTCAAATTTCAAACCGGCCGGACGCTTCACTAACAATTATATTTACATCTTCCCTATTATTTAAATTTGAGCAGTTAATAGCTATTTCAGTGACTTCTAAAATATTTTCAATAATTTCTTCTTTGTTTAAATCCATTTTTCTTTTAGTAATGAGAATATCAAAAACTACGCGAAAATGTGAATGAAAGAAGATTGGCCGCTTAAACGTCCAAAAAGCCAAGCAAAGTTGCAAGTAAAAAGTCTTCATGTAAATGCATGAAGATTTACGCAGCAACTTCAAAAGAGAGTTGCAAAAAACGCAGGGGGAAAAAGCCTTCGTGTAAATAGGCTCTAACTTCTCGATTGTGAAAACCAAACGGCGATTATGAGTGGCCACCGAGATCACCCGATTTGACGCCGCCAGACTTTTTTTTATGGGGCTACTTGAAGTCTAAGGTATACACCAACAAGCCAAGGACACTAGCTCAACTCAGAGCCAACATACGCCGCGAAATAAGAGCCATATCGGCCGATACACTGGCAAAAGTGATGGAAAATGCCGAAAAAAGGGCACATTTTGCGGCCAAAGCTAATGGTGGCCATTTACGCGATATCATTTTCAAAAACTAACTAGAAAATTTCTCCTGGACCAAAATAAATGAATATCGAGATGAAAACAAAACAAAAACATTTGTTTTCCTCTTTTTCAAAAACAAGAATGGCCTTCCACTTTAAATGGCCTACCCTGTAATAGCATCCCCGCAACACCAAAAACCACATGTATTTTGTTGGTAGGATTGTTTATCGCTACTGTCAAAATCAGCTGATATTTTCCGACGAAAGAGGGAGAAACTGAAAACAGACAAAAGTAATTGTTGCCAGACAGTGCTGTATTTGAGTGAAAAAACGGGAAAAGTGCTCAGGTCAGTTGTTTTCAGTCAGGTATTTTCATTTCAACCGATGCGGCAACACCGCACCACTGCTCACACCGACGATTTTGACAAAAGCGATAAACGATCAGCCGGTGGCTTGCTACAACCTTGTAGTTGAACCATGGTACTCCCTTTACGCCTGTATTTCTGTGGCAACACAGCTGATTTAACTTTTTCTTCTCTTTGAATTTTTCGCTAATGGGCATGCTTATTGTCAAAATGGAAAAAAGGCCGACAACCGCTGTGTGTTTTGATTTTGACAATGAGCATGCACCTTATTAATACACCTTAGGAGAAACATTGCCAATATACACAAATAAGTGAACTCACCTGCCACCGTCCCTTGCTTCGTTCGGAAATGCGAATAGGTGCTTACATTCCAAACAATTTTGCACGCATCGCCTCTCGGACGGCATTGTCTTAGTTGGCGGCTCGAGGATTCTGGCAAAAAGCACTTGAATCACTGAAATTGTTTAAATATAGACTTTCACGCAGATTTGGACTGCAGCAATGATTAGATGACGCTAAAGTTGCTAATTTGGTCAATCTAGGCCACAGAGTCGCAAATTCGGTCAATCTAGGACCCAGAGTTGATTAGGGTTCGTACAGCAAATTCTCCATACAAAAGCCAGGGCAAGGGCTGCTGGTGCGTTCGAAGTTTATTTGCAAAAAAAATAATTGTTTTTTTTTCTTCCATTCTGTAGTACGTTCATAGGAAATTGATTGCAAAAAACTGTTGTTGCTGAAAAAGTCACAAGCATGTTGCAACGTGTTTTAATATGATTTTACTTCAGTTTTTTCTGACTGCCCTCAAAGCATTTACGTTTGAATTGCTTGAGTTGGACCTCTGCGTTTGAAAAGAGTTCAACTTGCCATCACTGTTTCTTGCTACACTAGAAACGACATTCTCAATGAGACATGAACTGAAGGAAAACGCGATCGAATGTCTGCTGACTAGCGCATTTTAGTGCTCATTAGCAATGACTACATGACGCGAAACTGAGAGGAGTCACGGTTGCTAATTCGGTCAAACCAGGCCCCAGAGTCGCAAATTCGGTCAAACCAGGCCCCAGAGTTGATTAGGGTTCGTACAGCAAATTCGCCATACAAAAGTCAGGGCAAGGGCTGCTGGTGCGTTCGAAGTTTATTTGCAAATGAAATAATTGTTTTTTTTCTCTCTCATTTTGTAGTACGTTTATAGGAAATTGATTGCAAAAAAAATGTTGTTGCTGAAAAACGTCATAAGTATGTTCCAACTAGTTTTAATATGATTTAACTTCAGTTTTTGCTAATTGCCCTCAAAGCCTTAACGTTTGAATTGCTTGTGTTGCAGCTCTGCGTTTGAAAAGAGTTCAACTTGCCATCACTGTTTCTTGCTGCACTAGAAACGGCAAACTCAATGAGACATGAACTGAATGAAAAAGCAACCGAATATCTGCTGACTTTACCGTCTGAAATCATTTATTTATGCTTTCTGTTGGTACGGGTAACAATCAAAATGACTTCGACCAGTAAAACAAGGTTTTTCGCAACGTTATTTTTACAGCAAATAAGAAAAGTTATCACTTTAAGATGCAAGCAATTGACTGGTAACCGGTGCTGTGCGAATGCTTGGGTAAAAAAACCCGTACACTATCGGACGATTGGAAAAAGCAAAAAATGGTCTGAAAATCATTTCCCCGCTCAGTTTCGCGTCACGTAGTCACTGCTCATTAGCGCTTTTAGTGTTCATTGCTCAGTAGTCACCAATGATAACATGATGCGAAACTGAGAGCGCTCGACCACAATACATACATACACAATACATACTCCCGAAAACCAGTCAAAAGTATTTTAATACGTGTTTAACACATTTTATATTCAGCTTTTATTGAATTTTATTCGTGAAATTTGAATGAAATGAGAATTTGATGAAAGCTCCAGAGGAGTTTTTGCGATAATTGCGACAGCCATATTTTGCTATCCCTTTTTATACGGGTGCGCAATTGTATATATAATATATGTATGAATGATATGCGCACCTGTATAAAAAGGGATAGCAAAATATGGCTGTCGCAATTATAATATAATATAGATATATGCATATATATACATATGTTTTCTGATACGATTTTATAATCGCGAAGTAGCAGACTATACTTATAAACATAAATTGTTTACTGTCCGACATTTATAAGTTTCTGCTACTTCTGGTTTTTGTGGTCCGTTTAGTCCGTGTTTTTTTCGAATTGGGGAAACAAACGCATTAAATACATTTTTTTTATTTGTTCCTCTCTGAAATCATTGTTAAAAAAATTGTTAAAATGTTACAAAATCGTTAAAAAAAAATCGGTAACGCGCCGTATTGCCTCAGTGGTGGTTCGGAAAATGCAAATTAGTTATTATTAGTTTTTACATATGCACAAAGAAATAAGGATTTCTTTTTTACATCTTTATAACTCTGCATATTACAACTTTTCCCTAACATTTTCATTTAAATTAAATAATTTTGATCATTTCATATATTTTTTCCTTATTTTACACTGCTTCGTACAATAAGACTGCGAACATACTTTTTTACAAGTACATACAAATTGCAACCCCGCGTTAGGAACAAATTTGCAAGTCAGCTGCTTGCTACAATACGAATTGTTCCACAAAGAGAGAAAGCTGGCAGGGTTGACGATTTTCTTTTCAGCTCACACGGATTGTGTTCGTGTGACCAAAAAAAACGACAAAATTTCGTCAATCCTCTCAGTTTCGCATCATGTTATAATTGGTAGTCACGGGGTTGTCGTCTTGAAAACTCAAATAAAAGCATTTTAAAACACATCTGGACTTGCTTATGAAGTTTTTCGGTAACAATGTATTTTTGGCAACAGTTTTCTATAAATAAACTGCAACATAAAACAAAAAAAGCAATTTAAAGCACATTATTTTCTTAACGAATAAACATCGAGCGCACCATGGCGAATTTGTTTTACGAACCCTAACCAACTCTGGAGCCTGGTTAGACCGAATTTGCGACTCTGGGGCCCGGTTTGACCGAATTAGCAACCGGCACCCCTCTCAGTTTCGCTTCACATAGTCACTGCCATCAGCTGATGAGGTAAACCATAAAACAACAATATTTTTGTATCATGAGGCATGAGGTAAAACACTTTTGTCCAGAAAGAGGAGCACCGCAATTTCAATTAACCTGCCATGACAAATAAAAATATTGCCAAGTATTTTTTACTATTGGAAACGCTCCAACTCAAAGATACCGATTGTAAGTAAATAACGAAATATTCATAAATGTTTTGTTAACGAATGGCAATTACAGGTGCTGAAGGAAATGGACAGCAACCGGCTTGCGGCGCGCAGCGTCTGCAGCGCAACGTTGACGTATTACAGAGGTTTGTAAGGCAAGACCCAGCGGCGACTTTAAATGATACTATAACCACTTTGGGCGTTACACATTTGGAGACTATGCCGACTCCGAGTGTAGTTGTTGATGTTGAGACGCAATACGCCATCTACCTGCAGTACGTGCTGTTGGGAATTGTTAACCACACCAACTTCAACAGTGATGCGAAGGAAGACTTGATATCGTCACGACACATAAACCTCTGTATTGAGTGCGTGCAAGAGCTGGATACGTTTGCGCTTCTCCACCAACTGGACACGAGCTTTCGGCAAGCGAGTGTTTTTGCCGGTGGCGGTGTTGCAGAACTCAAACCAACAAACTATGCAATGCTTGCTGTGTCCGTTGAAGTTTTCGATCGCTTGCTGAAAGTGAAACAGTTTCATCTGGCCAACGCCATGGAGTTGGTGCTGCGTGACTATATGGCGGCCATATTTACCCTGTTAATGAGTAATACTAAGCAGCTGTGGCCGCAAAATGAGGCCGCCGCAAAGGAATTGCGCGACAAGTTAAACTTCGTTTGGCTAGAAATAAGCAAAGTGGAATTTTTTCGCAATATAATGCTTCTGAAGAGTGTGCCGCAGTTGAGTTCTGCAACGCAGAGTCTGCTGCATCAGCAATTGTTGCAGAAGCTGTTGTCTAGGGACGGCTTCACAACGCTGGTGGCTACGCTGCTGAGGGCGCAGAGTTCAAGGGGAGCGCTCGGCGATAAACAAACGTACGAAGTTATCGCCAACATTGTAGCTTTCTGCGGCCATTCGCAGCGCGCCCAACAGACATTGGTGCGGCAGATATTCAAATTTCTGCAACTATGCCTGCTGAACGAAGCTATGCTGGATAGTATGGGGGCGGGGCTGCTGTCGCTGCGGCGTCTTTACGACCTGAATGTGGACAACAGGAAATTGATAGTCGAATTGCTGCATGATGTACTGGCAAAGCTGAGCCAACCCTCTGACCTGTTGAGTGGACTCATACTGATGGAGCACCAGGACTTTGCACAGCTCATTGCACTTCTGTATCACTTGTTCTGCACATCGACGGTGGAGTGTCTGCCCAGTGAGTTGCTGACCGTGCACCTTCCGTTGCTGCTGCAGCTGTATCATCATATGCCAGAGGCCTTCGTGCAGCGGCGACAGGTGGCAAACCTGATTGTGCGCTGTTTGAATAATCGAGACACAAAGGAATTAGAGGATATCATAAGAAAACTGTACACGCTGCAGTTCGATGCGGACTGGCAGCAGCTGCATCCGCGCGTGCTGATCTTTCCCAACACGGAGCAGACGCAATTGACGGTGAAAATCGGCTGCTCAGCGGCGAAGCAGGACTTTGGCGCCTCCCTGGCATTGCCAGAGCTACTAATGAGCGCCGATCACCACGCGCTGACTTATCGCGTATTCATGGCGCTGCTGCAACTGATGGCCACCCAGCTCGATGACATCTCGGCAGCGCAGGATGAACAGAAAATGGCGCTGCTACAAACAGAGGAAGAGCTCATCATGTTTCTCAATTCAAAGTATCCGGTGAAAGTGGAGATCTTGCTGTCGCTCAACACGCTCATTTCATATGCGCCCTTAAAGTCACAGATTAGCGAAAACTCACACGAATTTCTGCAATTCCTGCGACAGTTGATCGAAAAGCGTCTTACGGCCAGTACACCACACACCGAGGCCGCTGATCAAACGCTGCTCATATTGCTCACCCTAATGCAGGAGCTGCTGGAGCAGTCAAACTGGCCCGAAAAGTATCGGGATTTTCGGACTGTGCTGCAACAGTTGCAGTTACTAACGCCCAATCAGCTCGTACAACAGCGCATCAGCAGCCTGCAGTCGCTGCTGAGTGGTGAGTTTAAGGCCACTGTCGACGGACAGGACAGCGCCTTCAACACGGCACGCACGCTCATCGAGTCACAGCAGCCACATCTGCAGGTCTATGGCATACAGATGCTTCTTGATTTGATACGGCGGCGCGATGCGGTAACGCTCGCCAGCACACATGTGCTGATCGCGCTGGCGTTGACTACACTCAAGGACTCGGAGTCGTACACATTTCTGAATTGTGTGCGTCTGTTTGTGGCGCTGGTGCATGTGGCGGAGGCAGAGGTGCTGGAGATTCTGTCGGATGAGTATGCAAACGAGCAGGCGGGCACAGACTATCGGCTCGTGGTGGGCGAGGCCATCCTAAAAGTCAGCCAGGAACTGGGTAAATATAAGGGCTGTTCGGGTTACTAATATTGTGATTATTATTTTTGTTTAAAGTTTATTGGAATCTAAGTTAATGTGCTGAAGAAGCCCTTTTAACATGAATTTCCACATTCCTATAGAAAATTAAGAAACGCCTATCTGGCGTTTGTTATTACGGCACTCAATTGACAGTTGTCAAGGATGACCTTCGTACATAAATTGCCATGGATTCTTGAATTAGCAAAGCAGTTTAATTAGGAAATTTTAAAATTTATTTCACATTCAAAAATACATTGTTACACTGATTGCGTATGACTAAGAAAATACTTGGCAGTTCAAAGTTTTTAATTTTTTTCTCATTTCCAATTAACTACATTTCCATTCGCACACCAAATGACTAATTAACGTTTTTGTAGCTAAGCACTTAAAAGCTGCACATCTTTTCACATCCAGACGTTACTCATAAATTCTTACGGCTACATGTGTGTACGCATGCATGACTTCATCGGATGCATGTATGAAGATTTGTGTATGAAGTTTAAGCTTTGCATTCCACTTGTGATGAAGCAGTGACAATAATAGCGGTCAGGACTCTATCTGCATTTTCACAATCCGACTCTTGCTCTCGATTTTTTTTTATAACAAATAACTTGGACGCTTCTAAAGTGCTTAATTTTGTGTTTCTCGCCAGGTCCATTGAGCTATAAGTACAAAGATGTGCTGCTGAACTGCTACATGCACGGCGCATGCTCGCCGTGCAACGAATTTCGCATGTCGGCCTTTGCGAACCTGGCACAAATGGTGCGCACACTGTCTTATCAGGTCCAGCACTTCTTCCAGGAGGTATTTATTTGCAGCTTGTAACTTTATTTATAGCTTTATTAATTGCTTACACTCGCTTTTAGCTGCTCCACTTGATTGACTGTGAGCTCAGCACCGGACAGTATTTGCCCGCGAAGCGCGCCGCTCTACTTGTCCTGAGCGAGTTGCTAGAAGGCATGGACAATTTGACCGATTTCGCGGAAATGCTGCTGCCTATTTATCGGCTCTTAAAAGTGATCGAGGCAAATGAAGCTTGTGATGAGAAAATGCGCCTGCACGCGGCCAACGGCTTGCGGGCACTGGCGCACAAATGTAAAAAGCTGTTAGTGCCCGAGCAATCATCGCAGCTGCAGAAGGAAATTCGCATCTTTGGCATTAATGAGTAGTCGCCGCGCAATGCGAGCGGCGGTAAAAAGCACATACTAGAAATAAATTAACAAGTGGTCTAAAAACAACAAAAAATTGCTTTATTGTCTTATGGTTTATGCACTGGTGCCGGTGCCTGTGGGCCAAATACAGTTCGCTGTATGTTGGTCACGCGGAGAAGCAGCCAGCAAATGCATTTCTTTGGAGTGAAGCATGAATTATGAGCAACAAGATGAAAACAAAAATACAAAATGTACAATATATAAGTAAAGTGCAACATGTACTTACGTACATACATATGTATGTGTGTATAAAACTAATCAACTACGTACAGAAACTTTGGTCGTAGCGCTGTCTCTCGATTTAATGCGCTCTGCCATGTGGTGCCTTCAGAGACAGAATTCGCTCTCGATTTTGTCGGCTATCATCTTGGCAATGGCCAGGCTGCTGGTGGCACCTGGCGATGGCGCGTTACGGCAATGCAGCACATACGATGCCATTCCGCTATTCTTGTCTCCGCGATCGAAAACAAAATCATCTACCAGGTTGCCCTGCGGATCGAGTGCCTGAGCACGTACTCCGGCTGGGCCGCGCCTAATGTCGTACTCCGTGATATCGGGTATGAACTTCTGCAGCGATTTCACTTGTTTGTTTATGAACACCGAGCGCATCATCTCGCCCATGCCGAACTTGAAGAACTTGGTGGCCATTTTCACGAAACCCGGGTAGAGTAGTGCATCGAACAGCTCACAAAGATTTATGTCCACGTATCTGTCAGTCGAGTGAGCAAAGATAGATTAGTCTTTAAGCCGCCGAGCACGTAGTTAATGCTTGTGTCAATGTTAGCAGCATATTTGCAATCGTTATCATATATCAAATATTTAGTTTCCAACGTAAAGTGGAAACCTCAACAGTGGTTGCTGCCAATGCAACAATAATTCATAAACACATAGCAGAACTTACCTGTAGCCCTCTCGCTTAAAGGCCAGCACCGCATTCGGTCCCAGCCAGATGGAGCCGTCCATGCGCGGTGTAAAGTGAACTCCAAGGAAGGGGAAGCGTGGATCCGGCACCGGATAAATGTTGCCGCGCACCATGTGGGCCTTCTCCGGTGCTAGTAGCAGGTATTCGCCGCGGAACGGTATGATGCGGGGATGGCGCGAGCAGCCGGTTAGCTCTGCCAGCTTATCGGACTGCAGGCCAGCGCATGTCAGTACGTAGCGCGTGCGAATATTCTGATACGGACGAGCGCCGCGTATGGTTACCGGATAAGCGTCAGCATCGCAGTCCTTCGTGTTCAGAAATTTGGACACCTGCAAAGGAAGGCAAAAAATCGCTCGTTGTTTATAATGCCTCGAGCGCTGAAGCCTTGGGAACGCACCTTAAAATTAAGGAACACCCGGCCGCCGGCTTGTTTAAAGTCGTGCGCGTACGATTGAGTGACCATTGCAAAGTCCACGATACCCGTGTGTGGACTGTGCAATGCCTTCAAGCCACAGCAATACGGCTCAATTTGCTCGATTTCGTCTTCATCGATGAGCCGCAGGTCGGGCACCTGGTTCTGTTTGCCACGTTCGTACAAGTCCATTAGACGTGCCACCTCCACTTCGTCCGTTGCCACAATCAGCTTGCCGACTTTCTTGTACGGTAGATTCTTCTCGTCCAAATAATCGTACATCAGGTGCAATCCTTCTACGCACAGTTTCGCCTTCAGCGAGCCTGGCTTGTAGTAGATACCAGCATGTATAACGCCAGAGTTGTGGCCACTCTGGTGCACGGCCAGCCTGTGCTCCTTTTCGCACAACGCCACGCGCAACTTGGGGTTCCGAAGCTTAATTTCACGTGCTGACGCCATACCCACAATGCCACCGCCCACGACCACCAAATCGAAATCACTGTTTGTACCACACAAAAACGTGCAAATCCATTATGAAATTGTGTAATTGAAAAGTGCTCCAATTGACTCGATTACCTATTTTTGCCGCCATGCTGCCACCGCCGCTGCGTGCTCGTCACACCCACCGCCGTTGTTGCCGTGGCCACTGCACCCAATTTTCGCCTCAGCAGCAACGACGCATTCACACTTTTCATTAGTTGTGCCATTGCTCTCGCCAGTTATAACATTTACTTTCAATCTGTTGCATCTACCAATAATCCAGCGAGACCTTGTCTGACCTTGTTGGCGACGGCGCGTTAGTTTTATGACAAGCCGTAAAAATAACTGCGAACCCGCTGCGTAGCCGTGCTGGATGGGCTACCAGTGATTACGAACCAAGTGCGAAAAAACAATAAAATTTGTTGGTGGAAATATACACACAGAACTTCCAAAATTTTATTGATAACACGGGATCGTGTCAGCTGTTCGCTGAACTGATGGCGTTGCCAAGCACATTAGTCACGTGTCTGAATTTTCAACTGCGTATGAAAACAAAATATTTGATATCCAACTTTTCGGTCGTGGCTTATTTTTTTTTTGTGGTTTTAACGTTACTCCGTAGGCTTTTCCCTGTAGAAAAGGTCTTGGCTTATTTTTCCAAATAATAATAATAATATGTTATATTAAAAGAGGTGCCTGTGTTAATTGGTTGCAAATTATCCATGTTGGATTTTTTTCGATACATGTACATTTGTTCCCAGCTATGTCGACTTTTTAACTCAGGAAATTCTCATTTCTCCGATTATATTTGCTTTACACAAATATTTTTTTGGTGAGCAATCAGTCTTCCATCGTGGCATTTATCAATGTATTTTTACTGTACCCTAAAAATAAATATGCAGCCGTTACAAAACAAACTTTATATTAACTATACAAATGCAACACCAAATTGCAAAACCCACAGCTGTTGGAAAAAAAAGCAAAACGCGAGAAAAAATTGTTTAACAAAAGAAATCAAGAAACGGATTCAACGGGTTAAGCTTAATAAAAAGTGGCGTGAGATGGACATAAATGAAATACTTAATTTTCTCCAAAGAGCTCCCGAGGAAAACCCGTTTTTTGTAGCTGTGTTTTGTAATAACTTATTACTACTAATAAGTATTGCATGATACAACTAACAAGGTAGAATAATAGGCCAGTTACCCGAGACGTAACTTGTCAGCTGACACGGCCTGTCATACCCGAAAGCTATACAACTGATAGACGTAGAACGTAAACTTAGACTTAACCGTTAATTTAGAAATCTGTTTCGTTTTGGTTTCCGTTTACGTTTACGGTTTACGTTTACGGTTTACGTTTACGGTTACGTTTATGGTTTCGCTCAGGAAAATGCTACCACTTTGCTCTGAATGAATTGGAAAATTAAAAAAATTACCAGATTATTTTAAATATACCTAATTGAACGAAATTCGTATTATTTTTATAAATATATTACATACATACATTCAAGAATATTAAGTGAAAATATGCTGAAAAAACATTTAATTTGTGTGTGCATGAGGTGGACAAAAGTTGAGTGGCAATACTCTATCTCCATCCTCAAAGAAAATCAGCTGACTTCTTACGTCAAGCTAACGTTTATGGAAACTAAGATTAGGATACTCGCTTCAATTTTCTAAGTTTACGGGTACGGTTAATTTAAGTTTAAGTTCTACGTCTCGGCTATCTGTCCAATAAGTATGGAGAAGCAGGAAAATTGGCGAACGATAAATGAGAGTTCTCGTAAAATGCTCTCATTGAACAGGGCGGTTTGGTGCAGTTTAAAATTGAATCGAAGATAAGGTATCAAAAACTTAATTTTTGAAACCGAAAATTTCCTTACAAATAAAAGCATATTCCAGTTTTTATATTAACTTTTGTTTTAAATAGAACATATTGTTTTATTTTCCTATATTATTTTGAATGTTAATGAAAAGGCTGCAAAAAAATATAACGAATTCCTACTAGCAACATGCAGACAGATGAGACGCGAATTCTAGCTATCATTGAAATTTGCGTCCAGTTGGCGTACGTAAATAAAAAATTTTGGAGAAGGCTTTTTGTACCTTGTTTACCTTGTTAACTGTACCATGCAAGACAGGCGCGGATTCAGAAAAATATTTCGGGGGTGTTTCAAAAAGTAATTCTTTAATAATTGTAAAATGTCTGCTAATTTGTATGTAGTTTTATAGGCGACCGAAATATTTCGGGGGGGGTGGGTTTCAACCCCCAAAACACCCTCCTGGATCTGCCACTGATGCAAGAATTGCAAACTAAATAGAAAAACTAAATAGAAAGACACCGCTCACACTTCCGTAACCAAAGGCAATAATCGCTTAGTTCTATAAGTACTATTTAGAGCAGCACGCTTGGAAGGAATATTCTAGCACCCTTAACTCAAGAATTGACGACAAATATTTATAGTAGTACAGATTGTGAACAGGGCTAATATTTTCAATGCTACGGCACATATTACCACTGCACTGGCAATGTTCAATTTAATGTCGAATACGATTGTGTGGCATCTCCTTCAGCTTATGTTGATAAATCGCGAAAGATAACAGGCAATGTGCGGCTAAAGCAATAACAACGATAGGGCATTGAAATATTTTAGAAAAATAACAAATAAATGCCGTCATTCTGTGCTGTGCTGAATTGCAGTGATAGATATGGTCACGCGGACAACATCTCATTCCACAAGTAATACGATTTTTCATTTCACATGGCTGCTTCACCCGAATGCTCTGAATCTGCAGGTTTCCATTTAAGCGACGGGAGTTGCTACAGAAATGGCTTGAATTTGCGCAGCGCGGTGTTGATTGGCAGCCCTCGCGCTGGAGTGCCATCTGTAGCCGGCATTTTCACGAGGAGGATTTCAATTGTGTAGCCGAGAGGAAAACGCTGAAAAAGACGGCAGTGCCGAGCGTGCGGCTGACGGAATCGCAGGAAATTAAAGCGCCTGGACACGTTCCGGAAGAGGTGGCGCTAAGTGGGCGGCCTTATGGACGTGAAGTGGCGCCGGTACAGGCTGAAACAACGCAACAAGATGAGGAGGATAGCGAGGAAGAAAACCAGAATTTGCAGCAACAGCTCGTAAGTAGCAGCTGCATACAATTTCGTTCCCTAACCTTGAATGCCTCCATAACGATTGCAGTTCAAAGCACCGCTGCACAGTTCGCCGAATGCGCCGAAAGTCAAATGTCGTCTGTGCGGCCATGCATCCTCGTCTGTAGTCACATTTTCTACCAATTTCGAAATCTACGGCATGATACAGAAGTGCTTTCCCACGCTGAACATTCAGAAGGACGAC
Source organism: Melieria omissa (assembly GCA_963971225.1). Taxonomy (NCBI): domain Eukaryota; kingdom Metazoa; phylum Arthropoda; class Insecta; order Diptera; family Ulidiidae; genus Melieria; species Melieria omissa. The sequence continues at coordinate 152,439,872 of OZ020267.1, forward strand.
AGTTTGCCGAAGGAGATGTGCCGCGTTTGTCTGCGGCGCCTTGAAAATTTCTCACGCTTCATTGACAAAGTGCTAGAGACGCAGAGTGAGCTGCAGCGCAAGTTTCGCAGCGAAAAGACTAGCAGTAACAACAACAAATTGGCGGAGCGGCAATTGAAGATTAAGCAGGAACCGGTGGTGCGAGTGAAGCAGGAGGTGGCCGAAGGATTTGAGAGTTTCCTGTCGGACGACCTGGACATGGGCATCGACGAAGGTTGTGAACAGGAGCAAGAGCCGGCCGCGGTTGAGCAGAAGTATGACTTTTGCGATTTTCCCATACTGAACACACAGGACATCATCAACAATTGCGATATCATGGAGATCATCAACTTGGACGATCCATTCATCAATATACCGGATGACGATGTAAACACAAACTGCGACAATACGGAGCAGCTGCAGTTGCCGGTAAAGCGTCCGCTGCCGAGTGCTCACGAATTGCTACAGGCACATCTGCTGATTGAAGAGCACAACTATGCCTACGCTGCCGAGGACCTGAAGGAAGAATGGCAGATTAAAAATACTTACAAAACGGAGAAAACAGAAGGCTACGAAGCGGAGGACATTATGGAGGATGCTGGACAAGTCGAAGACGACTTTCCAACTTACGGTCAAGAAGAAGCTGCGACAGAGCAATTGGTGACGGCAGCCGAAGCTGCAACACAAGCGTCGGCCGTAGAGAATGCAGAAAGTCGATCTGCAAAACCGATTGTCACCTCAGTGAGTGCGCTGGCTGAAACGCGGCTCCCGTTGTCAGTTTCGCATACTGTGGAGACGAGCAAGCTGATGGTGACGGCCGTCAAGGATCTGCCATCGATGGAAACGCCGACGCGGACGCACACGAAACCGAATATTGTGGTGCTGAATGAAAGCATCGTCAAGTCATCGTCCGCCTTTCAGCTGCATACATGTACCTGTTGCCACTTGAAATTCTTTAGCGTGGAGTCGCTGAACCAGCATTACACGATGGTGCACAATCAACTGCCAATGGTGAGTGTGCCCAGTGCAAATCTGTGGGAATCGAGTGGCGGCGCACTCGGTCCAGTGGAGAGCTGCAAAGTCGAGAAAGAGTGTGGCCAGTTTGCACAGACACACAGCGGTAATAGGTGTGGTGAAACTGGAGAACGCATGGACGAAGTGAGCAGTGAAAAGCGCATCGAAAATGATAATCAAACGAGTGGATACGCGGCAGCTTCTGCTGCTGATAACGATGACACGCAGCAGACCAGCGCCACCGGCTTCAAGAGCCAAATAAAAATATTGGAAATGCAGCAAACATTCGTGCGACAGCATGACCACTATTCGTCCCATCACAGCGCCGCAAATTTGCTCGTTAGCCGGGCAAATGGTAACGCACCGACGTCACCAAATGCCGGAAAACCAATACCGCCTTCCGAACAAAAGAGAGACGCTGCTGAATGCCCGTTCAGCGTGCAATTTGACGCCTGCCAACGCACAAACGGCAACTCGTCTATTGCCATGTCACCGGTAAGACAGTCATTGAATCTGTGGCAGCCGCTGAAGAAATTGAAAAACTTCAAGTCCCGCAAGAAGTGTCCCCCACCACTGAGCGATAAGCTCGCAGCGAATTACCTTCAACTGCGGCGGCGATACCGTCAGCTGCAGCGGCAATGCAGAAATCTCCAGGTGTGCGCCGAGCTGCGCACAAAGGCCCCGAATCGTGACGCACAGTCAGCGCAGCAGCAGCAACCGGCAAAGCGCTGCTGTCGCGTGTGTCGGCAGCAGTTTGCGGGCGTACGTCAGCTGCTGCAGCACCAGCGCCAGCGCGGTCACCATGTCCGCAAGCCGCGCACCCGCTTCGCCGCCTCCTGCTGCGGCTGCGAGAAGTTCTTCCGCAGCAAGGTGGCGCTGCGCAACCACATGCGCTACATCTGCCAGGCACTGCCACTGCGCTGGCTTAAGTTGCAAATGCAGACGTTCAAGTGCCGCTGCTGTCGGCGCTGCACGTTCAATCACTGGCGCCTCTATCGGCGCCATGAACTGCGCTGTAAGCGGAATTGCGCGAAGCGGCGGCGACATAAACAAAACAGAATGAAGAGCAAAGCGCAGCAAACGAATGACAAATGGCCAAAGCAGCGGGTGGCAACTGCCCGCAAGGTTGCGGCGGTGCCGACCGGGGCCAAGTCAGCGCGGCAGTATGTGTGCCGACTGTGCGAGAAGCACTTTGCCAACGCCAACAGCCTCAGCCAGCACAGCATCACTCACACGTCGCAGCGCACGCACAAGTGCGGCCTGTGCGAGCGCGTCTTCAAGCGGCGCAACGGACTGACGCAGCATATGAAGGGCTACCATCTGCAGCTCAAGCCGCACGAGTGTCCGGTGTGTCGGCATCGCTACGCGCTCAAATGCGACATGCTGCGCTGTCGACACTCGCTGCGGCGCATTGGTGGCGCCGCGGAGGGTTACTTGGCAATGGCGCCGCAGCCGGTGTGAGAGCAAGTGCGTCTTGAAAGTCGGTCAAAAATTTAGAACACATGCGTCTGATCTTGAAAATTGAGTTTAATTTTGCGGCGCTCTACTTAATGTCTATTGCTATGCTTTGAAAGGGATACTGGGTGCTGGAAACAGTTCGACACTAACATGGTGTTTTTTTGCAGTAACAACATTTTTTGCAATCGTCTCAAAATGGGCTTCGTATTTACATTATTTTAAATATTCTTGTAAATATTCTGTTCTCAAATTGTACACACTGACGTGACATCAGTGCTCCCCTAACGATTTTCGTTAGCCACTAATTTGGAAATAAAATACCTGCTCGACGGTTTTTAACATTGAGTTAATTGTATTTTTTACTTTTGGTTAAAGTTCGATAAAAATAATAAAAGCATATAACATTATAATTCATAATTACATGGTACATCGGTTAGAGACTTTTATAAATTGTTTTCAGTTTCGAAGAGTAAGAATAAATACACATACGTACATACAAGCAAATAAAGTTTATAAAATACAAAGGACAATTATTCCGCAAATTTAACGCATTCGATTGCAGTTTTTTTCCCTAGGACTAACATTTTCATCAAAAATAAAAGTAAAAACACTCGTTAAAAAAATGAAAAATGGCACTAACACAAAAATTAAAAAACACAAAACAAAAAAGTACAAAACATTTGCTCCATTTGCTTGAAGGAGTTGGTTGATAGGTTGTTGGTGTGAGTGCGTTTATTGCTTGACGTGTACAGCTTACATACTAAAAGTTCTGCACTTAATATTCCACTAATTCTATTCGCCTATGTTGCGCTTATGTTTTGGTATCGGTACTCGTAAAGAACGAAAAAACAGAATTTGCCTTTAATATCAAGAATAATTACTTTCATACACCTACATATTAATAATTTAATTGTAATTGTTGTGGTAATATTTCTGCGATATGATGTGTTGTAGCTGTTGAATGCCTACTATGATTACTTAATCGTACTGGCGTGAGGCGCCTTCGCCGTCGCCGCTCATGCTTCGTGTAAAACAGACTACAGACTAATGCCACGCGGAAGCCACAGCCCATGGGCGGCCCGAGCACAGGTGCTGCGCACGATTCCCCTCCCCGCCCAGGCTTACTGGAAAATGGCAGCGCGTTGTTGAAACTGCAGGCGCCTGTTGGCGCGCTCCTCTTCCTCGCGGCGGCGCTCCTCCTGCTCCTGCCGTATCTCGTCGTGGAACTTGTTCGAGCGCATCTGCTGATCGATTTTGGCTTCAAAGAAGTTTTTCGCGCCGCTCACGCCCACCTCTTCGACGTTGATCTCGGTGAGACGCGCCAGCTGATTCAGGCCCGATTCGGTGTCCAGCTCGCCGGCCTGCGCCTTGCGGTAGATGAGCAAGAATTCGCGGAAGGAGATTTTGCCGTCGTGATCCTCATCGACCTCGGCGATCATCTGCTTGAGGCCGAGGTGCGTCTGCGGTGCGCCCAGCTTTTCCATCATGAACTTCAGCTCGGTCAAGTCCAAGTAGCCATCGTGGCCCACATCGTATCTGCAAAGAAAAAATGAAAGTTGAAAATGCTGTCGCTGTACTCAAGTGTTCCAAGTGTCAACATGCTAACGGCTCAAGAGAAACCACTTTCAACCCGCATTTAGCGCTGCTTTGCTGGGCACCAACTGGAGGAATATGCGCCACTGCAATCGACCCAGTTTGCAGATGGGCGGCCGACTACTAAGCACTGTAAATGTATGGCAACAACAACGACATCAGCCAAGTCGTCACACCAACGTGAGCTCATTAAAGCGTGCAATTTGACGGAGCAGTGAAATGGACAGAAATTGGTCAGAGGCAGCGAAAGTGTTTCGCTGTCACGCACGTAATTAGGTAACCACGTGAAATGAAGTCACCAATTCCCCAATTACACATCAACCATTTACAAATGTATTCAGTTTTGGGGACAGCCGACATTTCTTTGCCATCGCAAACACACTCGTACACACACTGACCTTTTTCTAGGCATCAACTTCATGACAGAATGTTGTTTTTGTTGTTGTGGTTTGTTTAAGCTTGGCAACCTTTTTGTGCAATTTTTGCTTGAAAATTGCATTAGGTTTCACTAAAAACATTTGTGTAACTGAAGGCGGCGCAGCTCAAAGTCTAATTGGGCTATTGTTGTCAATATACAAGCAACAAAAACAAAAATTACATATGTAGATATGAATGAAAAATAAAGGACAAAAAAGAAAAGCGAAATTGGAGCAAAGATAAAACTTGAGTATGACTATTTTTTTCAAACTCATATTTGTATTTAAGTTTTTATATTGTTTTGGCAGCAACAATAACTGCGACCGATTGTGGGCGATTGAAACAGCAACTAATATCGAAAGTGTTCAATTGACAGACTGGCGTCTATGACTGTTCATAATTATACTTTCATTTGTGGCTGCCCTTGCAGAAGGAAGGTTTTTATGGAATCGGAGAGCTACATACATTTAGAAGTTTCATCTAGCCTGCTAGTACAAATATTCAAATTTGGTAATTTTTTAATTTTTCGTCAGTGTATTTGTCGTTCTTGTGCTTAACAACCGTAAACGAACGCATAAAGCGGTTAGTGTTTTGCTCAGTGCTAGAATTGGCCACAACATGTAAAAGAAGCTTATGAATTGAAACTTGCCAACAATAATGACCCACATGAATGCTATAGGGTCATTCTAAAAGTAATGGGTTTTCTGATAGGGAAACCGGCAGCGAACATAACTCATTGCATTGGCACATGTCTCATATGACACAATCGGATAGCGCTAACATAAAACATCATCGATTTCGAGCAACATGTAAAAATGCATTACTAACTGGACGACCCAAAGCAATAAAACAAATGACGAAAAGTTTCGCTTTCAATTTGAATTGAAGGCCAAATGTGCGAAAGCGGAAAAGTAGAGCATTGCGTGGCCGTCACAACTGTGTTTCACTTGTGATTGTAGTTGTGCAATAAAATTAGATAATAGTTTTTTAATGATCTTACAATCATTTGCTTTCAACAGTGAATGTCTTAATTAGTCGAATAAGTCGAAATCTAGTTGTCTAACTCAAAGAATCTAAACTCAAATGTTAACTTACAATGTGATTGATAAATATTTATGTAACTACGGAGTTTCTCATTCAATCTACAATATTATTTCTTCGCTTTTGTGCGAAATTAATTTAAAAAAATTGATTGAATTGATTTGTTTCAAACTTCAGCAACGTTTGAATCAATTGTTGAGTGAAAATATTTCCCATGGTGTAAAGTTTCCGCAGGCAGTCCAATTGAAGGCTTCACGTGTTGTTAGCATTTCCGCAAATTAGCAGCAATTTCCATTGTGTAAACATTTGGCACTAAGCCACATGTGTGTGGCTCATAATGATGATCACTTCCGCAAATAAGCCGATCACAACAAAGAAACGAAATAACGCAAAAATGTAAATAAAATTCATGTTTGGCGCTGCTGGTGGATTTGGCAAAGAAGCAACAATAAAAATTATAGACAATTGCTGGTACAAGACAAAAACAAAGAAAGCATATGAAGACAGCTGGAAGGAAAATTGCAACACAACGCCGGCATTTCTTGTGGTTAACACAAAAATGAATGCGATGAGCTGCGGTTCGCGTGATGGCCGAGATGAATTTTCACTTAAGGCAATGCGCAAATAAGAGGAGAGATACATAAGACATGCAATGAAAAGCGAATAGCAGAAAGGCAAAGAAAATGTAATGGACGACAGCCGCTGAAGATGCGCAGGTGTACGGGTGGGGGGCGGTGACGTAATGCAGGCGAGCCGGCAGCATCTGCCGCAGACGCAAAGTGCCTTCGAAACAAGTTCGAAAGGACGCGCAGTTTGACGGCGGCGCACGCGCACGCGCACAGTGTCGTGCTTAGTGGCATTGACGCATGCGCAACAGTCGCCACGGCCATAAGGATGCAGCCGTGGCGGCGACAGCGAAAAGCAGGAAAAACTTGTTCTCCGGCAGCGCAAAGAGGCTGCGGCCCCTAAAGGCCATGGTCAATGCTCAGTTCGGTGGCAGAAGTCGCCACTAATCACGCAATTACGTACACAGGCTTGACGTAACGTGCGCCGCGCCACAATCGCTTTCAATTTCAGTGGCCAGCGATTTTGCGTGTAAACAAGCAACATTCATTAATTGCCAGTGAGCACACCAAGAAAATATTAGAAAACCGCAACACAAAGCGCCATGGGGAAGTGCGGCCACCGGTGGGCGGAGACGGGGCGACGACAGATTGGCGCATTGCGAGTTTCACTTTCGTTGTTACGCCACAAAGCACAGCACGTGCTAGCGTTGCTGTTGTTGTTGTGTCCTAACCGTTGACAATTGACTGCCGAAAGCAAACGCGACTTGATGGAATGCCAATCAAAGTGGAACTGCTCTGACGACGGCCTGCAGGTGTGCTGCGTTTTGATTGATTTTCTTGCACGACGCTGACAATTTCCATTTGCCCAGCGGCGTTGTTCGTTGGACTCCCCCTCAACACTGACTGGCAGTGAAAGCAATTACTTGTAAACATTATATCAAATGCTACAACAACAATGAATTGTAGAAAATTGCAATGAATGAAAAGTGGCGCTTTTGTTCACACACCAAAATACAAACGAAAATCATAGCATAACCAATCAACTCTAAGTAACTATAACAAAAAAGGCAATAACAACAAAAAAAAGCAGAAACAGCAACAATATGTTCAACGTAAATTAACATTTATTGGCGATAGCGCGAAGCAAGGCGAGGAAAATAAACAGAAATTACGCAGTTTTAGCGATAACAACAAACGAGGCGGCAATTAGTGGCCAATAACAGCAATTAATGCACAATGAAGAGTTCGGTTGGTGTAGTGTCGACTTGTGACTTAACCCTTTCAATACGACTTTTGGCCAGTGAAAATATTTCTGTATAATTGAACTAAATGTGCTGTAAATAAGTAAAAGAACATGTTTACATAATTTCAGATTTTTTTTTTATGCACAAAGAGCACGCTTACACTTCTGAACGTATACCAAGTATGAATTAGTTAGGTTATGCTAACCAAAACACGTGTTGTGAAGTACAGACTACAGACTACTGTTTAGTCCCATCCCAGCACTTTAAAAGCGAATACTTTTCGCACCAGTAATTTTTGAACATTATCTGGGACTTATTTATCCCCGCAGTATTGAAAGGGTTAATGTTGGGATCCCACAAAAACACTGAACACATTTATAAGTAGTTAGCAGGGAATGCAAGCAACTAAAAAATGCTGCCTAGTTGTATGCCATCACTGGCGTCGCTGTGCCCTTCGACGAGACATTTCACTTTCTACGAAATTAAAGTTTTACTGCCTTATGGGGGAAGAGTACTAAAATGTGGCGCAATTGGGATTTGTAGTCACGACAGAAAAATAATTTGGGACACAACTGCTGCAGAAGCTGCAGGGATGACAACGATGCAAATCTGCCTGCAATTCGCTTGGCAGGACTTGAGTCGATATTTTAGAAGGTGACACCAAAAGCTTAATGGGTTTCATTGCAGGTGTCAATTTGGGGCCTAGAAGAAGGGACGAGAACCTTAGGCCGAGTGAAGAGCCTTATTGGCCTAAGTAACCTCTAGTTTGAAGGGAAGGGATACTTTGGGATCGTGAAGAACCTTATTGGCTCCATGAAGATCTCGTTTGAAGGCCGTCACTTTGAAAAGCCTACCTATTTACCTATCCAACTGCATTTAGGTATTGAATGAATAACGGTTTTTCGAAATTTACAGGTTACTGCAAAGCGATTGTGATATATATTTGTCCATAAAAAATGTGTATAAAGAAATAATATCAATAATACTGTTTAATGTTTTGTTCTCATTAGAAATAATCAATCACATACAATCACACACAAAATTGTTAAGTGTCGTTTTAGTACATCACTCTTTGCAGTGAAATTCCAATAAAAAGTTCAAGTACAGTTCATGTCCGTAACGCAGCCCGTTGTTCGTTCGGCACAGCACGCATAATCCGTTTTTAATCCGCATTAAGTGCGCACGGCACGCCCATACACACAGCGTAGTTGTCATTAACCTGCATTCGAACAAAGTCATCAGCCGCCGCAGCGCCACAGCGTGTTGCATGCGAATTGCCACCGTGAAGCAATAGCGCCAAAAAACAAAAAAACATCATGCAAAAAAGGGCAGAAAAACCAAGCCAAAAACAACGCAAAACGCTGTTAACGGACACCTCAAACAAAAACAAAACTAACAATAAGCGTTAGTAAAGTGAAGAAGAAGAAAGCAATACTTGTTCTTATTGTTGTTGTTGAATATTAGCACAACGGCACTGCAGGCAGGTATGGCAATAGCATAGCAAAAAAAAATTGTAAAAAAATTACAAAAAATAAGAAGAAAAAATTGCACACAGCACTGCAGCGTACGAGCAAAACAAAAATCATATTGACCCCGTTGGCCACCCAACTGTGCAGAATTCGCAAAGCCGCGTCAATAATGTAGACAATTGTCGCGCCCTGTATGTGGAATTGTATAAATGGTGTAATTTGTGCTGAAAAGTACACCTGATGGCATAAAAGTGGGCAATAAACCGAGCGATTTACACAAATTTAAAGAGATTTTTCAGTGAAATATTGTTGCAGCATTTCTTTTCCATTCAACAAAATTCGAGTGTAATGCCGAAAGGAGTCGTATACACAAAAAGCCATAAACAGCGCATCCCAATAAAACCAGTGCGGAGGGCGTACGGCCACGAATTGCGTAATGCACTGCATGAGGTGTGAAAGTGCTGGAAATGACTGCAAGTGCAGAGTTAATGTCTGCGGCTGCCCGCTGCGCTAAATATAGAAGAGTGTAGTTTGAGTAAATCCAGTAAAAAAAGAGCTACAAATGCAATTCGATGCCATACCAACGAGGTACATAAACGGAGCAATTATTGCATTGAAATTTTGCAATGGAAATTTATGGTTCACAAAACAGAGCAGTAAATATGGAAAATTTCTTCAGCGTAAAAAGTAGTAATTTCCCATGAAAGTCACCCAATCTGTCATTCGTGATTCGGTACTAAGCCCTTCGTTTTTATATAAAGTCAAAGCTAAAAATATTAATGCTTGTGCGGCGCTTGTCCTCAGTTCCCAAAAAAGGCCGTTGTATCGGGTTTACATAAACATGTATGTAATTGGAATTCAGGTAAAATGATTGAAACGGCTCAAGTGGTGTACGATTACACACCTGACATAAGTGACACTGCTGTGCGCGGAATACACAATTAGAAGTGCCGCACATTGGGAGCTTGGCCCCAATCGGAGGTTGCCCATGTGCCGAAGGCAACGTTATGAACGCCAAAGCAACTTTTCATATTTGCATGACTTTAATTTCAATTAACTTAACATGAAACTCTGTATGCATAGCGCCAAATAAAAAGTGGGCAACCGCTCAATTCAAAAGTTTCGGCAAGCACTCAATTGCACAGTGAAATGCGCTGATGCAACAGTGTGTAAATTGTATATTTGTATAAAGGCGGCGGCATCGGCCCATTTGTTTCAAATTGAACATTTTCCGGACTTTAGTGGAGCTAATCTTTCTGCACGTATTTCAGATAAACTTCGCGCCTAATGTTTGCTGCCAAAAAACCTAAAAAAAAACAATGTAAATATTTATACACAACAATCCAGCCGCATAAACCAGATAATCCAGAGCACGCTTTCCACAAAACTATTTGAGTCGTTGTTTTTTTGTATAAAAAAGTTAATTATTTTGTGCGCGTAAGTTGTCTTATCTTTGAAGATGCGTAACAAAACGCAACAGTTCAAAGAATTTCGGTTTGTGTGTTTTTGTTTTGCTGAGGCAAAACGCTATGTGGGATCAAAGCAGCAACGGCCACACGAATGTTGCACATCGCATTGCGCGCGGCTAACGTAGCTCCAAACGGGCTGCTGATGGTAGCTGTGTGAGTAACGCGCCAAGAGGTGTGTTTAAAAATAAAATGACATTTGGAAATTGGAACACGACACATCGCATGTACATTACACACGCAACATTGCCGTGGCGTGGGTCGTTTTGGCGGGCAGTGCGTTTGCTTTCAGCAGCGAAAGAGTTACGAAACTATTGGAACGAAAATAAAGTCGTAATGATTCTTGGTTGGACGCCAACTGAATCTTGTGGGGGTGCTCACAAGAGCAAAGCAGACCCGCGTGCAGCAGCCCGCACTTGAGCACTGAAGTTTGAATGCTGTCCAGCCAGTTCGAAATTTGCTGTCGTCATTGTCAACTGACCACAGCAAAATCCGCACAGAGAAATGCGCCCAATGGAATCACGCATGCATGGCGCAGCGTCTAACAAATGTCAGCCCGCTTTGTCGGCGGCTACTGGGGCCGCAGCCATAACAACGACAGCAAGTCTAGTCCCATAATTTGATATTTCCTCAATTGAGTGATACAATCAATGTTCGTCATTTGCGGCACGGGTGCGTTGTTGTTGTTGTTGTTGGTGCTGTTGTCGACTAGGGTCCGTCTGGCGCTTTATTTTCGCTTGCTTTGTGCCTTTGCATAATGACACTTTGACGGGCATTCATGCAGCATAGACCACAAGCGCGACCACAGACTGGCCGACGTCCGAATGATTGCTGCTGCTGCTGCTGGATTCAGCTGGGCTGCAATGGCAATTTAATTTATTGGCTACTGTTGCTTTTGTTGTTTTTGTTGTTGCTGTGTCCACAGTTTGACACTTGAAAGTATTTTTACCGCGGCACAGCCGGCGTAATTGTTGCAAGGTTCATTGCCGCGCAGCAAAAACTACGAACAGAAAGTACTACAATCACAACAACAACAACAACAACAACGAATTGCACTGGCGAAACTTTCGTTGATCTATGACTGATGGTGGTGGTGACTTATCGCGACGATTTGGTGTTTGTTGTTGCGAATTGTGTTATTGTGGTTGTTGCTGACCAGGCAACGATGGGACCGGCACCTAATTTGCTCACCCGTGCGTGAATTTTTGAAGGAGAGGGGAGATTGCAAAACAAACTGGCGATGGAGAAGAACTGTGAAAGCAACTTAAATCAACAAACAAACTAAACTTTTTGAGTGACAAATATTTAATGTGAATGTAAATAAATAAATTGAATACATATGAGATTTCAGATATTAGTTAATTGTGATATCTACAGTCTGTTCACTAAAAAACGATTATCTGTTACACCCTGTGTAACGATGACACATGATGGTAAACACATCAGCTGATTTTGTTTAACCGTAGTGAAGTTTGAGAACTCAATTTTATACAAATTTTGCGAAAGTTGTTGGTTATTTGAGTTGTTTTTGCAATGAGTGCCATTTACAAAATACGGTTTGAAGCGTACGTTTTGAAAAAGCATACTCAGGGCCCAAAATGGACCGCAGAGCAGGCTGCCAAGTATATGGTGGCGACGCGTACTTTTGTTACGAGATGGTCTAACCGCTGCGAGTTGACTGGAAATGTCGACGACGAGCCAGGCAGAGGTCCAAAACGGAAGACTTCGCCGCGGGACGGTAAGGCTGTGGCCAATGTTTTTTTGAAATATCCTTCAATTATCTTAAGAGGAGCGCAATTACCTTCAATTACCTTAAGAGGAGCGCGTGGAATAGATATATCACTGAATACGATAAGGAAAAGACTTAAGGAAAAAAGCATCGTGTACAAACGTGTTTGGTCAGAAAAAGGTGTTAAAATTGTGCAAAGAACGGTTAAGCACCCAGCAAAGGTGCTGGCTGTTTTTCAGCAAAGGGTTTTGGAGTTTTGACATGCTTTACTGAAAACTTGAACGCACCAAAAATGTTAAAATTTTACCAAAAAGGCTTATTACCATCTGCATGGAAGCTGAATGGAAAAAATAATCGCGCCTGGGTACTGCACTGAGGACAACGATCCAAAGCATCGAAGTCGCCTATGTACTGAGTGGAAAGAAAAAAACGATATCGAAACGATGGATTGGCCATCCCAGTCGCCCGATGCAAACCCAATCGAAAATGTTTGGACTCTAATGAAACAGAAAATTACCAACAAAAATTTGACAACTACAAAACAGTTAAAAGCTGCACTGAAAAAAATATAGAGAAGTTTTTCATTGACGTATGCACAGAATTTAGCAGCAAGTTGTGAGCGAAGATGTCAGCCTATTTTAGATAGTAATGGTGATTGGACGAACTATTAATTTATATTCCAAATATACGTCCGATACAATTTTCAAGAATATAATAAATTAAAAACAAAAAAGTTATTTATTTTCTTTTTATGGCTGATCGTTATTTAGTGAACAGACTGTAAATATGAGAAAACTTGTATTATTTATAGGATGACCCAATATTTGTTCAGGCGCCTGCCGTAGCTCAGCTGGCTAGTGCGTTGGGCCGCGAGTCAAGACTCTGCGAGTTCAATACTCCGTTGCGTTAACACCGAATAAAAAGAAAAACAACAATTTTTTTCGGCGGCTGTCCTCTCAGCAGGAAATGGCAAACCTCTGACAGTAAAAACTGCCTATGAAAAAACTCCCAACTCGCCGTTCGGAATCGGCATAAAACTGTAGGGCCCTTCCAACCTTGAAAAATTCAAGAAGAAGAAGACAATACTTGTTTAGCAGAAGTAAGTTCTAGAAATTGCATTTGCATTTGTAAAAAGTAAAAATTTTGGCTTACGCATCAATTAAAACTGACAGAAGAGTAAATCACAGTGTTGCTACCGAGATTCAGATACGTCTTCATACAAATCAAATATAATATTGATAAGTTATTCTCTTCTTGCGGTCGATGGTTGTATGCGTTCGAATTCCAATGCGAGTGCAATGGTTTTTGGCGACAATTGATTAATCATCGCACGATGGCAAACAAAGGCGGCCAGCAATCAGTGCGATGAATTGCTGCCGGCGCGGTCGACAACATAAGTAGTCATACGCATAATTGAGTTGTAAATATGCACAGCGATTGTGTGCGCCGCAAATGAGGTCAGCCTTCGGCGCAGTGTTTGGACATTGTTGCGACAACAGCTTCATTAGCGGACGAAGGCGCGCGCTGACGGCTGGCGGTGTGATAAAAATGCGCGAACGACAAAAACAAAGAGCACCAGATCGACAATTGGGTGGGCAAATGGCCGACGGGCGTTGGACTGGACGCGTCAAAGTGAGGCGCCCTAAAGTGTAAATTTGTAATAATGAAAATATGCAAATTTGCGCTCGCAATCAGCGAAAATGCACACTGCACAGGTCAACGAACTGTCGCTCGTTTGCGCACCAACTTTCGACCCAATGCCGTTTAGTGGGCCGCGCACAAGTGTGCGTGCGGCGCGTTTGAATGTTAACGGCAAACGCTGCAGTGCGAAATTGCTGCAGTTTTCGCAATTCTTTCGGCGAGTCACGTACGGCGGCGTATGCGAGGGCCAGGTGCGTTGCCGCTGCGACGTCGCGTGGCTTGGCGTGGGCGGCATTATTGAATGCGCGCCAGTGCTCACTCCACATGTACGCATTCGTACGAGATGTAAACAACGGCCGCGTAAACAATTCGCATGCCTTCGTTGGGCATAGGAAACAGTTGGGCCATTTCGACGCCGCCGCACTTACCCCCAAAGCAAGTATGCAAATTACTTCGGGCACATTTCTGCGCGCATGAAATTATTTATGGTGCTGTCGCCCAGACTTGAGGGCGCGCGGCAAACGGCGCTGGGCACTGCATTGAAAAACGCAGCGACTGGCAATTGCGGCGGCGATGAGTCATGCAACAACTTGTACGAAGCGCAATAATGACAAAGTGAAAACTGCAGTTGCAAGCGGCAGGCGTCCAGTCAGTTGCTGATGTATCACATTTATTGCTGGCGCATGCAATGCACAAAAGTTGAATGCGTTCATTGGATGAATTGAATTGAATTGTTGGTAAGTTGAGTTAAGAAACGTTTTATAATCAGTGGCTCTGCAAAATTTGTATTCGTTAGTTTCATTAATCATGGCAATGCGTTTTGCGTTTATTTATCAGTGCAACCCGGACTTGAAACGGCCATACGGTGATCGAAAAGTTTTCAGAACAACATTTGGATAAACTAAAATTTAATACTGCATGCAACTTTAAAATTCAGCTTTAAACCACAACGCAACAAACTTGCGGCATGTGTGGCATAAGCCACCCCTCTTGTGTTCTATTATCACTACTCAGGAGCCTTGAACATAATTAACTGTTGTTGCTTCTGAGTCCGCAATCATGACAGCATAGAGAGCACAGAGTGGGCTGTCTGGTGCAGGGTGGTTGCCATTGTCGAGCTGCAAGTGACGTGGCATGGCGATAATGCAATCGATATGCTTGCATTTGGATGCAAACACACATACACATATAAATATATATACGTATATAAATACATAATCATAAGAGTACATGTAAGTGCCACATATGTATAAATTGTATATAAGACAGAGACGTATTTATTTATGCGTGCAGCTGAATAGATATGCAAATGAGCGCGTGGACATTCAAACACTCGAAATCCCAACTATGCTCAATTCGAGGGGTTGCTGGAAGAAGTGCACCGCGGCTGCGCTGCTCAAGGCAAACAGAACGGCGGGTGATGCTATCACAAAGTTACAGATGCGCTGATGTGATTTATGTTCTTTCAATTATTTGTAAACACACAAAGGACGAGCATGGGGAACAGTTCGCACACCCACTACAAAAGTGACACAGCTCAAAATTTTTGATTTTTCAGGAAACGCAAAAAACTGTTTTTGAGCTAAATAAAGATTGTTTTTAAAAAACTGCATAGACCGTTCAGTAGAAAATCCTCACAGATTATGCTTTAGGATAAGTTACAACGATTTTTGTTAGAAGAAAATCCGAAATTTTGAGTTGTGACTGTTTTAATGATACTTGAATTCAATAATTACCGGATTGTTTTAGGTTATGTCACTTTTGCTGAATTTAATAATTATGAATGACAGTGAAAAAGTTGAGAGAAAAATTTTGAAAATTCGAAATTAATTTTTTTTTCAACCCTTTCGGGACTACTGGGATAATACGTCCCAGCAAGCTTTTAATGACCCTTAAAAAATTATTAAAATCTTACGACTCACGCAAAATATTTTTTTCGATTTCGGTGTTCCCGCATAAAAGGATGACTTCAGAGTTTGTGATCATCCAATATACATTTCTAACCTCAACTTTCATAGCATGAGAATATTTTTACTGAAAGTATTTGGAATTTCAAAATTAAACTCCGTCTCGAAAGGGTTAAATATAAAAATTGTCACAACTTTACTTAAAATTAACTTCAACAAAAATTTATTTCATCAAAAGTGTCACAATTTCAATTAGTACTCTTTTGCATTGAGCTGCAGCGATCAAATAAATAGCATCAAATTTCTGACATGAGGAGGGACCTAACTGTATTTTGGGAACAGTTAACAACAAAAAAATGTACTGAACTTTTGCTTATTGGTAGATAGATGATAAATAGATAGATTAATTTTTTTAAATTTAATAATTAAAAATTAACTTAATTAACTTAAATAACTTAAAATTAATTAATTAACACATAAACCCGAAAATGAAAAATTTTTAGTTGTGGCACTTTTAAAGTGGGTATGCGAATTGTTCTATAAATTGAGCGCCAAGCCTCGGAATCGTGGTAAGTGCGTTGGATCAAGAGTTCTTAGGTGTAAGGTTCGTATCTCGCTCAAACCTTTTCTTTTGGGTAGCCGCCCTTCGAGCAAGTAATCGCAAACTTCGGAAGAAGAAAAATATTGAAGGAAGCTGATACTTATTTGTGTATAAATATAACTTAAACCCGAATATAACAAAAAAGCTTAAATGTTTAAATGACGATAATAAAATGTTCACTTGCACTCAAGAAAGTTCAATTTAATGCAGCAAACGTAAAAATTGAATGATTCATATTTAATTTTAGAATTTGTAAAAATATCTGCTTACATACTTATACACATTTACAAGTTATCATCTTTTATTGCGTTGTAAAAACGTCAAAAAACTGCATTTATTTGCATGAGAAAACATTTATAATTTTTTAAATTTAACAATGCCCACAAAGCGATTAAAGAAATAACAACAATAAATTATATGTTAATATGTCAAATAAAAAATTATCGCAGCACTTGTTTTTATTGTAATCTTAAACTACACCAATACCAACAAATAACGAATTTGCATATTGCGTGAGGGATCTGCCACTCGGTTTGAGTGCATGTGATGCGTTTTAACCGCTTGAGGGCTGTTGTAACTAATAATGAACACTCAACTATAGCTTAAAAATTAAATAAAATAATTGTTTTCAAGTTTAGCGTCAGTGTTGCTTTTGTTCGATACAGAACGTTAAAGCGTTAATACTGAGGAAGTGTTCAGCGCACAGCTGACCAAACTTAAGTTGGATTATCACAATCGGGCAGCATTTTTATAAAGTGAAATTGCGCTTTAATACAAGTAGTTACGACACAAGAAGGCGGCAGCTGTGTAAATTTGCTCCCTTTATTTCTACACACTCGAACACACAACTCATATCGCAAGCGAGCGTGTGGCAGAGAAACAAGGCAAAAGGAAGTGCTACGAGTGATTAAGTGGGTATTTCTGCGAAATACTACCAGCAAAGATATGGCAATGTTTGTGAGTATTTTTATCACTTTCAAAACATACACGTAGGGATAAGAGAATCGAGGTTGCGGAGGCGTTTCTTTCAATGCCGCTTTGGGGAAATTGCGCAGGATAACTATGGATAAATGAAACTAACACTGTCGAACACAAATTGGTCTCGTACTGTTTGACAGAGAATAACAACCATTCTTCTGTTTTATATTAAAAGTCCCACCAAGTCGCAAAGGGGCTTAGGGTCTGCAATAACTATAAATAATTTATTTATTTAGCCAAAGAACAAATCGAACACGCACAGCAAAAGTGACACAACTCAAAATTTTTGATTTTTTAGGAAACGCAAAAAACTGTTTTTGAGCTAAATAAACATTTTTTGTAAATAATGTATAGACCGTTCAGTAGAAAATCCTTACAGATTATGCTTTATGATAAGTTGCAAGATTTTTTTTTATTTTACACTAGAAAATCCAAAATTTTGAGTTGTGACTGTTTTGATGATATTTTAATTCAATAATTACCGAATTATTTCACGTTATGGCACTTTTTCTGAATTTAGTAATTATAAATGACAGTTAAAAAGTTGGAAGAACAATTTTGAAAATTCATAATTAATTTTAATAGTTAAAAATATATACAAAAATTGCCAGAATTTTGCTTAGAATTAACTTTAACAAAAATGTATTTCGTCAAAAGTGACATAATTTGAGTTAGGACACTTTGCATTGAGCTGCAGCAATCAAATAGCATCAAACTTCTGACATGAAGAGAGATCTAACTGTACTTTTGGAGTTAACAACAGTTAACAACAACAAAATATACTGAGTTTTTGCTGATTGGTAGATATATGCATTGTGCACAGTATTAACACATAAACGCGAAAATTACAAATGTTGAGTTGTGTCACTTTTGTAGTGCGTGTGCGAAATATCCTTACTGTCTATAGGAGATATTAATAATTAAAAACAACAAGTTACTTAAACTATTTAACAATGAGTAATGAAAAATTGTGTCGAGTGAAAGTGGAACATGGCGCTTGACGCCCCATATTTCTTCGTCACACACGTCACGCACACACACACACACACATTCTTACACTGAATTTAGTAATTGAGAAAGGATGTAGCCACTTAGGCATTACATAAATTGTACTTTGCATGTTGCATGCAACATGCACAACAGCACATGCGAACAACAATATCGTAAGAGAATAGAAGGAGGAAAAGACATTTTGCAATGCTTCCTGCCGTCCTTTGGCGCTGTGAGTGGCAGCAGATGACATTACAATGCGGCCTACAAGTTCCTAATGTGGCACAAGTGCGGTTGAGGACTTTGTGCAGGAAGCACATCGGTTCGGGGGTAGCGGCAGTGTGTGCATTGTAGCACGTGCACTCCTGCCAACCGCAACGGAAGCATGCAGGCAAATAAGGAGCCGCACTGAGTCGGAATGAGGACATGCTGCTGCAGCGAGAAAGATGCGCTAAGGAAAACACAAAATTATGCGTGCAAATGTATATTTTTTAAATACCTTTTTCTAAGTGCGCCTTTTCTGGTATTAACATGTCTTATGAAGTCTTTTGTCGGCGCCAATTTAGTGCGCCAATGCGTAAATTGAAGCGGAGCCGTGCTGAATGTTGGCCATTTTTTGGTATTGGCAGCGCTTTGTGGAAAATTTGGCAGAGCGCCCAGCCACACTGCGCAACTGCACGGCTTCACAACCAAACACAATGGTTGGCGCATAGCTGTCGAGGTGGCGTTTTTCTGTCTGCCAAGAAAACGAGGTCTTGCGAATGGGCGCACAAATGTGGGAAAGAGTTGGAAGCACGTTGGCCAGTGCAATTGGCACCACAAACCGAAAATTCCATGCAACGCATTGCGGCAATCGTGCAGCGAAGACGAGATAGCGCTGCCGTTTTTGCTGCTGTTTAGAGACATGCAACGGAAAACACCAGTCATGAGCAGCGAAGCAGCCGTAATGCCGAACATTAGATTTGGTAACAGTAAGCTTATGAATTTCGATGAAGCTGCAGTTGTTGTTTTAGCTGTCATGTTGCTGCTGCTGCTGCTTGTTGGCAAGGGAGCACTGGAATTGGTCGCGATTCGCAGGTGTTTAGGGTGTGTATTGTTATTCGCTGTGAAAAAGATGGCTTTGAATAGCGCTGCATTCAAGCGATCAGCGATTTAACATTTTGTTTTTTGAATTCTTCTTGCGTTACTGTATAAATAAAACAGTTGCAGTTAGAAATTGAAGGAAAACACTGTAGAAAATTTCTCAAACAAAGCACATAAAATAGATCGTCAACGCGAAAACACAAGCAAACTAGTGGACAGTAGCAGCAACAACAAAAAAAGAGCAGTGCTGAAAGCGAGAACGTGTCAAGAGCGAAGTGAAGTGAAAGCAAGAGCAACAAAAACGAAAAACAAAAACATTGTCATGCCGCATTGAAGGATGCTGCACTTAGTAAACTTGTTTTGAGGCGGCGACTCGTGCCAGGAAACTTGGCAAGGGCGCATTCACCAGAAAAGGTGCCAGCTTCTCTGCTGGGCTGAGGCGGCGCGTGTGGAAGAACGCGAAATGTATGCGCGCTGCGGAAACCAGTTTCGGTATTTCAAATTTAGGTTCGTGCGTTGCGCACGCGCACCGTGAAATACCAGACGAACTGGCTGTAATCTGTTTTACATTCTGCCGAAGAAATGTAGTAAAGAGGAAGAAAACTGAGATGACAGTCAAGCCAGAATTGGCTGCACTATACACTTTGGAACATGTATCGCACACCCACTTCAAAACTGACACAACTCAACAATTTTAATTTTCGGGTTTATGTGTTAATACCCACCAAACAAAATGTGAGAAATAGGCAACAATCATCAATGGCAACAAATTGGCGACTCGACGATTTATTGCCGCAGTGACAAATTAGCAACATGTCACAAAAACACGTTGTTTTCCAGGACTTTGAGATAGCGAATTGATATATTTTGTATTTCAGGGAGATTGATCGCATTTAAAAAATTTGTATTCATTCATCGACGGTTCATTGATCAACAGCATTGATTCAAGCTCAAAACAATGAGAGCAACATTGAATATTTGTATGCAAATGAAATTCCATCCCAACCAAAACTGACTGACATTTTATAAATTGATAATTTCCCAAACAATATGATGTATTTAGATATGAAAAAGAATCGTCCAGGCGATAAGAAAACGACACGTCACGGCGATAAGAAAACGACTCGTCACGGCGAGTTGCTTTCGGCGGACGTTTTAGAACGACTGGTGATACGAAATCGATACGCTGGCGATATTACCGGCGATCAATTCGTTCCCGGGGGCCTGTTTTCTTATTGCCGGCAACAAAAAATGTCTGGTGGGTACTGTGCACATTGCATAAATCTACCAATCAGCAAAAGCTCAGTATATTTTGTTATTGTTAACTGTTGCCAAAATACAGTCCTAAGTCTCTCTTCATGTCGAGAAGTTTGATGCAATTTGATCGCTGCAGCTCAATGCAAAAAGTCCTAATTGAAATTGTGGCACTTTTGACGAAATACATTTTTGTTGAAGTTAATTTTAATTAAAGTAATTTGGTAATTTTGTAATTTTAGTATATATTTTCAAATAAAAAAATTAATTTAGAATTTTATATAATTTTTCTTTCAACTATTTTTTTGCCATTTATAATTATTAAATTCAGCAAAAGTGAGATAACATTAAATAATTCGGTAATTATTAAATTAAAAATATCATCAAAAAAGTCACAACTCAAAATTTTGGATTTTCTAGTTTAAAATAAAAAAAAAAAAATCTTTGTAACTCATTCCAAAGCATAATCTGTAAGGATTTTCGACTATACATTATTTAAAAAAATGTTTATTCAGCTTAAAAACAGTTTCTTGCGTTTCCCTACTTGGACCTCAAAGACTGTCGGTGAGTCCAGTATCCAAGAGGAGTTTTAATATATTTCCTAAACCTCTGGATATCCAGTCTGCACCCGATATGAGATGGTCTCCCAGGTGCTGCTTCTTTCTCTTATGCATGAGTACAGGGAATTTTCCTAGTAGAGTCTCCTTGCAGTCTCCTGTCCTTGCAGTTCTGCTTGCAGTCTCCTTTTCCTGCAAGCAGAACCTGCAATACCCGTTTTCACGGA
Organism: Melieria omissa; assembly: GCA_963971225.1. Classification (NCBI taxonomy): domain Eukaryota; kingdom Metazoa; phylum Arthropoda; class Insecta; order Diptera; family Ulidiidae; genus Melieria; species Melieria omissa. The sequence continues at coordinate 152,461,125 of OZ020267.1, forward strand.
TTCCTAGTTTCGTTAGATGATAGTTCAATCTACAATGCCCTGTAAGCATTCCCGTGATAATCCTAAGATTATTTTTTGATAAGGTCATACATTCCTCGAATCGTTTTCTATTATAGGATCCGATAACCAGATTCGAATGCTCTAGATCTGGTTGATTTTCCTTCCTTCCTTCCTCTTAATTCCTTCTGGTTTTCCCAACTCACAAAAAGGTTCTGGGCCGACAAAGGGTGTGGAAGCTCCCCTCCTTGCCAGTTCGTCAGCCCGTTCGTTCTCTTCCGGTGTAGCCCGGAACCCAAAGTACCCAGACCTTGTTGTCACTTTTGTAGTGGGTTTGCAATATGTTCTACATTAAACTGTCCCAGTCACGTACGACTCTTCACTATCTTCATTTCATATGGAACAAATATGTCCAATTGATGTCTTGCATACACTTCAGTATCCATTAAATAGCCAAACCAATAACTGACTCATATGTTGCGGTTATTTAGTGTGTAACTCGATACTTATATTTCAAACAATCAAACAATCGAGCAAAATCAGTGAATATCAACAGATTCCATTGCAGGAACTTTTATACATCGGAAGCATAAAATAATTGCATTTGCACGTTTACGATGAATCACAGCAGCAACAATTGTTGTTCGTAAAAATCTCGTTCGTTGAAATGTTTACATTGAAAATTGTTCAATGCGGCTGAATCATACACGAATGGCGACGCATATTCCATGGAAATGCGGACAGACTTTGACTTTGACGGTAAACTGGAACTAGCAGCGTTAGGTGGAAACAACAACAAAACTTTCGTTTAAACAATATTAGCAATTCAAATATACAAACGCTTAATAATGCTTAAGCACCTGAAATCTGACGCTGTTAGCTTTCAGCGAAAATCAACACCTCAGAAGCGGCTCAATTTAGAACAGCAACAACAATAACACAATTAATGAAAAAAGTAGAAAAGCAAAAAACAAAGCACATCTGACATGGGGAGTACAGCTTATTGACGTCAAATTAAATCAAGAACTACAACAACAACGCCATACAGTAATAGATGCGCAGTAGGCAGGACGCCGTGGGGCGGTAAGCAAATTACTGTGACCTGTTGTTATTCCGAATTGCTATACGACGACAACCGTAGCGTGGCTGCCTGTACGTAAAATTGCAAGTCAAGGGTTGTAAATTTGAACCCAGACTCAACTAGCACCAATTAGAGAATACAGACAAATTATAAAAAAGTAAAATTAAAACTGCCGAAGCTCGAAACTTGTTCAATCTTTAAACTTTTTTGAGCATCTTTTCATCTTTGACGTGTTTTTGAGTCCATCACAGCTTTAGAACGTTAGCTTTTTTGTTTACAATTTACAGCAAATTTTACAGAATATATTTTTTAATATACCTTTTTAAAAATATTTTGTTTTTACGAACTGCAATTTCGATATACACATTGGTGAATGGCTCTGCTCAACAAGCGTTTTTGCATTTTTCTGAATAAAATCGCCTAAAAAGTTGCATTTATTTTTTCTCTACTCAAATACCACTTTTAAATGTGGCAAAACAGCTGTTTGACTGGACGAACGCCGATGCGTTGCGCATCGATTCTCTAACACTTGGAGCATTCCTTTAGAATGAATCGAAACCGCCTCACGTTTTCGGCGAACACGGCGTATAAATTGCGACTTGAACGCCGCTAATTGAGTGTGCAAATTTGCCCGCGCGTCATTTGTTATGCAGCAGCTCGACTTACAAGTAAACAAAGCGAAACGTTGGCATTGTTTATGGCTAAAAAGCTCATGTGTTTGTTAGCCGTTGCCGCTGCTAAGCGTGTCTTCGTGATTCACATGAAACGGCGGCAAGAAAAACAAGTTATTCATTTCGAGGCGCACTTTATAAAAAGTGTCAACGATTCATTTACAATTTTTTTTTCATTTTCACGCTCGAATTGAGCTCAGCTACCACAGCTGGGACTCTGCTTAGTTGTCCCAACTTATGACATTACAAAGTTGCAGCTAAAGGCAAAGAAAACATTTCAGTTAGTTGTTGCGGGCAACTCTAAGTCGTTGGTGTTGCTATTGTTGTTGCTGTATGCTTGGAATGAATTTTGCAATAACTAACAGTTGTTGGTGGCATTCGCATTCAATACAAAGCGGTGTTGCGTTGGGTTGACCGAAATGTCGACTCTTTCTACTGTTGGACGTTCTATTGTTATGTTAAACATTGAAATGTCGCGAACACACACACGCACACACAAGACAAGCACACGCAATCAATTCGGTGTAACCGTGTGATTGGCCCAATCGTGTATGAAAGTGTTTTATTTCTGGAGACAGTAAGGTCGATGTGGCCGTGGCGCTGTTGCGATACGCGCAACATCAAAAACTCGTCTGAAATTCTTTGAATTATCACTGCTGCCGACTACGAAGCAGCAATCCAACAGTTGCACGTCAACGAGATAAGCTTATTGGCCGATCTTATCTGCCGCTGATAACACGCGCTGCTGCGTGGCGATGTGAGTAATGAGATTAGTCGGCGGTAAACATTCGTCAGCAGATGTGCGTGCCTCCGGCGCAGACAACTGCCGCAGTCGATGCGTCGGAAGTTGAAACTGCAATTATTAAACATTATTTCCGTGAGGAAGACGTTGTAGTTTACAGAGAATCAATAATAATTCAGGCAAAAACCAAGAACTAGCTACATCCAAACTGCTATTACTTCGTTGAAGCTATAGAAAACACGCCTAATATAACATAAGAACAATAATCAAATCAAAGAGGGGCAATGGTTCGTATAACCATAACACAAACGATCATATTTCCAACACCTCAGTGTGTTAATAAACTTCATCAGAAAAAAAACGCATAATTCGATTACGAAAAAAAATCGGTGTCGACCACAGACTGACAGCAGTGTCGACGAATCGCATGATTGCAGCAAATTACATCACCAATGCGAGCAACACCTTTCAAAGCGATACGTATGAGTTCATAGAAGCGTCAGCTGCAACGTTTTCAGCTAAAATATTTGACCACCAGTCAAGTGCATATTTAGACAGGCGAACGCGAAGGAAACTCAATGCCAGACTGTCGGCAGTAAATAGTAGAAAAATGTCGCCACAGCAGCAGCAGCTACGCCGTTTGTTATCGTGCTGTGTGCTGTGGAAATGTCAACAACAAGAAGCGACAGTAATAAACACTTGAAAAGTTATAAAACATAAATAAAACCAGCAGACGGCACAAGCGACGCAAAGTCGCAGTGGCAAGTCGCTCAAGAATATTCACTCAGAGTGAAGGCAATAAACGCAATGCATTTTTTATCACTGCCGGCAGATGCATCACCAACTAGCAGTGACAATGTCGACTGCATTACAGGCACTGCAGAGTGTGGCGCCGGCACGCGGGGTTGGACTCCAAGCTGCTCTTCCAGTCTTCTGGGGGTTTTTCACTATTTTTCGGTCATGCACAACTGTTTTTGTTTTTTAATTTCCATAATAAGACTCAATTAGAAAGCACTTGAGTGCCTTGAGATATATTGTGTAGGAGTTATATACTTGGGGAGTGAAAAGCCCCCGGGTTTTTCAAAGTTCATAGTTAATTAGAACTACATAATTCAATTATGCTTTGTTTTGGTTTGCTTAAGTTGAAGCTTCGCTGAACTGAAACAAAACTACACCACACTATTTTCAAGTGTATGGATGTGTGTGACTTGACTTGCTGATTAATTCCCTTTACAATAACAAAAAAGTGTTTTCAGTGCTTTTTAATCAAAGCTAAGATTATTTATATACCAGTAGCATACATACATACATATAAACATATAGCGTAAAGGCATAAATGTGGTTTTTTTATGTGACAAAGAGCGTAAATTTGCAAGCTCAGCAGCGAAACGAAAAAATAAATATGTGGCGTTCGTAAAGGCGGATTAGAATATTTTATTGCCTGCTACTAAAATATTTTATAAATTCTCAAAACAGTGTGCGACGTAGCGTAAACCGATTCAATGGCATTCAATTCTTTCAATTGTGATTCTTTCAACAATACTATGCCGATCGTTTTAAAACTAACGATCTATGTGCTGAATAATGCAAAAAGATCAATTGTAGAAACAAACTGAACACATGTCAAACTTAGAGCGCATATAAGCATTGTAAAGTAACAAAAGACGGTCAAATGACAAATTTCCAGACACTTAATAATCATTTTAGCTGAAATTCATGCACTTCCACACACTGCTGTTGTCCATACTACATATAAGGTCGCATAGAGCGTGTCCAATCCAAATCACTTCGACTAATCCGAAATGGTGGCTGTCTGGTGCGCGTGACTTCTTTTTATATAACCTAACATCTCATTCAAACTTTTTTCGTCCATTTCAGTAAATTTGTCTTCATCTAAAATGGATCAAGACTATTTAACCAAATTTAAATAAGTGCTCATTGCATCTAATAAATAATAGAGCAACAAATGAAAGCAATCATCCACACAAACCCATTACTCAATTAACTTCAGCACGCTGACTTCTCTAATCATAACTCGAAACTGTGGTATTCAAAAATGTTAAAAGTTCAACATTGACCTTTCGAAAGTAAACGAAGCGAGCACCACTTACCGCAGCACCAAAAGCCGCATTGATGGCAGATAATGTTATACGAAATGCTGCCGCTGCCTTCGAAGGCGCAAAGTCAACAGACAGTTTAACGCATTTTCAATAAATTATGCAAATTGTGGCATTTCTACTACCTTGCACACACACACAGTTTTATCAACCTACTTGAAAGCAATACTAGCATTGAAGAAGGGAAATGTGAAGCGCCAACATAAAATGCAGGAAATTCGAAATGCGTCAAACTGTCTGCTGCTAATTTTGTTTGCCGTGTTGTTGTTGGTGCCGCCGCTGCTGTGCATGCTGATAATGACGCTGGCGTCAGCGCTGATTATAATCATGTCGCACCTCTGCGATCAATTCATAAATTATTTATCAGTCACGCTGAAGTGCATAATGCTGAAAAGCTGCATGCGGCACGCCAAAACCAACAACAACAACAATAGTAAACACTTTGCAGCGTTGTGGGGCGCTTTTGTAAGTGCACTGGCAACACATACACATCCATACATAAGCTGTGTCTGTGTGTGCTGCGGGTGGGTTTTCTTTGCCTTGTTGTGGTCTCGTGATGTTTTGTTTCTTGCGAAACTGGCTGCCAGCTCTTGAGTGGGTTGCGTGTGTGGGCTGGCTGAAAGGCTGCCAGGCGCGTTGTTTATTTATTTTCCTTTCGACGTTTCGTCGAAAAGCCTTGGACTGCGCTGACCTTGGTAAGGATGCGCTGACGTTTGAGACCGTGCTGCCAGTGCGCCGACACTTTAGCAGTCCATGCGACAGACGTAGGCGTGAAAATTTGCGCAGCACTGATTGGAAATATTTTTGTTTCGAGTTGCACAATTTGAATGCCGCGCCCTGATTTTTACGAACAACTTAAATGCTGGACCACTCACTTATTGAATGTCTTCTGGTAGTCCTTGATCTGTTTCCTTGAGAATTCGTGGAACTCTGTGTAGACGTTGACCACCTTGAACTGGCGCGGCACGTCGATGCCCGCCTCCTGTGAGTCCATAATCACTTGACGTCGGTTCAGGATGTGTGTCAGCTCCGAGGAGTCACTGGCCGAGTCGCAGCTGCTGGGCCGACCCAACGAGGGACGGCTGCCATTGCTGATGGGCACGCCGGTCACTGACGACGACGCCGACGAGGCATTCGATGACACCGACATGTTGGCCTTCTTGTTCAAAGTTGCTGGAATTCTCAACGCAGGTGCTGCAGTAGCAAGTGTTCAGTGGCACACACCCTTATCACACACAGGCGAACGGAAATAGCAACACACAGCAGGATCGCAGGAGGGACCGGCGGTGCGGCACGGCGCTGCTCTATTGCGTTCTTTTGCTAGCGTGCAGGATACACAAAATATGCGGTGAGCGGTGGGTGCGCGCAACGAATTTTCGGCACTTTCAAAACAAACGGGCGGATGTCTGCGCGTGTGGGGACGAGGTTTACTGCTATTTCCGTTTGGAACGAACGGTCCAGTACGAAGAGCTTACAAAAGTACGGTTGATTAATTTTTTCCCCGATAGTAATGATACGCTTTCTGAAATAGTATATCGATTTCTGGAAAATTGCACTTTTCTCAATAGGACTTTAAAAAAACACAGTCCGTTACTTATTTCTTTGCCGCACAAACACAACACACCTCCCACTGGCACGACGAGTACAATTGGAATGAATCGAGGGAAAACAACACTGGCTGCTTTTGCTCGGGCAGCAAGTCATTGCCATATCTGTTGTAAACGAATGTGGGGAGAAAGATGAGAAACAAGCAAAGTCTATCATGTGGAAAAATGAGTGTGTGGAGAAAATGAAGGAAACTAATGCAAAATATTTGAATATCGTTTGAGTTAATCAATTGGATATTTAAATGTTGCTGGTTTTTCACTACAATGATAATGTTTACCATTATTAAAATGTTCAATCTTAAATGGTTAACGACAAATATGCAGTAAGCATCTAACAGACCAATTGGAAGTATTTTTTTTGGGCTCTTGTTCTGGTTGCATCCGCTATACCAGCACTAGATTTCACTCGCCTACAGTTTGAGCGCTACTGAACACTTTGGAAAGTGTCAAAAGTTTGACATTTGACCAGCAGCATAAAGTGGTTTTAATTTTCTTATAGCTTTTGTGCGCTTACAATTATTATTATAAATCCATTAACAAAATTCAACGAACGGTGTGTGGAACGTGTGCAAGCTAACAAAAAATGGGAACGAAAATATTGAATCGTCTGCTGCTTATTGCCGGCTTCGCCAGCCTGGTGCACGCTGCCTTCTCGGCGGCCCATCGTAAGTCTTTGCGTTTACATGACCATCTAAAATTAAAATATTTATTTGATTTGCTCATTTGCCTTTGCAGATCGCACATATTTACGACTGACAGAGCAAGATTGGAATCAACTGCCCATGGACGTAAGTGCAGGCTGCCATATTCCACAGAATTGCAATCTTATAGCCAATGCGCTTCTTTCTTACCTCCGCTTGCAGATTGTGTTGCAGACAGTGATCAGTCTGGTGGTCGTCATTTACAACCTAATTCAGGTGGTGGGTAATTTCAAAGAAATACGCGCCACTGTTGACATGCAAGCCAAATCTTGGGACACACTGGGCAACTTTCCATCATTCTATTCGTTCAACCATCGCGGAAAGGCGCTGAGTCCAACATATGAGCCACCGTATGCTGCTGCGACGGGCAAGAGTAACTTGGACACAGACTGCTAGGGTAGCCGTTGAAAAAGGCAGATGTGGCGAAATGGTAGTGTTAGTGTTAAAGGAATAAGGAGGAATAAGGATTTCCATGTTTTTTTATTTATAAAATTGAAGCCAAACTCTGAAACAGCTAAGCATTCAATTAACAAATAACACATTTAACATACAGTAGCCAATGCGCTCATAGAACAAGTAAATAATTAAAATTTGCATTCGCTCGATGAATGTTATGAAAGAAAAACGTTTATTGTTCTCATTGTGCGAAAGTGCAGCGATTTGAAAATTGCACATTGTATAGTTATAATCATAGTTTCAAATTTTCATCGGTGTCTTAAGGTGGTCTAATTTGTTGCTTAAATTATATGCGGTGATGTCGAAGGCATGTTTTTCCTTAAGTTGAGCTTTAACTTGCTCGGAAACTTGTCTAACTAACTGGTCGTTGCACTTTACCAACGATTGTGCAGGACTGGTGTATTGACAACAGATAAGGACACATTCTATTAAACTTGTCTGTATGTATGTATGTCTATACCCTTTTTTAGGCAATGGAGACATTTCTGTGGTCAAAAGCAATAACCGCTTAAGTCGACTTAAGAAGAAATTGAGTTATGGATGCCACCACGTTCCCTGGACTGTGCTTTACGTTTGTGTAAAATCGGGGAGTTGGTAACTTTTAAATAAAAAAAGTTATTAGTAAAAACCTATTCGCATTCCCATAACGAACACACTTCGCGCTAAAACTTTAAAACGAGATTGCTCGAAACAGCAATTTTCGACTTAGGCGGTTATTGCTTTTGACCACAGATTTCTTATTTTAAAATTTGTGCCAACCTTACATCCATTAATTTCGATGGCGCTTGCCAGTTGTACGTTCTTTGTTCTCTCGAATGCACCGTCACCGAAGACCTGCGATTCGTAAACCTTGTTACTACAAGATTATAAGTATTTACATACATTGGTAAATGCAATTGCCGATAAGCTTTTGGCTGAATTATGGCTAATAATAAAACTGCAAGTGTGAGCCACATTTCTACAACAGATTAGACAGTCATGAATGACTAATAGGCAACGGGGAATGCAGTGCGGAATAATAGCTTTTATAATAGATGATACACAAATAATGTTGCTTGTATTTCACCTAATTCGTCATTAGTCAAAAGCCAAATGGGGTCAATCATGTTGAAAATGTTTCATAGTCCATTACGCGCATAGTTGACCAATGCTTGTAATATTTTTAACATTTATGTTTGTGTGTACAACAAAATCAAGTACAGTCTAGCATTGACCTTTCGGCGACGTAAGCGTCCAAACTTTCAGCGACCACGCGCGCAACGTGTTGCCAGCGCTGCCTATTGGTGCGATTCCCATCATCAATTATTCCCAGACCGTGAAAGCGGTCATCATTTAAATAGGCATTTCAAATTATTCAATTTAATTAGTTTCCAATATCGATTGCTGACAACGCAACTGGAGTCCTGTCGCTAAAAGCACGTATTGTCGGCGCATGAATACGTGTCCAGCGTTTTTTTTGTCACTTTGCTCTGCACTCGACGTGGGCTATCAAGTCAAATATTGGCTCAGTCCCGCGCAATTTCACCAAAGCGACAGCATTTTCAAATCCGCTGAAGAGGGATTTTGTGTTTTTTCTGCTGTGTTTCTGAAGCGCTTTTATGCGCATATTGAGCAGTGCTGATAGCATTGTTTGACTTGAAATTGAAGTTCATGCTGTGTGAATACCCGGCAAAAGATAAAATTCCGATAATTGTGGCAGCCGCAATCGGTATTACCGCTGATACACGGTGAGACGAGCACTAAAGCTGTACCTGCGCTGAAGCGGTAACATTGAGGCGCACTTGGTCTGGCGGTCCTCAGTTGAGATTCGAAAAGGTTTTGCAACGATGAACAGTCTAGTGTTACTAATTGGGATAAGTCTGGTGGTGATACTGTACGCGCGTGCGGATGTGATGGATGTCGGTAAGTGCAGAAGTTCTCTGGAAAGTTCTTAAGCTCATCAATAGATGGAGAAAAATGGAATTGTTGCTTTTTCGAGGATTGAAAAATGTAGCCCACTAGTCGCTTTTGAGGTTATGTCTGCGCAGGGTCACAAAAACATTAGTTCAGGTGTTGAGAAGAGATCCTATCGTGGGCCTCCAGCAAGTTTTAATACTTCTAGTGTGATAGTTTCCAGCTTTGGATAGTTTCTAGTCTTTCTTTGAAGTCTAAGCTCAACGAATGCATTCCAGAATCGCCCGAGCATGCCGACATCTGTGAACGGTGCAATGATGCCTCATTGACTCCGTGCGAATTAGATGATCCCTCGCAATTCAGCAAGATTATCACTTGCGCAGATGCAAAAGACGCGCTACAAGCTTGCGTTGTAGCCGTTGGTAAGTAGGAGCATCGGTCCCTGTGAATATCTGCGCTCAGCTGCATTTTCCTGTCTCATAGCAATGCAGCGCGACGATGAGCATAATGCAACTGACTTCATGTGTCGGATGGATAAGCCCACAATGCTGCCGCTGCAATCAGACACAACTGAAACAGCAGCAGACGCGGTGGCCGACGACTTGGTGGCTGCCAGCGAAGGCGCAAACATGACAGATCCGGCTACAGCTGATGAATCGAACGAAGCCTTGACCGATGCTGCAGCGGTCATGGTTGAAGAGTCCGCGGCACAGGCAACGGCAGCTGTACCCAAAGACAGCGAGCCAACGGAAGAAAGCATCGCTGCAGCGGTCGCAGTGTCACAGGTTGCTGCAACAACAGCGTCGCTACCGGAATCAATGGATTATCAGGCTGATGCAGCGGATGATGCTGACAAACCGGCCGCTGATGCTGATGCAATGCCTCCTGAGGCAGCAATCGAGCAAAATGGCGCACAAAACCAGCCACAAGAAGGCGACCATGAAATGGACCCGTCAACCAGTGACGCAACAGATAGCGTTGTTCAAGTGGAGCAGGTGACGGTGCGTGTGCCCACTGATTTTCAGAACTGCTACGAGTGCTCAAGCGCAAGCGACGTGCAGTGTGCCGCGCAACCGACCAAAGAGACCAGCTGCAAGGCGACCGAGGGCACAAAGAATGGCTGTTACACGCTGCTGAAAGGTAAGCGCTACTAGACCAGACCAATGATTTCGGTAGAAGCACATGCACAGCGTAACTTTGCACTCTTTAAGCACTTTTTCTGCATGTTCCGTGAGTGGGAGGAAACTTGCGCTTTGCATTTGCTCACCGCCTCTGCCCGCTGCATGCGAGCGTTCCAGTTCTCAAAGTGTCTTCGCTTCGGCCCTTCCGCATTTAGCTCAACGACTCGAGCGCGGCTGTGTTGGCGCCCTGGGTGCTGCACAACTTGCAGCTTGTGCGGACAATAAACAACGGGAATGCGTTCTTTGTGCCGGCAACAACTGCAACAACGCCAGCTGGCCCCAGTGCTACGCATGCGCTTCGCGCGAATCTGATCCCAGCTGCGCCCAATGGCTCGACTCGCCCTCTGGCGACAAGTGGGCCACATATTGCAGTGGCTACGATGACGTGTGCTTTCGTAGGATTGACGCCACCGGCGCAACCGTGCGCGGCTGTGTTTCCACTGCGACAAGTTGCGACAGCAGCGATGCTGCGCAAATGTGCCAGCTGTGCAGCGGCGCATTGTGCAATGGCGGCATTTTTCCGGCTGACCGTCGTCGCTGCCACCAGTGCTCAGGCACAGATGCTTGCGCGGACGCTCAAAACGCTGCCGCTGCGCTGTCCTGTGTCACATACCGAACGAATGATAGTTGCTTTTTCTATATGAATGCTGCGGGGCAAATGCAGCGCGGCTGTTGCTCCTCCAGCACGCTGTTCGAACAGTGTCTGGCCAGCGATAGCGGCCGGTGTCGGACGTGCGCGAATGCGGATGCGTGCAACGCGTCACCGCTGATGACTGCGCCCACACTTAGCTGCAGCCACTGCGATAGCCGGAGGCCGCAGGACGGCGCAGTGGCGGCCAGTTGCGCTTGGGCGCAGTCGACGGAAACGGTGGCCGCCTGCTCGAATCGGTACTTGTACTATCTGAATGAGACCTGCCAGACGGTCTACATGCCGGACGTGGAGCTGGCCGTGCGCGGATGCTCGCTGGACTTGGGCGCCTGCGAGCCCACGAACGAGTGGTGTCATGCGTGCAGCACAGACGCTTGCAACTCGGACAACATGCGCTCGGAAGACTGTGTGCAGTGCAGCAGCGATGAGGTGGCCAGTTGTGGCGGTGACGCGTCGGGACTGGAGTCCACAAAGTGCGCAGCCAAAGTGCAGCCGTACGCGCTACGCGGTTGCTATACGAGCACGAGTGGTGAGTAGATGGGTCGCATTAGGGGAGGCGGCAGAGGTGCGGGGTCGGTGTGCAAAGTGCGAGTGTTCATTTCACAGTGGAAGCGAAAAATATTCCATCTGAAAATTTTTCTCATTTCATTTAGTCGACACGAATACCACAACACGTGGCTGCATCACCGATCTGACTGGGGAAGGCTTGAAATATTGCGAGCAAAACCCGAAACTCTGCGTGTTGTGTTATGACAGTGGCTGCAACAATCGGCAGGCGCCTTCCTCTGCCCGCGGCTATAAATCCCTGCTCAGTGCGGTGCTCTTGTTTGTTGCTATTGGCGCGCTAACGGTGCTGTAAGACGAAAACGGTCGAAGCGGTTTTTTCGATTATCTATCATTAGCTGTAAGAACATTTAACATTTCTGAAACTTTTATTTCTCTTTCAATAAAATGAATATTAAAAAACAAATACGTATGGATATTTCTAAAAAAAAGGGAGCAAACATGTTTGTCGAATTCCTAACGCAACTGCCACAGGGTCACCAAGAGGGCTGCCAACAGCTCAGTCGCGAGAAGCAAAGATGCAGCTCCCGACGTCTTTTCCCGGTTGCAATTCTCTCCCTCGCAAACAGTGCATTGCTTGTTTTTGGCGTCGTTGCAAATCCTTTGCATACTGTCGTCAGCATCGACCATGCAGCCGCGGATGACCACATCGTCTGAAATACAGAAAATGTTGCAGTTGAACAATTCGACGATGTTCGAGTGGGAAGAACTACTTACGCCAAATGCCGTGGAAGCACTTGTTCGTGTCCGCCGTGACCGCATTGCGGCATGGAGTGCCGCCAATCTTATCGGCGTTGTTGCGACACGTGGAAAGCGCGTCACTGCGACACCGGATGCAACTGAAGACGCCGCTGTCCTTGAAATTGCAGCCGTCGCCCACCGAGCACGTTTCGCAATTGTTCTCCGCGCTGCAGGTGGCCGTGTCCCGGTCGTACAGGCAGCCGCGGTGCACCACGTTGTTGATCGTCTGCGTGTAGCACTGTCCCCGCTTGTTGTACTCGATCTGGTTCTTGCAGCTCTGGGCGCTGTTGGCCGAGTGGCCCCAGGCGCAGCTCGTGTCCTCGGCGCCGTTGCAGGTGATGCACATCAGACGCTGGCTGTTCTTGTACAACAGGCTGTTGCAGTTGTCCGTGGAGCAGTTGGCGCATAGCTCGTTCGAGGCGGGCGTCTTGCACTTGTTGGTATCCACCGTGTCGGAGACGCATCCGCGCTGCATGTTCGCCTGTTCGGTGCTGAACATGTAGCACTGGTCGTCGGCTTTGTACAGCCGGCAGGGCAGCGACTTGATGTCGGTGTTGGTGATGACGTCGGTGCACTTGGGCTCCGTACTGGCGCACTGGAAGCAGCGTACGCGATTAAGGGGGAAAATGCCAACGTTGCAGTTGCCGTCGTCGCACGTCTTGCAGTTGGTGTTGTTGCAGCTCTTCAGATCGTCGTCGCTAGCGCAACCGCGCACGGTGGTGAACTTTTCGGCGTCCACCTTGACCACGCACTTGCTGTCGGGTTTGTCGCAAATGGCATTGCTAACACCCTGACTGTCGGTTTGCGCGCAATCTGCATTTGTTTCCGAGTTGCATGACTTGCATATTTTGTTGTTGTTGCATTTGTCTTCTTTGCAGCTTTTGCAGTTGGTCCCTTCACATTTTTGTTCAGCAGGTAAACAGCCGCGTGTCACTTTGCCCGCGTCATCTGTTGAAGGGAATAAAGAAGTGCAGAGAGAATTGGCACGAGTCAGTCAGGAAAAACTGTTACTGTGTGTTAGGCCGCGAACACTCTGCCGTTTTGAATGGACTCTTAGTGGGACATTTGTTGACCGGCTCAGAACAAACTTCATTCATTTGGTGGGCTGACCCATTTGCGCGGACTAAATAATGCAAGGCAGGCATTTTCCACCTCACAGAGTAAACAAACAAAGTACACGTACCGATTTGTTATGATTTGCTTGTGAATAGGAAGAGTTAATATGGGTTAATTTAATTCCTTCTTACACAAACATTTTTTATATTTCCTACACATGTCGTGTTTCTCGGACAGCGCCCGTTCGGAAGTAGTTTCTGCCGAGCGAAGTGGCGAGTTTTAATAAGTGTGGAGTAAAAAAAATCGGTCAGGCAGTAAAACTGAATTACTTTCATCAACTAACAAATAGCTCGGTGCAGTGGCGCACGCAGGATTTTGTTTCGGGGGGCGGGGGAGGGGAAAAAGGGGGGGTTTGTGCAAGTTTTTTGAGAACTTTGAAATATAATAAAATTTAGATGTATGATTCTACAAACTGAGATCAAAAACATGTATGTTTTCCCCACTATATGCTATGGTTTTCCCTACCTGACATATTTTGGTGCTGAAAGTTCGAAATAGAAAATTTAGTTGAAAAGAAACAATTTTTCTCTTTAATTTGATCATCACTGCATAACCGCAAATATTGAAAAAAATATTTGAAATGTGTGTGTCCTTAAAGTTTTAAATTCCTTAAAAAAGAACTTTGGGTCAGAGAATGGTTTTTTTTCGCAAGGTGTAATAAATGTAAAGCTCGTGTTTTCACTGCATCCTAACTTTGTATTCTCCAAATCTCATCTGATTTGGACAATCTGTATATTTTGGAACGACTAAGTTATTATCCGCCGCCGTAGCTCAGCTGGCTAGTGCGTTGGGCCGCGAGTCAAGACTCCGCGAGTTCCATACTCCGTTGCGTTAACACCGAAAAAAGAAAAAACAAAATTTTTTCTTTCGGCGGCTGTCCTCTTAGCAGGAAATGGCAAACCTCTGACAGTAAAAACTGCCTATGAAAAAACTCCCAACTCGCCGTTCGGAATCGGCATAAAACTGTAGGTCCCTTCCATCCGTGTACAAATTCGCACACACAACACGAATGGTTGCGGGTAGCTAGGCCTTAGTCTCGTAATCGGGCTGTCGTGCCAGTCAAGAAGAAGTCGACGGATAATTATTTTACGAGATATGTGCTCATAACTGAAACAACAGGGGAAAAACTAGGTTTTACAAAAACGCTTCTTACAAATTTTTTTTGATCTTCAGTTTCATGTTCAGCTGCTCAAAGTTAGTCTAGAAAACACTTTTATTTTTAGTTTAATTTTTTGTGTCGAGTAGAGTTTTTGATGATTGAATATATATGCGACGGTTAAAAATTAAATTTCTCCACTAACTTAAAGATATTTCGGGGGGAGGAGAATTAAACCCCAAAAACCCTCCCCTGTGTGCGCCACTGGCTCGGTGCTTGCTAACTCCAGTCTTGATGCAAATATTAATAGACCAGATTTTTATTTTCATTTTATTTAGTTTACACTACTCTTGTAGTAGCTTTGCTACGAAATGACTTCACTCAAGAGTTCATATTGTGTACTTTACATCTTTGTACCGTTTTCCTGTCTACGAGTATGTCTACACATACGCATACACAAATGCACATTCTCACGTGTGTGTAAACCCAAATCCAATATCAAACAAGTTTAAAGAAAACCGCAACAAAAGCTGCCTTCAAACTAATAAACACATCATCACGATAAAACTGATGAATCACAAGCAATGGACAGATGGGCAGTCATTTGCACGCAGTTACAGTGCAGTCGAGGAAGTCGAACGCACGCTGATAAGACGCGGTCTGCGTGTGCGTGTGTGCGTGTGTGTGTGTCTGTGGAAGTGTAGTTGTGACTGAGTATAGCGAATTTTGACGAGATAATCAGAATTCGAGAGCTTTTCATGACCCAAACACAACGCAGCCATCATAAAAAGCCATAAACATCGCTATCTGCCCGATTTTGAAAGCAGCGCAACTCGCAGTCGCAGCTGTTGAAAAGTAGAGGAATTAATTTTGAAAACTGCACCACTCGATGTAGTCGCTCAATAATACCAAATGCCAGCAATTGACCATTGGGCTCGTTCGCCGAAAGCTTAATTAAACATGATTAATGCCACTGCGAAGCCACACACACTCGTACAGCAATGTTTCGGCAAACAACGCATTAATCGCTGGTATCAACTAATTACTGTCGGTATTGGCTTTTCAGTGATTCAGCGCCAATTCAAGGGCTTCACCTGCGTGCGAAATGTTCACTCACCTGTTTGCGTGTAGCAGCCAGTAGCATCGGTGCATTTGGCCAGTTCCGTTATTAAAGCAACATTCGTTATGCAGTTTGCGTTGCTGGTGGAATCGCAAGAGTAGCACTGAAATTCTGCAACTGTCAAGCGAAATGTGGTTAAGTTGTACAGGGTGCAGGTTCGCCCTGGGACAGTTACCTTCACAATTCGTCGTTACAAGCAGACAGCCGAAAATGGCGATGGCCAGCGCGGCGAGGTTGTAGCTGTGTGACCGCATTTTGTCTTTAATATCTGCTACGTTCGATAGTGGGGAATTCACACCAATGCACACTTGTTTTCGCTAGTAGCGTTGTTCACCTTCTGGCCGCATAATCTTTATTCGATTCCGTGGCACCGTGCAGCACACCAGTGTCTAATGGATGGGCCATAAATGCTTATCATATCGGTTCGCCCTGCGTAGAGTTGCTCGAGAATATCTGCATCGATACGCCTTTGCTGATAAGTATTGTGTTCGTGCTGTGGCCATTTGTGATATCTTTCGGCAGCGGCAGATAATGTTCGCCGCTCGATTGTACAATCACAAAGGCTCACAATGTTGGCGCGTTGGGCTTTTACGGACACCACTGTGGGCGACGGTGGCACAGGGTGTCGGTTTTGGGTATCAAAATCCAAAGCGAATGCGAGGCGGTCGCATGTGTGCCTAATTGTTAGGCAACTGAGTTGAGCACCTGCAATTGTAATTGCTTCCAACTCAATGACAGGCAACCAGATGGTGAAAACATTCTGTTGTGGTGAACTTACAACACACTCTCGAAATCAAAAATGCATTGTTGACAAAGTTGTGTGTTGCTGGTTGTGTTGCTCCGTCGCGAGTGTTTCATGGAAAATCGGGATCGGGTGTTCATCCACAATAATTATCTGATCAAAAGCAATAATTGCTTAAGCCCACATATTAGTTTGAGCAGCTCGCATCAAAGAAATAGGCTGGCACCCTTGACTCAACGATGTCTTAAGTCGAACTGAGCGTTTATTGTTTTTGACCCCAGAATTTACTTTGAACTTTTCAGGCCTGCGCCTCAGTAGAGACCTTATAAAAGAAGAGAAATTATAAAAGATAATTCGTCTAATAAATGTTGGCAAAAATGTCATCAGCAGAGTCTTCATTCATCTGTAAATAATATTTAATTTTATTACGATTTTGTTTTGTTATTACTTAGAGAGAAAGTTTATTAGTGAGACTACTTGATTATTAATTTTACATAAATTGATATCTAATTTCATTGTACAACAAAATCAATTTTTTTTCAAAATAACAAGGTTCTGACAAAGGACTTTGGTAGAGGGTAAAAAAAATATACGTGTATCGGCGTTTTGAGAGTTTACGTCTGAATTTTGTTTAGGGGGGTCAAAGTTTTCCCACTTTTGCACATTCTTATGGGGAATCGGCATACGAAAACCATGTAACCTCACATTTTAGGTATGTGATGTGTTCAGCAATTTGATGTAAAATACTATGAAGAACATTTTTGTAGAGCATTTTAATCCTGTAGCTCCTATTTGTATGGGTCAATTTGACCCTTTTTCTAAAATGCCAAAAATGTCCTGTAATACAGGACTTTTTAACGACAAAATGTACCACGAAAATATTCCCCATAAAATTCTTCTATAGGTCTCTGAATACATTAAAGCTCAGAAATTAAAGTGAAAATGTGTTCAAGTGTTTATTTCGTACTTAATCCAAATTGGTACTAAAATCTCCTACAAAACTTGACTTTTGAGGATTAGTGTGTATGGAAAAAATGTTGAACGCAAAATTTCACTATAAGTCACCGATAGAATCATTCGATATCGATCGAATCGTTCGATAGAATCATGTAAACGCTTAACAAATCGTGTCGGTACAGAAAAATTTCCGCATTCGACTTGATTTCGTCAACAGTTGATAATTGATTGAATAGTCTAGTAGCCGCACAGAAACGTGCCATTCAACAACGTTAAGAAAATATAGAATATACAAGATATACAAAATTGTGGGACACGATAGGACATATCCATTGGTTTCTGACTCGGATTTTTTTCTGTTTTATGTTTTCATGCACAGTTTCGCCTTCTGTGCTTTCTGCATTTTACGTATTTACCTTGTGACCGAAAAGTTTCCGGAAATTTTAAATATAACGCAAAATTCTTAATCTTCATCAATTTTTATTTTATCTCCTTCAAAATATGCTCCATTAGAAGCGATACACATATGCCAACGTTTCTTCCAATCATCAAAACATTTTTTATAGGCGCTTTCCAGTATGGCTTTGAGTTCCCTCTGCGAATTCTGTTTTACGTCTTCTATGGATTCAAAACGCGTTCCTCTGAGTGGTAATTTGAGTTTGGGAAACAGGAAAAAGTCATACGGTGCAAGATCAGGTGAATACGGTGGCTGTTCGATGGTATTTATTGAATGTTTAACCTTAAAATCGTTGATAATGTTGGCTCGGTGCGAGGGAGCATTATCGTCATGAAAAATCCATGAATTATCCTTCTACAATTGAGGCCGTTTACGGCGGATATTTTCACGCAAACGTCTTAAAACAGTCAAATAATAGTCTTTACCGATTGTTTGTCTTTCAGGGATGAATTCATGATGCACCACACTACGAATATCGAAGAAAACAATCAGCATTACCTTGATTTTCGAGCGACTTTGGCGTGGTTTTTTCGGTTTCGGCTCGTCTTTTCCTCTCCATTCCGATGATTGTTGGCTTGTTTGCATGTCGTACTCGTAGACCCATGTCTCGTCACCAGTTATGATGCGTTCCATGAAAGTTGGATCGGAATTGGCACGATCAAGCACGTCCAAAGAGACCTGTTCACGGTACTTATTTTGAAGAAAATTCTCAACAAAATCGCAACGCACTACTGAGGTGAACTGGTTTCAACATCTGCCGTAAACAAACTGTCCGACAGATCGCGCTCATTTTTGGCATAGTAATTAAGGACAGTGCTACCAACCTACAGAAACTTAAAATATCGAAAAATATACAGCGCGCGAATTTTAAATGAGAATTTCCGGAAACTTTTCCGTCACAATGCACAGTGTTTCGTGTAGAACAAGCTAGCTGGACAAAAATATTTTTCAGGATTTTTCGTTTCATATGCGGCTTATTATTTCAGATACATATATTTTTTTAGTTTTATATGGTTTTTTGATAACTATATACATATAGGAATGTATGTACATATACATATATATGCATATATATATTAAGGAATTTAATAGTTCCGGTCTGAGGACTAAACGGAGAAAAATAGATGACCTAAAACATACCAGATATACTGATAAGTTGATTTATGCTGCGTAGATATCTGTACGGTTGTCCACTGGAGAAATTCAGCAAGTGTTATCAAAACTGCGAAAAGTGAAACTCAAGAATCTCTGAACGAAAAAAAATTTGAAACAAAGTGCTAGATGTTTGAGTAGTGAAGAAGCTTTAGTATACTATGTAGATAGCCAATCGACTAGTCATGCATTCAAAAGGACTCGGAAGTGGGGTCCAAACTGGTCATAAGGTATTTCCGGCAAATAATAGTATTACAAAGGCAAAAGCTGCTTGTTATCCAGAGCAAATTGATGTGAATAAAACGCTAAAAGTAAAGTTCAAGCAGTTTTAGATTAAACTTTTTAACATCTAGTCTTAGCACAACAGAAAGTTCTTGTCAGTTTATTACCTACGGACAGTTTTCATAATTCTCTCAGACATTATCATCACTGTTATCGGATGAATCATTTATCAATTAGTCATTACTATGAGTCACAGAACCATGAAAACTAGATACAGCAGGGGTACCAATTGGTTCATTAACACTAGTAGGCATCAACGTCCTCAAGCTGCCACTTTTTTATATAAAGACGGTAGCTAATGTGAAGCAGACATTCAAAACACCTAATCCAAGCCTGCAGTGTGGATAAACCAAAACCCAGATTTTCTCGGTTGGGTACAAGCTCCTGTGTCTCGTCATTCATTATTTTTGGATTTACTTCGAGTAGAAGACATTTCGATCAAAGCATTACAAACTTTCCCAATCATGGTTAGAAGCATATTATGTTGGAAATAAACTTCAAATTCTTCCAGCATGCTCTTTGTACTATAAAGCTTATCTCTTCCAAAACTTTGTTCGTTTCAGAAACAATAAAATCTTTGGAAAAAATAAACTTTATAGGATGACAAAACCTGGTAGAAAACGGTGGAGGATTCTGCCAAACAATATTACCTTCATCATCCCGCAATTGCAAGAGATTTAATGAAAATTCATCAGTGTCACCACTGATAAAATGTGTTCCATTATCTCTTCGTTTCTCGTTTCACTTGAGTGTTCCAACCAAATTTCAAAAAACATAAATTTTGTTATGCTTGTAAACATATGTATCTATAAAAAATAAAATAAAATAGATGTGCAAAAAATTCGCAATGGTTTTTTGTTTCATCTTTTAGTAGGCACTTATGAGAAGAATATATATAAAAATTGCAGAGGTGACATTCCTTCTTAATCATGGCACGTACAACTATTAAATATAGCTTAATTGCTAATACAAGATATTGCAAAAATACTACTCACCCTTAAGCTCAGATTCCCTAATAAAGAAAAATGCCACCGACTTTTGACAGGAACTTATTTATATAAAACACTTCAGACCAACTATGCAAAGGAATTATTAAAATTTTCGGTTATCCGATATATTCGGCGATATTTCTCACTATATAAAAGGTGCCGATGTGTTATTTTCACATAGATCCTAATGTATGAATATTTGTATTGACTATATAACAGAAAAATCAAAAAATAAAGATGTCGTTTTTGTCCAGCTAGCTTGTTCTAGACGAAACACTGTGCAATGTATGCTGTTCTCTGCCCATCTTTTGTATTATCATTTTTATACCGGTCTCAGTTTAACGTAGATTTTATGTAATATTTTCCGTAAAAGTTTGACATTTTGAAAGAAACCAATTGATATTGTGTTGTGACTTATTACACTGTGCGACAACAAATTTTACACACGAAAAAATCAATATTCTCGCAAAACTGGAGGCCAAATGTAGTAAGACTGCGTTTTTAGTTTTTCTCTCTGATGTCAGGATTTTTTTAAAAGGACTTTGAAATTTCAAGGACATGTTTATTTCAAAATTATTTTGTTTTCCACGCAATAGAACGCGCAATTATGCGCTGTGCGGCTAATAAAAAGCAAACAAATCAACAGTTACGAAAAACATCGTGGAAGAAGAACAATATGGGTATCAAATGAATGAGAAAAATCCTTAAAAAATTTAACGGACGAAATTTAAGTATGTGGTAGTATACATATTACTCCTTAAGATATATTTTTTTCAAAAAAAAACTATAGGAAAGTTGCAAAGATATTCAAGGATAAAGTTTTAAAAGGACATTTTCAATATCTCTTCGTCCTTTTGCACCAAAAAATTTCGTTTTCTAAGGTTCTAAGGATTTGTTTGTTTCATTTGATACCCATTTTGTTATTCTACAATGCGCTCAATTTTTAAAATAAAATAATTTTGAAATAAACATGTCCTTGAAATTTCAAAGTCCTTTTAAAAAAAATCCTGATGTCAGAGACAAAAACTAAAAACGCAGTTTTACTACATTTGGCCCCCAGTTTTGCGAGAATATCGATTTTTTCGTGTGTTTTGAAATTTTTTAATTTTTGTCGCACGGTGTTATTAATAATCTCCAGAAAAACTGCCATAAGGTTCATCAACGAAATGGCGAAATTTTTGTCATATCTCAGAATTTTGTATCAATCATAATAAATCAAAGACTTTATATGAATTATGGAGAAGAACTTCATGTTTAATAAGAACTTATGTTAAATATTTACAATAGAAAGCGCCTTAATTATATTCAGAAAATGATTGATTAAATCAAATATTTAAGCATCAAAGCCGTCAAAAGAGCCAACATGGAAATCTGCGCAGCCGCACTGCCATTGCAATGATCATTAACGCAAACGACACAATTCTTGAATTTGCCCTTGTCCACTCCCGCCTGTTGTTGGACAGCTTCGCAACCATTTTGGCTCACTGAGATCGCAACACAACCGCGCTTCACATGCCATGCGCCGTCCTCATCTGCAATACACACCAAATACATACATACATACATACATATGGTATACGAGTATAAAAAGAGCCGCGGATGTACCTTCGATGCTGGCTGAGTAGCACGCGTAGGAGTCATCAGCAGCGCGGCGGCGACGAGAAATGGAGCGATAGTTGCGCAGAAGTAGTGCCGCTGCACTGGGACTCTGCCGACTATCAGAAGCACTCTGGATGAGTGCAGCAGGAGCTGAATCTGTGGGAGGTGCTGCAGGTGAATCTGTGGCGGGTGGTGCAGTGGCTGCTGTAGTTGAATCTGAGGCGGGTGGTCCAGTGGCTGCTGTAGTTGAATCTGAGGCGGGTGGTGCTGTGGCTGCCGTAGTTGAATCTGAGGCGGGTGGTCCAGTGGCTGCCGTAGTTGAATCTGTAGAGGACGGTGTAGTTAAATCCGTAGCGGGTGGTGCAGTGGGACTAGCAGTAGGAGTAGATGACTCTGTAGGAGATGACTCGGTGGATCCGGCAGTTGAATCTGTAGGAGACGACTCGGTGGATCCAGTAGTTAAATCTGTAGGAGACGACTCGGTGGACCCGGCAGTTGTGGTAGCTTCCGTAGTCGGTGCTGTGGATGGCCCACAGTACTCTACATTCTGATCTGTTGGTTTGTCACAGTTTTCACAGACGTAACAGTGAAGCCCTTGTCCTAAAAATATGAGTATTCATAAATTTCATGTTTTCTTTTAAATCATTTGCTATTTTTACTATTCATTGTCTTTGTAAAAACTTGATGAAATTTGTAATTTTTGGATGGCAATAAATGAAAAAGAATTAAATAAAACTAAATGGATATCAGTGATGAAATAACGGTGTTTGTCCTATTGGAGCATGACACAATACAGTTGAAGCGAATGATACAATGCTTTGATAAAAATAATGACATTATCTATTGTAACATACATATTTTGATAATTTTAATGGAGCTTGTTTGCTGATAGCAAAATCAAAGTCAAAACTAAATATGTGGACTTGTACGTTCGTGTCTCTAAGTGTTTTTTTTCACGATGTTTAACACGCCCATCCCTACGAAGAGCTGCCCTACCCATGGAAATTGGCCCAAAACTGCGTATTCCTTCTATTTATGTCTGCGGTTGCATGCAACAAATGCAGAGGACGACAGCATTAACCCTTTCGACTCGAATTTTACCATGTATCTCGATATTACTTTTTAGTCGACACGCGTCTTTGTTCGAGTTCTAGAGCTATTTTACTCTTGAACAATTTTAGCTTAAAACGGATTAAATAAATTTTGTATCAATGTTTTTAATTACATAAAAATTATATAATATTTATAGAAAACTACAAAATTATCAATGTTTGATTTTTTTCACCATTATGAAATAAACAGGGTTTGATGAAACGTGCCCAATTCGTAGAGTTCAATCAGGACACAAACTTTTCCTGATATCGCTGCAAATTATTGGAAATTATTTTGGGGATAACAGTAAAACTTTTGTAATTTGCTTCTAAAAATATTAATTTGTTGGTGCCTCCTTAATTAAACCCATAAATCAATCGTAGCTTTTGCTATAAGATGACAAATAGGTGAAGTTGCTCTCAAGCAACATTGGGGCCGAAAGGGTTAATTTCCGTAGGCGAAGTCCAGGTAAATGTTTTCGAATTGCGACACAAAAAATCATTATTTCTGAAGGACAAACTTTGTAATATTTGGATTTTGTTTCTCTGTTTTTGTGGCTTTGCACAAATCGTTTCGAGCTCATTAGTAAAATTTAAGTATTTCGAAAAAGGATGGGAGTACAAAAAATAAAAGTGAGCATCCAAAAATTTAATAATCTGCTAATACATTCAAGTAACGGGATCTCCTATAAAAAAATTGCACAGACTTTGAGATTTTTTTTTGAATATAATAAAAATATTTTGAGGTCTTGTGCAAGAAAAACTCACAAACTGAGAACTAAGTTGTACAACGTTTGACCTCTGACAACATTTTAATTTTACCGAAAGTTAATTTTCAATGCGCTTTGATAAATTTAATTTAATGATACTTAAAAAATTAAATTTCATAAATTGAATTTAATTTATAATGATTAAATTAATTCGAAAATGTTTTCCAGAATTTAAATTCGCGCAGACTACGGCGGCAGTTTCCTAATTTCGCATGATTATTTTATTATTTTTCGCGAAACTTTGCAAATTATTTGCATATTTCGCACTTGTAGTCGAAAAATCGTTGGTCAAATCGACCTAATCAACTGATGCGCCAACAAAGTCCTTGTTTTCACTTTGCACTCGACTTTCTCCGCTCACCTAGAATTGTGGTTGCGAATGTGGTCAGCACAATGCACAGCGCGAATAACTTCATTGCAATTTGTTTTTGCTTTATTTTTACAAAATCCTTGAAGAAGTTAAATGTTGTTGAGAAATGATGTATTTTTTCAACTGACTATTCGACGGTGCTTGCAATTGTTTTGTGACTGTTGCGCGCAGTTTTCGAGAGTGACCCGTTCGCCGTTGCCGGTTCTAATCGAATGAACTGAATTTGATTTAGGATTCGCAAGCGCAGTGTGCAGATGCCGACGTAGCGTTGCGATCAAAGTTGCTCGGGCTATCAGTGACGACTAACAATTAAATATAATGTTAACATGGCTTTTTATCGAGCGCACAGACGATCGACCTACCACCACTGAATGCGCCGGCGGCTGTTGCGTTCGCTGATAGCGCACATCCACACCGACCCGCGTCGAAGCGCAACGAATGGACGCTTCGCGCGGCAGTAACGGCAACCGCAACCCCACCCCCCACGCAGCAATCGGCGTGGTGCGTCACATGCCTCCCGAACCCCCGACCGCACGCAATGCTGAATAGCTCTAACGGTATTCACTTTTACTGCTATCCAACATCACATGTTGTTGTTGCTTCAAACTGATAATATTTGTAGATCATAAACATTGATACACCGATAACGCTTTCGGGCAGCAGAAGAGTAATGCCGCTGCAATGCCAACAAAAACAATAACAAAACCGTCATGGCAGTAGCTGCGGCATAAATGCAGTGTAGCGAACCCTTGTGAAAAAAATTAATTAGTATGCTATAACGTAGAGGTTTGACTCCTGAATCTAAGGAACTAAAAATTTTGGCTGGCAAATGCCCACAACAGGCGTGGCTGGGGGTCAAAGTTCAAAGTTGGTATTAAAATAACTCAATCAATTCTCAATCGACTTACTCGATATTGGTATCAAACGAAAGGTCTTTTTCATACCTTTCTAATATTAGACAGCATTAGTAAAGTAAAATGTACAAATAAGAAGTTATAAGCAAAAAATATTTATTTTTTATATACAAGTTTTAAAAACTAATTTTTCTTGAAAATCCCAGTATTAAGTTATAATAAATTTGTTATCATATTATAGCCTGTGAAATGCCCTTTACAATGAAATATAAAACATTTGAAATTTTTGTATTTGTTTTAGTTATTTAAATTTAAATTTAGCTAAAAGCATTTTTTGCAATGTTGAAATGGCGCTAATGAAGATTACTGCTTAGATGCGATCTTTTACAAACATAGGATTTGAAAACAAAAATACTGTGAGTACTTTACTGATCCCGATGCCCTACTTAATTCCATTAACGGTTAATTTTTTTAAAGCCCGTCACGCACAACATTCAATGCCACAATACTATAAAAGTAAAAAAGGTTTTAATGGCTATTTGGCCAAATTTAAGCTTTTAAATAATGTAAAGCTGGAAATCTGGATCGGGGAAAAACTTTTTTTAATAAGGCAGGTACTTTGTACAATCCCCTTCAGCCCTCATTGCCCGAAAGTATGAAATATGAAATTATGAAAAAGCTTTGGACCCAGAGTCAAGTTAAAAAAATTCAAAAAATATGTTCAAAAAAAACAAAAGTATAAATTTTTATATTTCACTGGAAATGGAATTCCATACGCTATAATATGGCAACAAATAAATAATAAATAAAAAAATAAATAAATTATACCTTAATAATATATTTTTACGAAAAAAAAAAATGCGTTTTTCAAAAATTTGTATAAAAACATATATTTTTCGCTTAAAACTTCTTATTAGTACATATTACGTATCTAATATTGTCTAATATTATAAAGGCATGGAAAAG
Source organism: Melieria omissa (assembly GCA_963971225.1). Classification (NCBI taxonomy): domain Eukaryota; kingdom Metazoa; phylum Arthropoda; class Insecta; order Diptera; family Ulidiidae; genus Melieria; species Melieria omissa. The sequence goes on from OZ020267.1 coordinate 152,487,086, forward strand.
ACCTTTCGTTTGATACCCATATTGTGTAAATCAATTGGAAATTGGTTGAGTTTTTTTTAGAAACTTTGAGCTTTGACCCCGAGCCACGTCTTTTGTAGGCATTTTCCAGCCAAAATTTTCAGTTTGTTTGTTTCACAAAAATAAGCTCTACATAGCCCAATTTTTGGTTTTTTTATGAGAGTTCGCTGTACTGCATTTGTTACGTAGTTTCATACATAGTTACATATGTCAAAGATCACCAACTCGATTGTTGTGTTTCCAGGAAACCGTTTATTTTAAAGAATACGAACGATTACAATATATAAGGACTGTTTGATATTACGCAATTGCGGCTGCGGCACGTCCGCTCGCCTCAATGTCCACGTCACCACTGTCCCTTCCTTTACACATACTTGTGTTCATATGTTTTTGAATTTCCCGCCTCTTAATTGAAATGGCAACACTGCTCCCGTCAACAGTCATCTGTCAGTTGACTCTTGTCAAAAATTGAACTAGCTGCAACATTTAGTTTGTTTTTGACAGCCGTTAATATCAGACTATCGCGTTGACTGAGAAGAAAATGGAAAAAAGTGAATTTCGTGTGCACGGGTGCACACATGTGCAGTTTCCATGGCAAAAATCCATGAATTGGGCTACGAATTGCCTAGGCGAATCCCGCCTATTCACCCGATCTAGCCCCAAGTGACTATCTCTTGTTCCCAAATTTAAAGAAATGGCTCGGCGGAAAGTGATTTGCCTCCAATGACGAAGTCATCTCACAAACAAATGCCTATTTTGAAGACCTCGACAAATCATATTTTTCGGAAGGGATAAAAGAACTGGAGAAACGTTGGGCTAAGTGTATAGATCTCAAAGTAGACTACGTTGAAAAATAAAATAACTTTTTATCTAAAAACCTGTGTTTCATTCAAAAAGTCACGGACTTATTGACCCGCCCTCGTACCTTCTTCCTGGTTCTTAGATTTATTTTTTTGTGGTTATGACTGTCAATAAGTTCGAGTTTAGGTGCATAAAGCGACACAAATGAAACATCGGCAATATCTTGATATCTCAATTTTAAGAACATTTTTCCGCTTTACCGCGAATTCCACGCACACTCCAGCACACTCGACGTGCACGAACACTGGAGAATCAGCACAGAAATGGCCAACCGCCGGCCAAGGGGTTAAATGCATTCGGGGCGAGTTGGCAAAAGTGCGGACCAACGCTATAAGTGCGGTGCGATAACAACTTCCTCCAAGCTGTCTACGCTCTATAAATAAAGCCATAAACAAATCACACAATGGTGATTTTTATTTTACAGCAAAGTGTGCAAGTCGCCAGCTGACAGGAAGACATCAAATAACTCTTTGGCGGCCATAAATGTTGAGCAACAGTTATTAGCAGCGTTGGGACTTATTACTTTTGACAGGAATAATATGTAATAATATTACTTATTACACATTACTGGCAATTGAAAGTAATAACGTTACATTACTTATTACTGGAAATGTCAAGTAATGTATCACAAAATATATTATTTTCCGTCAACAAATCGAAATATTTGCGGAATTTCCAGCTATTAAAAGTAGTCATTCTGCAAAAAAACAATCAGGTTAAATGGTTATTTCATTTTGAATTACAATTTGAATTTCGTTACCTTTTTTGTTAAAACCTCTTGAATTTGCTTGCAAATGTTAATTGTTTCTTCACTACCAAACTTAGTTGGAAATAAAACACGCGAATTATGTTTAGTATGAACAAGTGCAGCGTAATATAATTGTAATGATCTTAATCATATTACACAGGACAACAAATTTCGACTTTGTGTCGATTCGTTTGGTGTGATTCCCATTCTCATCGAAATAATAGCAAAAATGTACCATAGTCATTTTCATCACTTTTCATCAAAATATGCACTTTTATATGTTTCATTCATAGTCTGGAATACAAGCGAAAAAACAAAATGATTTTGAATTGCTCCAAACAAAAAAATTAAAAGCTTTGCATATTTTGAGGCACCTAGTTTTTTAAGGAAAAAATATGAAAAATGACTATGGTACATTTTTGCTATTATTTCGATGCGAATGTGTATTCCGCCAAATAATTTGGATGTGTTGTATTACTTGATGTTTCTGCTTTCATTTAACACCTAACTCGTTAGTTGATTTATGAAAAATGTGCATGTTTTTTAACACTAAAGAAAACGCCACGAATTTCCATATTTTCCGACTTTGAGGTCCAGTTTCCGCGAACTTTTAAAACTTATAAAAAAAATACATTGAATAAGAAGCCATGAGAACATGAGAAGCCACAAAGAGAAAATCATGTCAACCGGTTTATTGGTTTAGAAATTTCAATCCCAAACGTGAAAAAAGTCAGGGAAAATCCGAAAAAGTGACACGCCCATTTTTTGCGAAAACGGAAACAAGTTTTGAAAACGGTTTGCAGATTCGAAATCAGCGGTCCCTAATTACCCTAGAACTGATGTCAAACACAGAAAAGCCATTGATGACACGTTGATCACGTTTTTAATGAAAATTAGAACTTTGTTGCCTTAAAAGTAATATAGTAAAAAGTAACTTGAAAAAAGTAGTTATATTACTGAAGGTGATTACTTATGGGAAAAATAGCTAGTTACACTACATTATTAAAGCAAAAGTAATATACTACGTTATTAGTTACACTACTTTAATATATTAGTCACAACACTGGTTATTAGTGAGTGAAGTGAATCTCGTGTTAAATGTTGCCACACGAAAGGGATTATCACTGTGATTGAAAAGGTCTACATATATGATATGTTAGATAGTATTGCTAAAAGTAGTTCGGAATGCAGAAAATTCCAGCATACAGAGTGCGCTGAGTATTTAGGGCCCGAAAGATTTCCCATGGGCAAAGTTTGGCCAAAACTACTGCCCACAACAAATCGATTACGAGTACAAATATATTCTATATGTAAATGAATAGTTCAACTGCGATTAACTGCGGGATTCGACTGTGTCGTGCTCGAATTCGATGCTGCAGTACTGAACGTCGTCTTTGGTTCGGACCAAGACCACATTCGATTGTGAAATCAATAGCAAATATTTAAGCAATCACGATAATGGCAACCAACATTAATTGGTGTTTTTTTATGTGTGTAAACAGCGGGTGAGATTGTTTGTTATTTGGAAATTGTGGCAAATAATTTTATTAGCTGTTCGAATTTGGCGGTGCAACGGCAGTGCTGTAAGTTTGTGTGAGTCACTGTGGGCTGGTCTTGTTGAGGGCGTTCAGAAAGCAGGCGGCCCCATACCCAAACTGATAATAATCACAAAGTTAGGCCAGCAATTGAGGAAGGTCGATAAGGCGCATTACAAAGGCGGATTGGACACATGGCTTCGTTTCAATGCCGCGCGATAACAACAAAAGACCGAAGACAGCGCGAGCCAAAAGTGCTAATGCCGAAGTGGAATGCCGGCACTTTTCAAACATAAAATTGAAAGCACTAAGTCGGCGTTCTTAAGATTTTGAAGTCATTTGCCGTTTATCGTAGGAACTATGGAAACATTTAAAAAATTCCAATGACATTCATAAGTGGAGCTCAATGAAGCTGCATTGAGTGATTTAGTACGTTGAAGTGGAAATAATGGTTAAGAAATCATGAAAACGTCCACAAAGAATTGAAAAATTTTCTCAGATTGATTGCGAAATTACATATTCTTGCAATGCCATTTGAAAGTTAAAAATTTACCACTAGGACGTGAAGGAATATTAAATATTTGTTGACATGTTTACTTATACTAGTTAAGTGTTTATGCCATTTGCTCGTTTAGTGTCAAGTTTATAGGCGAATTGCAATAAAAATTGTCGTTCTAGTTCTAGGAAAGTGGGTGCGTTTTGCCGATTCCACTCTTTCAGCGTTTTTTTGAACCATTGTGCAGTGCTGTGAATTAGCGGAAGTGACAATTTAATTTTACTGCGATTTAATTTTACAAACCGTTGCTTGGTGGAAAAACAACGAGACTGTGTGCGCAGAGTTGGGGAAATTATTTGATGGCCATGTGACGACGGCCAGTACACGAACGAATAACGACGCTTAGGAAACTTATCAGGACGTGTGTCCTCAGTGCGTGGCTGTAGAACCACTTTTATACGTCAATCCGGTAGGGTGTCAAGGTGTATTCAATAAGGTTGGGTGTCTAATGTCGAGAGGCCACTGTGATTAGAATCCATAAGAAAATTGGCAGACGATTGCAAAGCGGGCTGAGGAGATTGTGTGGCCACGGTGCATGATTGCTAACGAATGCGTCCATAGTTTGACGCACGAAGTGGTGAAATTTGTAACGGTATATTGTTTTATCTTAGCACATTTTGATTACCTTTTATCGTAGGAATTTATAAATCAATAACAAAAATAAACAATTATGGGAAGTGTCATGTGCCCAAGCAAAATTTTATGGTGTCAAGACAATTACAGTTCGATGTTTGAGTTAAGCAAAGAGAATTAACCCTTTCCGGTCAATTTCCGCATCAAATACTGTAATATTTATAACGAAACTTACTTTATAAAAAAGCTTAAGGAAATAAACTAGTTAGCTTTATGAACTAGATGTCTCAGCTATAATTTTATAAATTTTTTGAAAAGAAATGATCAAATTTTTTTTTTAACAATTCTAAATTCTAATTTCCGCGTTTCTTGAGATACAAATTTATCCTTCGAAATATTGACTCTCATTGAACATTTTAGCAATAAAATACAATAAAATAAAAAAAAAAAAATTTTTTAAGTTCGATATATTGTACAATGGTCCGTAAAGGAGTAAAAATACATAAAGTTTTGGTTTCGTTTTTTTAAGTTTTATGAACAATTCATTGATTTTTTTGATAGAAAACATAAATTACACAGTGCAACACTGAAAAAAGGGACAAGGCCAAACCCATCTCATTCGATAGAGGACCTCAGTAGATGAAAAAGTGTCAAGGGACTTTTCCCGGGATGTTCGGCTTAATGCCCCTTCCCGAAACTTTTAAAACATCATATCTCTTGACTCAAATGTCGGAAACGAATAATTTTTACGTCAAATACGTCAAAGCTAAATTGAAATTTTTAATCGAAATTTTTAAATCGAAATTTTTCTTAAATTTGTTGCACTGTGTTATAGTAACAAAAAATCAAAACGTGATTTCATTTTGATCGAAACTCATATAAATTATATATGTATAAGCAATTGATTTACCTTTATTCGGCCTTATATGACCGTTGTTGTTGTTGCAAAGCCCTTTTCTTCTCAATAAAATACAGAATCAATTAAGTTTTACAGAAAGACACTGAATATAGCCCGTTCTTATTATCGTAGTGGGAGTGGCAAGTCCGCATGTCTAACCTTACATATCCTGTGCCTGTCCAGTAAAAACGGAAACTCGTCTAGTAATTCTTATTTTTAATCGAAAATTGCCGAATACTCGAATTTTATTAGTCACGTGACTTACAGATGGGCGTGTCATTAATGCAAACGCAAAAGTTCTATTAAGGGTTAAGCTACTTTTTTCGATGGACTTGCCCCTCGATAGTCAATTGCGGATTTATAATTTGTGACTCATAAATGTGTGGACTGGTCCAGTGTTATCAAAACTTGGAGTCTCCAAATGGCGCCAGTGCAAATTAAAATCAGCTGGCACAGTATTTGGGATTCAGCCAAGATCGATCTACGACAGTAGCACCAATTAAGTTTGTAAGGATCATTCAGAAATATTGTTATTGATAGTTATTGATGAATGTTGTGAACACCGCTACCGCTATTTATCTAACGCCTTTCTTTGGCAATTTCTGTCGACTCTATTGCTGCCATAGCATTCTCAGGCAGCTATTGCTTGCTTATTGTATCCGCATACAAATACACATACGTGCATACATACATATCGCGATTATGATAAATTACCACTTATTTTTTTGCATTCCTTATCACGAGTTGCCAACTTTGCGTTCTGCGATTTAATTAAATTTATTTGTGCTGCTTCTTCTCACACATATTCTCCTATTTATAACGGTTACTATATATAATTTCCAGCTCTGACACTTTTGCACTCTTCGTTTGAGCATATGAGCCAATTAAATGCCGCAGTTATGATAGTAAATATTATCGAAACAAACCGATCTGCATACTATTCGAGAACCCCCCACCCCCACCATCACTCACACCCCGTCGGCAACGACAACGGTACAGCGGAACCAGATTGCACTTTGGCCGTGTTATTGCGTTGTTTGGTGGACTTGTGCTGGGCGCTGACAAGTGAAACGTTACTGTATCAGTGCTGGCTGTTGCACTGATAAACGGCCGGTGAGTCAGCACGCTTCAGTTCGGGCAACAGGAAGTGCGCCACTTCAGTGCGTTTTTCGATGCAAGTTGGCTAATGAAGAGCGAAAATCGGCTATGAACAGACTTCTTCCAGATTAATGAAGCCAGTTTGCACAGTTGCTGGCAGCAAATATGTTATGCTTTCCTGTGAATTGGCCGCAGCAACTGTTAACCTTTTTGCTATTTTGTTGCTATATGGCAACATGCTACTTTGTGGACGTCTGAACCCTCTGTGGTTGCAAGAATACATTTTTTTGCTGGTCCTTGGAATAGTTTGAATTTTAAGGGAAAATACAAAATTAATAAACTTAATATTTAAATTTAAAGAAGAGAAGTAAACACGTTTTTTTAATGGTATATTTTGACATAGTAAAGGAAGAAGAAGCAGAAAAAATTAGATAAATTTTAATTTGACGTTTTCAATCAATTTAGATACCTAGTTTAAAAAAATGTTGACTGAAGTAAATGAAGAAATATTCAAATTTTCGTTATGCATAAAAATTTTTATGTTTAAATAATTATTTCAGCCAAAACGATATGGTTGCTCTCATAAAAACACCCTTAATTACAGCCTCCGAGTATAAAAACTTAAAATTTTCAAATGGAATGTTGCTAATATAATCACATGAAACCTAAAACGTAAAACTTTAACTTTTTCCAGTAAAAACCTGTTGCGAAACGGTTAAGTGCTTCAAAGCAACTTGCGCCTCCAAAAAGATGTTTATTATTTCTTCCAAAACTCTGAGCATGATGCAAAAATCTCACTTTTATCTTGCAAACAAACACTTCGTTCATAAAAAATTTCGTGCTCGGAATTTTTCTTATCATCACAAACACCATTGAGTTTGTAGTTTAACTCCTAAAAGTATGCTGGCATGCGGCTTGTTGGGCCTGGCTGTTTAATCAAATAAGTATGTCGCGTGCGTTCACCGCACTTTTTACTGGTTAATTACAATTCTGCTACTATTTTTAGGCGAATCATTGTGAACACGTTTAATGATTATTGCAGAGCAAACAGCGAAGTGAACATACGTTTTAAGGTGCAACAATCAACTGTCGACCAACAATTGACGGAAAGGTGGCACATTAAGAAGTGTTTGGATTGAACAACGGTTGGAAAAACGCTTAAAAGATTAGGAAACTGTCACTTTCTTTAGAAACTCATTCACTCAAAACATTTGGATACAATATCCATAACTAACATATTATTTCGTTTAACTACTATGAAAGGGTTCATTTATATATATAAAAGGAAGTGGATGTGTAAGCGCATTAGGCCGATTTCGATGATTGTTTTTTTTTGTTGGATTCGCCTTGAGTCAGTTCAGATTTATGCGAAAAGAAAATTCCGGTAAATCTATTGGAAAAACCGAAAATCCTTTCCATGTTTGACCGTAAATTCTGAAAATTTTCAGACGCTAATTTTGGAACCATAAGTTACACATCAATTAAATTCACTACGAACTTAGTCATGTCCTTCAACAGAGGGAATGGGGCGGTCTTTGGAAGAGGGGCGTGGCACCACCCATACAAGCCAAATCTTAATAATGGAATGTCTTTGAAATTGTAAAGTGCACCGCATTAAATTTTAGTGTAGCGTCGTCCCATAGATGTGTCTTTCTACTGGTAAGATTCAATGAGCGTTGAACAAGGGGCGTGGCACATTTTTTGTGGCCCAAATATTCCGTTGAACAATACGTAGCACAGCATTGAAACTAAGTACGAACCTACCATTTATTTATATTTTTCGTCAGAGGGAATGGTGTGGGTACTGAACAAGGGGACGTGGCACTACCCATACAAGCCAACTCTTTAATATAGAATACTTACGAAATTGTAAGTCGTACAACACTGAAATTTAGTACACTGTCGTCCCATAGATGAGTTATTCGACTGGTAAGATTTGATGAGCGTTGGACAAGGGGCGTGCCACATTTTTTGTGGCCCAAATAATTAAATCAATCAAAAATATTAAAAATAAAATAATTGTGGCACAGCAATGAAACTAAGTACGAACCTACAACTTTCTCTTTCGACAGAGGCCATTGTGCGGGTATTGAACAAGGGGGCGTATCACCGCCCATTTAACTTAATTCTGGTTCAAGTGCAGTCCATGTCTTTACTGAAATTGAGCACCAACATTGTTGATTTGTGGGCCTCGATTGCGTTAACCAGTAGCGCTTCCTCTTTCTTTAGTGGGTTTTCTTCGTCAATTTGCATCGCCATAGATTTGACATCTCGCGTATTTCATTATAAAAAAAGTTTGTGTGAGACAAAGTCCGCCTGGTCAACTAGTATTTTATAAGTAACTCTTGGATGGCCACCCAGGTCTGCACAGACTGACTTCGCATATGTTTTGATATTTCAAATATTTAGGTGTTTTGATGGTCGCGATCACAGATAATTTCACCTCACTTGGAGTTTCATCAAATAAGTTTTTCTCTCCTTCGATTTTATTTGATGTGATTTTATTACCTGATCAGTAAGTAAAGCTATATACACAGTAAACTAGAATTTTGGTAAATTTAAATATTTCGATTTCTTGTCGCACTTAACATTAGCACAATTTTTGCTTAGTTGTTGACTTAGTTCAACACACAAAATACAACAAACAAAAGCACTATCCGAAAGCGGTAGCTGTTTGCGACCTTCCCGCGACCTCCACACGAGGAAGAAACTCAGTTGCGGTGGAGCAATGCCGCCAGCACAGCGAACAGCAGTGTCGCGGTGGAGACGGCCAGCGCTGTGCTGCCATTGCAGAGCGACTCCGAGCAGGCGTAGCATTTCTTCACTTTGGTCTTGGTGATGTTGTTGTTGTTCATCTGCTGCACCTGGGTGCAGACGGCCTCCCTGGTGGCGACGCGCGAGCAGCCGCGATTGGTCACCAGTTTGTCGTTTACTGTTTTTGTATAAAGAAAAATTTCGCATGAAAACACAAAAATGAATCCAAGTGCACTGCGCTCTACGTACCTTTGATAACTGCGCGATAGCAGTGGAATGTGAAGTCTGAGTTCGCTGCTTCGCGCAACTGGCGCGACGCCCGTCCGCCGGCTGAGCTGTCCAAGACCAACGTGGATTCGCTACTGTCGATGGGTACGAAATTGTGCGAGCTTGGAGTGCTGCCGGTAGGTGCGACAGCGCTGGTTTGATTGCTGGCGGCAATATTCTGCGGCAAGTTGGATTCCTCGTCGTTGGGCCCAGCAACGGTGCCGGGATTAGATGGCGTAGGCACGGTTTCGGTTGGACCAGCGGTCGGCGGTGTTGGGGGCGATGCTTCCGTTGACTCGGCGGATGATGAGCTGATGTCAGCAATAGTTGTGGGTGTGGGTGGATTCGTTGTTATGTCCGCCTCAGTTGGTAATGTTGTGATCGGATTCGTCGTGGCTTCGGTGATGTCTGGGGAGCTTACCGTTGTCGTTGCGAAGAATTCCTCGTTACATGTCTGTAGCTTTTCGGCGTATTGTTCTTTTTCCTCGCAGTTCTGGCAAACGTAGCACGACATTGGCGCTTCGGTGGTGCCAATTTCGGCCGAGAACGCTGTGGAGACGATAAGAGTAGAGCGACTTTAGCGTTGCGATTTTACCAAAGAAAAATAATAAAAGTCAAATACTAATATAGAAGTCAAACGCGAAAGTGATGAACAATTTTATTTATGATTAAGGCATTTCAAGGATCGTACTTGAAGTATGGCGTGAATGGGATTTTGACAAACAATACTCTTGGTTGAAAGTAGAAGTGTCAAAGAAACAAAGAGTCAAATTATTACTCATTAAACTAAATGGCTCTAAAAAAGACCAACTCCAGACAAGATTCCTTATGTGATGATTGCGCGTATTTTTTGTGTCGTACAAGTTGTGGTCTATCTAAGCAGACAGAAACATATTTGAGGTGAACATTCGGTAATTTTGCGCATAAAGGTGGTTATTAGTCAAACAGACCGTATGTGAGCTCACTGTTTGCTGATCTCGCAGGTAACCGCATTCAAAATTGAGTCACCCTGACAAGCAGCCGCGATGCTCCCAATTGCTGTCGAATACTTCACCGCAAAAAGAGCATTTATAAAAATGTTTTGTAATTTAAAAACGAACATTTTGATTGACTGTTTTTTTAGGAAGTTATCAATATCTGTGTTATTGATCGCGGGGAACAGACTGCAATGTAAACGTTTGGGACCAAAGACCCATACAATTCTTTGTATGGGTTTTACTTTTTTGGTTTCTTTTTCATTTTTATTTATATTTATATTTTTATTTATTAATTTATGTTTTACTTATATTGCTTATATTCATTCATATCACGGCGTTGAAATTAGTCTTATTGTGGTTAATTTTTTGTTTGTATTTCATATGTACATTTTTTATCTCCTGGCCTCTCTTATCTATTGGCTTTGTGCGAGTGAATGGCAGCTCAGCGCGCAACCGTAAATATTTGCAAATATGCTTTATTGTTGTATCATTATCGTATCTGTCAAGAAGATGCATGCGTAGAGTCGCCGAAGTTGGCTTGCACATTTTATTGCTGTTGTAAAGACTCTAAGCAAGTAAAGTGTTTGTTAAGAAAGGTTCTGTACGCATCGAAACTGAAAACTGCCCTAACCTAACTATCTACTTTGAATTTGTTTTCAATGCTTTGCTTTCTTATTTCCTCCTAGTAAGCAATGCTTTTATAGGCAATTTTCTTTTGTAACGATTACTTGAATTACTTTACGAACCGTCGATCGGTGGCAAGTTGGCACAATTGCGCAACGTGCACTCGTCTTTGCCATTAATGCAGCTCTGTGACGCTTAGTTGCTGCACGTATCACATTCGATTTGGCAATTGACAACAACAACAGAAACGTGGCTAAATTGGGGTTTTCACTCGTCGCCAGCAGACTTTTCACAAAGTCTCAACCTTGGGTTTATCACTGGTCGATTCAGCAAGCAACTGCAGCTAAATGTGCATAAAGCTTCAATTCAATTCAAATTCAATTGTGCTGAAGACAAGCTTTGTTTAATTTGAATTAATCAGCAACAACCAGTTTTTCATAGACATTTGGTATGCAATGCGCAATTAGTAGGAAAGTACCATCTTTTTCTTTTGGCAGTGCTGGAATAGCAGATTCAAAGTGTCAATAAAAATCGAATAGATAAAAGTGAAATGCCATTGAAAATGCTTCGGTGACCAACGAACTTGGTGTGACGTTTGTTCTATTAAAAAATAGTTATGAGTAAATATGAAGTAATCTCAAAAGTACCGAGTCGATATGTTTGTGTCAGTTTTACTGAGCGGCAAAGTACAAAACGATAATGATTGAATTGAAGTATCCTCAGTTTATTGGGCAAATTTATGATGGAAAAACTCTGGAATTTTATTTTGGAGAAATAAGAAACTGGTTATAAGAAAAAATAAAAAAAATGTAAAATGAATAAAATCGAAATTTTTAGCTGGAGATGCAGTGACTCTACACATATTGAAATGGTAATTTAACTCTTTCGAACCCGAATTTTACGCTGTGTCTCGATATTAATTTTTGGTATTTAAATCTAAATTAAATTAAAATTAAAATGAAACTCTTGCCTAAGAAATGTGCACACGACATTTGAAGGTGCCACGCGTCTTTGTAAGAGTACTAGAGCTAGTTTACTTTTGAACAATTTTAGCTTAAAACGGGTTAAATAAATTTGTATCAATATGTTTTTAATACAGAAAAATTATTTAATATTTATGGAAAAATACAAAATTATCACTTTTTGATTTAATTTAACCATTTAACCAGAAACAGGCTTTTGATCAAACGCGCCCAATTCGTAGACTTCAATTAGAACACAAACTTTCCCTGATATCGCTGCAAACTATTAGAAATTATTTTGGGAATAACAGTAACATTTTTGTAATTTGCTTTGAATTCACTTCTAAAAGTATACATTTTCTTGGTGCCTACTTAAATTAAACCCATAAATCAATCGTAGTTTTTGCTATAAGATGACAAATAGGTGAAGCTGCTATCAGGCAACTTAGGGGTCAAAAGGGTTAACATAGATGGCAGTTAAAGGTTATTGAATTCTGTCCATGCGTAAGCCGCATTTTGTATTCTTCATGGGTTTCATTTAGCTCCATAAGTAAAAAAGATGCAACCCTTTCTATGCTGCGACCCGACTTGTCAAATATGGCATCTACGGTATCAACTATTTGGTGTCTCACCATTTTATTCCATTTAAAATGTATTAGGTTAATATTAAAAAAAATTAATTGATGAATTGGCTTCAAATGAAAAATCGTTTATAAAAAATTTCAGCTCGCGGCAAGTTAACGTTTTTGCGCCTAAATGCGTGTAGTGGCTTTTCTGTTTTTGTTATGAAATACTGTAATACGCCTCGCTAATTAACAAAGTGTTGTTTTGTATTATACAATCGGCAATTTATTTTTCGAATAAAACCAAAACCAGTTATGTGTTTGATTTTACTTTTTACCAGCTGCCGGCGAAAATATTTGACGCATTTTTACGTTTGATTTTGTGCTAAAATGTGAATTCGGGTTTTGCAATTACGAATGTGCTAATTCGCTCGATGCCAGCTCGCATAAACAAAATCCAGATTTGAGCAGTGCCATTTTAGCTGAAATACCCAAGTGGCCAAAACACCTTTCGCGCAAAGCGAAAAACGGTCTGCCGACACTTATGAGCAATTGGTAACTGGGAATTGGCAACTGACGACTGGCAGCTAGCAACGAGCGCTGCACAGAGTCGAGTCGCCGGCCGAGCGGCTGCAGGGGGCTTCAAACCCACGCTGCGGCTGCTGCCGAAAGCCGAAATGCGCAGCGCGCCGAGGTACGTTTGTGCGCAAGCAATGGCTAAATGCTAATTGAAAGTCAGCCAGTCAATCAGGCAGCCAGTTGGTAAGAGAGTCCGATTCGTTTGAGTGTTTGAGTCGGGCTTAGAATTTAATTAAAATACTCGTATTATGGAAATTAGCTGTAAAATCCCACAGATGGGCGCAACGAGCTGATGCGGCGCGCAGGCGTCACAGCTCACTTGCGCGGCATTGGAGCGCTTCAAACACGTGCACGATTTTTTAAATGATTTCGGCCTAAAAGTACTTAATTGCAAAAAGTCCCCGCCACATGCAGAGCACTGAAGTTGGGGCACTTGCGGAAATTTAATTATTCCCAGTTCGAGCGAGTTGGATTTCAACGTTTCCCCACTGATTTCTGCCCAAAATCTTTACATTCCCAGTTTGTGTAGAAGACAAACTGTTGCTGGCAGTGTGCGTTCGTTGCAGCTATTACCATGTTTAATTGTTGTTGTTGGGCAAACAAGTTGTCTGGCGGTGCTGAGTGCTGGCCAAAGCATGTTTTCCTCTTACTCATTGCCGTACTTGGCGAGATTTGATGTTATTGTTGTTGGTGTCTATCTGCAGCGCTTTCGTTTTCGCCGTAGGTGTGTGTCAGTCGTCGAGAGTGGGGATGAAGTGTGCAGGAAGCTATTGAACTGGTTAAACTGCAGTTGCAGCGATTTTTTGTATTCAAATTGTTTTGGTGACAGTTGTGTTTGCAAACACAGATTGTTGCAGATATTTGTATTTTTGCCATATGTTGTTGTTGGTCACATAAATTAGTAAACTAATAAAAGTATTTCAATCTACTTTTCCTAAATAAGTATTCTTAATTAGTTCGAGACGGGAATGTGTTGTGGGCGCTCAAGTGGTGTTGTGTTTAATACCAAAGTTGAAGGCGATAAAAGTTAATTTGAATAGCGAGCTTATTTTCTTATTAAATAAATTATACACTGTGTAAGTGTAAATTATGCATAAAGCAATGGTGTGAAATTTCCATACAGAGGGATTTTCTATATTTGCATTCAAATGAAAAGCAAAAGTTGTGAGACTTTAATGAAATCTTTTCATTAAAAGCGATTTACTTTCCGCATTATAGGAGTCTAGCAATTAGTGTCATCTGTGCGAGATTGGATATATTTATGCCAAGAGAAAATATTAATTTCACAACATTCAAAGTTTACGTAACCAATGCATGAAAGCACTGAACGTGTCTGCTGTGATAAATAATCGTGTTTGCTAAATTTCCTTCAGAAAATTGATAAAGCATTGATTTATGACCCATCAGCGTGCGGATTATTCTTACTTCTTTAACAATTTTTGAACATAATTATATAATTATAAAAATCACAAAATACAAAACAAAAGAGTACAAGTTAGGTTAGCAAAAAATTCTTTACAAAATTTTAAATAATTTCTTTCTTCTGTGCAAGTTTGATAGAGGAAAAAGAAAAGAGATTTCAAGAGATTTTGTTGGCCATATATAATTTTCAGCCAATCCTGGTTTGAAGTTTTTCGTAGCCAACGGTCGAACAATTTTTTTTATATGAAACTGGTTGGTTTATAGTTCGAGTCCACATCCATCTGAACGTTAAGCCACAGCTGCCATTGTGTGAACTGCTAAATGGCAAATATCATGAGCCCCGAAATTGACTCTCTGCCAGTCCTATATCTAAGTATCTAGCTGACCTTAATGCCAAACAACAACAATATTAAGTCAACTACTATAAGAAAGTATCAGAAGTAAGTTTAAAGGGAATTTGTTCTCTGCCAGTATGCACCAGAAAACCACTTTTTGCGTACAATTTTTTCTGCTTAAAGATTACAGATATAGAGTTATTGACTGAGAATCACTGCAAGCGTAAGTCAATAACTCCTAATCCAAGTGTAATGAGCCGTCTTGGTAAAAAATATTCTATTCCCGTAAACTATGCACACAGCCACATACACAGATGTATCCTGCCAGCAACGATTCTGTCAGTGATTGACTGATGGTACCCAGAAAATAGTTCTGTGGACTTTTGACAAAAGCACTTAAGTAAAATTTTAATCATAAAGAAACAACAAGACGCTTCTTTTGGTGTAATCGGTTTGTTTCTATGACATTTAGTTACAGAGATATGACGTGTAAAATTTCAACTTTTCTCGAGTTTTGTATGAGATTTGGTCTGCACCTCATCAGTTTTTTCGCTCTCCTGAACATTTTGAAAATTAGACTTAGGTTGTTTTGTCAAAATGCCACAGAGTTGATCCTACCGATCTCAACTGCCAATATTGTTTAGATATTCACCTTGTAGAATGCATGTCAGCAGCAGGCAGACAGTGGTTAGTTTCATATTCCTGAGCTGCATCATTGTGCTTGCGGCTGGTTTGTATTTAGTTGAGATTGTTTTTCTGATCGATTAGTTGCTCCTTAACTTGCAACTTAATTTTAGATGTGCCAGCAAGAAGTTCTTTTTTTTTTTGCACTTTTTTTGGGCAGCGAGAGTTGTGTCAAATCTTAAACGATATCCTTCCGGTTGCACTAATCACAAAAATTTCAACTTTGCCTGTGTTGGTGCGACAGTGTTGTTACCGTTTGAGAGTTTCGCGTCAACCGCCGTTTGCAAATTTCAAAAATCAACTGAAAATCTTGTGATCCCATTGAAACGTTTTATATTTTCCGCGATTGAGCACGAGCGCCAGCAGCGATCGTTAGCAGCGCGCGAGCGGCCACTCTCCGCTGCCCGGTCCGGCAGAGCGGCAACACGGTTGGCTGGCGCACACGATTGCGCCGAACTTTTCGGCAGCTAATTTAGTTACGTTCGTGCTGCCCAGTATCGATAAACGTTAAGACCACTGCCGCAGCTGCAACTAAAGCAGCAAGAAAACACTTGTCAAGTAAAGTTATTGGCTAAATAAAGCGCTGAAAGAGCGAGCCATCAAATGAGCGCTGTGAGCGCAACGCAGAGCCGGAAGCGAAGGAGCAGCGGACTGCGTTGTAGGTGGGGGCCTGCAAAGGCTGACGTTTGAGTTGCGTCGGTAGAAGTTCTTAAGGCATGTCGCTGGTGTCCAATCGCTGCGGCTTTGCTTGTGACTTCAGCCGTAAGTAACGTCAGGGCCAATCAATTCGTGGCCGATTATTAAGTGTCACAATCGGTGACGCTGCTTAACTACTCCTGCAGCTCACGATTTGCAGTCAAAGTACGCTGCCAAGCAAATCTCTGCACATTTCTCTATTAAAATGTGTGTACATGAAATAAAATGTTATAATAAAAAATGCATAGCATAGTCATCGACAGCTCAATTCACTCAGTTCGTTGCGTTCGCTTCTCGCCGAGCAACTCTGTGAAGTTCAATGAGCATGCAATTTCGTGGTATGTGGTCGACAATCTGTCTGCTCTGAATTCCCCTTAAAAATGTACGGAATTGCAGTCCGATTGGGAACTCCCTTGCGTTACATGAATCCTCCATTGAGAACATAAATGATTCATGGCCATTGTGTGTATGAAATGTGCGCAATTAATAAATAATATAAGAAAAGGTTATTTATTATATTGTTTTGTCGAATTCTTTTCCTTTGAACCATATTTGGCAAACATTTGATTTGCAACTTCGTCAGACTACTCAAAGCTTTAATTGACTCAAAACGTTTACCCTGGTGTGGAATTTTTCACTTTGAATCAATTTCAAACGTATACACAGTGCTTTATTGGATTCTGGTCCAAAAGTACTCAAAAGTGTGATTGACAAGAAATACTTAGGTCATGAAATTAATATTTGGTACTGAAATTCCACCTTGTAACTCCGTATGACGCTAACAAAGCGCAGAACTAGAATTGTGACGGCATGTTTTCAATAATAATGTCCACATTACTTTTCAGGTAAAATATAAATATGTCAGAAATGTTGCACTCACGTTTTTATACAACAAAATATGCTAAGCACGTGCGCTCACATCGCTCGGTATTGGTTCAGCTTTATGCATACAAATTAATTTATATATCTAAAAAATTTTATTATTTACCATTTTTAGGATAACCATTCGTTTCAACACCGAAATTTGTGTGCAGTTGAACACGTCTTCTGTCAAACTTGTAGCAAAAACCACACAATTTCAGCGTTGACAGTTGTCCTATCGCCAGGTCTGCGTCTTAATGTAAATTTTCCCAAGAAATACCCGAAATTATTTACGAAATGCCGCAGAGCCTTCACAGCAAAGTGCGCCTAATTTGCGGCTCAAGTCGACTGCGTTTGCAGTGCATAATCTGTCAACGGGCCAACACTGAGCCAACACTGACATTAGTTCCTTCGCACCTAACCAACGACTTCCTCGCTGGTGTTTACAAAAATCGTACAACATTTTGCTGCAGTTGTGCTTTTATCAAAACAAAGTAAATGGAAGGCGAACACGTTTTTGACTGTTTAGCATAAAGTCAGATATGCAGCTACTCGCATTTTAATTGTGTGCTCGTAAAAGTTTCCTTCAATTAGTGTTAAGGTCGAGCTTGGCTGTTCAAATACCAAATAGCAAAATTGATGCAATTATAATTTTCCGTAAATCGCTCAAGTGGAAAAGTTAGCTTTGGCTTTGTTCAGCGCGGGGGGGCGAAGGCGGCGCGCCAGTTCGGTTCTATGTGTTGACTGAGTGTTGACGCCTTTTGCGGTGTTGCGGTGTTGGACTGTCCGGTTTTTGTGTGCGCTGTTATTTTGGGTTTTATGTATTTTGGTAACTAAATGAATTCGCAAATAAATCACGTAAATAATAAACAACACGGTGTTAATTGGCGTTTGGTCTGGTCTGAGCTGGCTGAGTTGAGTTGAGCCGCGACGAGACGAGACGGACAGCCTTTCAATGAAAATGAGTCAATGGCGCTGAACCCTACAAGCGGTATTTGCTGTCCATAGCTGAACCGGCTGCATTGTAGAAAGTCGAACAAAAACACATTTGGATAGAATAACTGCTGGAAAAAGTAGTCAATGCAGACATCGAACCATTGTGGAATGTACGGGTTGCAGTATTTGAGTGGGTTGAATGCCTCGTACAACTTGGGGCGATGACATTAGATTTTGCATTTCTGCAATTCTGAAGATCGTTGCACATGCAATTTTTTTTACTACAGTGTTTTCACAAAAATTGCCACTACAATTTTTATCTTTTTGTTTCATAAAATTTATAAAAATTTTGGAGTCTCATAGATTGTTGAATACCATAGCCAGAACTCAATCGATCTTACTTGATGTTTTATTCTTCAATTCATTTGCACAACTCTGTGACTTGTGTTCCAATGCTTTAATCACTGAGCCACCGCAGTTCCTGTAGAGTGAAAAGCACATTAAATATTTGTCGTCATGCTTGTTCTACCTAAGTATAACCATTTGTTAAGGCGCATTTGACCATTTGTACCTACGTGATCTTCGAGTTTGGTTTCATTTACATTTGCAGCATATCTTTCTTTACCCACACAGACACACCTACATGTATCATATTTATCACTTGTGAATTTATGTATTTCATTTCACATTACACACAACAATAAGACATAAAGAAAATATAATAATTCTCTTCTTCACTGAACTCTTTTCTTTCTGCAGTTCCGCTGCCCAAAATCATCGCCGCTGCTCACGTTTGCATTAGCATTGTTAACGTCAACAAGTTTTTATGGTGGGTGGTGCGATCATGAGTTCCTCTCTTTGTTGTTGTTGCAGATTTGCTGTTTTCATTCTCCAACAACTCGAATTTGCTAATTGCAATCGCCAAAGTTGTTGACATGCTAATTTTAACAGTTTCGGCAGTGTTCATGATTTGGCCACACGTGGCTTATCAGCAGTTTCGAGCGCAAACTGCGCAGGGTCACTCATCAAACATGACTCCTACCGTCGACATGCGATCTTTGCAAATTAGTTTTTTATCTGCGACATTGTTTCGGCCGGTGTTAATAGCCAATCAAGTGCAACCAGCCACTTGTCGCAATCGGCTAATTTCATTTGTTGCTGCAATCATTACAGTTTTGATAAACTGTTTGCTGTGCAGAAACGTTAACTGATATGTTCGATACGCAAATATTGACAATTGACTGTCACGCCATATGAACAACTCTTGTAATAACTAATGGCACCGCTGCTTTGTTTTTCAAGCCGCAAGATGAACAGTTACAGAACCAAAGATGGCAACAAATATGAACGGAATCGCAAAGTCGAATTGCCTAAAGAATCGCGCGAGTCAGATTTGCTTCCGCAGCAAGTTTCCTTAACGGATTGTTGACTGGCCGTTTGATTGGGTCCAAAATTAACTGAAAATACATACACACACTCAGACTTATTTTCAAGGGGGTGCAGCATGTACGCTGAAACGATAATGAGTTCAACAGCTTTACTGGCTCGCCGACAAACGTTTGGGGTAATTTTAGTAAATGAAAAAGGCGTTGGGTTGTGTGTTGTTGTGCTTGCGGAATATGAACGTCTGGCGTCATCGAGCCAATTGAATTATACGGATGCAAGTGGCATCGATTGTCAGGCCCAGGTGCGTACAAACAGCTGTGTCGCACACGCGCCAAGTTTAGAACGTTCTGACTGATATTAGTTGTTGAAATGCGTTCATTTAACTGCTGATGAGTTTTGGGCATTGCTAAGTATGAGCTCAGTATTGAGTATGAAAGGTGTAAAGTGAGCAATTTGTGCACATATGGTTTTCTAGATCCTTTTTACGTCTGAAGAAATCTTAGAATTGACGGTGACTCTGCTGCTTAGTCTTATTCATACTACGCTCTAAAGTTATGTGCGCAGATTACACGTGGATACGTTCAGCTAGGCAGTTATTATCGTATTGTATCTCGAATGAGATCTGTGCCACTTCCTTCATTTTCTTCATCATTGTCAATAGGTCTGTTTGGCCAGATTTCCAGTAAAAATTATCCAGTAAAAAATATCAGGAGAGTAAGCGAGCTTACGCTCCCAAAAATGAAACTATCTAAAAAAGTGAACAAACAGCAATTTGTAAGAATTTGCAAGTTTTAACTCTTGGTTACACCAGTGGTACTTCGCACACCCACAATACACAGTAGAAAGGGTGTAAACAGGAAGGTTAAAGAAAGCAACAGCTGATCTAAAAGTTTCATTTGAGGCTTGAAGCGGTAGGGAAAATTAAGTTTAATCATACATTTAATGCAAAAGGCAAACAGTTCGTTGTGCTCAATCTGCGATTCTTTCCTTTCAGCTTCAGCGGATTAAGCTGAGCAAGACGGTTGTGGGTCAGCAGACTTGCGAACGCACAAGTTCTTTGCAGGTTCCATTTACCTCCAAAAGTTTGCAAAAATTATTTCGATCATATGTCCGCCAGTCATATGTTTTTCTTGTTCTTCTTCTTACTGGCTAAAAGTTACTGGACAAAATTTCTCCAGTAAAAACTTGCAAGTTCTTTACAACTAAAGTACAATTTCAACCGTTTGACAACTATAACTACTTGCATTACCTTTTGTTCTGATCACAGAATAAGCAAAAACTCCAAATGTTTTGCGGCCTTGCGGGCGACAACCCGCTAATGGGCTGAGTTAATTTCTTTTTTTAAAGTGTGATTGTTCCGCACGCGATCGTAAAACAATAAATCAGCATTTAGTCAACTTGGACTGCTGAAATTAGCGAGCAATAACACTTGCGAATGTGAAGTCATGATTTTTATTTAAAAACCACACTTGACTCTTCAGTACCCGCCGCTCATATCGCACTCACACACTATGAGCGTGGCTCCCCTATTAAAAGCAACTTGTGTCAATTAATCGTGGAAAAGCGGTGACACGGTGCTGCACTCGCCAAGTACGCCAATACTGACACCACAGAGTGACTGATAAGACGATAGAAGGCAGCTAGCCGGGTGGAAATTGGTGCGCGAGTTGACCTGGTTGGTTGCTTAAATTTTCAAGTACACTGAAAACCGCTAACAATTCAACTTTCGAAAATTTAAATGACACTTTGCGTATTCGTGCTTATACGCGTGAATAGCAGTTGCACGATAATGAAAAGCTGCCAACTGAATTGCTTTAGTAGAGCGCAGTCAAGTGCCACTTAAGCAGCAATTGCCGCAATTAAACCGATAACTGTAATGAGTTGAAGCGAAGGTGAGCATTACAGTAGCCCAACAATGCACTAATCGAAACAACACTGAATTGGTTTCCATTCGATAGTGGATAAAGGTTTCTGGGAAAATACACCCGACCCGAAAATGTATATGACGCGAGTAGTGAATTTGTGTTCTGATTGGACTTTCACTTTTTAATTGCAATTTAATTGCAATTCTTGCTACCTAAAATCGATGGATCGTTGCTGTTCAAGTGGCGATGCAGTGTTTCCCAGAAAGCAGCAGTAGAACAGGAAATTAATACACAACCTAAAACACACTTTACACTGCAAGTGATGAAACTTTTGACATGTTCATAGTGATACGAGGGTTGTCTTTTATATTTTTTCAATAAGGATGAAAAAACATTTTGTTATCATAAAAAATGGTTTTATTGCTTTTCAAAGTATTCTCCTTGAACATTTATACACTTAACACTTTTCATGCGCTCAAACCAATTGTCGAAGCATTTGAGACACCTCCAAAACATGGTTTTTGAATGCTTCAACAGCATCTTCTGGCGATTAAAATCGTTAACCACACACTTTTTGATGTGCGG
Source organism: Melieria omissa (assembly GCA_963971225.1). Classification (NCBI taxonomy): domain Eukaryota; kingdom Metazoa; phylum Arthropoda; class Insecta; order Diptera; family Ulidiidae; genus Melieria; species Melieria omissa. The sequence goes on from OZ020267.1 coordinate 152,508,869, forward strand.
GAATAAAAAGAAGTCATTGGGTGCAAGGTCAGAGCTGTATGGCGGATGATTCATTAAATCGATGCTTTGGTCGATCAAATAAGTGGTTGTTTGAGCCAATGTGTAAGAACGCGCATTGTCCTGGTGAAGAATGATTCGGCGTCGGCGGTTGTTTTTCCGTATTTCATTGAACACTTCTGTCGAAAAAATTGTTGTGTACCACTCAGAATTGACCGTTTTACATTGCTCTAACAGCACAGTAGCCACATGACCAGTTTTGCCGAAGAAACAGGCGACCATTTTCTTGGATGTGTTGCGTGGCCGAAAAACTTCTCATCTTGCAAGACCCACACGGTCGATTGCTGTTTTGTTTCGGTCTCATACACACATATCCATGATTCGTCACCTGTCACGATCTTATGAACGTCTTTCGAAGTACAGCGAACGAATTTTTCCATCATTTCTTTGCATCAATCGACACGAGCCGTTTTTTCAACGATTGCCAAATTATGCGGAATGCAACGAGAACAAATCTTTCTGACTGCTAATATCGAACGCACGCTCGTGAAACTAATGCTCAAAGATGCATCTACCTCACGGTATGTCACATGACGATCTTTCATTATCAGTTCACTCACAGCATTGATGGTTTCTGGCACAATGAGAGATTTTGGACGACCTTAACGAAATTCGTCCTGGAGCGTACGGCGACCACGCTTCAATTCATTTAACCAGTTGTAAATTGTCTTGAGGGTTGGTGCTTCATCACCAAATGCGCAATGAAGGCGATGGAAGCACTGTTGTTGAGATAATTCACTTCGGAAATCGTAAAAAATTATTGCTCGAAAATGTTCACGAGTTAAATACATTTTTTGACCGAGATGAATTTTTCAAGTCAGTGTAATCAACACAAATAGCGCTTGAACATCAACGTTTATGGTAAAAAATGACAAACTTTTCAATGCCAATCTTAGATTTTTCGAAAACTTACTAGACCATCCATATTGAAAAAATATAAAAGGTAGCCTACGTATTGTTTTATTTTGATTACAAGTATTCCATAGTTAAAAAATAAGTTGCTCCAATATTTTGTTCGCTGCTTGTAAGCTAACAGCATACAATTTATTAAATATGAGCCAATAGTTGCTTGTAAAAATTCACAATTTTTTAATTTTTTGTGCAAAATTAAAAAACCAAATTTCAAAAATAATAAATTGGAGCATCTCTGTATGATTTTGATGTTCCTAAGATTTCCAATTAAATATAACCTCAACTTATACATTTCTTCCTCTATACTATATAGTGAAAGATTTATATTACAAATTATCGAATGTTGAGTCAACTCCCCGTTCCCACAGTGTAGGCTCCAAGGTTTATCATCTGCATTACAATTGCAATTTTCAACTTAGTGCAAGTGTTACCTAAAGTAATTAAAATTAGGCAATTGCCTCATAGAATGATTAGTGTTGCCATGAGTTGTGGCCTACGAATTAGGTAGCAGGCGCAGCAAACGCCTCAAATCCCCAAGACACGCTTTGAGAGCAGCGCCGACTGCCAGAGTGTCGGCAGGGACAGCGATTGTAGGAACTGTTTTAATCCTTTCGACCCCAAAGTTGCCTGAGAGCAAGTTTACCTATTTGACATCTTATAGCAAAAGTTACGATTGTTACGATAATTTAAGTAGGCACCAATAAATTTATATTTTTAGAAGTGAACTCAAAGCAAATATCAAAAATTGTACTGTTATCCCCAAAAAAATGTCCAATAATTTGCAGCGATATCAGGAAAAGTTTGTGTTCTAGTTGAAGTCTACGCATTGGGCGCAATTGATTAAACCCCTGTTTCTTTAAAAATGGTTAAATAAAATCAAAAAGTGATAATTTTGTATTTTTCCATAAATATTAAATAAGTTTTTTGTAGCTAAGAAATATTGATACAACATTTATTTAACCCGTTCTAAGCTAAAATAGATCAAAAGTAAACTAGCTCTAGAACTCTTACAAAGAGAACAAGAGAACAATGTTGTGTGCACACTTCTTAGGCAAATGTTTCATGATTTAAATACCAAAAACTAATATCGAGTTAGAGGGCAAAATTCGGGGTCGAAAGGGTTAAATATAAAGTTAGATTTAAAAAATAAACTCATTAGCCCAATAAATTGTCCCGTCGCGACGGGGCACTCGGGTCAGTGGCTATTCTGGCGTATCACCTCACTGCTTTGGAATCCATTATGCGTACATCAGTGCAACCAATTAAGTAGTCGAATTTTCCATCAACCACCGAGATTATAGGTTGACATCCGAACAAGTCAATTGAATGAGCGAACGAGGAAAGTTGTGCTGCCTGTTGTGATTGATCTGATCCGGAATTTGGCATCGATACTTAGCTTTTCCACTTTTGGTTTCTTTAAGATTTATTAGCGATTGGATAGCAAACGATTCACAGATAAATATAAATAATTGCAAACATTTCATCTCAAACATTGGCTAGAAAATAATTGTTTGGTCAATTGCTGTGGCGCATCAGCAGCGCAGTCAGCGCCAAACCGACCAACCAGCGGGCGGCACTTGCGCTGGGCGTGGCGCCGTTCCAGAGCGGCAAATAGTCCATGTTGTTCAATTCGAATTTGTTGCACAGGTTCGTGTCGCAGAGCTGACAGTCCTCCATGGGCTGGTTGTTGTCGTGCAGCGAGTGGCAGGTCAGAATGTTGTTGGGACGCATGGCCGTGCAGCCGCGCTTCGTCACAACGCTGCCGTTAACTGCACAAATCGAACGAGCATCGCTTTACTATGCATTCGCCATGGGCAACACGCTCAACTCTTACCTCGCACTTGGATCATGTAGCACACGGCTTCGTTGACTCGTGGCACTGGCCGCACCTGTCGTCGTCGTCGTCGTCGACGGAAATCGTCATCATCGTAGTAATCATCCTCGCTGTCATCGTCGTCGTCGTCCGTGTGGCTGAGCGTTGTGGTGGCGGCAGTCGATTTCTTCGTGGTGGTGCGTTTGGTGGCCGGGCGTAGGGTAGTTTTCCGCGTCGTAACGACCGGCTTCTCGTCGCCAATGTCATCGTCGTCGTCGCTGTAGTCGTCCTCGTCATAGTCGCTATTGTTGGGGCCTCTTGTGGTTTTGTAGGCCGTTGTGGTTGTTTTCTTACTAGCACCTTTTGTTGTTGTTGTTGTTGGGGTGGTGGTAGGCCTAGGCCGGCGCGTGGTGCTGGCGCCGCATATTTGTAATACCGCGAGTTCCTCTTCGTCCAGGCAGTTGTCGCAAGTGTAGCACTGCAAAGCTGTGAAAGAAATGCATAAAAACAGTTGTAGAGATGCGTTTGATATATTTTGCCGACATTTGCGTCAATTCTCAATTGGTTGGTGATGTCGTTAATAGGCGCTTTGCGGCGAATTGACTGTCGTGGGTGCGTTCGTGGGTCGCATTATTCCGCTGTCTAAGCTCTGTGGTTATTGTAAGAGAGTTTATGACCTGCCGGTGCTGAAAAATCAATAACCCGATATAGTTAGTCATTATCGCATTTACTATGTTTGGCCAATTCGCTGACTCCGCCGACAATAACTTTGATTTTTATCTGCACTCGTTTTTCTATAACAAACTTTATCTAATCGCATTTATTTGACGTTGCAACTACGTGAGTTGTTATCCATTATTCACGGCTCTGTGCGATCTGCAATTCACGCTGTCCGACGTGCTTTGTGCGGTCGGCCTTCTCTTGGAACTTGAACCTTACATTGAATTTTTATTGGATTTTATCATCGCTCATAGGTACAACAACACACACTTGGACGTGGCACGAGGGTTGAAAATATTCCCGTTGGTATATTTGTGTACACAGGGCAGGGGTTGTCCATAGACACATTTGGAAGCATGACTTCACAATAGGGATTCTCGTTTCAAATGGAGTAATTTATTAGGTGATTTGACAGCGCCACTAAAAACAACTTTGGAATTAGCAAATCAATATTTATAATCTGCCGAACATGATCAAGACTTGTGGCGATTTGCAGTAATTTTTTCAGCGCTTTATTTACTTTCGTCTTACTGAAAATAGTTATTGTAATGGGTGAGTGTTGTTTGTGAAAAACTGTTAAGCTCTTCTAATTAAACCGTTGAGCGATCGATCAAGCTAAAGTCAATAAGTGGCGAATTGTTTTGGGCAGACGGACAGAATGCCTATAATACCCAGTAAAGCATAACGTTTGGAAGTCGATGCAGTAAGCTTCGGTCGTAGAGAATTATTGAGTCTTTAGGTGGGTTTCCGTTGGGCCAATTTAATGCGCAAAATTTAATTGCAATAATGCAATAATGGATACAATCGCTTTAAGTGGGTAATGCATTTAAAAGTAATTCCATTGATACTAGTTGAGAGAGCTTGAGACTGAATAAACGGCGTTAAGTAAAGGTGCAATTAAGGATTTTTGATTCGATTAGATTATAACCGTTTATGAATGGTACGTGCTGACCAATAATATGAATGGAACGTAACATTTTTGGCTATTTGAAGCACGAAATAAGATAGGAGGCCAAGACAGATTCTTCATTGGAACAGTAGCAAGTTGAGGATGGTCACTTAACGTGGTCAACCAACCCTTCAGTCAGACAACGAGTATTCAATGAGAGTAAGCAGATCGAAGAGACTCCATTCGCACTAATTGGAATTGATTGGAGATGGGACAGACGAGGTGAAGGTGTTTCGAAAAGGGTTTTATGTAAGTAACTGCATTTAAAAGGTACGTAGATACTTGAAATCTCCTACGTCTCCAAGCAGCTTAAGATCTCAACAAGGCTTTTCATCTGACTTGACTTAGAGCTGCGGTTTGTGTCATCTTGATGGATGACACAAGCACAAGCAGCAAGTTGTACTCGCCGCTGTATAGAACTGATCTTCCATATGAATTCTTCAGTCCTTAGCGGTTTTTTTTCTAAGAAGATTGTCTACCATGTTTTACTGAAAAAATTTGTTCGCAAAAGGTTCAAGCAGTTTGCTTTATGCTTTCACACGGACTCAGGGGGGGGTTTGGGGGTTGAAATATTAGGATCGACTTTAAAACTACAGTGGTGTCTGGATATAGTGAAATAATTATTGCAAGGCCTGTTCACTGTATTGAGGTTGTTCACTATATCAAGGTTAACATTTTTGTTCAAAAACTCGTTTTTTTTACTCAAAATACACTTTTTGTTTTTTGTTTGAAATTTTTTTTCTATATTTAGAGGCTCGATGTTAAAATTTGGGTGTTCACTATATCGAGGTGTTCACTGTACCCAGACACGACTGTACATACAACTTACAACGCATTTTATAAATTTTAAAGAATCACTTTTTGAAACCAACCCCCCCGAAATATTTTTCTGAATCCGCCACTGCTTTCACATATGAATAATTTGAACTGAGAAGTTATTTTTAAAGGTAAAATATAAATTGTTTCTTTCTACAATAGCAATTTAAATTTAATATTGTTTTTGTTTTTTTGTTGCACCAACCTGCTGTGTATTCCACAATGCCAATCACCACCAGAGCGACGAATAGCTGCAAAACAATTTGCATATTGCTGTATCTGAATTTCTTTTCACACTGTGCCCGGATTCTTTTCGATTTCCTGCTTTGTTCCAAAATCAAATGCGTGCGTTCCACTTGTCGCCAAACTGATCAATGAAGAGTTTTCCGCAAAACTAATCGAAGCGCTGCGAATTTCATTTGTAACTCGTGCAATGAATGTGAGACTCGTTTCCTAGAAGAACCAAAAAAAACACTAAAACCAACGAAAAAGCCAAAGATCTGAAATTAAAAGTAGAACACCAACGTTTTGTTGTCATCGTTGTTGTTGTTCGCAAGAGAACTTTGCATCGTTTGTCGAGCATGAAAGTCAGATAAGATCGGCGAAAATTTGGTAGAATTGACTGCTTGTCGAAACTGAAAATTAAAAAATGCCATTACCAGCTGCCGTTCCACCTGGCGTCGCATTCGTCGCATTCGGTGCCCAAATTTGAATGAATCAGGCCTTGTTGCTGTCGCTTCAGGCTTCGAAAAGTACAACAAAAACTTCGATCGAATGCAAAACTCTCATACTGCGTTCGTTTTATTAACATTATTTTTGTTGTTGTTGTTGTTGCTCTTGTTACTTGTGGTATGCGATGTAATTGCTAACGTTTCATTTTGCTGATTTCGCATGTCTGCTGGGTTTTGTTGGTGTTTATTTGCGGTAGCGTTTAAATAAGTATTTTTTTCTTCGAGAATGTTTTTTATTTCAGTATTAATTCAATTACAACTACAATTGCCGAGGCCTTGTCGATGCGCATGCGCACGGCTTTCATACAGTTTAAGGTAAAACAATAATTCCGAGTTGTTGTTGTATTGACTTTTATTGCTTCTGAAATTATTGCTTTGAGTGTGTGTGTGTGTGTACGCGTTTGTATGGCAAACTGAATGCATACAACGGACTGCGTGTTGGTGGGAGACGGTTTGGGTGTTTCAAGAACCAAAAAGTTGAATTTCTGAATTTGTGTTTGCTTTGTTCCTGTGTGTTTCATTACATTTAAATGTGTTTTTTGTCTTTTGTTTGCTTTAAACTTTGAATAACATTTACTGCTAACATTTCATTGTATGCAATATGACTTTTTATTTATACACTTATTTCCGGCTTTGGGGCGGAATCGGCTCAGCTGTTCTTCCTCTTTCTTTTGCCCTCCGCTTCCCTTCATTTATTCTCGTATATTTAGTTAATGTGTGTTTAATTAACAAACGTTTCCGCAATTCAATTAACTTGTATTACAGTTACCAAATCTTATTGCATTGTTTTCATTTCACGATTCCATCGATATTTACGGGGATTTTCGGGAACTAGAAGCCAGCTGCCGAACGGGCGCTGCTGACATTTTAATTCGGCTCCGTACCTGCCGTTGCTGTCAATGCTTACAGCAATTTAATATTACAACAATAACAATTGAATCATTTGTTTCTTTGAATTTGTTAAAAAAGAATAATCAAAGGCAATTGGTGAATATTTGTCATAATGCAATTTGAATGTGCCACACGTCGTGTGTCGTGTCGCACGTCCATTATTTATATCAAAATTATTTAAAAAATTATGTGCATTTGTATTGAATGCTTGGTTTAATTTTTTGCTAGCTTACATTTAGTAAATTGCTACTTAGCCTTAATTGGTTTATGATCTCAGTAAGCGTCAACGAAATTCTATTTAAAGCACTATGATATCTGTATGCATAATTGGCTTATCGGGTGAGTTGGGGCCGCGTGAACGTTGGTTACAATTACCGAACTAGATTTGTCTGCAGTCAACAGCCAATGGTTTGAAACACATTTTTTAATAGTTAGAAAATAGTTAAAACATTAAGTGATTTGAAATACCAATTCTATTATTCATCAATGCACACATAACCTCAATGTGAACTCGACACCGGCGCCATTTTCAACAACTGCGCCAAAGATTGACGCGAGTTTTGAAAGCTAGTTTTGATTTCAGACACTCAGAACTTCACTTCAGAAACTGCTCGACTTTCGATTCGTTGGACATTTATCGTTATTGACTCTTCTCTAAGTTAGTGGCCTTCAGACCAAATCATAATCGCACATCTTCATCAAAGCCCCGAGCGTACTCGTAGGCGCTCATCTGGAGCGGCCACTGTAATGAGTTATTTTTTATTGTAATTGCGAGCGACTGATCGCTTGCTCGTTGCTTCCTTAGGCCCATTTACAGGTTCTTACGTTTATTTACAGTGCGTCGCGCACAGACCCGCATACATAAAATTTACACACAAACCGCTGCAGTTTGTGAAAATTCTCAATTTTCACTTGCATAGAAAACTAAGTAAAAGTGAAACGCAAATTCTAATGAAATGGTATAATTTCCACTGCCGCAACGCTTTTGGTGGTTGCACTCGTTCAAGTGGTGCTGGCTTCACCACTCGCTGCGCTGCTGCGTGGCGCGCAGCAACAGTGCTGCTGCAGCACTGCAGACTAGCGTCAGCAGTGCGCCGCTGCTGGCGGCGCCGTTGCAGCCGTCCGTTAGGCAGATGGAGCAGTGGTACTGTTCCTCCTCTCCCTCAGCGTTGTCGTTGCCGTTCGATGCGTGTTTGCCGCGCTTGTCGCCGCTGTGCACGTGCGCGTCCTCCGGCGGCAGGTGCAACTTGAGGCGCAGTATATCGCAAGCGTTCGAGTCGGCGGTGTCCAGCTGGCAGAAGCGCGCCGTCACCATTTTGCTCGTGTGCGCTGTTTTCGGTTGGAGTGTTGCAAAATGAATGTAAAATGAAATGAAAATCGATTAATTGAAGGTGCAGTGGAGGAAGTGGGCGGGGAAAGGGCACTCACGATCGCGTGCCACCACTTTTTGGCAGTTCATGAGCGGACTTTTGCTGACGCCTGTGTCGAAGTAGGCGAATCGATTCAATTCGAAGAGCCATGTGTCGATCGATTTCATTTTGTCCAGCGTGCAGTCCTGTTGATGTCGAGAAGAAAAACACAAAATTGAAAAGGAAAAATATTAAAACCTGAGGAGAAGATTATGGTCGTTTTTATGAGTAGATTCTCTAGAAATGATTAAAAATACTGTACACGAAATTAAATATACAAACTTTTTTGTTTCTAGAAATTACAGCAATTTATGGTAGTTTCTTATTTGTGGCCATGTTTCCCTCAATACCACATAAAATGCCCAAATAAAGTCACCAAATCGCCTACATACCAACAAGTCCTGTTGGCAGTTCGAATTTTGATGAAGTCCGCCCGCCTATTTGACGTCTAAACTTTGCATAATTCCGTTTACTTTGTAAAGTTTCGCCCATTCGCAGAAATCAACGCCAAGACGGCCGCCCATCCATTGGCACTGCGCCAACTTTCTGGTCAATGAAAGGTCATTATCGCGCGGGCCAAGAATCGACTGTGACTACTGCAGCACAGAAATGCCATAAATTCTAAGAACATACAAACGAATATGCTGCATCCTAAAATAGCAACAGTGACACCAGCATCGGCCAAAAATAGCTGCGCGCGCGCCTCGTTGCTGACTCACTGACTCGCCCAAGTGCAATGCGCCCGCAATATGTCAAGGAGGCGCGCAACTGTTGATGTGGGCCGTGAAGTGCTGATGAGCTGCACAAATCCCACAATCTTGGCTGATAAGTTATCCAGAGCAGCTCAGGCACCTGACCATAGTCGCGGCTGAGCAAAATGGCGCAAACATAACACTTGACTGCCTGAACGATATGAGCGTTGTTAATTTGTTGGCAAACAAGAGAAGGTAATTCAATGTGAAATTGCCAAGTAAACATTGGTCGCGCACACAAGTTTAGCCTTGAGATGCGCTTTGTGCACTTCCACATGCTCAGGCACTGAGACAACAACGCCTTATGCTGGCAAAATACTGGCCACGCTTTTATCGTAAATCGTTCCTTGGACTATATACACTTATCAGCTGCTGGCCTGCTGGACTAGTCGAGCTTTAACACATTTTTGTTTGTGTAGCAAATAAAGCAAAGAGCTGAAATGGCGATAGGGTGTGAGGGGACTTTGAATATCATCACTGAGCTGACGTTGACTAACTGAAAAACTCCATAAAAGTGCGCTGACTGGTCAACTAAGAACGCAGCTAAAGTAGCAATTTGCAAGAAGTACTTAAGATAAAAATGAAATCAGGCTGCATATAGCGTATTTTAACCCTTTTGTATGTGATGGGGTACCCGGGTACCCAAATCACTTTTATATCGAATCATCAAATATACTTTTATGTTACTGAGAGAACTAAGCAGAAACGGCAAACAAGTTAGAAATTTTCATACAATTTGTACTCGGGTACCCGGGTACCTCATCACACGGGTTCGGGTTCTTTTTCAGCACACACGCAAGGGTTAATTGACGCAATAGTTCCGCCAAGCTCTGAAGTCACTGACGCCTTATCCAACCCGCTTACCAATGAGCGATGGCGACACACAACGGAACCTCACAGTCAGGTGACTTGACTTTAACAAAATTCTTAACTCCTTTACTGCACCTTTTTACCGTTGGAAAGAGGATTTAAAGAGCTATGATCCAAGGTAACACTTCATTTGAATTTTTCGTAAATACTAATTTTGCAGCCAATTTCTCAAAGTGTTCAAAATCGACACCCTAAAATTGTTTAATGTAAAGTGCCACCCCCTAAAAAAACGCTAAAAACCTAAAAATTTCAAGTAAAAATTCAAGACTTAAGAAATTTACGAAAGATTTTTGAATTCAATTTGAATAGAATAGAAAATGACCGAAGGCAAAATGTAAATTGAATGGTAACGAATAAAACGAATAATTGTATGGAAATTAATAAACAAAACCGAACTAATTTTTTCCTCATGATAAGATTAGAGAAAAATTGACTAAGAACACTTTAAATTCATTGTAGTAACGATTCCTAGAAATAAAAAGCCATTTTACCGATATAGGACCACAAAACAATGAAAAAAGGGGGGTGGCACCTTACAAAGAATAAAAGGTGGCACTTTACATTTTGACGCCATTTTGGAAATCATTGTATAAATTTGTTCCTTCTACGATATGCTCGGATATCATTTCGGATTATGAAAAACCATTAAAAATTAAGTCCAACACTGATATTTACCTTAGTTTTTTATAAGTTTTTGGTTACTTTTTCATCGCAAGAAAAACCTTCAGTTTTCATTTTTATATTTTTTTCTTAAGGGGGCTTTCCCGTTTTTCGGTTTCAAAAAAATCGTTTTTTTTTTACAGAAATCGATTTATAAATACTATAACAATATGAAGCCAAAGTTTCATAATGAAATATGCAATAGTTTTGAAGTTACAGCCAAAAATGTTTCGGCGCGCACAGCCTCGCGTACGCTTTAAAAAAACTTTAATCGCGTTTTCCTCGAAACCATGTTTTTGTGACTTTTTTCCACTTTTTTTCGGATCTAATGAACCGATTTGGATAAAACTGAATTTCACGTGTTCACAAATGAATTCTCTATCGCACATCATAGGATTTTTTCAATATTGTGAAATTTCGATTTTTAACAACACTTTTAGTACCAAAATTTTGCAAAAAATCGATTTTTTTTCAAATTTGCGCCAAATTTCACCTAGTTGAAATTTTTCAAAAATCCTCCGATGTGCGATAACTAAAACTATGTAATTAATGAAAATTATGGTCAATTTGATTTCAGATAAGCCGTACCCGAGAAAAGTGTAAAAAACTGGGAGTATGTTTTCCAAACAAGGCAACATAAGTACTTGGCAAGCCGGCGGCCATTTTGTTTTTTTCCAAAAAGAAAATTTTTTTCAACTCACTATTGTAACAACAAACAAAATAAAAAAGAATTACAACATTTTATCAAACTGTCTTTCCAAAATTAATTCTTGAAAAACACCTCATTTTTCGACGAAAAAACGGGAAAGCCCCCTTAACAACAACACTTTTATTTACCCAGACCACGTAATTGAAATCGAAATCGAGCAGGGGTGGCACCTTACAAAGAATTCCCCTATAATTTTGTTATTGTTTTTATTTAATATAAACATTTGATTGAGTGCATCTAATTTCGAGAAAACAAAAGATGAAATAAAAGGTTGTATTGGGAAAATAGCCACATCTTGCACAATATTTAAGCTATGTTTCCTGGGCTTAGTGATTTAGAAAGCTAAAAAAATAAGTAATAAAAAAATAAGTAAATAAATTTTGCGTAAAAACCCAAACAAAAATCAACAATATACCTGCTACTTTTTAAGGTTACACCGTGCAACAAAAATCAAAAAAATTTCCAAACACACGAAAGAATCGATATACTCGCGAAACTAGGGGCCAAATGTAGTAAAACTGCGTTTTTATTTTTTTTTAGTTCTTTTTAGTTTTTTTCACTCTGATGCCAGGATTTTTTTTTAAGGACTTTGAAATTTCAAGGACTTGTTTATTTAAAGGAGTTATTTAAAAAATTGAGCGCATTGTAGAATAGCAATATGGGTATCAAATGAAACAAAAAAATCCTTAGAATCTTAGAAAACTAAATTTTTGGTGCAAAAGGACGTAGAGTTTTTGAAAATGTCCTTTTAAAACTTTATCCTTGAATATCCTTAGAAATTTTCAATAGTTTTTTTTTGGAAAAAAATATATCTTAAGGACCCATATGTACACTACTACAACTACTACTACTATCAGGTCAGGCCATAAGTTCGTGCGTTTTTTTTTCAATAGTTTCAAAATAGGCGCTTTTTGCATACAAAAAATGATTCGTGGGATATAACGGAATTTTTTTAATTTTCTCTGATGTATTGTGCATTCAACAAGTGATTTTAATTGCGAATTGAATTTCTTTTGCTTTGTTAAAAAATAAAATGGAATCTTACTACGAGTATAAAAGGCATGTTTTGTATTTTTTTATAAAAGTGGAAAAAATTTAACAACTGCTGCTGCAGAAGTAAACACAGCTCATTGAGAGAATTTCGTAAGTGTAAGGACTGCGAAAAAGTGGTTTTCCAAATTCCGAAGTGGTTATTGTGACGTTGAGGATGCCCCACGCTCTGGTCGTCCTGAGATCCTTGAGTCCGCGCCTTGCTGGAACACGTGGAAGCAGAGCCAAGTTGGACAGTCGATATGATGGCTGGAAGGTTAAATTCATCCCATGGAACAGTTTACAGGCACCTGGTTCAATTGGGCAAGGTTTCAAAGCTTGGAAAATGGGTTGCGCATTAACTTCCCGTCGCAAACGGTGTGAATACAGTAGAGAGTGAATGTGTGTTCTCAGCTGCTGCAGCGGCTTGAAAATGAGAGTTTCTTGAACCGTATTGTTACTGGGAATGAAAAATGGGTCCTTTACAACAATCTTCTTCGCAAACGCCCGTGGTTAGATAAGGTGAATTACCAGAACCAAACCCCAGAGATGACCCTCACCCTAAGAAGATTATCCTGTCTTTTTGGTGGGATATGACCGGTATCGTTTAATTTGATCTCCTAGAACCAAACCAGACGATCACAGCTGATTATTATTGCCATCAACTATCCAAACTGAATGAAGCACTTGCAAAAAACCGACCGTCTTTAGTCAATAGACGCAAAGTTTTGTTTCACTACGACAACGAAAGACCATATAACGCAAAACAGACCTTTGGCAAGCTGAATGAGCTGCGATGGGAGATAATGCCGCATCCACCATACTCTCCAGATATTACACCCTGCGATTATCACCTTTTCCGCGAACTTCAGTCCCATATGAGTTATAAGAACTACACCTCAAAAGGACGCGTATTTTGGCTCCAAGGACAAACCATTGTTTGAGCAGGGAATTAAAAATCTTCAGCTTATGGACTGACCTGATACTTGAATTTCGTCCTTCTAACTGTTTTAGTTTAAGATACAATAAATTTAATGTTATAAAAATTTTGTTACTTATCCTAGAGAATAATTTTTAAGGATTTTCTACTAAGTAAATGGTCTATACGTTATTAAAAAAAAATTATCGCCAGAAAGTGAATAAAAATATGTAAATGTAATTTATAAAAAACAATTACTTTCTTTATACAAATGCAAATCAGCCGCCGTAGCTCAGCTGGCTAGTGCGTTGGGCCGCGAGTCAAGACTCCGCGAGTTCAATACTCCGTTGCGTTAACACCGGAAAAAAAAGAAAAACAACAATTTGTCTTTCGGCGGATGTCCTCTCAGCAGGAAATGTCAAACCTCTGAGAGTAAAATTGCTAAATTGCCAACTCGCCGTTCAGAATCGGCATAAAACAATAGGTCACTTCCAACCTTGTAAAAACATTCGCAACAGTCTCGTAATCGGGTTGTCGTGCCAGTCAAGAAGAAGAAAAAGAAGAAGATACAAATGCAATATACTCTAAAACCTTACGAAACATGTAAATGTGGATTACATTATAACTTTATGTTGGTTTTGGTTAAAAAAATCTATATTTGACTAAGAAATTGAACTCACAGGGTGGATTCCACCCTCAGGATAGTAATCGAGGGTTAAATACCAGATTTTTCATTTCAAAATTTTTTTAAAACTTCAAACTATTCTAAAGATCAACAAGAAACTTGATGACTGAAAATACAGATAGCTCAGGTGCTCAAAGTTAATATATTTTTACAAGTTTGATTTCCAGGAAATTATTAGATCAACACAGAGATGAGATATATCTGTGGTCAATAGCAATAACCGCCTAAGTCAAAAATTGCTGTTTCGAGCAATCTCGTTTTAAAGTTTTAGCGTGTAGTGTGTTCGTTATGGGAATGCGAATAGGTTTTTATTAATTACTTTTTTATTTTAAAGTTATAAACTCCCCGATTTTACACAAACGTAGAGCACAGTCAAGGGAACATGGTGGCATTCATAACTCAATTTCTTTTTAAGTCGACTTAAGCGGTTATTGTTTTTGACCACAGATATTCAGACAGAAATAGTGAAATAGAACATAGTGTTATTTAAAAGGGGAAAAGTTAGGTCAGACACGTTTCAAAGTTTACCAAGAAGAAATATTTTCCAAATTAATGTTATGTAATGAAATGTTATGTATAAGAGAGAAAAAAAATAATTAATAAATTAAATTACTTCAGAAACACACATCTGCAGCTGTTCTGTTTTAATCTAAATTGCATCGCTTAACTTTGAAGTTTTTTAATTGATGTTGTCTTTTTATGGCCATAACCTCGGGTAGATTTAAGTTTGGCTTTCAAAAATTTTACAATAACGAAATATAAATAAAAAATAAGTAGTACCTACAATTTCTATTTTGATTAGAAATTTAGTTTGATACAAGTTTTTTTGTTTATGACTGCCAGTTTGAAAGAGATACGAAGTGTTCTCAACAGCACAAAATAACAATTCATTACTTTTCTTTATATATTTATTTAAAATATTTAAACTTTTGTAAAATTAAGATTGATTATTACTGGAAGGATGCAAGGGTTAGATTCAGTTTTAAATTCAAAATGTTTCCCCCCCAAACAACTTCTTCCGTCTTTACTCAATTTCAATTTGAAATCCTTCAAGCACAAATTGTGTTCGTACATATGTAGACGGCTGCGGCGGTTGGCATGGCCTGAAAAGTTTCCAAGATTTTCGACAAATAAAATCCTTCTGCTCTGCTCCGCTTGCAGCTGTCGCACAAAAATGAATATCTCCGCAAATAAAATTTGCGTCTGCATCCAAATACAAACACAAACAAAACCGCAAAATCACCTACGCGGGAATGCGGGAAACTGCGAGATGTGGCAAATATCGAATCGTACTCACCTCAGGCACAATGCTCGAATTTGATTTCAGGTCCGCGCAGCTAGGATTGTCGCTCGAGTCGCAGACGAAGCACTTTATGGCAGCGCCTGAATTTATGCATTTTTTTATGGTCGTCATTTGGCAGCGCAGTTGGTAGTTGGCAGCGAAGCGCCGATGCGACGGACACGCAGTTGCAGGGGGGCGCGTGTGTGTGGGCGCAGCACAGACAGCGACGGCAACAATTATTGCATGAAATTAAATGATAAGCAAAGGAAATTGTTACTTTTTTGCACTTTTGCCATTTTTTCATATATTTTTCTTTTGATTTTTTCTGCACTAAAAGGAAGGGAAAGGGGACACAGACACAAACACACACACAGACACAAAGAGAAGGTGGAATTTTTGAAAGACACAAACCGTTACGAACGCACTGCAACAGCAAAACGACCGTTACGAGCAGTTGTTGTAGCGCATTTTTAGGCGAACTGAGTTGCCGGCACATTGCTGGTGATTTGTGGTTGTTGTTGCAAAACTGAAATATTTTGTGGTTTCAAAAACTGTCCACTTTTCAGCTGGAAACTTATAATTGCTGTAGCACTTTTTTGTGTATGAAAACAAACGACGAAAACGCCAAAAGTTGTGCTTGGACTTTCACTGCTCGGCTTTTTAAATATCACAAACGCTTCAGCTCGATCCGCAGCGCAATCCTTTTCGTTTCGCAGCGCGTCGCCAACTGAAATGGAAACCGAAAACGGAAAAACGGAACAGCGACTCGTCTACGACGAATTTGGCGACTGTGCGAAATGCCTTTCGGACACGCGGCGCAGCGGAGGACGAGTCGAGTCCTGTCGGCTGTTGGCTGCTGGTTGCCGGCAGTGTCGACTTTGCAGCGTAACGGTGTGTGTGTGTTTGTGCGCTGCTCGCAGCTGCGGCCCGAAGTCAAACGAAATGGTTCAATGGCAAAAAAATAGAACGAAAAATGCATAAAGTGGAGCGGCGGTTGGGGGAGTGAAGTGGAGTGGCGGACAAGAATTTTTATGCAGCCACTTGAGAGGAACGCAGCGCGCAGCACGCAGCTGACTGCCGTCTCGAAGAAACAAAGTGCCGAAGCAAAGTGTGGGGGTGGCGGGGAATGCCAACTATTTGCACTGTGTGTGGAAATAGAGACGACAGCGATGAATTTATGTCGCTGAAGTGACGTCGAAATTTTGAAGCGGAATGTTTTTCGGAAAGCACTAACGCAGCGGCAACGACAGCGGGACAGACTATTGGTAAGAAGTAACAAAATAATTTGGCATTAGGTAAATTGGGTGAACTGAAAGACGGCAGCCAGCGACTAAAAGGCCGGTAAAACACAAAAACTGCAGACACAGAATATGCAAAATGATAATAGAAAAGACAAAAGGACATTCGACTTAGGGACACTTTCAAATGACGAACGTGACTAGCTGTTAAAAAAGACATTTAAAATAAGTCTAGGATTTTTGAAAGAATATGTTTTTGTTTAAAAACGTTTGTTTGTGTAATTGAACCTTAAGTTCTTTCAACTTTCATTTTATTGATGCTCGCAGACATAGATCTACAATTGAAAGTGCCCCTGAAAGTATGCCAGGAGCACAACTTTGAAAGCACAATTCAGTTCACACGCAAACTTGCCGGCAATAACAGAACTTTATGTAGCATACTTATAGGCTAAGCAATAAAAGTTGATCCGGCTGACTGTGGAATTGTGTGGCCTTCACGCACGATGCACGCACAATTTGACCCGCAAGTCTCGGCGTCCCGACCCCCCCCCCCCCCCCTCCATTAAACGACAGAGGCCAGCAGCAGCTGCTGCCACTCAAGCGTGCTGCAGTCAGTCTGAAATCGCCTGTCAGTCAGTGTGTCGTTTGTGCGCCTTTGTCTGTCAATTGCAATACACTTTTATACACTTCTCTTGCATGGTTTTGTTTTTGGCTGTTCAGCGCTTTGCGGCTTAGTGGACGCTGTTATATGCTTGGCTGACTGCTGAATTTTTAAGCTACAATTTGCAGCAATCGTACTTCGGCACAGTTTGCTGTCACCAATCGAGTATCGCTGCACTCGAGTCGGCGGGTGATTAAAATTTCAACACACCGCAGCGCGTCAAAAGATCGTTAGCCAGTTGGCATTGCCAGCGACGCAGCAAAATGGCTGTTTGTATATCGGTATCGGGTGAGTTAGGGCCACGTGAACGTTGGTTGCTTGAATACAATTACCGAACTTACCGAAATTACCAAAGATTTGTCTGCAGTCAACAGCCAATGGTTTGAAACACATTTTTAATGGTTAGAAAATAGTTAAAACATTAAGTGATTTGAAAAACCAATTATATGATTCATCAACGCACACATAACCTCAATGTGAACTCGACACCGGCGCCATTTTCAACAACTGCGCCAAAGATTGACGCGAACTTTGAAAGCTGGCTTTGACTTTAGACACTCAGAACTTCACTTCAGTAACTGCGCCCAGACTCTTTGAAAATGCTCGACTTTCGATTCGTTGGACATGTATCATTATCGGCTCTTCTCTAAGTTATTGACGTTCAGACCAAATCATAATCGCATATCTTCATCAAAGCCCCGAGCGTACTCGTAGGCGCTCACCTGGAGCGGCCACTGTAATGAGTTATTTTTTATTGTAATTGCGAGCGACTGATCGCTCGCTCGTTTATTCCTTAGGCCCATTTACAGGTTCTTACGTTTATTTAAATTAAATTAACAAAAAATTCTTAATTTTCTCTTATATTGAAAAATAAGTAAAAGTGAAACACAAATTCTAATAAAATGGTATAATTTCCATTGCCGCAACGCTTTTGGTGGTTGCACTCGTTCAAGTGGCGGACGATTGCCAGCGCTGGCTTCACCACTCGCTGTGCTGCTGCGTGGCGCGCAGCAACAGTGCTGCCGCAGCGCTGCAGACGAGCGTCAGCATTGCGCCGCTGCTGGCGGCGCCGTTGCAGCCGTCCGTTAGGCAGATGGAGCAGTGGTACTGTTCCTCCTCTCCCTCAGCGTTGTCGTTGCCGTTCGATGCGTGTTTGCCGCGCTTGTCGCCGCTGTGCGCGTGCGCGTCCTCCGGCGGCAGGTGCAACTTGAGGCGCAGTATTTCGCAAGCATTCAAGTCGACGGTGTCCAGCTGGCAGAAGCGCGCCGTCACCATTTTGCTCGTATTCGCTGTTTTCGGTTGGAGTGTTGCATTAAAAAAAAATGAAATAAAAATCGATTAATTGAAACTGCAGTGGGCGAAGTGGGCGGGGAAAGGGCACTCACGATCGCGTGCCACCACTTTTTGGCAGTTCATGAGCGGACTTTGGCTGTCGCCCGTGTCGAAGTAGGCGAATCGATTCAATTCGAAGAGCCACGTGTCGATCGAATTCATTTTGTCCAGCGTGCAGTCCTGTTGATGTCGAGAAGAAAAACACAAAATTGAAAAGGAAAAACATAAAAACGTGAGGAGAAGTTTGCCACTGTTTGTGAGAATTAAATTTATGGTCGTTTTTATGAGTAATCTCTAGAAATGATTGAAAATACTGTATACGGCTTCACGTCAAATTCCGCCTTTATGATTACTCTTTCTGTTCTATACCGTTCAACTTCTTGCATGGGAGATTCTGATTCTCTTAATAAATCGGGGGAAAAAAATTTAATATCCTCTTTAGGGGATGGTCATGTTTCTGCAGATGTAGCTGGGGAAATGGATAGGTTGCTGTTATTAAGTTGAATATTTGATAAAGCGGGAGTTTCTGGTGACAAATTTGATAGCGGTACAAGCAAATTTTGAATTCGAGAAACACAAAAATTCTTAATTTCTCCGAGTTCGGATGGATACAAAAACAGGGTCACCTTTTGCCATATTCTTAAATTTTTCACTCATATGTCGTCAATATTAAATATAATCGCCCTTATGCTGAATGTCGTCTTACTCATCGTTGACGATCGTCTATGTGTATCGTCAATTCTATCGTTTCGTCGACACTTCGGGATGCTGTACAAGCAACGCAGACGAAACGTTGTGAACTGAATAAACACGGCAACTCTATGAGTGGGAAATTTTTTTGTTTGGGTATTTCACGAGGGAAATTCTGTTGCTTCAGATGGTTTTTGTGTTTATTTTGTAAAAAATTGATTACGACCTGTTTTTTTCAAGCGACGAGGAGGAGAATAAAAGTTTGACGGTGCAGCGGAGGCTGTTAAGGCAAACAGTAGACATATTTGCCTTGCCTGAAAGCAAGTAAGTTGTTTTTCTTCCAAAACAGCAAAGTTAAGAACTTAAACGTATTTTTATAGGTTCGTGAGTTATTTTAGACTTAGCAAATCGGCTTTTTGATACGTATTAGATGAAATTCGACCAAAACTTAAAGGCACAATACGGTAGTTAGCCATTTCTCCTGAAATTAAGTTGGCCACTACGTTGCGATTTCTGGCTCAGGGCTCGTACCAAGTTAGCGTTGGAAATGACTTTAACATTGCATTATCGCAATCAGCTGTCAGCAGAGCCCTTACCGAAACCATCAACGCCATGGCAGCAACCATTTGTGGAACTTGGATTATTGCGGATATGACGGATCAAGACAAATTGGAAGCAAAGCAATATTTTTTTTGACAAAACTGGGTTCCCTGGAGTAATTGGATGCGTCGATGGGACACACATCAAAATCGTGACTCCTCCTGGAAGGTTTAAAAACCAATATCACAATCGCAAAGGGTTTTCAAGCTTGAATGCAATGGTTGTTTGGGATCACAAACTGCGAGTACGCTTCGTAGATGCTAGGTTCCCTGGATCTGCACATGACTCATTAATATGGAATGTCAGCTCTATGAGAAGAGTTTTGCAAGAATGTTTCGATGCGGGTGAACGAAATTCGTGGTTGCTTGGTAATAAATTAATTTATATTCACATTTCATATAATAGTGAATATTTCAATTCCTCAGGCGATGCAGGATATCCACTGGAACCGTACCTGATGACACCATATCGATCAGCTCAAGGAGGCAGTCCAGAATGTATTTATAATACGAAGCATGCCAAGGCCCGGAACATTGTTGAAAGAGTTATAGGTGTGATGAAAGGCCGTTTTCGATGTTTACTTGCTGCGCGTGAATTGCACTACAAGCCTCTAAAGGCGACACGCATAGTGAATGTATGTGCTGCTCTTCACAATATTTGTATTCATTACCGTACAAACTTTGAAGACGACTACGAGGATATCATTCAGCAAGAGGAGTTTCATGATGATTATGAAGTGGCTGCAAATGAAGATTCCAACGGGGCCACTCAAGTCCGAGACTCAATTAAAAACACTTTTATGTTATAATTTTTTTAAACTCATACACCATAATGTGCATATTTCAATGGTCAAAACATAAAAAAACGAGGTACCCCTTACTTGAGCTTCATTTTCCGTACAAATGACACTACCACACATTACCAAAAATCTGAAAAAATGACGATACGACAACTTTCGTATGCTGCTCATCGTCGTATCGTCAGCTGACGACGGAGTGCTATGCTCGTCATCGTTATCGCCTTCGCCTTTCGTCTATCGACGAATATTTCTATCGTCGGAAATTTTGCTGACGAAACTAAAACGATACTGAAATGAAATTGGGATCTCCCGTTTCCCAATGGCTTCCCTTTTCCAGGGAAGGGAGCGTAGTGTGGTGGTAACATAGGTAACAAGGTTGGCTGTGGTATTTTCTGCAGTCAGCGAAGCGAAGCCCCAGCTTTTCCTTCCACCTGATCATTGCAGTGTCTTTCAAGCAGAAGTAATGGCCATTTACCAGGTTTCTATATGACTTATCTGCGAAAACGCGTACAAAGCGGATGTCCACATATACTCGGACAATCAGGCAGCCATCAAGCCGCTCGCGGAGGCGACCACCTCATCTAGGCTCGTCTTGGACTTCCAAAAATTCTTAATCACCCTAGCTAAAGGCTCCAACGTCTCATTATTTTGGGTGCCAGGGCACAAGGTATCGTAGGCCACTGCGAGGTGGGCGAACTCGCCGGAGCAGAACGCTGCTTACCGAGGCCGCATCCTTCCTCCCAGTGGGGGCTCCACTTGCATTGGTTAAAGAAAAATAAATTACTTGGTTTCAGGCAACGCAAATAAGTCCACTGTTTGCATTAACAGCCTCCGCTGCACCGTCATAGATTTATTTTCTTCCTCGTCGCTTGAAAAAAAAACAGCTCGTAATCCATTTATTTTTCAAATAAACACACAAATCATTTGAAGTAACAGAATTTCCCACGTGAAATACCCAAAACAAAAAATTTCCCACTCATAGAGTTGCCGTGTTTATTCAGTGCACAACGTTTCGTCTACGTTGCTTGTACAGCATACCGAAGTGTCGACGAAACGATAGATTTGACGATACACATAGACGATCGTCAACGATGAGTGAGACGACATTCAGCATAAGGCCGAATGTAATGTGACGCCTAAAAAAGTTCGTTGGATGTAATTATCTGACCACATGGCGATTGTAGCCGATACCTGCTCACAACTAATACATATTTCATCGCCTATTTTGCTTTGACTTAACACTTCAATCCTTTTGCAGTGATCGTTGCAAATCAACTGATTTTAGTACAAAAAAAAGTTAAACAAAGAATATGCTAATCGGCGCCGTGGAGTCACTAATGCCGCCAACATTTCTTCCAACTGCGTATACCTACTACTATCGGGACGCTGCAACGAACAGTTTAACCAAATAAGACTCCATATTTTTAAAACCAGAAAAACTGCGAAATGTAGCAAATATCGAATCGTACTCACCTCAGGCACAATGCTCGAATTTGATTTCAGGTCCGCGCAGCTAGGATTGTCGCTCGAGTCACAGACGAAGCACTTTATGGCAGCGCCTGAATTTATGCATTTTTTTATGGTCGTCGTTCGGCAGTTGGCAGTTGGCAGCGAAGCGCCGATGTAACGGACACGCAATTGCAGGGGGCGCGAGTGTGTGGGCGCAGCACAGACAGCGACGGCAACAATTATTGCATGAAATTAAATGATAAGCAAAGGAAATTGTTAAAATTTTCGCTCGTTTTTGAAACCGTATTTTTGGCATTTTTTTCATATACTTTTCAAACACACACAGACACAAGTCTTCGCAGTAAAGAGAAGGTGGAATTTTTGAAAGACACAAACCGTTACGAATGCACTGCAATTTAGGTAAATCGGGCGAACTGAAAGACGGCAGCCATCTACTAAAAGGCCGGTAACAGGCGCGGATTCAGAAAAATATTTCGGGGGGGTTTCAAAAAGTAATTCTTTAATATTTGTAAAATGTCTTTCAATTTGTATGTAGTTTTATAGGCGATCCAAATATTTCGGGGGGGAGGGTTTCAACCCCCAAAACACCCCCTGAATCCGCCACTGGCCGGTAAGAACAAAAATTGCAGACAAAAAATTGCAGACAAAACATATGCAAAATGGTAATAGAAAAGGCAAAAAGCGATTAAAGGACACTTTCAAATGACGAACGTTTTTTGAAAGAATATGTTTTTGTTTAAAAACGTTTGTTTGTGTAATTGAACCTTAAGTTCTTTCAACTTTCATTTTATTGATGCTCGCAGATGAAGATCTACAATTAAAAGTGCTCCTCAAAGTATGCCAGGAGCACAACTTTTTAAGTAAAATTCAGTTCACACACAAACTTGCCGGCAATAACAGAACTTTGCTTAGCATACTTATAGGCTAAGCAATAAAAGTTGATCCGGCTGACTGTGGGATTGTGCGGCCTTCGGTGAATCCTCGCACAATTCATGTACCCACAATTTGACCCACAAGTCTCGGTGCCCCTACCCCCCCTACACGACAGAGGCCAGCAGCAGCTGCTGCCACTCAAGCGTGCTGCAGTCAGTCTGAAATCGCCTGTCACGTCAGTGTGTCGTTTGTGCGCCTTTGGCTGTGAATTGCAATACACTTTTATACACTTCTCTTGTTTTTGGCTGTTCAGCGCTTTGCGGCTTAGTGGACGCTGTTATATGCTTGGCTGACTCTTGAATTTTTAAGCTACAATTTGCAGCAATCGTACTTCGGCCACAGTTTGCTGTCACCAATCGAGTATCGTTGCACTCGAGTCGGGGAGTGATTAAAATTTCAACACACCGCAGCGCATCAAAAGATCGTTAGCCAGTTGGCCAGCAAAATGGCTGTTTGCGTTCTTTTCATTTTCAAACAAGTCGCGTTGCATTCAATACACGGCAGACGATGTTAGCTCACCGCAGTGCTGCAGCAACGTGTCACAGCAATTCGACATGTGAATAGGTCAATCAAACGCGCATACGAATTGCTCCACCGCCGCACACAACCCGTGCGAGGAGGAAGCGAAGCACACAAGTCAAGGCAAAATACACTGTGCAACACAGTAGCGTTGTAGATGACAGCAACGCCACGGCCACGTGCTTCTTGCTCACGCGTTCGCCGTCTTCCTGTGAGCGCTGCTGCCACTTCCCGTTGCTGGTGCTGCTTTCCGCCTTCTGGTTTCCTATTTTCTTCCTTCCTTCCTTTCATCCCTCCATTCTGGTCTTAGTTGTCTCGAGAAGCTGTCCAGCTCGCTGATTATGACAAAATGCGTCCTTTTCACTGCATTCCAGTGCTTATTCACCTTCATCGCCTCCTTCAACGCGCTGTTGCGACAGTCCGGGCAGCTGCAACTGTTGATGCCGACTTGCACAGAAGGTACGCACAAAACAAATGGCGCTGCACGAGTGCCGGCTGCTGTGACTCATTGCGGTGCGAGCGTCAGAAAGTTTCATTGTTCACACTTTGGTCCACCGGCGCTTGTGGGAGTATTTGCCGCCAGCGATGCTGAGAAACGTTATTGTGTGAGTCATTTGTCTACTTGCGTTTTTCTCATCCTTTGAATCACCTCACAAAAGTATCCGCTACTCATTCACTGCATTCTCGATATGGTTTTAGTATTTAATGTAGTCCGGATAATCACTAAATGGTGAATTTTTGTCAGCAGCTCATAAATTGTTTTAGTTATAGTGAGACATATTAAAGTAAACCAAACAGGATTTCAGATAAACAGATTTCCTTAAAATCTTCTAATGATGATTATCCATCCACCCATCTTGTACAAAGAACACTCGTTCTGGTAGTAGAGCAACATACCCAGCAACAACGAACGCAACCACAGGTATAAAGACAAACTACAACACCAACAACCAGTTGCGTTCAGTACGAACGAACATTCCGTCCGGCAAATGGCCCTGAATGAGTGCATCAAGTGGAAAGTGTCGTAAAGTTGGAGTTCAATTTGCCAAAGTGCAAGCAGGTCAATGTAAAGCAAAAAAATTACATTAGTAAAACCTTATTAGTGTTGAGCAGGGATGGCGCACGGCCGAGCGAACCGTTCAACAGACGACAAACGGCAGACAGTTGGCAGCTGCGCTGCTGTTCGACCAACTCAAGTGCGACTGCAGCAGCTGCAAGCACGTTGGATTTTTCATTTTCCCGCACTTACACGAACGAGTGTGTTTTTTACTTTAGTTTCCTTCATTTCCTGGCTTCATAGAGTCTTCAATTCGAAAACGATGCTGTCCGTTTCTACAGGTAGCTGCGCTGCCAGCATTTTTTGAGAAATAAATGACGTTATCTCTGCTCTCGACTTGCACAGATTTTCTCACTTGATCACATTTTTTCAAGTATGCAAATGATTTCTTGAAAATTTAATCTGCACACTGTGTTGCGCTTCAGAATGTTCTGTCTCAACTGAAAAACCAGACGCCGTTATAGAAGAGTTCAATTCACAAATTATAAGCGACATTTCAGTGCGACCAATTAGTGCGGCACACACGGCGTATGCGTAACATAATTCGCGTTTATTGCTGATTCAATATGAAAAACATTCATAGATTTCCTTTCCACCAGAACACTCAACCACCAGACAGTTGGAAAGCAAAAGGGGGGGAGAATAAAATATCGAGAGGTTTTTGAGGCTGGCGCAACACATACAAATACAAGTAAAAGCACAGAGACACTCGTGTGCGGCTGTAGAGGAAATGCAAAATTTCACTTTCACGCCTCAGAGACGGCGAATTCGTAACATGCGCTGCCGAGGCGCATTGGTGACGTTAGTGCGGCTTGCTGTTGGTGTTGTCAATGACGTTGCGCACACATTCGAACGCGCAAAGTGCAAATTAGTGCGACTTCATGTCGCACACGCACAACAAAAGTGACACAACTCAAAATTTGTGATTTTTCAGGAAACGCAAAAAAATGTTTTTGAGCTAAATAAATAGTTTTTGATAACGAATAGACCGTTCAGTAAAAAGTCCTTACAGATTATGCGTTTTGATAAGTTCCAAGAATTTTTTTTTATTTTACACTAAAAAATCCAAAATTTTGAGTTGTGACTGTTTTGATGATATTTTAATTCAATAATTACGGAACTATTTCAAGTTATGCCACTTTTTCTGAATTTAATAATTATAAATGACAGTTAAAAAGTTGAAAGAAACATTTTGAAAATTCATAATTAATTTTAAAAATTAAAAATATATAAAAAAAATGTCAAAATTTTGCTTAAAATTCACTTTAACAAAAATTTATTTCGTCAAAAGTGACACAATTTGAGTTAGGACTCTTAGGCATTGAGCTGCAGCCATCAAATAGCATCAAATTTCTGATATGAAAAGAGACCTAACTGTATTTTTGTAACAGTAAACAACAACAAAATATACTGAGATTTTGGTGATTGGTAGATTTATGCATTGTGCACAGTATTAACACATAAACCCGAAAATGAAAAATTTTGAGTTGTGTCACTTTTGTAGTGCGTGTGCGATGTGTTCATGACGAGACTTAGCGCAGCGCTGACGGAACTTTTGCAGCGATGGTGAAATACGCGTTCTATTCTGTCAACTATTGGGTGGTTATTGCGTGTTGACGCGACATTGCTCGCCCCCCTTGCTGGCGCCCAAAAACATAATTTAATTTACGCTTCCGGTTCCGCTTTGGCTCAACATTAGGCGGCAACTTTTTGTAATTATGATTGTTGTTGTTGTTGCACATGTACATTTGTAGCCCAATTGTTGATTTGCGAAGGTCAAACGGCGCTTCGTCACGTGAATTCGGTCACACAAGTCGCCGTAAGGCAGCACATTTCAACGCAGTGACTCTACGCATTTTTGTATTGTTCTGTATTTTGGTGGGCAATGCGAAATCTGTGTTGCTGTATGTTTCGGGAATTAATTCGCGTGCTCGGCCACACAGTCCGGCGCAAGTGTTGCTCGCCGCTGCTGCTGATTGCTTTGACGGCGCCAATGTAAATTTGACAATGTTTATTTACTTTGGGCACGTAACTGAATTACTTCAGTCGTCATTTCATGCACAGCCAAAAAGCAGCCAAATTACATGTCGTTCTTCAATGGTGGTTGGCTTTCATTTCGGCAACACGAAACGCGCCCTTAAAAAGGAGAATAAAAAAGAATAAAAATAAAAAAACGCTTTTCATGGTCACTGGCAGAGGTTGAAAATTTCTTTCATATTCAAACTTTCAGTTTGTGTTGTTAATGTTTTCTTGTGTTGTTGTTGTTGTTATGTTTTAATATGTTACGCACGCATTGTGCGTCATATCTGGTTCGAACAAATGGAAAGTCTTCGGGGAGCGGCTCTTGTGTATCTATTAGTTGTTTACTGTTGTTGGCCTCTGTTCTTTTTATCGTTGTCGTCATGACATTGATTTATTCTGCTGCTCGCTCCACTCCGAACGCTGAAGCGAATTCAACCCCAACTCACATCACATGTCGCACTCCAATTCTATAATCTTAGGCAATAAACAGCTGACTGGCCGTTTGCGCGAAATTTATGTTGGCCCCCGCTGACACATCGGTGTGCGTGCCCTCCCTCAGTTATTTAGTTGCTGTGCGTTGAATTTATTCAGTTTCGAAGAGAGTATAACTCGATCCTTCACTATCATACAAAAGCCTTGAATAATACCTGAAAAATTATTTACATACCAGCAACAAATACGACTTCAACTACAACAATTAACCAATGAATTTACGTGTCCGTTGCAATGTTGGATAACATCAGCGCTCGGCGAAATGTACATTACGACTCAATATTCGCTTTTCCGTTATGTGAATGGCACAACGCGTTCGTTGCCTACTTTTTGGCGCTAATTTATTATGCTCTGTTCTTCGCTACAAGAAAAGCTGGTAATAGAATTTATTTATTACAGAGAAAATGCACTTAATTGCTTGTACCACCATGAAAATTGATTCGTTAGGCGTCACAACAAAAACCAATGTTGGTAAGCAAACAAGCTGCAATAAATTCCGGCAGCCTTTTGCAGCTGCTGCCTCACACGCACTCAACAGCAACCAGAGTATCAGCCGCGCAATAAAAGTCGTTCATTGATTTCTTTTTGTTTGTTTTTTTTTCTAAACTATGCACACAGGGCACACACACACACACCCGCACGAATAGGCAACTGCAGCGAAGTGGAAGTGCAAAAGATAATATCGCCAGCGGAAGTGGAAAAGCCGCAGACGAGCGCACACAACAAGTGTGCAGTGTGGCAGCGACAACAATAGCAACAGCTGCACACATACTAACTGCCAGGACGAATACCAACAGTGGCAGCATTTTGTGGCGCCTCTGAAAGAAAGCAACGCGCGCGCGCCATTGCAGCCGAAGAGGCCGAAAAGTGCAACAAGGCAGCACACAGACGCGCCTTGTTTTCATTAGCCAAACACAGGCAGACATGAAGTGCAGCCAGGCATTTAATGCGGCGCACTGTAGACGCCGCCTCTATCGTTGCGGTTGCGAGCTCATTTGACATTTTCTTGCAAGCGTGTGTGTGTTTGTATGGCGTATTGTGTTCGCTATGGCTTTAAGTTTAATTTGCATTTTCCCACACGTTGCGGTCGTCTGACATTTGCGCGCTGAAATCTAAATGACAACGACGACTGCAATTCCGGCGTGGCGGCGACAGCCATTGTTGCGGCTCAGCGCCGTGAAGTGAGCTTTGTTGCTGTCGCAGTCCATCAGACGACGACGCCGAACGGAAGCGAAGTAGTTGACGGACTTAATTTCTATTTATGCCACGATAATCAAACGGAACTCTGACCCAGCGAACCGCACCGCACAAGTTGAGCTGTGAGCGAAGTGGCCTATCGCCGCGAACGCATGCACTCGAGCGCGAAGAAACCTAATACGAACTCTGTGCGAATGTACAAGTGTTGTTGCTGGCAGAGCGCGAGGTCGCGAAAGCAATGGCACGCCAACTCATTTCCGGCGCCAGCTCGAACAGCAGCGTCGACCACATTGGCGACATGGGTCAGAATTGAATAAGTGAAATTAGGAGTTTTTTTTTCAATTTGTCCTCACGTTGCCTCCTCCGCGCCACATTGCTAGTTATTGCAGCACGCATGACTGATGACAACGTAGCTAAGCAGACAGTGTGATGGAGCCCATTTCTGCACTCGGGGCGAGGCATAGGTAGACCAAGTATCACCTGGAAATATTAAACTGAAGCGAAATTGGCTTAACGAGTTGAGAGTGCGGACTCACTGCGGCTGAAGCAAGTGTCTTAAAGTATTCTTATATATATGAGACATTGGTTCCAGAGTCCAACCAAAATCCATTTCTTACTGATTTAAACATTTTCCAGTAATTTGAGTATATAAAATATTCGCTGTGTATTTCATCATTTCACATATTAGTTCCAGAGCCCAATTAACGCCCTGAAGCCAATGATTCCTCTTGTCTCGCAGCTGAGGCAGCGCTATCCGATCGCATCTTCGCTGCGTAGGGCACGCTGCTTCTATGTCTGCAAGCTTTGCCTAAACATCAGGGAGCCGTGTTACTCGATCTCGCACTGAAATGAATTTGCGCTATTGAATGGTTTTCCAATTTCACCGCCGACCTCAACTGTTTGCAACGTGTGACTACGAGGACAACAAAGCAATAAACTGCAGCAAAGTTGCACGCATTCGCTGCCAGTCGAACAATAATGTGCCGTGTTTTTTTTTACAAGCTTTGTGAATGTGCAGTATTTGCAAATTGCAAAATGCGCACAATTTCCTATGTGTGTGCCAGGGTGTTCCTTATACAGTTTTAAATGCAAAATGAAGTCGTGACTTCATTTCTTTCGACTTTGCTGTTCAAAACATCTTGAAGACCAATCGTTTTTCTAGCTTCCAAGTACAGAAGAGTGTGTTTGTTTGTGTATATATGAGTGTGAACTTTTATGCGTTTGATTTGATTGAACTTTGCTGCATGCGGCCAACCCAGCTGAGAGTTAACAGGTCAGCGCACTGTTTGTTGCTGTAAAACTGCAAAGCTGCAAACATTTTTCGTCGTTTGCTCGAAACCCTACAGAAGCAAGCAGGTGCACATTCCTCATAGCTTGCGAGGCGTACGTGTTCATATTTTCCACAACATGGGCACAGTGGCTGCCAAAATTATTACACTCAACTTGAACGCGAAACGAACGCGAAAAAATAGTCAACACGCTGCGGTTTATGTGGGTTTTTATTGTCGAAAAATATAAAATGATCTTAAAACTAAGGGAGCAGGAAAATAGAGTCACAATTCATTTTAGGAGTGGGAAGAAAGTGGGTAAGAAGAAGAGAAGATAGACTGTGCGAGAGAGGAAGTCAGAGATCAATGTGATTCTCTTCGGTGGCGGTCTCAACACAACTCAAAAAATCAAATTCAATGCATTTTTAAGGTTTTGTAGCACTCAGAATTTTATGTATTTTCAGAGTTTTACTCGTGTTAGCACTTAAAACTTTTGATAAAATGCTTTAAATATTTATACATTTTCATTTTTTTAGAGTAATAATGTAACTATTCACTGTATGTGGCACAGAAAGCCATAAGAACACAGCTTTATCTGGTAGTCTATTGAATTTATTTCTTATTTCTTATTTTGTATTTTTTGCATTTCCATTTTATTTTATTACCATTCGGCTGCGCACCAAACGAGTTTTGTGTTTATTTTATTTTCGCTGAGTTTTCAATGAGTTTTGCCAGCTTGCAGCAATATAAAAAATTCTCACACATTTCTCGTAATGCATGCAAAAATGGGTATTTCGTGATTGTGTGCATTTTATTGTGTTTGTAGCATTTGTTGGTCACAACGAGCGAGCAAATTTGCAATGCTTTTATTGTACTGTGAACAAATTACGATTTCCGATATGAAGTTTGAATTGAACATTAGCTGCCTCAATTATGTTGAATTGGGCAAAACACGTTTATATTGATGACCACTGTTCCACAGTGCGTATGCGTAATGTAAGCGTCTACTCAATTTATTACTCATACGCAAGCGTGTACCAATGCAACATAAAACTGCTTTGATTATGCAAAATTTGATAGTCAAATTAATGCAAAACAGTGTCATACGCCGCAGCCGCCATAGCTCAGCTGGCTAGTGCGTTGGGGCGCGAGTCAAATGCGATGCTCAAACCCAGGTTCAAGACTCCGTTGTGTTAACAGCGAAAAAGAAAAAACAAAATTTTTTCTTATGGCAAACCTCTGAGAGTAAAATTGACTATGGAAAAGCTCTGTAGGTTTGTACACTGTAGGTCCCTTCCAACCTTTAACAAAATTCACACACACAACACGGATGGTTGCGGGTAGCAATTCCTTAGTCTCGTAATCGGGCTATCGTGTCAGTCAAGAAAGAGAGAGTGTCATCTTTATTGCATTTCAACGTTGTTCCATAGTTCCAACCACGACATATCACAAAATGGATTTAAAAAAATTGCAAATGATATAAAAATCCACAATCTCAAGTACACTCCATGTGACAGCTACAAATTTCAATTGAAACCAGCAAAGTTTATACGATACCCTTTGGTTGGTCTCAAGGAAAAGCATCAAGTAAAGCACAAAGAATATTGTTTCTCAGCAGCAATGCATGTCATCGCTGTGCTTAGACATGTCAGCAACATTTAGCGTTAATGACCGACTCAACTGTTCAAGGACATATGCCATGCGTTTATTTTTCAATTCTCTAATGTCATCTTACAACTTTCAGACATGCTGTGTTGGTGCAATGTGTCAAGTGTTCGTAGAGGCCAAGGAAGATCTTTAACCGAATCCCAAACAAATCACATGCAGCATATTAAAACTTGAGTAATTCCATACAAAAAGTGTGCAAAATGAAATGTCACAATGTCGACAAAAGCCATTACGCAAGCGAAAATTCTCCATTGCCACGCATTCATAAGCAAACATGCCGCCATGGCAGAGGCAGCGATGCGATGACATAAAAACGCCAACACAATTCTTGTTGTGATTTTATATAACCAGATAATTTACTAAATTCTTGCACGCATTTTATTTGTCTTGACACAAAGCAGCGATAAAACAGCTGCAGAAGTGGATCTGGAAATTTAAAAAATGGGATGTTTGCTTTACCAAACTTCTGCTAACTTCTGCGTAAACAGACAAGTTGGTTCATGCGTGGAGACTGCAATCTTACTAAAAAAAAGTATTTTATGAACTGTGATTACATAATTAACCAGACGAAATAATATAGTACAACCGCAGACTGATTTTGATTTGATTTGTTTTGGCACATTCTATGTTTTCTCGCATAATCGGATGTGGCATGTGGGGCGTATGAGTAATGCGGTGCGACGATGGTTTTGGGATTGAAGAAAAACCATGCAGAACTCTACAAGTGTGGAGTTGATTACTAGGTCGATAGTTTAAGTAGTAAAATTATATGTTGGTAAAAATTATACATGAGATACAAGTCCGCTTCTGGACGTGGGAAAAATGGATGGAAATGACGCGCAACAAAAGTGACACAGCTCAAAATTTGTAATTTTTCAGGAAACGCAAAAAACTGTTTTTGAGCTAAATAAACAAACAATAAACAAATAGACCGTTCAGTAGAAAGTCCTTACAGATTATGCTTTATGATAAGTTGCAAGAATTTCTTTTTTATTTTACACTAGAAAATCCAAAATTTTGAGTTGTGACTGTTTTCGTGATATTTTAATTCAATAATTACGGAACTATTTCAAGTTATGCCACTTTTTCTGAATTTAATAATTATAAATGACAGTTAAAAAGTTAAACAAAAATTTTGAAAATTATAAATTTATAATTAATTTTCAAAATTAAAAATATATACAAAAATTGTCAGAATTTTGCTTAAAATTAAATTTAACAAAAATGTATTTCGTCAAAAGTGACACAATTTGAGTTAGGACTCTTTTGCATTGAGCTGCTGCAATCAAATAGCATCAAACTTCTGACATGAAGAGAGACCTAACTGTATTTTTGCAACAGTTAACAACAACAAAATATACAGAGCTTTTGCTGATTGGTAGATATATGCATTGTGCACAGTATTAAAACTTAAACCCGAAAATGAAAAATTTTGAGTTGTGTCACTTTTGTAGTACGTGTGCGATATATTGACACGGATTGCAATACAAAGAAGCCAAATAAGAAGGTAGCTAAGTAGTTCTGCATTATGCGGAAATATTTCAAATCAGTTGAGACTCACAAAGGGACATAAAATAGACACCTGACGTTTTACATTTCTTAACAAAAAAAATGCATGAAGAATAAAAAGATGTATGGGGCATAAAATTTAACTGCTGCTGGTAATGTAATAATTCAATGTTGCATGTACTGGAACATGCAGATTATTTGTACAAATGCAACACTAAGCAGAACACTAAACACAAAATCGCAGACGTGGCTGCGTTGAGGCAGCAACACAAAAATAAAACATTGATAAAGTGAATAGGGTTCCTACACACACACACACACGAACACAATACCGAGTTGAAGCTGAAAAATATGGAAAAAAAAATAGGAGGCGGGGGGGAAAGAAATAGTAGAAAAACGCACGCGGGCGTTAGCAATGCGAAACGCGGCGACAGCAGCAACAGTGGCAGCAGGGAAATTTGAAAAAGTAACGTTCTATGCTGGCGCCATCGAGTCCAGCTGCCAGCAACGCCAATGAAACGATGGCGGACAGGACGACTGTGTCTGCTGTGATGGTGCGGCAGCTTTTGTGTGTTGCTGTGGCTGTTTTTGTTGATGTTGGGAGGGCGACTTCTGTTGCTGCTGCCGCTTGTGTGGGGTGTAACGCTATAAAAGCGGCGCCAAAGTGACGCCAAACGCAGTTACAAACGCTCTCTGCGTATGTATGTATGTGTGTGTACGCCACATTTGAACTTGGAATGAGGTCACGTGCGGTAAAGGAAACTGTGAATGTCCTTTTGCCGGGCAACGCAAACAGTAGCAGAAAATCCCACACACGCACATGGGCAATGAAGTTCGGACATAAACAAACAACAAAATAGACATACGTACACTCACACTCACTCACACACACACACACACACCGCACGCACTTCAAAACTTTGCGGTTCACATGGAAAACAGTCAAGCGGCGCTAAGAGTGGAAGCCAGTGTATGCAGTGTTTGTGCCAAGAAGGACATTAAGTAAGGACATGGCGTGCTCTGTTAATATTCGCTAATACGCAGTGAATGTGTGCGTGTGCGCGCCCATTTTCGCACAATTGTCGCAGACAATTTGGCAACAGACGCGCCGCACACGCACACTTATTACATATGTAAGTATTTATGTACATGGCACATGAATATTCCGCACATCCGGCTGTACATAAGATCGCTCTTGTACCACTACTCATACTTGTTTTTACGTTCATTTTTCGTTTCCCTTTCATTTATTTTTCGCTGATTTCGTTTCCTCTTTGCGTTCTGCCAACTCCATAATTTGTAGTTTTGTTTTTGGTTTTTGTTTGTTTCAGAGCTGCGGATGGTGTTTTCGATAAATTCAATATGGTCTCCCAGTGCTCCATGCCGCTTCGTCCTTTTCGCTCTCGCCCTCTCCCTGTCTCTAATGTAGCGTTAGTGCGCGCAGTGAGGCGCACATAAATCCTATTGAATCACTTGCTGGCGCGTTCAATGTGAGGGCAATAAAATAATTTCCACTCGTAAAATGTTTGTTTGTTTGTGTGTGTGTGTGTGTGTGTGTGGCGTGTCTGTGGTTGTGCAGGCAACTATTTGCTGTGGCTGTGCCGTTGCTGTTGGCGCTGGCACTGGATACGCTCGAGGTTGGAGTGTATAACCATGTCGACTGGACTGGACTGCGCTGGACTGCACCATGTCCAGTGGGCAAATATGATTTGTGCTCGCCAACGTGTGTGAAATTTGAAAATTAATTACCAAAAAGTCTTACTGCGATTTTTTTACACACTTTTTCGGAAAATATGTTTGTAAGTTGCTTGGAAAATATTTTAAATTATAATGAGAAGAGTTTAAATTTGTATTGAATTTTACCAGTCGTCTTTATTGATTTTCTCAGTTTTGCAACTCACTCAACGTTGCATGTTCGCACCTGCTCGAACTTACCAATATGCGTACAGATGCTTATGTATCTTTGTGTGTGCGTTTTGTGCTGCGTCGATTTACTGTTGCCAGCTTTCTTTTTCATTTAACGTTTGTTTCAATTAAGCTAAGGACGAAGGAAACTTTTTTCTGTGGCTCGTTTGGCGTTTCCGCGCTCCAGTTCCACATGATTCATTCGTTTGCGTCATGTTTCAATGACTTTGCTGCCACTGCTTGCTTGATAAACTTTTATTATATATTGGAAACAAAATCAAATTAAAGTTCAAATTTTAATTAAAAAGAAGCGAAAAGAGTGAGTACAGTAAACAAGATAAGGAATTGCAATACTCTTAATATTTTCTTTTAGTCTGTATTTGGGAATAGTAAAACTAGGTAGTTTTGATAAGACTACTTTGAAGGGAGTAGCACAAACAGAAACAGAAAACAGTTTTGGAAAAAAAATACTATTCCTTGTACCAAACTTTAATGATGACAAAGAAGAATTTGAGGGAACTGTACAGCTTTCTGGAAATAGGCCACATCCGAGTGTCAGACCTGTTACGAAAATATTAGGTTGTTCAACAAATAATGTGTCTTTTGACGGTGTTAGCTTAACCCTTTCAGTCACAATGTCCAATATATTGGACTACAGCCCATACAATTCATACAGAACGAGTTTATTTTCATGTCGGAAAGGGTTAAAACAGTAGCAAGTGAAAATAAAAAAAGTAGTTGGAAATAGTTGGGTTAGGTGATCGATGGTTAAATAGTTATGCTGAAGTTGAAAGCCACACATAAATGGTTTAAGTACTTTCTTTATTGATAAGTATATACATAGGTATATTCTGCTATTTTTGATTGAGTCTTGTTAAAAGTTTTCGCAAAGATGGCTTCCTTCTTGATGGCGGCTACTTCAAATCCCTAGACGTGGACATTTCTAATCTATCAGAGAGTTGGGCGTGAAAAATGGAAAAATAATAATTATTAAAAAATAAATTGCTAATTGATGGTGCTTAGTACCAACCCAAGAACAGTTTGGGTAAGAAAGTTTTGGCATTGCGATAGAGAATAGAGAGAGAGAATAGAGAGACAGGATAGAGAAAGGGGATAGAGAGAGAGGATAGAGAGAAAATAGAGAGCATAGAGAGAGAGAGAGGATGGAGAGATAGTATAGAGAGAGAAACAGAGAGGATAGAAATATAGAGGACAGAGAGAGAGGATAGAAAAATAAGATAAAGAGCGAAAATAGAGAGAGAGAGAGGATCGAGAAATAGGATAGAGAGAGAGGATAGAGATCGAATAGAGAGAGAGAGAGGATACAAATACAATACTCCATTCCAATTTGATGAGAGACTTGATGAGACTTGATGAGGGACAAACTCACCCACAGAGAGAGGATAGAGAGAGAGAGGATGGAGAGATGGTTGGTTGGTTGGTTGAAGTGGCTGACTCGCAGTCCCCCTGCAAGTCACAATTAGCGCATAGACGCCGTTTTGGTACCACATGCTCACCGAAAACTAAAACTGGTTAGTTGTATGACTAAATCCACCTGGTAGAATTTAGGTATCCGAGAAGATTCCCCAGACTAACTGTCGAGCAATCGGTCATACAAGTGAAAAAGTGTTTCCCTAGAAACTTAAATCTTGCCCTTGCCAGAGCTGGGCACTGACAGAGGAAGTGATTTGGTGTTTCTTTCTCTTCTAAATTCCCACAGCTCCTGCAGTGGGTATTGAAGGGGATGTTTAGCCTCTCCGCATGTGGACCTATAGTCCAGTGGCCTGTTATGATCGCCGTAAGCCTAGCGACGTCTGTGCGTGGTTTGTTAATAAGCTCGCGAGATCTCGGCTCGTTGTAGGAGGGCCACATCTCTCGCGAGGTACGGCAGGAAGGCAGTGACTTCCACCTCCGATTGGCAAGGCCGAGGTAGTGCAGATAGCAGCCCCTCTTGACGACTCCCAAAGGCGTCGGAACCGAGACACCCAGTGATACGTCAAGCGAGGCTCCCGAGCGCGCCAATTCGTCCGCTCTCTAATTCCCTTCAATGTTCCTATGGCCGGGAACCCAGATGAGGGTGATATCAGCGCAGCGATTTAGCGCGCCCAGAGCCGTCCTACACTCCTCTACCAACCTTGACTGGACCGTGGTAGAATGTAGAGCCTTTATTGCTGCCTGACTGTCAATGAATATTGCAACCTTACACCTATCAATGATGTGTCTCTCTACCAGTCGGCAGGCCTCCCTGACCGCCAAGACCTCTGCCTGAAAGACCGTGGCATCATTGGGTAGACGTATGGCTTCATTTATCCCCACGTGCTGTGAGTATACCCCCGCACCCACCCCGCACGCCATTTTGGATCCATCCGTAAAGATGTGTATGTCGTATTAGTTGAAAAGACTGGTTCTTTCCCATTCGGCCCTCGTAGGGTATTTCGCCCCGAAATCCGTTTGAAAACTCAGGAGAGATAGTATAGAGAGAGAATAGAGAGAAAATAGAGAGAGAATACATAGAAATATAGAGGACAGAGAGAAAGGATAGAAAAAGAAGATAAAGAGAGAAAATAGAGTGAGAGAGAGAGGATCGATATATAGGATAGAGAGAGAGGATAGATATAGAATAGAGACAGAGAGGATACAAATACAATACTCCATTCAAATTTGATAAGAGACTTGATGAGGGACAAACTCACACACACTGTTACCATCACCATACAAAAAAATGTTGCACACTGACAAAGTCCGATATTTATATCAACACATTTCATCCGTAGGTAGCAAGTTGCTTTTAATCTTTTGAAATATACAATATTTATATTTAAATTAGTATCAACAAATGGTTTAGTTTAGTTTTAGAGACATACACATTGTTCATCAGTTTGGCAACAATGATCACATTCAATACACGCAGTGTTGCTCAGCAGCAGCAGCAGCGAGTTGAAATTTCTATCCGAAAGTAATCCACTTTCAAAAAGTAGCAGTCTCACCATGCAAGTTTTGCTTTAGAAAGTACATTCGAAAAGTCAAAAATTGCTTGCAGAAAGTACTTTTTGCTGAGCACACATCCAAGTTTTACTTTCTGGAATGGAAATAAGTTTTGAAAGCGGTTTTCTTGCATAGTGTGGCAGCACCTTTAAAATGTGTTCTCTGCAACAAGCCATGCCCGAACAATCATAACAAATTGGTTCAGCATGTGTGTTTGTTGACTGCTGATAAGTGCTGCCAGCTAGCAGATAAAAAATAATTGAAGTTAAATTGAAATTAAACATTTTTTGTAAATTATTTTTTATTTGATTCTTAAAAGAAATTGACTTAATTTTTTCGTTTAACTTAAATTATGTGCATTTAATTTTAGTTTACAATTTAAAGTCCAAAGGAAAATTTCTAATTAAGTACCAATTTCGGGTGCGCAGAAGTCGGCCTAAACGAGAAGCCAAAAACGAAATTTTCAAATCTTACTTATTGCTAAACATTTAAAGCAAAAATTTATTTTTTCGAAACATAGTTTCTTCTGTTTGCGAAAAAACTCTGCGAAAGCATAAAATTACCCCCGGCTACTAAAGTAGCATCTACAGCTAAGCACCGCGCTGCAGCAGCGCTGCCAGCAGTACGCACAGTCCGGTCGCGCTCAGCGTCGTCAGGCGGTTACCGCTGGGCGCGAGCTGTGCATTGCAAGCGTCCTCGTAGCAGGAGCAGATGGTCTGCTTGTAGCCCTCATTGTCCGCATCGAAGCAGTAGTCCTCGCGTTCGGCGGGGTTCTCGTCGATTTTGCCACAAGAGCGCACAATGCGCATCTCGCCGGTCACTTCGATCTGGATGACGGTTTTGCGGCAAAAGGACTCGTCCGGATTGCAATCCTTCAGGTACTGCTTGTCGACTGGGGCACGCGGCGTCGCCAGACGCAGTCCCACACAGTCTTCGTCCACATGCGAGTTGCACTGATGACAGCGTATGGCATCAGCTGAAAGTAGACGGCAAAAAATCAATGACAAACTGAGCGAGACAATCAATCGTTTCGCTGAATTGTGATCAAAAATAAAACACACCAAAGTTTTTCAACGCAGTTTAAAACCAGTTAGTGTTGGACCTTTGGTTGTAGGTGGATAGGTCGATTGTAGTGGCTGCCTTCGTATCGGACACGCTTAGGGCTTTATATGGGCCCATTGTGATAGCACAGATTTCACCAGTTTGAAGTGTGTATGCAACACTGTTTTTTTAACATGTGGTACAGCACACATTTCAAATGGATGGTGAAAGGGGAGGGGACCTGCCGAACGGTTTCTGTTTCTGTTGGGAATTCTCTTTCAGAAAAGGGCTCTTGTGTGATTCTTTTAATTTGCGTCTGCTTCATGTGGATAGCAATAGAAGTAGATGAGTGTCCAGCCCAAGCTAGGAATCGAACCTAGAGCCTCTAGTATGAGAAGCCAACGTGGTACCTGCTGGACTTTCGAGGCCGACGTTTGCTTTTCAAAACTCTTCGCTCCGCGCTGTACCCGGATGCTTTTTATACCTCTTTGCGTATAGCTCGTTCTCGAACATTCCAGTATCGAAAATCCCATGCCCCTAAAAGTATGCCATGCTCGGCGCGCAACTCGTTCTCAAATAAATAGAGAAATAATTGAGATGTTGCCTATAAAACGTTCAACATTATTCGAAAACTAAATTCATAAAATTTGCAATAATGTGCCAGCGATTCACTGAAGCCACTGCGCTGCCAAGAGCCAATAGCCGCGCTTGCGTAAGCGCTCGCGCCATATAATCACCATAAAAAATGCGTTAGCGCTGCAACAATGAGTGCGACACTCGTTTATATGAAGAGCACTCGTCGTGCTTGTTGTTGCGGATGTCCTTTCGAACGAAACGACTGCACTCCACGAATTTATGTTGGCAACAAAGAAATTGCACACAAACAGTCGCTGGACAGCACTCAAATTGACGTTGGCGTTGGCGCCGAAGCCGGAGCCGGCGACACTCGACAATTGCTCAACAACACCCAATAGTCCAATAAGTGTGGCCATCAAATTGAAATTGCAATAAATGCGCGTCGAAGGATGCGAGCCGCCCCGAAAAATTAATTAAACAACTGAAAATGTGTTGGCGAAAAAAGTGAAATGCAACACACGCACACAAGCAAACTTGAGGCAGAGATAGAAGGAAGCGAAGGCACTAAAGTCACAGCGGCGAAAATGATGCGTGCAAAATTTGGATTGTTGTTTGTGTGGCAGTCTAATTTGGCATCATTTATAACGAGCTGACAAAACGCTCCATAAAAACCCATAACGAGCATCTCTCGGGGATATGTTGGAGCGAGTCGTTGGGAGGTTGACACTGAGAACGTGCAGCCAGACGCCACTTGATCATTAATCATTTGATGAAGTTCTCAAATGGAAATTACTTTAAAAACATTCAAAGTGGAGGGTAATTGTTTTTTAGCAAAACTTGCAAAAATGAAATAAAAACAAATTAGTTTTCTATCAATAACACTGCACAACAGCATGTCTGTTGCATGGAGGTTTTTACATGAATCTGAATCGTTTCTCCACGCTGTTTTCAAAGCCATACTCCGTTTTAATGTAACAGCTCTAGTTTTTGCAAAAAATGGGCGTGTCACTTTTTCGAATTTTCCTCGGCTTGTTTCTCGTTTTTGACTGTAATTTCTGAACCAATAATCCTATCGACATGATTTTTATATCGTTGCACTTACAACATTTCACTCCATATTTTCTGACATTAATCAATTTTACGCAATTTTATGCGTTCTAAATTCGCGTTGTAATAAGGTTTCAAATTAGGAAAATATTGAATTTCAAGGCGTTTTTTCTAATGGCGAAAATTGTACAGATGTCTTATAAGTCAAGTTATGAAGTATATGAATATCTTAAGATGAAACATCAAGCAATACAACACAGCCAAATTAATTCGCGGAATACACATTCGCATTGAAATATTAGCAAAAATATATCATAGCAATTTTCAACACTTTTCATACTTTTTCTTTAAAAAATTAAGAGCCTTAAAATATGCTCTTTTATACGTTCCATTTATAGTTTGGAATACAAGCGAAAAACAACAAGATTTTGAATTGCTCGAAACAAAAAACAAAAAAAACTTTGCATATTTTGAGGCTCCTAATTTTTTAAGGACACGCACAGCGAGAGGATAGAGAGAGAGAGGATGGAGAGATAGTATAGAGAGAGAATAGAGAGAGAATACAGAGAGAATAGAAATATAGAGGACAGAGAGAGAGGATAGAAAAAGAAGATAAAGAGAGAAAATAGAGAGAGAGAGAGGATCGAGAGATAGGATAGAGATAGTTTGGAATACAAGCAAAAAACAAAAAAAATTTGAATTGCTCGAAACAAAAAAAAATTAAAAACTTTGCATATTTGTAGGCTCCTAACTTTTTGAGGAAAGGTATGAAAAATGATGAAAATGACTATGGTACATTTTTGCTATTATTTCGATGCGCATGTGTATTCCGCCAAATAATTTGGCTGTTTTAATGTTTGATGTGTCGGCTTTCATTATACACCTAACTCGTTAATTGATTTACGAAAATTGTGTATGTTTTTGACCATCAAAGAAAACGCCTTAAAATTCCATATTTTCCGACTTTGAGGTCCAATTACCGCGGCATTTTAAAACATATAAAAATAAGTTGCATCGGAAATGAAGCGATAAGGTAAAAATCATGTCAATCGGTTTCTTGGTTTAGAAATTACGATCAAAAATATGGAAAAAGTAGAGGAAAAACTGAAAAAATTACAGGGTACCTATATCTCACTAAGTAGAGCTGCTGGAAAAAATCTGATGATAGATTTGAAATCAGCGCACCCAAATTAGTAAGAAACAGTAAAAAAACTCCATGCAACAGAAAAAAAGTGTTTTTTGTTGTGCTGTATAATTTATACTTGTCAAATTTAGATGTGAATTTAGGAAGTTCTCAAAAGGAAATTACTTTAAAAACATGCAAAGTGGAGGATTATTGTTTTTAGCAAAACTTGTGGAAATGAAATAAAAACTTGTCAAATTTTTATGTAAATTGATATATATTTCTTTTTTACTTTACATTAAAACTGAGAACGTGTTTACCTGTTAAAATCTTTTCAATATACATTCTTACACAATTTTTTTCAAATTTGTTCTTCGAATTTTCTTTGCCGCATTGTCCAGGCCCAGTTTTCAAAAACAAATCTTTCAAATCCTTCAGTCAGTCAATTAGTAAAACTAATTTGTAATAATTTAAACAACAATTTTGCAATCAATTTCTTGCAACCTTAACTTATGAGGACATCCCCTGAGCATTCGACAGGGATCGCAAACATTTCATGATTTCCATGCATGTTTGCAAACTGTAGAATAGTTCACTTCTGCATTTGGAAATTCGTGCCTGTCAGCATAGAGTTGCACGCCACTTCTTACCAACGAATTTGCATAACAAAGGAGCTGAATATTTTAAAAGTTCAGCTATAATTGCAACAGCATTTTGCTCACAAGCCAACAGTTCTGCTAGATTTTGTGAGCTGCACTCTAATTCGTTGGGCGCATTTCATTGGCATTTCATCGACACCTTTGCATTGACATTGGCAGCGATGGAGCCAAGCAGATCGCTGGAAACCGGTGCCAGTTGATGTCGAGATGTGCCAGTCGACGCTAAATGGCAAAATGTTTCATTTTCTCAAACGTGTTGGTGAACGGCCAACAAAAGCACTTGTGCCCTTCTCGGTGCATACGAGTACTTAGGTGAGTTCAGAGTGGCAGTAAAATTAGTCGACAATTTGCCTCTTTGCCTGCAACCCGACTTGCGTGTTGCTGTCAGCGAAGCAAAACCTAATAACAGCCTTTCAGCGAAATGTCGAAAGAGAATGCAATCGCAATGGTTCGACGTCGATTTGGCAAATGTCAGCATTGGCGTGGGACCGATTGTTGCACCAAACGTCAATTGTGATGCTTGGCAATTCAAATCGCATTGAAGGCGTCGCAAGTGCAAGTGCAAGTGGCAGCGCGACGTGCCGGTCGCTTGTTGTTGTTGTTGTTGTGCCAATAAACAAATGGGAGAGCGAAAGCGCTAATGTGCCGATCTGTTCGGTTGCCAATATTTGAATTTTTTGCATTTATTTGGCACATTATGCGAATTGTTTTTATTTCTGAGGTAATTTATTTTGAGTGTTTGATTTTTTGTTGCAATTTGACTGTGTGTGAATGTTTGTGTGTGTGCGTGTTTTGTGACTTTATTGCCTTGTTTTTCTGTTTTACACCAATGCATTGTAATGTGTAATGCAAATAGTCATATGCGATAATTAGCAAACTGCACTCGCAATGGCGCATCGTAAAACTTAATTAAAATGCTATTAGAAAGCAGCATTGCTGTGAATTTGAATATTTGCACTTTGCGTCGTATTTTGTCAGCACTGCGCCGAACAATCTGAATGTTCGCGGCAGTCAAAGTTGCAGTTACAGTGGCAATTAAACTGCCGCTGAATCGTAACAACTAAATTTGATGTCTTTATTTGTCTGGCGATGCGACTCAAGGACGGCGGCGTTTCTCATTCATAACTAAACAGGTGTCATGGACGAATTGATGAGATTATTAGATGCAATTATTCTCATTATCCCAGGGGTGTAGGTAAAAAGAGATTTTGGGTGTTTAGTGAGTAGGAAATGGTTTGATCTAATAGAAAAAGTTCGAATGGTGACTTTGGTTCTTTTCGAAAATCGTTCTCGTAACTCCAAAACAAGCAAAGCTGACTACCTGAAATTGGTCTTTTTTTGTATTTTCTTAATCCATTGAAATTCAAGATGAAAAATTCTTACTCATTTTATGGTCCAAAATAATCATAAATAATTTATTTATTACCCTACATTACCCTATTACCCTGTTTTTTTGTTTTTCTATGCAACTAACTAACTAACAATCGATCGTTGACATTGTAATAGATGAAGCTGTTTACTTTTCATAAATGCCAGACTCGGCAGAATTTATAATTAGCCCATGAAGTAACTTTATTGGCACAAAGCTCAATAGTTCACAAATAAATTATTGCAAATAAACACAAATGTTTTAACATTACATTTGTGTATATTTAAATTGTTTAGTATTTTCAGAGTGTGACGCAAAATTTCAATAGCTAAAGTATACACAACGATAAGTATAAATGTTTTGTTTTCATAAACAAATATAACTATAAATAAGTCAAGTACACCTTCTCAATTAATGCTCATGTTTTACATTATTTTAATTTTATGGTTTGTAGAACTCTAATGCGACAGTAGAACTTTTCCACTTTTTTAATAAAATATTCAATAGTACTAAAAATTAAAAGGTTTTCAAATTAAGCAAATGGAAAATTACTCGTACAAATGTTTGTATCAATATCATATTTTTCAGTTAGTTATTACCAAATAATTGATAGCTTGCACCCAATTTTATTGACAACTTGCATTAACACACTGCAAATGGCACGAGAAATTTATAAAGGAAAAGTATAGGTTTTGGCTTAATAAGCATTAACACAGTCGGGCGTTTAATCGCCCATAAAAATATCAAAGCGTGAGCAATGAATCAATTATGAAGTGCCTGTGAAAATGTGCTTTGCAACGCCGTTGTCGAGGCACTAATGAGAAGCACATACAAAGTACAGACGCGGTCCAAAAAAACTTATGAATTATATTTTATTGTATAAAGTCAGAGAAATATTCAGTTGCAAAAAATTTGCACGAAAAGAAAAGATTTCTTGAGTTTCTTTTAATTTTTTAGTTGAGGAAAGTTGAACTTGGACAGTTTTAGAACACTTGAATTATTTTTAATCTACTCGGGTTTAGGAATTACAGACAGTTGAACGAATATTGATTAAATTAAGTTCAATTCTCAAAGCCATACTTCAACTTTGATTTTCTTGCATTTTCTGCTGCAGAGGTGGACTACACACTGGGATACATTCGTTGAATGGCTATTCATATTTGTTAGCTAATGTACCATGTGAGTATATATGTGGCTGTGTATTTAATACTTTTGTATCTTTTAATCTATCTATCTATTTAATTATTTATTTATCTATGAATCTATCTATCCTTTCTATCTATTTAATACTTTTGAAACTTTAAAATCTTGTTTCAATACCAAATTTGAAACAATT
The DNA here is from genome assembly GCA_963971225.1 of Melieria omissa. Classification (NCBI taxonomy): domain Eukaryota; kingdom Metazoa; phylum Arthropoda; class Insecta; order Diptera; family Ulidiidae; genus Melieria; species Melieria omissa. Next base: position 152,553,569 of record OZ020267.1, read on the forward strand.
TGAAGACAGTATGAAATAAATACAACTTTCGATATTACACTACTCGACAAAAAATGGGTTCATCGCGTGCTCCGAAAAACAAAAGTATTTTTTAGACTAATCTTCGGCTGCTGAACACGAAACTGAAAATCAAAAAATTGTCTTAAGAATCGTTTTCGAAAAATCTTCGAAAAACACGTTTTTCCCCTCTTATTTCAGTTATGAGCACATATCCCGTAAACCAACCATCCGACTAACACATGTGGCCCGTCGTTCAGAAGGTAATTAACCTTTCAACAATATATAGATTGTTCAAATCCAATGAGATTTGGGGAACTTACTGATGATGAAAGTTGTAAAATAGTGAATTTGTTGACCATTTTCAAAAATTAGACATTTTCGAATGGTTTTTTTATAGATAAAGATCTGGTTAGATAAGGATCTGGTTTTAAGATCTAAGATGAAAGATATATTATTTGAGCAAATATTAAGCCTAACATCAATAGAATTGAATTATAATGCACGGAGTGAAAACACCAACTTTTCATTTATTACACCATGCGAAAATTCTTTTTTATTTTTCCGAGACCCATCCAAATGTTGATATAGACGTGAAACTAGAGGTCATTTATAATATCCGGCATAGTCAGTTTTTCATTTTCTGACCCAAAAACCTTCTTAAAGGACTTTAAAATTTTAAGGATATACACATTTAAAATATTTTTTTAAATATATGCGATTGTTGAATGATAAAGATATGGATATCAAATGAAAGAGAAAATTGTCTCCTTTTTTACTAAATTTTCTATTTTGAACTTTCAGGACCAAAATATGTCAGGTATGCAAAACATAAATGTTTTGGATCTCAGTCGGTAGATTCATACATCTAAATTTTTTTCTATTTCAAAGTCCTCAAAGTTCAAAATAGAAAATTTATTTAAAAAGAGACAATTTTCCTCTGTTATTTGTGTTAGGCGGATGGTTGGTTTACGAGATATATGCTCATAACTGAAATAAGAGGGGAAAACGTGTTTTTCGAAGATTTTTCGAAAACGCTTCTTAAGAAAATTTTTTGATTTTCAGTTTTGTGTTCAGCAGCCGAAGATAGTCTAAAAAATACGTTTACTTTTAGGAGCATTTTTCGTGTCGAGTAGTGTTATCAACGTTAATACAAGTGCTGACTATACTAAAATTATAGTTTTAATTTGCAAGCTTTCACCAAGATTTTCACATGAAAATTTCTGTCTTTCCTAACATCACAATGCATTTAAATTAAAAAATCAATGCAGTAAATGCCTTCAACGTACAAGTATTGTACGTTCGTGTCAGGCATTTTAGACCAGAGTCGCTTTTATTGGGGGTCAACTTTACCACACATACACACACATCCACTTTGAATTCGCACACTTTCGTACAGCTTAAACGGTCGTACAGCAAAATTGCGTAGCGGCAAAAGTTGGTCCTTTACCTGTTGTCGAAATGCCAAAATGGCTTAATTAAATTTGCCAAACTCTTTCTTCAGCTATTCAATGGAAAAGTGTGGAAATGACTTTCCGCTTCGGCGCCTGTCAATTGTCTACAACTATGCGGTACACATGTTTCAATGCATGCAGAGCGAGAGGGCTCGGCTTTTCAATTGCATTGAATTGTTTTGCATTGTAGTGTAGAACTGAATCAAACCACACCGATTCATGCGGAATTGTGTATGCTTTCTGCTTGGTGTGTTTCGTTAGCTTTCGTTGGGGTTTTCATTGATTTTCGATTTTGTCATTGTTTGACTTTGTGATTTTTGTGATTTGTGATACAACACAACTATAAAACAGAAATAGTGACAGTTTTATTGTCACCTACTCGTATCGCTCGAAAGTAAGACATCAAATCCAATTTATGATCTGTTTAGATTCAATACATTTCGGGTTTGCTTACGGAAACCACGAGACAACCATTTAGATTTATTTAGTGATTTATTTATCATTCATTGCTATATATTTGGCTATGATTGCAAAAAACTGTGATTTACGAGATGTCGAATAGTAGACAACACACATAATATGTGGCGGGGTGCTGTTGATAAGGGCATTCACGATCTTAAATGTTGCGTAAACACAACGTTACTGCACAGAGACACCAGTAAAACTTGCTAATTTTCATGCATTGATGAGTGTGAAGTTCGTGTTTACTTAGACGTGGCGAATCTCCAGTTGCCGGCGTCTGTCTGACACCTACAATCTGAACGCTAACATAAAATTAGCGCCTTTATCAGGGGGCGCAATAAGGCCAAATTAATGGGATTAAATGAGATTTATGAAAAACGCCGTGTTTGCACTTGCGAAAAAATGAGATAAAACTTTGTTATAACTAAGCAACAGTGAGGAATGCCACTGAAGCGTGTGAAGAGGACTAAGAGCGGCGACTGATAAAGTGTTACGAGAGTTGTGCAATTGAAATTTAAAAATAAAATTGTGAAGAATGGCCTATTTGCAGTGTGAGACGGCAGGGAAGAGACGTCATAATAATAATTATAAAAGTAAATTTAAAAAGATTTTTTCGACAGGAATGGTCAAGTTTTGTGTGTAGAATAATTCAAGCATTAAGTCAAGTCGATTTTGGGATTTTTGAATGATCATCGCAAACTGCTTTGCCATTCTCGTATTTGCTAGTAGATCAGTTTGATTTTAAAGCACCTTAGTTTAACCAAACTCTTATCCAGCTAACGTTTTCCTCTGCAGTGCTTTAGAAAATCAATAAAAATCCACCAAAAACGAAAAAATAAATTCCGCTACTTGTATGAAGCTTCTATGAAGCTCTATTCTATTTCAGGCATATCAGACCAAAATGGGTTAATGTTCGTACGTACGTCAGATTAATTAAAATATTTCCGTCCTATCTGACCGAAATGGGTTAATGTTCGTACGACTTCCACAACACACACACCCATTAATACAGCTAAGCAAACCAAGTTTAATCAGAAGTCAGGCCGCACATTGCAGTAATTGTATATATTACCGCATTAAACTAAATAAGTAGTGTTGTGTTATTTACCTGATAAGATGCAGCTCGCAAGGATTGTCATTATCACGCCGAGTACCATTGAATTTGTTTTCATTGCATATGCCATATTGCCACTTGTTGTTGTTGTAGTGCGATTTGCCGTATTAGTGAACTTGGGAAACTTCTAAGTTGCATTAATTACTGTGAATTATCACCAAACGACGTTGTTGACAATGCTGCTGCAAGTTTTGTATCGCTCAGAGTTCGTGTCGGGTGTTGGGTGAGTAAGCTGCAAAAAAAAAAAAAATACAACAAAATGAACCGAGTTGTCTCACGCTGACGGTGCGTCAAAGAATTGGGTGCATGGCAATTTTAAGAATTTTTACGCGTACTGACAATTGAGAATTTCTGGTGCCGCGCCCTTTCGGACACGTTCGCGATTGCACTGTAATCAAACGCTTTCATGTGGGAGCTGCAACGCTACAACGACAACAACACTACTTGTACGCTTTCATGTATTTCGAAGACTGGTTTTTCAAGTGAAATAGAAAATATTCGATTCTGACAAGGCATCGCTATTTTATGAAGAGAACAACATTGTTATTGTCACTTCTTTGCATAGGAACAACTGTAGGCGCCAATTGCTGAGTGATAATCGTTGCTGGTTGGCCGTCTTCAGCTGATAGCCTTGAGAGGCAGCAGACAGAAAGAGAATTTAAATATAAACTCGGACAAGCGCGATAGTAAAACTTTTGATTTAGCGCAGTGCTACACTTTTAGTGTCAATAGATCGTATGGAAATTTTTCTTGCAGCGAAATATTCAAAACAGCGACTGGTCAATGTTTGTTTTCAACACGGACGCTGCCAACGGCCAACGCAGTCGATTTTTTATTTGCACTTCCATTCGCATAATTGTTGCAACTTCTTCAAAAAGCGCGCATCAAGAACGCCAATTGACAGCACAGCAAACTATCAACACACTGAATTATCAATTAATGACTTTCATACAAATTGTTTAGTTATTGTGTTTGAAATATTTGTTTCTTCCATGTTCCACTTTTGTGATTTTTCATACCATTAACTTTAATTTGATGTATTTCTTGCTGCTCAACGCCGACCTAAGCGACAACATCGACAGACAACACTCTGACTTCACCCACACACGTCTCAATCGAGTCTACAGCAGCGAATGCTTTCGGCGTTCGACTAATTCGACTAAATTTGAAAATGCTTTTTAAACGTAGAAAGCAACACGCCCGTCTGACAGCCGCAACAGTTGTGACCTGCAATGTTGAAGGAAAAATCGCCCAGCCAGAAGGCGCTCAAACCGTGCGCGATCAACGAGAGACGATCAAATCGCAAAGAGAATAAAATGTTATGGTCAACAGCGCGTCGCGATCGTGTGTCTGCAGTGAGTTGAGCAGTGCTCACCTCGCGTCTATTACACCAGCACGAGTACAACATAGCAGAGTGCGACAGCGGCAATAATAACAACAACAACAACTGCTAGTTGAAAGTGCGCCGATAAGAAAATAAAGCGGCACAAGCGCCCAACGAATGGTCAATGAACGGCGATCGGAGAAATGTGCACTGGCCGGTTGGCGCTAATGAGTGATTGAATTGATGGCAGAGAGCAGATGTATTGATATGCTTTGTTTTGTTGTTGAAAGGTTCAAGTTCATGAAGGCATTATGAATGCTGGGAAGAACACTGCGCACACTTGGTGCGTTGAAAAATCAAGATAAATCTGCCTGTTGCACGTCTGCAATGTATTTTCTATATGATTCTTAATGAGCAATTACAAAAAACACCAATTTTAATTCATGAATTACTAGAGAACGAAAGCACTTTTCCATTTCAACAGGTTTTCCATGCTGTCCACTGGTTGGCGCTCTTACGCGTTCAACTCTCTTCGACTAACCCGGCGTTGTCCAGTCTCTACGCGATTTCAGCTTCGGTGATTCGAGGTTTGTGTGCAAGTGTGTGCAGCCGTTAGAAGCCACCATTCTAGACGGCAAACCATTGGTGTCTGAATGAAACCGAAATCACTGTGTGTCCGCCTTCTGGTTCAAGCTGGCTTTAACCAGTCTGGATCAGTTTTGCGGTTTCGCGGTGAGCTATGAAATTCGAATATTGCCCAAATAAATGCTTACTTTTGAATACAGAAATGTTATAAACTTGATTTTCTAACAAATGATGCAATAAAAGCAAAATTGCAATTATTTACAATTGTAATTATTTACAGAAATAAGTGAAGATGTTTACAGAAAATCAGTAATCAGTATTAAAGTCTCTCAGGCTTGAATGAGCAGCAGGAGAAGACAGTAAGTTATCTTTCTTTTAGGTTTCTGCTCTTTCAATGACTTGAACGACCACATTAAATCAGTTAATACTGTTTGTTAAGGGGGTATGAAAAAAAAATTATTTAAAAATATGGTCGATTCTACCTGACTACCCCCTTAAAGAAAAAACCGCAATATTGTTGTGCATGAATGCGTTTCAAAAAATAGTAACGTGCTTTTAGAGGTGAATTTGGTTTGTCGTGAGCAGATTCTCTTCGCCAATGCTTGTTCGCTGATTTGTCCATGTTAATTGAATTAATACTTTGCAAAGTTTGATTGAATCGGTTTATGGTGGATTATTTCAGCTTTTAGCACTAGCAAACGCATCATTAGTATTTAAACAGTTCAAACTGGTTGCAACTCCTTTCAATCGATCGCCTTAAATTTGCCATTTATTTTCCTTCCATATTGATATCAATAATGGCTGGATCCATAACGGCTCAAAGGTGTCACATATAAGTGAATTACTTATGTAGCCACCGTAGCTCAGCTGGCTAGTGCGTTGGGCTGCGAGTCAAGACTCCGCGAGTTCAATACTCCGTTGCGTCAACACCGAAAAAAAAGGAAAACAACAATTTTTCTTTCGGCGGCTGTCCTCTCAGCAGGAAATGGCAAACCTCTGAGAGTAGAATTGCCCATGAAAAAGACCCCAACTCGCCGTTCGGAATCGGCATAAAACAATAGGTCCCTTCCAACTTTGTAAAAACATTCGCACGCAAAACACGGTTTGGTTGCGGGTAGCAAAGCCTTAGTCTCGTATTCGGGCTGTCGTGCCAGTCAAGAAGAAGAAGAAGAAGGACTTATGTGGACTTATGTAGACTTAAGATCATATACCAGCAGAGTTATATAGAGTTGTATGGCCTCTGGTATACCGCCTTGCAATGATCGTTTTTAAATTTAAATTCGACTAAGAAAACTTGAATTATAAACTTTGAAGCATTTGTGTTTCGAGACTGTGCCATAAATAAACTGCTAAGCTTTCTAGTGCAAATAGTTAACATTTGCATGAGTCTCTATAGCAAGTGGCACCGACGACAGTCACAACAACTGGGTATTATTTGCTAAGCAAATAACTCGAGGACTGTTGTATAAGCTTTGCTAATTTTATGCCTTGTTTTATTTTTCATGTATTCAATTCGCAATGAGCAATGCCAATCAATCGGAGAGGACCGCACAAACTTCTGTGGACTAAAAGGTCTTCTAATAAATGATTAACCTTATCAGGTGAAATGAGAAAATCTCGTTTGATTTTCATTTGATTTCAGCACACGCTGCTCGTCGGTGGCGAAGCGTGTAACTCAAAACGCTCAGCTTTCAGGCATTTGAATATTCCAGTACTCAGTATGCAGTATGAAGGGGAAGGGGAAGAGGAAGACAATACATGCAATGAAGCTCAGCTTGTCGTTGATACAGTGTTTGCTATAGTTTAATCGCAAGCAAATAGAAAATCAGAAAATCAGCGCCCGTGCTGCGATGCAAACAAAGGCCGGATTCAACCGGCTGCGACTGGAGCAAAGCGCCCATAACCAGCGAGAAGCAAATTAACATTAAAAACCAAATTACCATTAACAACCACAGCAACACGGCCGTAGTAGTTAGAATCACAACAACAACGATAGCACTAGCAACAATAACAGTCGCCCAACACTGGTAATGACAACAGTACATTTCAATACTATCGCTGAACATTTATTTGAAGCAGCACTACATGAGTTTTTTTGATACCTCAGCATATTCGTATTGGGAATTAGCCAAAAATTGATAAAAGCAAACTAATTAAATAATAAACACATAAAACTGAGAGTCTCACAGTGATTCAGCATCCACGACTAATCAACCTGTGGTTCACCATAGATATTTAGGTAAACAAGACGCGCGAGAACCAGTTTTCCAGTCACGAGTTCAGCTGAATATTTCAAATATTTATTGTTTTTTTTACCAGAAACGTAACACAAAGTGCATCGTTTGAAACGTGTTTCTGGCAATGTAAACTATACTCGTACATATTTTACAACTTGGAGAAGCGTGTGTGGAGAAGCCCTTTATAAAAATTATACAAAAACACATATAGTAAGTGGGTAGGTAAATGTGTAAACAAATTAAAGCATAAACGAGCTTTAACTACTGACAAAGCTTAACTTGTGAAAAGTCTTAGCTAAAGCACTTTACAACTTTCTAATGTTGGAGACAGGCGTTAGATGGCCGTTTGAGTTTATGAAAGCTTTATCAAACTTTGGGTATAGGGTGATGTGGGTCATTTGAGTAATATTCAATTATTGTGCCACTGCACAGTGATTCGTTCCATAGACAAAATTAAAAAAATTTATGGTCTCAGAATTTAACGATTTTGATGTCATTTGAAAGAAAAAACTCAAACTAAGAAAACCCCAAAAAATCTGTGCAAAAAATCAATTAGTGTCTGTGCAAAAGCGGCTCAAAGTTGAAACTTTTTTCTCAAAAAAATTTAAACTCATATTTTCTGTTTTTTAGTCAATTGAGCAAAAAAAAATTGTAAAAATAAATGATTACCAAGAAGTTGTTTAAACTTTCAATATAGAATAAAAAATGATGTGGCCATTTTCGCTTTTAATGTTTTCTCAAAATTTGCCAAGCTGAGGCTTTTACATCACTTTTAATTCAAAATATTTGTCTAAATTCAAAATCTGAAAATTGGCAAAACTTAGAGGAAAATATCTAAAAAGTATGTGAAAGTATGTTCCTGGATTTTTTTTATTTTAAGAAGCATTCTTTCTTTGTCGGATAATGTAATTACATCCTCCGATATCTTCCGATCTCAGAAAATAATTCAATTTGAAAAGTGGTCTAAACACGTATTTTTCGACAAAATTTATTTTATTTATGCCTAAAAGTATGCAATCAGCACGAAAAATTATAAAATCTGCAAAAATGCAAAACATACATCTATAATTATCGTTTTTATTGCAAAACCAGAGGGTTCTAAGATAATTTCTGTTACTCTTTGGAATAATCAATGTTGACGTTACCGATTAAATGTAAAATCTGAAAAATTTGCAAATTTAAGTCTCAGGCATTGCCAAACTACAACAGTTTAAGAAAAACCTAATGGAGATTTCAATTCAGCAGACCATGTTTAACTAGTATACCAAATTTTATGAAGAACGGACCACTCCTTCTAATTTTGTCCCACGGTTGTATGGAGTCGAATCACTGTGCACTGCAGCGATATATTTACATGTTAATAGGTGTTATCAGTAGTGCGGGGATGTGTCGAGATTGTAAACAAATCATTATAATATATTTTCAATATTTTGCCTTTGTTGGATCTCGTCCCGAAAACTGTCTGACAACGATTATCTCCGAGTATATAAAATTTGCATTCTCTGAAACTGCTGTCAGGTCATGAGGTCACACAAAAAAGTTTCAAGTAAGAAAATGTGCACAAATTAGAGAAAAGCACTTCAAAACTGACGGAACTCAAAATTTTTAATTTTCGAGTTTATGTGTCATACTGTGCACGTTGCATGTATCTACCAACCTAACCTAGTTTTAAGTAAAGTTGTAATATATTTTCAAATATAGTATATATTTTCAAATAAAAAAATTATTCGAAATTTCGAATTTTTAAAATTTTTCTTTCAAGTTTTTAACTGTCATTTATAACAATTAAATTCAGCACACGTGACATAACTTAAAATAATTCAGTAAGTTAAATTAAAATATCATCACAAAAGTCACAACTCAAAATTTTGGATTTTTTTGTGTAAAATAAAAAAAATCTTTGTAACTTATCCTAAAGCATAATCTGTAGGGATTTTCACTAAACGGTCCATACGTTATTTAAAAAATAATGTTTATTCAGCTCAAAAAATTAAAATGTTTGAGTTGTGTCACTTTTGTAGTGGGTGTGCAATTTGGTATGCAATCCAATTTTCAGGGAGACTTTTTGAAATCCGACTACAAAAATGATACTGTGAAGTATAGTCGAAATTTTCCATATGGAAATATCTGATATTACTCTGAATTTGTAACCAAATACCAATGCTCCAATTACTTGTATTCATATTTTAAATTTACCTGATTTTACTGACTAACATTGATTAGCGATCAAGCAAAGCATCTGCCCGTGTCTGTGGTTCTCTCAGTCGACCGCAAGTGCCAATATTCCATAATGTGTACTGCAGTTGTTATAAAATTAACTGTCATCAAATTTTCATGCTAAAAATAAAATGTTCCCCCACCTCCTCCACCAGCACCACAAGCCTTCCATCGCCCTCACACGCATAACATATGGGCATCTCCCAGTGGCACGGACGCGACATTCGCATGCTTTCAATTACACCAAAAACAAGAAAGAAACACAAAAAGTCGATATGTTTTTTTAGTGTTCTAACGCGCTGAAATGGTGCTACATTTTAGAAATATATTTGAAAGATTTAGTACAAATTAGTACAAAATAAAAAGCAATTATGCAATGAAACGGACGCGACAAAAAAAAGAAGTTTTTTTGAAGCTCTTATAGAAATATACAAAATTTAGCGATTTTTGGGAACTTTTTTTTTATATATATACATGCAAATGAAGGTCAAAGGATAACTTTTCTTCGTAGACTTATGAAATATGAGAATTTTGTCTTACCTTTTTTTAATTAGGTATATCATGAATACGGACGCGACATCACGGACGCGACAAATTTTTCCAAGGGTATTCCCCTTACTAAATACAGTAATCGTTTTCATTATAACACTTCAACTTTTAATGAAAAGAACACATAACAAGTTAAATTCAAGTTACAGCAATCAAAATAAGGAAAAATCAAAGTTAAAAGTTCTTAGTGTGGTTTATTTAATTTTCCTGAGGAACTCTATTGAAATTAGATCGCGTTTAATATCGCGCACACAGCTCTTACAATCATTAGCAATGCACCTTTCATTCATCACATCGCAGCAAACTGGTTTTAGAAATAACTTAATAAATTAATTAAATTATATTATATTAATTATTTGTACAGTATTTTTCATCAACCCTTTCCGGAAATTTGTATGATATATCGTACAATTTTTTTTAAAGATTTTTTTTTGACAGCGAACGTTTTTTTTATGAAACGCCTTTTAAATTCTGATTAAGGAGGTTATGTTTTACCATTCTGTTTGAAAATATAAACCACAATAGCCGCGGCTATACAGTGTGAGTGCGATTTGTAAGCAGTTCTTTGCAAGAATTTGGCGATGCGATGCTTCTGCGGAGGAATTTTTAAATATGTAATACTTTTTAGTAGCAAAAAGACAAACAAGTTCAAAGTTTGAATCTCAGTTGATTTACAAAACTTATTAAATTTAACAATTTTTGCTTCTAAATATTTTCCCGAGCCTTTAAAAAATTGTACGATATATCGTACAAATCACACAAGGGTTGCAAAGCTTTGTACGATTTATCGTACAAATGGCGGGCAAAGGTTGCAAGTGATGTTAGCATTTTTTTTTAAGTTATGGATTTGGTAACAGAATTTTTCTGTTTGCTTGAATACCACGCCCATCACTAAATCGTATGACTAATTAAATTCGACTAATCGACTATTTCTATTCAGAAATAACAATTACTTAACGATTTTGTGTTTCACTGGTTTTATTGAGGGGAAAAGGGCTTTGCAACAGCAATAACGGTTTTATAAGGCCTTATAGATGTTACTCAATTGTTTAAATATATAATTTATATAGTTTTCGATCAAAATGAAATCACGTTTTGATTTTTGTTGTTACATTTATATTTTCTTATCAAATAAGCCAATAAATTGTTCATAAAATTAAAAAAAACGAAAAAAAAGTTTCATGCATTTTTACTCCTTTGCGGACCATTGTACGATATATCGTACAAAATTGATGAAGCTGTTATCCTCAACCAAAATTATTTTTTTGATATTTTCTTGTATTTTATTGCTAAAATGTTCAATGAGAGTCAATATTTTGAAAAAAAAAAATGTATCTCAAGAAATGCGGAAATTTACCGGAAATCGAATAACAATCGAATCGATTCAGAGCTTCCGGTTACGGACGCGACAAATTTTAAACACCCATAAAATTTTTTTCCGATTTTGCCGGGAACCAATTATTATATTTTCCTAACGGGAACAATGCACCTATTTAAAAACTGACAGCTACTTGCATTTGAAAAGTTTGTCCACTAATGGCAACAACTAATAAGGTTTTTTGGGCACGGACGCGACAATAGGATACAGGAAGAAGCAAACTAAAAAAACTTCCGTTCTTTGAACTCCACTTTCTCTCGCTTTCTCTAATACACAAGATTGTTGTTAGTAGAAAACTTTTGCATTACAAGAAAAATATAATATTACTTGAATAAGATAAAAACGGAAAGACAAACTGTGCATATAATTCGTCAAAAGGCTCAGAAAATTTTTTTTTTTCTTTTAAAGTAGTATATTTCGGTCAAAAATTAAAAAAAATTAAAAATTCTTTTACATTTATAAAATATAGATATTTAAGCTGTATTATTGGATAATAGAAAGTTTTTCTGAGCAATTTGAATTTTTCACTCGTGGTGGACCTTTTTTGGGAGATGCCCATATGGCAACGCCGAACTGGCCGCTTGGAGCCGCATTTGACTTCGGCTGCAGAATCGCATTGTAAAAATGAGTAAATTAAATAAATGAAAGTGGTAATGACATCAATTGAGCGAACGCTCGGGCAGACTAAAAAAGTATCACAGCGAAATGTTTTTATTAGCACGGCGCAGGAATCGCAGTGCGCGAGTACAATAGCCTCATGAAGCCACAATGCAGCAAATCTGTTAATGCGCATTGAAAGCGAGCGAACAGCAGCACAGCAGCAGCGACGGCGCACTGCGATCAGCACAAAGACGCAGCGCAGCAATGGCTCGGTGTCTGTTTGCCGGCTCGGCGCGGCGCACAATTGCGCGGATATCACAGGTCCGCGCACAGAGTTGTCATTGTTGCGCTGTTGTCCGCGATCGCTGACCGATATTGGGCGTAATTGGCGTACAAAAGTTCATTAGACTTTGCGTGCGCCATTCTAAGTGCGCGAAATGCTGCCCAGAGTTAACATGCGCCGACTGGCGGCGATCATTGTAAATCGCCTGATTGCCGCCAGCAGACTATTCGCGATCATTGTCAAAATCTTTCTATCGTGTTGGCGAGTATTTTTCCTTTCTCTTGATATGTCTCGGGAAGCATATTGTAAAGTTTAATTAATCGTGTCCACAACTTGGTGTGTGTCGTCCGAGCCGAACTGACACTTGCCGACATTGCCTGTGTACGCGTGTCGTCAATTACGAAGCTCGACGCACGCAACTACACTGACTGCAATTTTCACATTTCTGATTGTGATTTTTAATTGATTTCCGCAATTAGGCCACAATTAAAATCACAAACAATTAATAACGAAGAGACATTTACGGATGTCCGATGTCACTGTGACAGTTGAGCTTGGACAACTGACGAATGCTTCACAGATTAATGGCCCACAATCAGAGATTTTAAATAGCACTGTGTCAAAGTAATAGAAAATATAGAACTAAATATTAGTAGCGGTGAATGATTGAATAAAATTTCTTCTCGGCAATTATATCTGTGAAAAAGTTCTAGTCGTGTCTTCGAATCACATTGTCGGTTACGTGATTTATCGTTTGTGTTTGCATTTCCTGTTATTCATATTTCATTCGCACTCGACTGCTCAACCTTCAACCGCTGCTACTGTTCGGCAACGCCAGCATTGAACAATGCCAACAACAAACATGCCAACGGCATCGAAATGAAACGCACCGCAAATCGGCAATGCAATCGCAACAACATCAACGGTACTCTTCACAGAGAAATGTTAACTTTACAGGATACTCCAATAACCTCTTGAACCAATGACTCAGATTCCGTGCTTGCACCAGAAACGCCATGCAGCCCAAGCCGAACCGACTGTCGGAGAGCTGCCAAAGCTTTAAAGCTCCCGACTACCCAACGCCACCCCCTCCGGACGCAGGCACCAGACTTCGGGCTCAGTGTGTTGTTTGATGTCGGCGCATAAAGCCAGACATCGTCTGTGCGCGAAGCAACCCTTATCGCGCGCTCTCTCACGCTCTCGGCCGATATTTGGGGAGCAGGCACGCAGCCGCGATTTCTTACACATGCCAGCGCACATCTTCGCTGCGAATCTCCAATCTTGCGCTGCCCAGCTGCCCACACTTGTGACACTTTTCTGGGGGTGGCACCGCCGCACTGCCGGACCGCTCCAGCGCTCTTCTACTGCGCTCGGTCGCGCAGCCACTCAGCCAGCGACAAGCACGCGATGACTACTCGACAACTCGACGGCTCCTCCGGTCTTTGACGCATCGCTCCAATTCATTTCGCATCGCGCTTTGCCTCGAACGCGTGCTACGAACGCGTCTCAACTGGTCGGTGGTCTGGTCTGGTGGTATACCAAAAACTCTGTGTGGCATCAATTGAACTTAGAGTATAAGATTGAAACAAACATATATACACACACACATACATATGTAACAATAGCTGAGCGAAAACAAAATTGTCAAAAATTAAAAGCCAACAGAAGTTGTGAGTCGCTGGCGTCACTGTGGTGCAAAGCAAAGTTTATCAGTCGAATTGAAAGAGTCCGAGCAAGGCGAAAGTGCGCAAAGTGCTAACGGTACATAGATAGCCCAAAATTCAAAACGAACGCGAGTTTAAATTGGGAATTTTAGTGATAATAAATAATCGTAAACACATTTATTAAAAACCGAAAAACAATGCAATCCATAGTTGTGGCGAGTGTTTTCGTGCTGCTTTTGGCCGTACAGCAGGGTGAGTAGATCCAGAAATGTGTAAAGGTCCGCGATGCAGGAACTAGAGCCTCGAACACCTGGCACTGGCATTTGCCCAGTGCGTTACATAATCTCTCAGACAGACGCTTCGACCCATTTTCGCGTGTTGCTGAGAATTTTCGGGTATTGTGGTCATGCCGCAAGGTTTCCTATTCGAAAATCTTAGGTCTTGGTGCAACATTATGTGAAATGCTATCGAGTCAATTTTCCAGAACTAAAGCCAATTGCAAACATGTCTAAAGCATCTGCTCCACTTTAGGCCACATTTGAATTTTTCACTTTTCTCGAGCGCATTCTTCGTTGCGTCTGCCTGGCGCGGGGTGGGCGAAAGGGAGGCAAATTGTGTACACATTGGCCAATACGATTAACTAATGTGCTCGGTCTCTCCTCGCTGCGTACGCGCTCCTTGTCGTCATTTGCTCGTTTCCCACATTTCACATATTCCACTTTACGGCATTTCCTTTTATTTCCTCTCCGTCCTGCGCCTTGCGCACCACTATCCGTCCGCCATGCGTTACTACACCAGCGTACGCGTTTATTTACTTGTTTGTTTGCCGAATCGTTTCTGATTTTTTTCCGTGCAATTCCGTGTCGGGACTTGGCCACATGCCTTCTCCAGCGCTGCGCTTTTAAGGCATTCCTTAGGTTTGTCTTTGGTGTATTCGGGCGGTGGTTTGGGAGTTGGCGTTGGTATGAAGGCATTCGGTTGGCGCCAGCTTTGTGGAGGAGAGCCAAGTTACGCACACAACGACTGGGCAGCATTTCAAGGATTTTCCTCCACCACCGCTTACACTTCACAGGGGTCAACATGTCAGTTTTCTTGACATTCGGCCGCTTTGACTATTTCACTCGCCGGCATTTCATATACGAATGACCAAATATTTCACGCAGCCGCTAATTGCAATTATCTATTGTCCTTTCTGTGAAAGGTTAATGCTGCCATTTGCGGTTTTAGGCCTTCGCGTTTAACATTCTTTTTACTATGATGGCATTTCATAAAAATGCCATAAATTTCGCAAAGTATTTTGCTGAGCGCGTGAAATTGGCATTCTGGCTTTCTCATTGTCATTCGTTCGACAGTTCTTTAATATTTATGTAAATGCTCACAATACAAGCGAGCCAGTCAACTTTATGCCACCGGCTCCTGTTACGAAACAGTCTCAGGCGAGCAGCTGAACAATTGAACAATGTCTCTAATTTCTCCATAACTGGTTTGCAGAACACTGTATGCTTCAATCGAAGAATTTTTACTGATTTCAAAGAGTATGAGTTATGCACTCCGGCATAATTTCACCCAATACTCATTATTTGTGTATGTTTTAGTCAGTGGCGAATCCAGGGGAGGGTTTTGGGGGTTGAAACCCCCCCCGAAATATTTGGATTGGTGATAAAACTACATACAAATTAAAAGGCATTTTATAAATATTAAAGAATTACTTTTTAAAACCCCCCCGAAATATTTTTCTGGATCCGCGCCTGGTTTTAGTTCAGAACCTATTCCAGATAAGGATGAAAAATTCACTCTGTGAGAAGTCTTACACCCACGTAAACGAGTACATTGCTTAGTACCCTATGAGCTGCTTCCGTTCACTCATTTAGGGCCAAAAAGTATACATGATGCATATTCCTACAAACACAAACATTCGAACAAACATTCTCACATACAAACATGAAGCACAATACATATAATTTATACAGTTACTTTGTTGACGAGCGTGCCTACATAGCGGGGGAAGCATGAAACTGAGGCGACCCGCGCGTTTCCATACATGTTATGTGTTTCATTAAAAATGTATTACCGCAACTTTATATGTGACAGATTGGTTTATCGTTAGAAACATTAAATACCAATTACAAACGCGTTTCAGGTATTGGCATCTGCAAATTGTTAACTTCCCTAACAAAGGAAGGGATTAAAACAACAACGAAAAACCAACATTGAAAATGGATTCCCTCATTACTCAGTTTACAACTTTCTATTGTATCGCTTTTAATGTTAATATGTGAGTCGCTGCATTTCGTCATCTTAAAAACGAGGAAACGCCACCCCCCAGTGGCTCACTTGCATTCACTGCAACCCCGAATCCTTAATGGACTTTCGGCGCTTAGTCGTCTTCCTCACAACTACGTACATTGTTGCATTCAACAATCACCGTGAACAAATATGCATTGTCCATTGACAGAGTAGCAAGCAGAATGCTCCAAATTGGTGACAAAGCGGCCGAACAAATGAATACAGCTAAAAATGCCGTGTCGCTTGAGCCCAAAGCTCCATTTAGCTATTTAGATATTTCGTACATGTACATCGTACAGATTCACACAAATCTTTGTTAACCTTTTATCATTCATCAGTTTTCATCAGCGTTAACCTTAACGGCTGATTAGCGCACATTGCTTGCGCCTACGCCAGTCCCCGTTCTCGCGCTTTTGTTGAGCAATTTGCCGATTAGAGGCTCCACTCAAGTTGCGCTCGAATGGGCACATTGTGTGTACTGGCACATTTTATTTTATTTGTATATTTTTCTTTTTCACTTTTGCCATGGTGCGACTTTACTTTTCAACATTCATTTATATATATTTTTTTCATTCACCTCGTAAACACGCTAATTCTGACGCTTTATTATTAGTGCGCGATTTGTATTTAGAAAATGCTCGCAAAATTCGCCACAGAATAAACATTCTTGAACCAAAAAACACAACAAAAACAACAAATCTGCATAGTCGCAATTACATAGAATTTCGTTGTAGTTTTCGCGCGACATTGAATTCAATTAGTTAATTCTTACGATTTTTCTCGCCGCGTATGCCCTCATTAAGCTTTAGACAATCTTCTCGTAATGCCACAGCATACAGAGAAGCGTAAACAAGATTCGAGAATGCGCGGGGTTAAAGGTGCATCCTACAACTGATTGTCAGCGCAGACAGTGACTTTTCGGCGAGTCTGGCTGATTAGTTAAAGTATCTATTATGGGTTATAGCCCGCAATTGGCCATGAATGCCACTATCCAATTCCCATTTAAAATCGGTTGCTCAGCTCGAAAATCAACACCGTTTTCAGGTGGAGGGTGTGGCTTTGGAAATTGCACTGGGCAATTGGTTGTTTCACAATAAAAACCGATCAGTCTACGTGTGTACAAATGTGAAGGCAACGCGTTCATAAATACTATAACATATAAGTACTTGAATGCAAGTCAACTGGTAGTGCAATTAAAGTCAATAAAATAAGTAGTTTTTAATTGGAGATATGAAAATGTTCTGCCTACAGTCAAACAATGCGATTTTTGCACCTAGTAAATATGTTTTACATAAATAAATATATACATATGTATGCAATACATATTTTTGTGAAGAATTACTATTAAATTATTATTTATGTCAATGGAAATTAAGCAAATAAATAATTTATTTTCTAGTTATCAAATATGTTTCGATAAAAGCCAAACATTACCAGCTTCCAGCTAGTAGTAATAATTAAAAACTACTTTCATAAATTATAAATCAATATCAAATTATGTAATTCTGTGGTTATGAGTACAATTTGCACTTTTAATTGAAACCACAAGCTCGATTGTCTCTTGGTATAAACTTGCACTTGTTTTCTGAACTGGTGTTTGCAAGCACACACACAATTAAATTGCATCAGTCTACAACGAGAAAAAGTCTTTCATTTTAATTTAGTAAAATATAAATGTATGTAAAAATATTAAAATTATTTTACTTTCTTTAATTTTTTATTTTATTTTATTTTTATTTTATTTTATTTTTATTTTATTTTTATTTTTATTTTTATTTTTATTTTATTTTATTATATTATATTTAATTTAATTTTATTTTATTATTTTTATATTTTATTTTTATTTTATTTGTATTTTATTTTTATTTTTATTTTTATTTTTATTTTTATTTTATTTTTATTTTATTTTTAATTTATTTTTATTTTATTTTTATTTTATTTGTATTTTATTTTTATTTTTATTTTATTTTTATTTTTATTTTTATTTTTATTTTTATTTTATTTTATTTTATTTTATTTTATTTTATTTTATTTTATTTAATTTTATTTTTTTTATTTTTATTTTATTTTATTATATTTTATTTTATTTTATTTTATTTTATTTTATTTTATTTTATTTTATTTTATTTTATTTTATTTTATTTTATTTTATTTTATTTTATTTTATTTTATTTTATTTTATTTTATTTTATTTTATTTTTATTTTATTTTATTTTATTTTTATTTTATTTTATTTTATTTTATTTTATTTTATTTTATTTTATTTTATTTTTATTTTATTTTATTTTATTTTATTTTTATTTTATTTTATTTTATTTTATTTTGTTTTATTTTATTTTATATTTTTATTTTATTTAATATGTTTTTTATATTTTTTTTTAATAAACTTACGCATATGTAATAAGTATTTTTAATGAAACCTAAGATTTTAAACAAATTGTTAGGTGCCTTTAAATTAGTTCCAAGTATTATGCAGAATGCCTTAGCAATAAGAATACATTTATTTAAAAAAAAAACTCAGAACTTAGAATAAGAGGTCATAGACTGCTATGTCTGATTAAGGGGGGTCCTACCATGTAAACGCCGTTTTTTGAGGCGTTTTTTGGGATCTTGCAGAAGGAAAAGTATTCAATATTTTCCAATGCGGTTTTTTTTTAATTTTTATTGGTCGGTAGGAAGGAACGGTTTTTTACAATCTGCAGACTTGCCGCTATCGTACGGTAATAATTCACATAATTATCTTTACAATTGTAAAAATGGCGGATCATGAAAAAAAAACAATTAATAATTATATAAAAATTTTTTTATTATTTGTTTATAACAATTGGAAGCTTATCTTGTACCGAACGATAGCGACAACATTTACACACATTTAAAAAAAAATTATCAAAATCCGTCTACTGGTTCCTTAGAAATGCGGAGTACCAGTTCGAAAAAAGTGGTTCTGAGAAAAACGCGTTTAAAGTTTGGCGCGCTGCGAGAACTCAGTGGAAAGCGTGATAAAACTTGCCGTGAAACCTGTTTTCCCTTCGGAATTCAGCAAATTCCTTTTTGTATCTTATTTTTAGATACATTACCTTTAGAAAAATGCAACAAAAAAAAGCATTTTGTTACATGGTAGAACCCCCTTAACTCAAATCTATGTGGGAACTAATTATGTTTGTTTCTGCACACCTCTTGGAATCACGCACTGTGACAAGAATATCATTGAAAACAAAGAACGAGTGTTAGAGCCGTCAGAAAATATTAACCAAATCTACACTCAAATAATAAAATCAACTCTTCTCTTCTCGCGAATGTACTCGCACTTTGAAGTTTCAAGTGTATGAAATGATTTCCCTGCTTTTTTCCCCTCACCACATGCAGTTTTCTGAGGCCTGTTACGGAGCGACATAGCAAAATCGATAAGCATATCATCTAAATTACAAGAACAACGCCAGCGCAATGCATTTATTCGAATTTATTGTGGCCAACGTTCAAACGACCTGACAGGTTGTTTGAATCAACGACTCGTTCACCTTGACAATGGAAGGTCTTGTGGCTCCAAGAGTGGCAACAAGTCCTAGCAAATGATTATGCAAAATATTAAATTGGTCGAGAACAAGAAACTGATCTGACAACTCTTTTACGCGGAAACTGGCGCGTGTTGCATCAGCGCAACTAATTCAGCTGCCATCCACACATTGTATGAAAATCAATCAATATGTACGTTGATTGCCACGCAAAGCACGTAAACAAGCACTCAGTATGCACACAAGTAACTAACTGATTCGACGAACCCAATGCACTCGATTGATTTGCCTTAAATGCAATTAGGAGCCGAGCACTTACTTAGCTGCACACACACACACACACACACACACACACACGTCAACAATTCGTCTCCCACATGTCGCCCGAGCATCTTCAATGTCAGTCACCAATCATTCTGCTGTTGTGCCCAGTTTTTTCTTTCATTTTTCATGCTTATTAAGTCATTTTATCCATGTCACACACACACACACACACGCACGCCTGAGTGCCTTCATGCATTAAGTTAATAATGCAAGTATCCTTGTTGCATCTTCCGGTTTGTTACCTTCACACAATAAACAGCCACAAACGCCCGCAACACTGCCAACGATATCATCCAACATTTCATAACGGCAACATGACAGCCGCACCGCCTCACACCCACAAACGGCGTCTTGTCCACACAGCTGCCACAAAGTTTAATTGCATGCAAGAGCACTGCCACCTGCCGCTCCTCCTCGTCCCTACCACACCCGCCTCGCTGTCAGCTGTATTTTTGCCATTCTCCACCATTTTACTTGTGGACTCGTGTTCGCTGCAAATTATGTACGGCACAGTGAGCTTTATTTAGCATTGTTGCTGCTGTTGCTGCTGCAATTGACTGCTTGTTGCTGCTGCTGTCACAACGAAGGATCCATTTTTAAAGTGGCTGCAATTTAATTTGTTGCTGGGCTGCTTAATTATTGAAAATGCTGTTGCTGCAGGCGCCACGTGTGGCCGGACGGGGCCGCAAAGGACACCGCAGACAGTGACTATCGAAGCGTTTCAAGTGGCAGCTTATTTATTTTCAGCGCAGATTTCAAGCGCTTTAAATGTGCCACAATATGCTACGTGGTTAGTCAACATTTCCACACGGAAATATTTCTTCTGAACTACTTCTGGATGCATTTCCTCAGCAAAGACGTTTCACTGATAAACTTGTTAGAACTATGGAATCAACAGAGTAGTTGTTGAGTGTTACTAGGTTTCGGAATGTATCTTTGACATATTCTCATTTGGGTTTGAAACCGTTAACTATTCCCTAAGCCGAGTCACAAAAGCGAATGTGCATCAATTAGTGCTTGAAGCGTCATTGTGTTTTTTTCACTTACATACACTAGTCAGAATAAGTTTGCCTACAAGGGGTCCGTAGTTTTTTCATATGAAAAATAATGCACTTAAAGTAATTTTTCAAAAACAAAATCTTTTTTATATCTTCCGTAAGGTTAGTTGTTTTACTCCATTGAGATAATAATATCAAAAACTTGGCCAAACTATAAAAGAAGGGCCAAAAACAAAATATGTTATGAATTCACCTCAGAAAAAGTTGCGTACAAGATAAGGTTATGAAGTTCAAATTTAATTGAAACCAAGTTTTGTCCAAAAATTAAAAACTTTGTGAATATGCTTGTCTCGCTTGAACTCCCTGTAGAAGTCTCAGCGTAAATTTTATTAAATTCGGTGGTTTTTCAGCGGTTTTTTTGTTATATCCTTGAATTATTATATTTTTTTTACTATATCTTTGAAGATGGAGTGTTGTTGGGCTCAGGATTCAAGTAAACCCATTATATACTCAATCAGATGCACATTAGGTGACTAGGAAGAACTTGTTCAACTTTGTTGAGCCAGTTAATAGCAAACATAGCTTCGCATCGTATGCATTGCAGCCTAAGGGTGAAAAGAAATGTTGGAATATGATCCAAAGTTTTGAAACCTTAGCTTACATAAGCTTTTAGAATATGTAAATAACCCCACGGAAGCATTTCTGAATAAAAAAAAACAGCCTGCTCACTCCTTTTCCTGACCTCATACCATATACCCACATATGCTATGCTTCACTGTCAGATTCAGATTTTTGTTATTAACAGGATCCTCTTCAAATTAGTTCATGCCTTTTAATGCCAAAGATGCCAAACCATTATCAGATAATAATGAATCGTCCCCATTTCTATACATAACAACACATTGTCCCGGAAATCCGGTTTTCTAGACTCTTTGATGGAAATTGATTACTAGAAAACAACAAATGACTTCGGGAAGCAGTTTTTTGTAATGTTATCATTCATTATTGAACTTTACATGGTTTTTTTTGGTTTTACATAAAAATGACGTATGTGACCGTTACACGTCCTTCACTGCGTCCTCGTCAAAAGTGTCCAGGGCGCACGGGGTGAACGATTTTGACCGATCAGATGATCTGAAACCAAAAACCCTTTAAAATTTATTGAAAATTTATTTTTCCCTTTGGCTATGGATAGACACGAGCTTTTTCAAAAATAAAAAAAATTCGTATAGTAATAAATTTTGAAAAAAAAAATTTTTTTGGCACTTTTTTTCTGCTATTCAAGGCTGTTAAAAATTTTTGGACAAGAATTTCAAAAAAAGCTCTCGTCTATCTGTTGCGACATGTTTTATGATAATAAAAATGTTTAGTATGACAAGATCGGTCAGGTAGATTTTCCGAAAACGTTCACCCCACCTTTAAAAAGACGACTTTTGGAAAAACACGTTTAAAGATTGACAACGTAGTACAAAACGAACCTACAAAATGCCCTGTCACTGCCAAACGAGCCCGTCCACAGTTAAATCCTTTTACCAGCGTATTCCTAACACTATTTAGATGAAAAAAATTAAAAAAAAAAAATCGATTTTTTGAAACTTACATAGTAAGACCCCCCTAAGAAAATGGTCAGATCGTAGTAACGAAGCAAAATTTTCTGGTTTTTTTTCAAGATTAAAGATGGCTTTTCGAAATGACGAATGTGCTCTCCAAAAAAGTTTCCCAAATTCATGAAATTTTTTGTCAATTTTGGAAAGTTTTAGTAAGATTTTCCCTTTTATCCATTTTTTATTTTTTTTCTGTTGGATTCTATTGCTTTCTATAAAATTTCAAGCACATATACGGTTCCAAACAATTTACAAGTCCGTTTACTGTTCAACGGAATACAAATTTTCCAAAAAAAAAAATAAAAAGTATAACTGGAAATTCCCGTTATTCGTTTTGTACGAAAGCTACCCACCAGGCATTTTTTGTTGCCAGCAATAAGAGAACGAGTCGCCCCCGGCAACAAATTGATCGCCGGTAATATCGCCAGCGTATCGATTTCGTATCACCAGCAGGGTTCGGACCTGGCAAATCCAAAATCGTAGTGACAGATACCAAAAAGCGTAGTGAAACCAAAATTTCCGTAGTGAATTTTCTATAAAATTTCAAGCACATATACGGTTCCAAACAATTTACAAGTCCGTTTACTGTTCAACGGAATACAAATTTTCCAAAAAAAAAAATAAAAAGTATAACTGGAAATTCCCGTTATTCGTTTTGTACGAAAGCTACCCACCAGGCATTTTTTGTTGCCAGCAATAAGAGAACGAGTCGCCCCCGGCAACAAATTGATCGCCGGTAATATCGCCAGCGTATCGATTTCGTATCACCAGCAGGGTTCGGACCTGGCAAATCCAAAATCGTAGTGACAGATACCAAAAAGCGTATTGAAACCAAAATTTCCGTAGTGAATTTTCTATAAAATTTCAAGCACATATACGGTTCCAAACAATTTACAAGTCCGTTTACTGTTCAACGGAATACAAATTTTCCAAAAAAAAAAATAAAAAGTATAACTGGAAATTCCCGTTATTCGTTTTGTACGAAAGCTACCCACCAGGCATTTTTTGTTGCCAGCAATAAGAGAACGAGTCGCCCCCGGCAACAAATTGATCGCCGGTAATATCGCCAGCGTATCGATTTCGTATCACCAGCAGGGTTCGGACCTGGCAAATCCAAAATCGTAGTGACAGATACCAAAAAGCGTAGTGAAACCAAAATTTCCGTAGTGAATTGTTGAATTTAGAAAAATCCAATTAAATTGACATCCATGAGTTCATTTGATATGGTAGTCTAGCTGAGAAAATATTCGCGAGTGAAAAAAACTTACAACAATTTACGTATTTCGGCAACCGGGATTATAAAATGTGCACATTTTCCCCACATTTTGCCTCGGAAAAAATCGAAGTAGATTGAGTTTCAATCGGAGTCGCGAAGCAGATTTTAAAATGTTGTGAAAACCGTAGCAGATTCACTACGATCGTAGCAAAGTCCGAACCCTGATCACCAGTCGTTCTAAAACGTCCGCCGAAAGCAACTCGCCGTGACGTGTCGTTTTTTTATCGCCTGGACGATTCTTTTTCATATCTAAATACATCATATTGTTTGGAAAATTATCAATTTATAAAATGTCAGTCAGTTTTGGTTGGGATGGAATTTCATTTGCATACAAATATTCAATGTTGCTCTCATTGTTTTGAGCTTGAATCAATGCTGTTGATCAATGAACCGTCGACGAATGAATACAAATTTTTTAAATGCGATTGATCGCCCTGACCCTGAAATACAAAATATATCAATTCGATATTTCAAAGTCCTGAAAAACAACGTGTTTTTGTGACATGTTGCTAATTTGTCGCTGCGGCAATAAATCGTCGAGTCGCCAATTTGTTGCCACTGATGATTGTAGCCTATTTCTCACATTTTGCTTGGTGGGTAGCTTAGAATAAGCTTATTCCGTTTTGTGAGTATATTGTCAATAAATACGAATACATGGAAAATTTTTATTTTAATTCATCTAAAACAGAGCAAAAAGTGCAGTTAAGGCATTTATAAATTATGTGAATAAGTTTTTATAAACATAGAACCGATTTTTTAAGTCAATATTAATCATAACATAATTTGGACTTGCCTGTACGCAAACTTATTCTGACTAGTGTATACTCTCCGCAAATTTTCTAATGCGACCAATTTTTTGTGTGCTTGCAGGTGCTGCCATCAAATGTTATGTCTGCAACAGTCACAAGGACGCCAATTGTGCGCTGGACATACCACCGGAAAATCTGCTCAAGGACTGCCAAGAGGACTACTCGACACGCGGCAAGGGCATTCCCACCTACTGTCGCAAAATCACACAAATCATTGAGTTCTCCGTGAACAACTGTGCGTATTAGTGCCGCTCTCTTCCCTTAACCTTAACCCATCAACCCTAACTTTGTCGCTCTTTTTCCCACTGCAGTACCGCCCGATAGCCGCGTCATACGCACCTGCGGCTTCCAGAATCAGACCTCGACCAACTACTGCTACCAGCGCGCCGGCTTCGGCGGTCGCCAGGTGGTGTGCTCCTGCGACACGGACAACTGCAACGGCGCTGGCGCGCTCCGACTCTCCATGGGCGCCATGTTGACTGCTGTCTGCGGTTGGGCTGCGTTTGCGCTGCTCAAGCGTCTGCTGGTTTAATTCGCCCGCTGAATGGTGTTCTTCGATTTTCTTATTCTTCTGTTATAAATTCGTCTATGAAAAATTCAATTCATATTATTTTTGTTTTGTTTTTGTATATTGTTGTTGTTGTTTTACGCTTTACTTTTGCTGCAGTTCAAATGTTCTCCCTGCACCATCCCAACAACTGCTCCTCTTTGCGTTTGAACGTTTCTCATTTCGTCGAATGTACAATGTTTACAAAGTTGTGAGACTATTTAATTTTAAGGCATTTTAAAAGTTACAAGCAGAGCAACGCAGCACGCAAGCGCAGCAGCGGCGAACCGTCAACTGTGGGCAATATTAGAGGCCATTTTGTTGCTTTACCGAGGTGAGCAGACGCTCAAAACGCAACGGCAATCTTAGAGTTAAACGTCTTTCTTTCGCTTTAGCTGCAGTCACAAAACTCACACAACAAGGAAGCCAAGCGCAGAAGTGAAGTGTACCCCTCCCTTCCGCTGAAAAGTGCGCACCCGCAACCTTTTAGCGTCAGCCGCGACAAACGCAGAAGTGAAGTGCAGCTGCGAAGCGATAACGCCAATTAAAATAAGCTAACGAAAAGTCAGTTTGAGTGAAGAATTGCACGATTCTGCAAAATCGTGCGGGAGCGTGGTCAACCGAAGGCAAAAGCTTTAATACAGCAAGTTCACATTTTTTGTAAATAATCAAAAATTAACGTTCACAAGCTAAATAAACTATAGCAATTTCCCATTTCCCACACCTCCCGTTTCGACAGTCCTTAAGCTAAATTAAATAGGCGGCGGAACAAATTTGATAATTTATATTTACACTAGACGACAATTTTGAGCGCGTAGCTTTTATTGTGAACTCTGTTAACAACGTCGCGGTTAGAGATGCAGAAAAGTAATATTAATAATATTAATAATGAAAATATACACAAATAGTTACCGATTAGATAACATCCACCACGATCGTCTAGAAGAAAGCATTTTCCAAATTTTAATCAAAACGATAGAAAAGTTAGAGCGAAATCGACACAGCGATTGCGCGCCCTGTAGTGTAGTGCAGTGTACCGCAGAGAGGGCCGCCAGCACTGTAGCTGCGCGGACTGTTTCGGTGTTTTTAGGGGAATTTCGAAGAGAGACATTTCGAAATTTTAAGTGCGCCAAGTGCCAAGACAGAAGCGAAAAGTATTTGGTGCGACACATTATGTCGTGAGTGCATTTTTTAACGACGATACTTTAGTTTTGAAAATAACGACACGTAATGAAGACAGCTAAAACCAAAAATTAATCGTAGACACTGGCGCAAGGAAATTGCACGCGGCAAGACGCGGTTTTGCGAACACCGGGCCGATGCCTGGACGTTTCGCGCGATTCCTTGTTAGGTTCTAATTGTAAGCTAAATTAAAAGATTCAACCAATAAATGACATACAAATTGCATAAATAAAGTTGAAATAAGGTTAAAATTCCAAATAAATATAAAACGAAAAAACGAACCAACAAAGCAAAACACTTTTAATTAACTTTGTAACAGGCTTTTCAGTAGTCAGGATGTGTGGCGAAAATTAATGGAAGTATGGTAAACTAGTGGAGCGGTAAGTATGCTGGCATAGGAGCATGACTTGAAGTGTATGCGGTGCAGATATTCCGTACTGCATTGGATTGAAAATACAGACAATTAAATTCTCACTTGAGACTGCATGCAAAACGTCCCGCAGCGTGAAAATGCAGTGCATCTGACGAGCGCAGCTGGTCAGCGGGCGCTCAACTATTCATTACAACTATTCCTATATGACAGAGGTTGTACAGATGAGATTGTTCATGTCTTAAGAGATATAATAACAACAACAATGTACAATGATGTACAGCGAAGGAAATACTCATAGTTAATTGGGTTCTTCGAACTGCACGTGCTGGCGTAAATTCCTCACAATCAAGAAATACATATAACCACAATAAACTATCACTCTCAACTGTCCGTTTCAGCTACAAAAAAGGTGCACACAGCTTTTCCAAATTTCCATTTCATCATTATTTTGTATTCACTTTCATCATTTTACATTACCGTAGCACATTTTTCATTGCCATTCGAAAGGAGAGCAGACAAACATATAAACAAAAAATGCAAAATAAATGTTTTGCATAAAATAATGCAAGAGTACAGTTTAAAATGCTTAAATCCATGCGCATAACATTCGGCAAGTCCTTTGTCTATCCGTCCACTATGCCTGCTGCTACGGATCCTCCATGACAGCGTCCGGTTCATTGCCGTGTCGCACACGCTTCAACGCAATATAGCATTTCTTGTTAGCGATTTCATGATAGCCCACAGGGCCCATTTCGCAGTCGGCGCAAATCAGAAACTTGCGATCATCCACTGTGTTTGAGAAGCCAATGTTCTCGAACTTAAACATGTCATCGATGCGCCAAAAATGGCACAGTTTCTCCGTCTCAATGGTTTCAGCATCCTTTGTGTGCTTCTGATGCATCAGCGGCAGCTCAACCTGCAAGGAACACAATTAGCAAATTTTTCATTTTGTGCAATGACAACGACAGCGTAAACGCCAACGCCAAAGGGGGCGGCGGCCTATTCCCGCACACTCACTTCGTGCTCCACGTATTCCCCCAACTGCGGCTTCAGTATCAATGAGTAGCAAAAGTTACATCGCACACTGTTCCTGTTCTTATCGTCCTCGATTTCCTCAGGCATGTGTGTTTCATCGGTCATTTTGCTACTGTATGTTTGTCTCTAATCAAAAATCTGTGCGTTCCACCTTTTAATTCAAAATATTAAAATTTTTTTAGAAAATATCAGCTGGGTAGCAAATTGAGAGCGCTGCCACTGTGCTACACAGAACCGGTAGACGAAGCATTCACAATGAGTGTGTAGTTCACAGTAATACTTGCCATATTTATGTTGCGAATCATCACTATAGTTTCGAATAAACTTTTAGAACTGATTACATTTTGAATCAAACAATATATGTGCACCGAATTTGAAATTTTTGTGCAGTAAACATTAACAATAAATCAATTATTTACATAGAAGTTTACTTTAGTTCTGCTTCTCCACGGCAATATTATTGAGGCGACAGATTTATAGATGTGTGAAAGAAGAATTCTGAATTTTAGTTCGGTTCGAGCCATTTGATTTTTATTTGACGTTTATTTATATTGAAAAATATTTTAAGCGATTTGTGATTTCGAATGATTTCCGAATCAATTTCAATTTTGAAAAATATAAATTAAAATAAATATAAATTATATTATAAACAATTGTTTTTGTTTAATAATTCCATATTTCAGAAAAATGACCATTAAATAATTCCCTCACTACGAGCCGAGTCTCTGCTACGAATACAACAATTCGAGCCGTCAATTTTCGTAAAACTTCCTCGTGGCTGGCAGCACTGTTCAAAATACATCACCGCAAGTTGCGACGCTAAATTTCTGCTTTTCAATTCTTTTTATTTTTTGCTACTATAATTTTAAGCTTTATTTAAACGTTTTTGTGTAAATAAACGTCCGTAGGTATATTTTTTGTAAATGTAGAGAGAGCGCATTGAAGTGATCAAAACCCCGACGAAAAAGTACACAAAGAAAACGGCAAAGTGCAACGAATATAGCAATTGAAAAGTGAACGAACAAATTCGGCGAGCTCAGCGCGGCGTCGGTTTCCTTTTCCTCTTGTGGCGGCAGCGGCGACCAGAAGAGGAAACAGCATTTTCGCAACGGACGCTTCCATCGTGCGACCATTTTGAAAAAGAAGATGAGCGAACAGCAAATGCGGACAACGAAACGGCAGCGTGAGTTTAAACCTTTTTTTCAGTGGAATGATGGAAAATTGTGGCGCCAACACGCACAATTCGACTATTCAGTGCATTTTGGCTGCGGGGTAGGCAATTGTTCCGTAGCAGCAACATCCGGCGGAAATGTGTTGCAACGGCCGAGGGTTCGCCGTCGCAGTACGGTAAGCCGTTGCCGTTGTTGTTGTCGTTGCCACTTTGCGGTCGTTTAATCTTGAAACAAAATTCGTAGAGCGCAGTAGGCAAGAAATTTCGATTTCTCATATATTCTTATGAAATAAAAAATAAGCAAAAAATTAGGAAATATAGAAAACGCAAAAAAAACCAGTACGCTGAGTAGCGGAAAGAGATTTTTGAACTGAGCATTTGACGACTTTTCGCAGCGCGCAAAATACTTGGCGTCAATTCGCAACAAGCGACGAGTGCGAACGCGGAGTTTGCGAACAACATTGCAACAGCAGCAGCTATTGGAGCAGCACCGCCACCACTGCCGCTAGCCCAGCAAGCATCAGCCACATTGCAGCAACAACAGGCACAAATTAGCAGCGCAGCAGCAACACTAGCCACGCCCACCGCACTGACACCTCAGCAGCAGCAACAAATGGAGCGGCTGCGTCTGGCCAACATGATGAACCAGGGTGAGTAGTTGCCATGCGTGTCCGCATGCTCCCAGCTAATTGCACGCACCAACCTCCCGCAGAAATGCACGCACTCTGGCCGTACGGCACTGCCACCTTCCTCTCGCCCATGTTGCCTGCGCCCAACATGGCGCTGCCGTACGCACTGGCCGGCACTCTGCCTTACGCGGCCGTGCCCATCTATCCGCCCTCCGCTGCCGCCGCCGCCGCCGCTGCCGGCCTACAGCAGCAGAATCCAAACGCACCGCAGCAGTGTAACAACAACATCTCACCCGTGTCGCAGTCATCCAACGCCACCATACCAGGCTCCGCCTCGTCGACGGCGTCCACCAGCAGCGGCACCTCGTCGGGTGCGCCGTCGCTGCGCTCGCAGGCCAACGATTCCAATAAGATCAACATTCAAATTGGACTGCAGTGCGTTAGCCAGAACGCGCCGATAAACTTCAACTCGATGAACGAGATCAACGCTTCGCTGGCCAAGGTGAATCTGCTGAACTTTTGCGGTGCCACAGCCGATAAGGAAACAAAAGGTGACTGACTGAAAAGTGCTTAGACGAATGGAATTCTAACGATTTTGTTATCTTTGCAGATTCTTCATCGCTGCGGAGCTCACCAATTCTTCTAAGTCCAGAGTAAGTAGCTCACTAATTTCCTTTCTTTTATTTACTTAAATTGGGAGTCCAAAAGTCGGTTCGGCGTCAATGGCGATTACGCCACGTTCACACCCACGTTCGAGCACACTTGAAAAGGTGTTTCAAATCAGAATGAGAAATCATGTTTCCGAAAATGTCGTATCATACGAACGAACATCGAAGGTAGATTTCATGGGTTTGAATCGAAATTCGGCGTACTGTTGTATATGTTAGTGGAAGCTGTTTGAATCGTAACGCATTCGGTTTGTTGTTACAGCGATCTGAATGGTAGCTCATCAACTGCCTGCGCTAGCAACGCCATTGGAAGTGGCGCCGGCGGTGATGCCACGAACGCCTCGAACTCGCCGTCCGGCGGCCCCAACGGTGCGGTCACCCTATCGCAGGCCAAGTTCAACGAGCTGACTCGCTTGGCCTTGCGCGGCAGTGAAATCGCCGAAAAACTAGCATACACCCACCGCAATCGGCCGTGCTTCAAGAAGATCGACAGTCTGTGCGCGCGCATGAAGCAGGACCTTATTCGACCGGACGGCGTGCTGCCCAACATCAATTCGCAGGGCATCGCCTGGGCTGTGAAGGATTTCATTTTCGTCTTTACGCGCGTCATCAATGCATGGATCATTATAAAAGGTTATGTGTACAACACGCCCGAGGGACTCAACAAGGTAAAGGCCGCGCTGAGTCCGGACTTTGCGGCCAGCTTCGCTGCCTGGCAGGATACCACTATGGACTTTGTTGAGAACCTCATTAAGTCGTTTGTGAATCTGGACAATTTGGTGCAGTCGCAGAAAAACGTTTATCAGAAGTCGGAGAGCAACGGCGCACGCACTGCCGCCAGCACCACGCCCATCAAGTTATTGCAGCCGGTCAACTCGCTGCTGGACGATTCGTTCGATTTTCTCAACACTTCCACAGAAAAGTCGCAGCAGAGCGCGCTGAACAAGAACTATCTGTACACAATGGTCGAGGACTCGGAGGGCAGTCAACGCCAGGCTACGGTCAATGGAACCTACTTCAAGACGGGCACCTACAATCCGATAAAGAAGGACTCACTGCTAGTGGACCAGCCGAACACCACAGCGGCTACGTCCACCGCAACCACTCCCACTGCCGCCCAGCATCTTTTGGCCACCAACAGCCCCCTGGAACAGTACTTTGACGAACAAATGTCCGAGTTCTGGTCACCAGCTGACGTGGACACGGCTGCGGCCGCCGAATATTTGAAGATCAAAGAGAAAATTCCGCCGAACTGGCTCAACTACGACATACGTGTGCTGGAACAGAACCTATCGGAATTTTCCAACGACTACGACCCGAATGCACCGCCACGTCCACTCGGCAAAGACTTGATTGACAAGCTGAACGTGATGATTGAGCGACTGATGGCCATGAAGAACGCCGACCTCTTCTTCAAGCTTCAATTCACTAAAAATTATGTAGGTGAAGGTGCGTGAGAATGGTGCAAAATAATTGAACTGATTTGTTGCTTTCTGTACTTGCAGTTTCCCGAATTCATTGCCAAACACAAACACGATTTTATGGACGTGCGCTCCATCATACTGAAGTGTCAGGTGGGCGGGTATCAGCATATTTTCGAGGTGGTGCACGACGTCAAGAAGATTGTGCACACCGGCAAGGAGTACTTGAAGGTAAGTGAGGGCAGTCGGGCCAGAATCAGCCTTTAACTAAAGACTTGTAATCTGTCCGATCTAGCTGAATGTGGATGCCAAATTACAAAAATCCATCAGCGCCTTCGAGGGCGAATTCAACAAATTACTCAGTGAACCTCCGTTCGAGAACTACCAGTTCGATCATATCACCGGCGAGCCGAAGGAAGTGCTCTACAACTGCCGCAGCAAATAGAGCCGCTGCGGCTGGCAGTTGCCAGTTGCGCCTCGGCAGTCATCAGCAATGCTAGTCACCAGTACAACAACAGTCGTCCGCATGTTATGGCCGTCTTCCACCCAAGAGGAGTGGGCCTAGAACCACACCAACAACAATAGCGATTCAAATGCTGCTGCATGGAAATGGCCTGTAGAAATGGAAACTATTCGCCATTTCGCTTTTGTTTCGATTGATTTTTATTATTAGCTTTTCCGATTAGTAAGAGAGCTGACATGCATGTAGGATGCTTGCCTGCGCTCGGTGCCTACAAGTATGCCAAGTATTGCCCCACATGCACTCAAAGCGCAAACGCTTAAATACTACCTCACTGAATGCACTAAATGGAAATTTTTGGAATTTACACTTAGAGCATGATGCGGCCGCGTGCCGCTCAGATCGTACTTACCTGGGTTTGTTTTTGTGTGTGTGTAAGTGGGGGGTGTGTGTGCATTGTTAAAATTTTTAATATTCTGCAATTGACAATTGTGTCGGTGTGTATGTCTGTGTTTGTTTTGTATTGCTTTGTGTGGGTGTTTAACTTTTAACAATTTCCTTTATTTCCATATAAATTAAGCTTTAGATTTGTAAAATTAAACAAAGTATAGTAATTTTAATGTACATTATAAGCTTTTAAATTGTTACATGAAAAAGATCAAATTGAACAATGAAAGTATGAGTAACTCAGCAACACAAAAGCAACTGAATGAATGACATGAGCACAACAACGCATCGCAATTCTTAGATTATTGGGCAGATTTCAAATGAACATTGCAATTTGAAAAGCCAACAAAATGTAAACTTTGAAATTGAAATTGTAAGCGTGCCACGCATGCGACTAATGTTCAAAATTTGCCATAACGCTATAGCTTAAGTATTTATTGACTTGACACACTCGCATGCGCCCCCAAAATTTGCACTTAAAGTACAACATTTCGACTCTGCCTCGGTTTTCTGCTCGTCTACATAGTTGGAAATGTGCGTGCATGCGAATGTGCTAATAGTGATTTCCCTCCCCCCCCCCCCCAATAATTCTTTCACATATTGTAATCACAAAACGACAAGCGAAGATTGTTGGTGCAGTGAACTTGAAAGGAACATGCACCCGCGTGTGATCATCGCCTTGCAAGTTAATTTGTATGTATGTGTGTTATATGAAAAATATGTGCGTGTGTACTTTGTTTCTATTTTTCTCTTATCCAACCACTATGGCCTATGATACTAAGTCTTGTTGTAACACTTTTGTGATAACGCCTTGAGGTATTGTTAGAAATAATAAATAATACAATCTGTTTTGATCTTTGTAATGCGAGGCATTTCAAAAGTACTGAAGTTTATGAAGTATCTCATGGATACGCATGAACGCCATCCTACGTAGAGCTTAAGCGTTCCTAAGATGAATTAAAAACATTGTAGCGCATACCAAACGACTGAATAAATCTAGTTATATTCCAACAAATATTGTTTCTATATACAAAAGCCGGGGCGTTCACATTTTCGCTTAGTCGCCGCTGCAAAAGTCAGCGACACTGATGTGCTGCGCCCGCAGCATGTCATGGAAGAGCGACTGTGGGTCGCGGGCCAGCGTCTGCGGTGTGCCCTGCTCCTTGATCTCGCCCTGCTCCAGCACCATGATGCGGTCCATGGTCTGCAGGCCGCGCAGGCGGTGCGCTATGAACAGCACCGTCGAGCTCTTGAACGAGTTGCGGAGCGCCTGGTGCATGGCAACGGCAGACTCGTCGTCCAGATTCGACGTGCCCTCGTCGATGCAGACCACTTTGGCGTTCTTGAGCAGTGCACGCGCCAGACATAGCAGCTGACGCTGGCCGGCCGACAGATTTGTGCCACCCTTTTCTATGTGGCCATCCAGACCACCGAGGGATTGCACCAGCAATGTGGCCGCATGGCAGTTTGTCATTGCATGCCAAATTTCCGAGTCGTAATGGCTGTGCCGGGGATCCAAATTCTCACGAACAGTGCCTAAAAGTGCAGTATGAAATCATATCGCTGCAGCCAGCTGGTGCCGCCCAACTCACCTTCGAAGAGAAACGGCTCCTGCGGTATG
Source organism: Melieria omissa (assembly GCA_963971225.1). Classification (NCBI taxonomy): domain Eukaryota; kingdom Metazoa; phylum Arthropoda; class Insecta; order Diptera; family Ulidiidae; genus Melieria; species Melieria omissa. The sequence continues at coordinate 152,587,796 of OZ020267.1, forward strand.
ACGCCCAGACGAGCTCTCAGTATTTTCAACGCCAGCGTCTTCAAGTTGACACTGTCCAGCGTGATCTCGCCGCCTTTCAGCGGCGCCACGCGCATCAGCGCCGACACCAACGACGTCTTGCCTGCGCCGGTGCGCCCCACAATGCCGATTCGCTCGAACGCCTCCGTTTTGAAATTGATATTTTGCAGCGATGGCTGCAGGTGCTCGCGATAGCGCAGCTCCACGTTGTTGAACTTCAGTGCACCTTGTGTGGGCCAGCCGAAAGGCGGATCAGCCGTGCCGTCTGCATTCTGCTCGCCCTCCAACTGTAGATACTGCTGCACTCGCTCCACCGCAATGAATTCCTGCTCCGTCTCGGCGACGGCGTTCAGCACGCCGCCCAACAGGCCCGTAATCGAGAGTGCATACGAGATGGCCAGGCCTACTAAGCCCGGATTGGTGGTGTGCGCCGAAGTCACAGCAGCCAGCAAACCAGCGCCACCCACAAGCACTGCGCCGAGCAGCTGCAGTCGAAAACCGAGCCACTGCTGTGCGGCAGCGGCGGTCAGTTGGGCTTTTATGCTCTCCTCAAGTTTGGCATGAAAGTCGCGCTGGAACCGCGCACTCGCGCGCATTGTGCGTATGGTCACCAGACCCTGCAGGGTCTCGGTGAAATGTGTGTAAAGCGGCGAGAGCGCATTGCTGGACAGCCGCTTGATGTCGCGCGAGGCGTGGCGGTAACGGTATTGTAAGTTCAGATAAATCGGCACCATGGGAATGACAAACAGTCCCAGCCAAGGCATGGCGTACAGACTGATGCAAAGAGCTCCTGCAACAACAATTGGACCATTTTTTACATGCGTTCTCAGTGCGAAGGGGACAAGACTCACCGGCCAAACCGACAATTTGCGCCAGCAAAATGTTGAGAATAAATGGCAGCGAATCATCGATGGTGTAGGTGTCCGAGGAGAAACGGTTCAGTATTCGGCCCACAGACGTGACATCGAAAAAGCTGAATTTGGTCTGGAAGTGAACAGTGAAGTGAAAAGTTGATCATTGCTCAGCCCAGTGTGTCAGCCACTTACAAACATGACTCTATTCAGCAGCAGATCGTGTATGAATTTCGCTGCTTTTATGCCCGCAAAGGCGAAGAGAAACGCACGCGCCATAGTGACGAGCGAGTTGACAACCGCCAGCGAGGCAAATATGCTCAGGTAATAGCTGGTGGTGTGCGGGGACGGCATTGTACTGTTGCCGTCATCGGGCACTGCTCGCGGGACGAGGTGATCCAGCGATGTTGCTGTTCTGTTCGGATCCAGGGTGGTGGCGGTGACCCAGTGCGCCAGCCAGGCGTCGTACAAGTTGCGCGACAGCTGCATCAAGAGCACAAACAGCAGCACTGTAAGTGCCAAAGGAGTAGATACGGCCCGCCAATAACAACCAATCACATTCAGCGAGACGTTCCCGAATTCGCGCGACTCCTTTAATTTGATTTTCGATTAAAAAAGTTGATGCAGTAGATCTTTTCGAAACTCACTTCCAGCATGATGCTGTCGATACTCTTCGTTTCGTCAGAATCATGCAAATCATCCAAATCGATTGAGCCTTTGCGCGGATTGTCATCAAACTCCTCAACTCCTTCGGCCTCGACATCCAGACTGAAGTCAATGCCCTCCGACATATAATGACTGGGCGACACTTTGCCGTCTTCCACGTGCAAAATCTAAGCAGAAAAAGACATCAAAACCTAAAACTCAGTCATTTTACAATCGATAGCAAACCTGGTTGGCGTGATAGTACAATGAGACGTTACGCGTCACCACAATGCGAGTCTTCTCCTTCAACAAGCCCAGAATGCAATGCTTGATAATGTGACGTGCCACATGCGCATCGATCGAAGCCAAAATATCGTCCAGCAGATAAACTGGAAACAAATTAGGTTTTGGCATGCAAAGCAACTTGCATCGGGTTTCTTACTTTTTTTGTCCTGGTACACCGCTCTCGCGAGCGCAACACGTGCTCGCTGTCCTCCCGACAATGTGCGTCCATTTTCACCAATACCCACCAAGTCCCCGCCCAACGTCTCGAGGTCTTCGTTGAGCGCGCAGGCATGCAAAACCGTCTTGTACCACTGCTCGTCGAAGACGCCGCCCCAGACAATGTTGTCGCGTATGGTGCCACGTTGCAGCCACGGCGACTGCGGCACATAGCCAAAGCCTGCGAAGAAATAAAAAGCGAATTAATACAATTCTCAGCCCATTGAGCAGCAGAGCAGTACAAACCCGAGGTAAGGTCGTGCACGCAGACGTTGCCCGATATGCAGTTGAGGCCGGCTACGATGGCATCAATGAAAGCGCTCTTGCCGCCGCCCACCGGACCTTCAAGGCACACAAGATCCCCCTGCACGAAGTTGAGAAAAAGCGTCCGTTAAGTGCTCCGAGTGGAAAACCAAAAATTGTATTTTTTTATTCACCTTCTTCACCGTCAGATCGACGTCCACCAGGCGGAAAGTGTGCTGTGTCTCTGCATTCGCGTTTATGCCGTCGTGCTCGAAGTTGGCGGCCTTCATTTCCAGGACAATCGGCTTCTCGTACAGCTTGGGCGAGCTGCCGGAGCTGGTCGTTTTCATTATGGGATTGTAATAGGAGGAAAAGTCCAAGTTCGGCAGCTGCAATTCGAAATCAAAGTTACATGGCTTTAGTTAAAATTTTAATTTCATTCAGTTTCGCACTGACATCGATCAACTCCTGCACGCGCTTCACCGATATCCACGCCTCAATCAGGCCATTCAGCACCCACGGAAACGCGTTTAACGGCCCAATCAGCATATTCAGCAGCGCCACGCTCGTGTACGTGGTCGCTGCCACTAGCGGATTGCCCATCAGCACCGACACGCCAAACGTCAACAGACACATCAGCACCGGCGTGGTGGCCCAAAAGTACACGCACAGCGCGTCCAGATACTTGCGTTTCGATAGAAATTTCACTTCTTCCCGACGGAACGCGCGAATCTTCTCTATGAAGACATCTTCCCAGGCGTGCAGTTTTATCTGCTTGGCGCCGCTGAGCGTCTCGCTGGTCGCCGACAAACGAAGGTCCTTGGCCGACATCAAGCCCTGCGAATAAAGCCCGATGCGTTGCGCCAGCCATCGATTGATGGGTATGAGCGCAGCGGCAAACGCTACGCCGGCAATGAAGGCGGCGCCCAGCTGCGTGTACAACAGGTAGAGTGTGGTGAATAGCTGCAACGAGATGATTAATGGCCTAGAATCGGCAGTAGATCTTCTTCATCTCTCATCAGGCACGCACCTGAAATGGTATGCTCCAGAATGAGTGGAAACTGATGCAAGAATTGACAATGCGATCAGTGTCAGTGGACATAAGATTCAGAATTTCTGGCTTGGCATCTTTGAGGCCGCGCGCTTCGAGGGCCTTGCGATAAATGGCGCTCACAAGGCCGATGCGCATCTTCATGCCAATCATGGACATGCGCCACTGGAAGTGCGTCGAGCACAAGGCCGCTGCAAGAGACAATTTTTTCACATAAATTACAATATCGGAACTCTGCACTTGACGTGGCATAAATTACAAATCAGTGTGGTGCCGAATAAGCCCAGTGCGTACAGATACGGCTTGGCGTTGATTTCCGAGTCCTTGCTTGCCGCCTGACTCAGCAAACCACCTAGCAGCAGTGGCCCACCAAACCCGGCAATGTCGGCAATGAAACGCAATATGCCGATCAGGTAGAACTCGCGACCGAACGCTTTGTGCAGCGCCCTGAAGAGCGTCTTCGATTGCGAAATGCAAAGCTGCACGCGTTCACTCAATCGTCCGATGTTCAAGGCATCGGGCAGATCGAACAGGTCTTCGATTTTCTTCAGCGCACCGGCGACGCCTTTTGCTATCAATGGCCCCGCCCACCCGAAGGTGAAGCGCGACATCCAACCAGCCTCGTCCTGTGCATGTCCCAGATGCGCTTCATTGAGATCAAAGTGGAAGTACGTGTAACGATTGCCGAGCAACGCCTCGTCTTCCTGTCCAATCATTTCAAGTCATAATGAAAACAATGCTCACGATAAATCGGCAATTGAACACCTCACCCTGGCTGTCTGCAACGTAAGGGCCACTGAACTGCCCTTCGGAATCAGCGTCACCGCGTACAGCATATCGAAGAGCAGCGTGACCAGGCTCCAGGGCCACCACTCAAAGCTGCGACTCGTGTTTAGCCACACCGCATCTAGCACGAACACCGCCAGCCAAGCGACATTCATACCCAATGTGCCTCGGTGACTCAACCCGCCGTACCGGCGATTGGTCAGCAAGTAACCTAAAGCAACACAGTGCAATTACGTTGTGATTTCGATAAAAGATAAACGAGTTTAGTCGGTCGGTCTACGCACCCACGTGCACTGTCCACATTACACCTTCTGTGCACACGACCAGCACATCCACCGGATACAACGCCACGCCCGTTTGATGGAAGACGAAAATCTTCCAAGCGGGCAGCAGCGCCAACACCAGCGAGACCACAATGCGCACGTATATCAGACGCAGCTGCAGCGGATCGCGCCGCACGGCACGCGTATATAAGCCGCCGTTATACGCCGATATGATAGCGAATATGGTGTAGAGCGGTATTTGGAGCACGATTTCTTGGAAGCATGGCAGCAGGCTGTTGGAATCACCGGCGAATGGCTCAAGGCCAGTGGAACAGAATTCTGTCCAGTTCCATTGGACGTTGCCGTCCAAGTCGTCGAACATGCTGTTCCTCCACTGCTTTATTCCGGAAGATACTGCAACGAATTATTAGCTGCAATGTGACTGTAAAAAAGAGAAAGAAGGCGTGTCAATAAAAGATGCTAACGATTCAATGCAACTGTGAAACATACCCGCACAATTTACAGCGAATTCTGCGAAATCATCTGGCTGCAGACTTTCTTAGTAGCTAAACGTAGGTTTACAATTGCAAAAATTCCAAAACTACAATGCTGCAATATTTGTGAAATCGTCGATCAAAACAACTATATTGCAATATCCCAATACGAACTTGTGCGGCTTCGCTTCATTCGTGTAGTCAGGCCAGCAGACAAAATAGTAGATAACGATTCCCTCATAAACATGCGTTGGTCTGGAAGCAGGCTGAAAATTTTATTTCTATTACTATTTTGCAATTTTCAAATCGATACACGCCCGCACAATCTTCGGAAGCCGATAATAAATAACACAAAAGTGACTAATGACAAAAAACTGATTGCGAAGAACAGCTGTGCCGGAGCCAAAACGCCAGAAATCCCCTTCTCTGACGATTTCGTTTGTTTACGCTTTTTCTATTTAACATCAGTGCTGCCACAGTGGAAGAGAACTTTCTATGGAAACAACTCGACACGAATTGAAAATTTAAATACAAACTGAAAAGTATGGAATTTCTCCCTACCATCATGGGTCTTGGGCTCATACTTTGTAATGGGAGATGTTGTAAGAAAATAATTTTACCCACAGATATTTGCACATGATTGCTTATACCACAGAATAAACAGTATACAGAATGCGTATGTCGACCAGCGAAACAATCTGAATATCTGGTGCGGGCCGAAAGCAGCAGAAGGGAAGATAACAGAGTTGGTTGAACAGAACTTCTGTCTCTGTTAATTTCTCGTGCGACAATGAGCTCGTTATTGTAATTTCGTTAAGTGCCGAGTGGCACTGTTTATTCTGTGCTTATACTCAATTGTCTCCATCTGGCTCCACTATTGGAGGACAGTGAAGAACAGCTGCAATTTCTGACGCTCTTCGGGGGATTTCTGATGCTTTCCGAAAAGTCAGCGCCAACCAAAATCTCTGCGAATGAAACGATACACATTGACCGGAAACCGGAAACGGAACACAATCCTCCTACTTTGGACCGGTGGTGGTTAACAGCCAATCCGAGTATTTGAAACTTATGGTTTTTTTTTTTTGTAGACAGTAGTTCAACAACAGCTTTCGTTCTGATTCCCAAGGGAACTAAATTAATTTGGCTTGCTGATTCCTATCATTGCAGTTGCTGTCAGGGTGTTCTGACTGAAAGAAAATTTTGTATCTTATACCGAACCCTGTGCTCGTTTTCATCATGGCTCGTTTTGAATAGCGAACTGATTTGAAAATGGAAGTACTACGCTATTTAACGCTATTGGTGCTTTTGCTGATGGCGAGCTCTTTGGTAATCGGAGTCACGCAGCGTAAACAAAAGGTAAGACAGCAACTTCTGCTGTCCATGATGCACCCAACTTAAAAATGAGCTCGTTTATTTATTTTGTGTAATCATAGCCGAAGCTCTCACTTTCTGATAAAGTACAAAACCTGCTAGAGTTGAGCGCCAAGACGCCGATGATTCAGTTCAATGGGAGCATATTTCGCGAGTATGTAAAGAAACAACCGCGCAACTACTCAGTGGTTTTGCTGTTTACCGCACTGGCGCCCACGCGCGACTGTCTCGTCTGTTGGAAAATCTATGAGGAGTTCGCCATTTTGGCGAATTCGTATCTGTACTCGCCACATCCTACCAACGGACTATTCTTTGGTTTTGTCGACTACGACCAAGACCCTGTCGTATTTCATATAACGAATGTAAACACGGCCCCTAACATCATTCACTTTCCCGCCGAGCACAGACCTAAACAGGCCGACATTCTGACCGTAATTTACAAGGCTTTCGATGCAGAAGCAATTGCGCAATTCGTGGTGCAACGCACTGGCGTCAAGATACCCATTGTCCACCCACTCAATATTTCGACCATAGCCATGGTCGTTGGTTCAGTGGTTCTGGTCGGCGGCTTTCTCTACGTATGTAGAAACAACTTGAAGTTCCTGTATAATACGCGACTGTGGGGCGCTGTGGCTGTGATCTTTGTCCTCGTCATGAGCAGCGGTCATATGTATAATCACATAAGAAACGCGCCGTTTGTGAAGAGCACAGGCGGACGCACGCTCTACATTAGCCGCACTACCGACGAGCAACTGGGCTTCGAGAGTTTCGCCGTAATGTGTCTTTGTAAGCAGTAAAATTCATGGCAGAAATTTGCCGTGTGAGAGACGTTTTCATGTGCCACTCTATTGCAGATGCTGTGTTCGCGCTTAGTATGATCATGTTGACAGAATCCACAACACAAACGGAAAAACGAAAAGCGTACGCTATGACCCTGATAGGCCTGGGAATGAGTTACATATCCCTCGTTGTGATCCTGTCGATGCTGGGCACGCATTCGAAACGATACCCATTCAGGTATAATCAAGCATGGCTAGTCAGCTTCTACAAATTTATAAATTTTCCCGTTGGCCTTTTCAGTCTATTCTATCTTTGATACAAATCAACAGTAAATTGAAGATGCAAGTACAAGAAACTTTTCGAAATTCGAAATCTGTAAATATGTAGTTTCTTGCTTGGTTGCTTTGAAAAATACTTATGTAAAATATAGTACGTATGTATGCATGGTTAGTTGTATGGATTAGTTGTTGATTGAAAGACCAAGGAAGAAGTAGATGAAGTGAACAAAGCATTAAAACTGGAACAATCTTAAGACTTTAAACCCAAACATATTTTTGCATATGGACCAAATCCATGGCCCTAATCAGCAGTCGACGTAATTTTCTCTTGTTGCACCTGAGCAGCGGCACATCACAGTAGTTAACAAACAGCGGTCGCACGGATTTCTATCATTGATGTTGCTGTCAGCTTGACAGGACCGAACCTTGTGCACATTTTGTAAAAACGCTTTTAGCGAACTGATTTCAGAATGAACAATTTGCGGTTGCTGGTGATCTTGCTGACGGCAACCTGTTTCGTCGTCGACGCTGTGCCGCGTAAGCAAAAGGTAAGGAAGCCACTGCTACTGTGCGTCCGAACGAACTACTTCGCTTATCTATTTTCTGTAACCGCAGCCAAGGCTTTCGCTCTCAGAAAAAGTTCAGAACCTACAGATTATAAGTGCTAAGAGACCATTGCTCCGCTTCAACGGACAGAAATTCCGCGAATATGTCAAGTATCCGCCGCGCAACTACTCGATGATCATAATGCTAGGCGCCCTGTCACCGTCGCACCAGTGCCAAATCTGTCGGGAAGCTTACGACGAGTTCGCCATTGTAGCCAACTCGTACCATCGCTCACACCCCGTTGCGAATAAGCTGTTTTTCGCCTTTGTCGATTACGATGACAGCTTCGATGTGTTCCGCATGCTGAAGGTGAATGCAGCGCCCGTATTTATACACTTCCCCGCCAAGGGCAAACCCAAGGGGTCCGACACGATGCCTTTGCCTAACGTTGGCTTCGGTGCAGAGGCGATCGCCAAGTTCGTGTCTGAGCGCACCGATGTAAAGATACGCGTCATCCGCCCGCCCGACCATTCAGCCATGGCCGCCATAGTCACAATTGTGGCGCTGGTAGGCGGCTATCTCTACATACGTCGCAACAATTTGGACTTCCTGTACAGCAAGCAAGTTTGGGGCGCTCTGGCGATAACCTTTTCGCTGGTCATAACGAGTGGTCACATGTACAACCGCATAAAGGACATTCCGTTGTTGGGCAGAGGCGAGAATGGACGAGTGGTCTTCATGCACAGCAACACAAACAACCAAGTGGCCCTCGAAAGCTTCATAATGCTGCTCCTATGTAAGTATTGAGCGGCAATATGCGTTCAGGATGCGCGGGCATTGGTAGGCGTGGCAGGACGTACATTGTTTATTGTTGCAGATGGAATGTTTGCTGCCAGCATGATCCTCTTCACGGATTCTGCAGTGGAAACAGATAATCGGAAAGCGTACATGATGGTTGTTGTGGGCCTCGGCCTGATCAATATTTCCTATTCGTTGATACTGCTGATGGTGCGCACCAAGTGGAAACCATACCCCTTCAGGTGAGTGTGTTTTCTAGTTTCATTAGAAAAACTTCCACTGTGTACTTTCTAATTTGCTTTCAGCTTCTTATTCAATTAAAAGTATGAATTGGTGCCATTGGAATCCATTAACTGTTTTCGCTAAACTTAAGAAACGTTACAACAACATTGTGTTTAAATACTTGAAATAAATGGCAAACATGCATTAAAAAAAGGAAAGTGAATGTTTATAAATGTTTTCAACACTTATAAGACGGAATGAGATATCGCCATATTTTGGTTTAACTGACATTTTTGATTAGAGCTTTGAGACGAAAGCTGTGCCCTTCAGAGAAACGCGACTTTGTGCCACCCTGTACGAATTGTTTGGCCAGCTGTATCCAAGAGGATTGGCATCACTCGTCATCAGGACTGTTTGTGGCAGAAGTCAAATTAATTCCAAAATTGCGTCCTCGCATTTGTGAAAAAGAACTGTCCGCGAAAAATAAAAGAAGCTAGTGGAGCTGTCATGACAGCAGACAGTGGCGACCCAGATATTGCTGCAAATGGTGGCACGAGCGCCGCGGCACAAGTGGCAGCGCCATCGGATGTGCCCGCTGAAATTGTGGAAATCTTTGAATTTCTAAGCCACAACAACACAATCATCTTCAAATCACAGCAAATTGACGACCCGGAGTTGCAGCGCGGTGAAAAAGTGCAAATCGCACGGGACATTTTCGGACGAAATCGGCAAACGTTTCTGATGCGTTTTGGACCATACCTGGACGAGCAGCATCTGGCGGCCTTTGCGCGCTGGGCCATAGACGATGCAGCCGTGCCGCTAACGTCGGAGGAGCACTACGAGGAAATGCAACTGCTGCTGCACTCTTACTACAACAAGCTGCACACACGCAAACAAGACGTCAAGAATCGGCGCTACGCAGCCATGCAGAAGTTGATCGAGGAGGGCGAGTACTTCAGCGAGCAAGAAATGATGAAGCGAGCTCCCGAGTTGTATCAGGAGTTGGTGGGGCGCTATCTAAGCGAGGCGGAGAAAAAGCAACGCGATGGGTACGACGTTCGGAACACCACTTTCTCGGGCATACTGATGCACACCATGGAGCAGCAGCAGATGCAGGATGTGCTAAAGCAAGCGGATAGAGAAAATACGAAATGCAAACGCCTGTTGCAAGCTAAAAACAATGTAGAAAACGATAGTGACTTTGATGAAGATGATAGTGATGGAATATCTCAAAGCTCGAGCAGCGATAGCAGCGCACCAAAGGCAGCAAAGTCAATGACCTGCGGAGATGATGAAGTGCCCGCCTCTTTTCGCCAGCAGTGGGGTAATTTCGACAATGAGCCAGTAGCGTGCTCGAGTAGTCGACCAACGCGCACAAAACCGCAAGCTAAGCAAAGGCTGGGAATGATCCGAAACGGAAAAGAGAACAATGCGGCTGTCTTCATCACGGCCGGCGAACGAGATCTGCTGCGGCAGGAGTTCTTGGGCATTATGCACGAGCAATTTTTATCGGGCAACGATTCGGACTTCGATTACACGCAAGTGGACGACAATTCGCAACTGGACGACCTGAGCCAACTGAATCAGGACAAAGAGGATGCGTATTTCGAAGAGAGTGACGGCGATGGCGAAAGTGATATAGTTGATGTACAAGATACAATTGGCAAGGACACGGACGAGTCGGAGGATGAACTTGATTTGTACATGAGCCATTTGAACCAGCATCACAGCCTGCAAACCAATCAGTTGTAAATAAATCGATCTCTGTGGCAAATATAGAAGGGAAACATTTGCACTGCAGCAGAGAACTGGCGTATAGAAACGCGGGAGTTGAGGTATTAGAGTGTCGTGTTAGTTCCGTCTGTAGCTGGGCTACTGTGGGCCAAAGCCCACAAAGGAGTTGAGATAAAACAGCATGAGTAGGCTAATTGCTGCGTTGTGCTTTTATTAAATTAAATTACAATAAACTTAAGTTGCTCCAAACGCTAAAATGGTTTACGTATACTTAAAAAAATTATAAAAATATTATAAACGATTATGAAGTTGAGTGAGCCCACGCAATGAAGTCGAATTCAAGAACGCGGGTAATGCAACAGTGGATAGGAAAGCGAGATGAGTCACGAGATCGCTTTTACTATCGATTTCCTTTGTGTAGCATTTATCCGTTTTCGGCAGATTTTAATCGGACCAATATTTATCTAGGTCTGCCACGGCCCCGTGGAAAGCCACGACCGCGACCACGTATGACTTTGCTATTGGCCGGTGGACTCTTCGGACGCAATGACTCGATACGACTGGTGCAACCCGTGGCCGGCGCCTCGGCAAAATACGTCTGATACAGCTCTGCGTTGAAATTGGAGTTGGTCAGTTCGGGTCCAACAGTTAGCCAGCCCGGGCGTATGCTCGAGTCGCGCCCGAACAAGTGCATGCGTCTGCGTCCCAGGCAGAAGTGCTCAATGATGTGAAATATTTCGATGGGCTTCTCAAAGCTGCCAAACTCCTCCTCCTCCGAAATGATTAGGTCGATGTCTACGTTGGCGTGTATGAAGTCGCCATCGGTGGAGCGCCGCACGGTGCCCTTGATACCCATCAAACAGTGCTCCTTGGTACGCTGGAAAACGGCCTTTGGCTCCAGCTGCTTCGAGTGACCTGGTTTGTTAATGTTGGTGCGTATCCAGCAAATGTCCTCGCATCGACGAAACCCCCACTTCTTCAGGCAATTGCGGCCCATATCCAGTCCCTCTGAAGAGCCGCACCACAAAAAAACGAATGACCGATGTGCGGCTACCTCACCCACGTCCAGATCTGCGGAAACAAAACTTCATTAATCGGTTGAATGTTGGTCAGTTATTTGACTTGACGCACTCAGGATCTCATCCCAGTTCCAGAACACGCGTGGCGCCCCACCCACGGTGGCCACCGACGGCGCCGCCCTGGCGTACTCCTCTAGTGGCGGCTCAATTAGTATCACATCGAACTTGGAGCCAAGCGTTTTTAGGTCAAGCGCTTTCAGATCGGCCTTCAAGTACATAGGTGCCGAGGCCGTGTCCTGTATCAGCTTGTCCTTGAGGCGTATGAGCTCACGCAGCTTCGGGTACTCCTCGAAGCGATCGGCCAAACCGACATCGCGTATGAAATTCTGCGGACGCTGCCCAGTGTCCACAAAGTGCTGGCAATAGTCGTTGTGCGGATTCGAGGATTGCGTGCCCTGTGCGAAATGCAAAGCTTTAAAACCCACATAACAAAATGCAATGCGCAATGCCACCTTGAGGAACGTTGACGAGTCTCGATAGATGATTTCGCCCGGCGTCTTCTTGCCGCCGCTAACGCTGTCATCATCACGACTGCCGCCACCACCGGTTCGCTGGCCGCCATACCCCGATATACTGCTTCCGGCACCATTGTTAAGCTCATCTGCAGTGCCCAATACAATTTTCAGTTCATCGACGCTCGACAGGCCCAACTGCGAAAACACAACCAAGTTTAGCAACCCGCTGCACCGTTTCCTAACACCGACTTACTGTCTGCGCCAGCAATTGTTTGCGCTTACGAGAGCGCTCCTGAGATATCTTCAAGATGTCGCTCATTGTACCGCGGACTTTCGTTTTATGGAGTCTTTGATTTATTCACTTAACACCTCTAAATATTCAGCATTGCTGGAATTATCCCTTCCAACTTGCCCGTGGCTGGCTTTGGCGTTCTGTGGGGTCTGGATACAAATCGTGAATTGTTCAGCACTGAGCATTCACAATGAAGCCCACAAAGTGACATTTCATGCAGCTGTCAGTTGTGGCTCGGTTTCTGCTTCTGCCACTGCGATTACAGTCAGGTGTTGAAACTGACGGAAATTCTTGAATTTCGTAAATTTTCTGTGATTATTTTGGAAAACGCGAATATAAGCCAATAATTCGATTCGAAGATGCGAGTGCTGCGGAATACAATGTTGTTGGCGCTGATGGTGGTGGCCGGCTTTTTAGCTTTCACTGCAGCGCAGAGTAAACAAAAGGTAAGTCGAGAATACAGGGTGGGTACTTGCGGCCGCGGCCACGTCATGTGTCTGTGGACGCGGTGCCGGTCAGCAATCTATTTTAATTGATTTGTTTATGCTCTGCACCAGCAGGCGGGATTTTCGCTTTCCGAGAAAGTACAGAACCTTCACGACATGAACACGAAGAAGGCGCTGCTCCGCTTCAATGGACAGAAGTTCCGCGAATATGTGAAAAATCCGCCGCGTAACTACTCGATGATCATAATGCTAACCGCTTTGGCACCGTCGCGCCAATGTCAGATCTGTCGCCAGGCGCACGACGAGTTCACCATTGTGGCGAACTCTTATCGCTACTCTCCGATCTATTCCAACAAGCTGTTCTTTGCTTTGGTTGATTTCGACGAGGGCTCCGACGTATTCCAAATGCTGAAGGTGAATACGGCGCCCGTGTTTATGCATTTCCCCGCGAAGGGCAAACCCAAGGGCGCTGACACCATGGACATACATCGCGTGGGCTTTGGTGCGGAGGCGATTGCCAAGTTCGTGGCTGAGCGCACCGACGTGCAGATACGCGTCTTTCGGCCGCCAAACTACTCTGGCACTGTGGCCATGATCACGCTGGTGGCGCTGGTCGGCGGCTTCCTCTACATTCGCCGCAACAACTTGGAGTTCCTGTACAATAAGCAAATCTGGGGCGCTCTGGCAGTGTTCTTCTGCTTTGCCATGATTTCTGGTCAGATGTGGAACCACATACGCAGTCCACCGCTACTGCACCGCAGCCAAAATGGCGGTGTGGCTTACATTCACGGCTCGTCGCAGGGACAGCTGGTGGTGGAGACTTACATAATTATGTTCTTGAGTGAGTACCGCATCAAAGCAATGCTAGAGTGTTTGATATTCATGACAATCTGTCATTACTGTTGCAGATGCCATGATTGTGCTTGGCATGATTTTGCTGACCGAATCCGGATCGCAAACTGATCAACGACGAGGGCGCATCATGACCATTATTGGCTTGGCGCTGGTGGCTATATTCTTCTCTCTCTTGCTTTCCGTATTTCGCTCGAAAGCGCAAGGCTATCCGTACAGGTGAGATTGAAACTCAACAATCCATTTTCGTAACATTAATGCATTTGTTTGCTTATTTTCGCAGTTTCTTGTTCAAGTAAAATGCGGCTGTCGTTCCTGCAGTGGCTAAAGACTTTCGACTTTTCGTTGTCGTCTACAATAACTTTTAGCAAATACGCGACATTTATACTTTTCAACGCAAGTCCAAATGCGTTCATAGTCGAATTTCGATCGTTTGCAAGTGAAAATTACCAACAAAAGTTAAAATTTATTTAAATAAATCTTTATTAAATTTATAAATATGTACTTATTCTTTAAAGTCGAGTGCGTCGTTAAAACTTACGAGTATGCAAGAACCTACTTAAGCAGCAATATGTTCTTTTCAATTTCAACAGCAACACAAAATTTTAATGTCGCTGGTCGTAAGACCATAAATGTTTCATAAAAGAAATGGGATGATAGCACGCCGATTTTTTGGATAATTCTTAAAGTTTGCCTTGTACCATTTGTGTGTGAGTAGGGCGGTAACCACCTGTGAATGACAAAATGGAGCAACTACATTTTCGACACTTAGCGAAGAAGAACAAAACCTGCATACCTGGTTACTGCAGACCCAGATCGCGACCAGGCACCAGGTGCTGCTGCGCGGCACTAGGCCCAGCAACACTAGGTACATTACGATCTCAAAAAACATGTGCGGCGAGGCAATCATGTTGAAAAAACCCCCTTGTGGCAGCAAGTGTCCCTCGGTTATGACGCGGCCGGTGGTGGTATCCTTGCGCAAATTCACCAGAATCATATTCGACTTGTACTGCTGCGTCCAGCTGAAGTGAAAGATGAAAATGCACAAATATTGGAGCATGGAGATTTTCGAAAACGAAAATGAAGACGGTAGCGAGCCTGAAATGGCAAACACATAAAATATAACAACTGCATGTTCACTGAAATCAAGCCAAAAGTTGGACGCACCACGCACAAAGCCCTCAGTGTTGCTGAGCAGTGCCAGTATGGCGCCGAAGTAGTGTATATGCCCGACCAGATAATGTGCCAGGTTCATTTTGCTCTTCTGTGAAAAGATCTGCACGAAATTCGTCTCGTAGAAACGGCGTCCACACTGCATTGTCATCAGAACTGTGGCCACAAGCGCGCACGTGGAATCCACCTGCACTTGTCGATTGGCCTGCCCACCAGCTACGAAGTCCAAAAATGCTAGCACGCACTCCGGCGCTGCGGTGTGCAGTATGAAACCCTTTAACACCAACGACAACGCCAGCAACGCCCAGCTGAAGGCGAACACATAGAAGTGGCTGAACCAGCGCTTCGGCACTTCCATGTTGCTAACCAGCGCCGTGGTATCACCTTTGTGGCTATGCTTTCCGTAACGGAACCACTGGCGTAAAGAATTGGGCAGCCGCGCTTCTACCAACGTTACCAGGCTGCCAAAGACAACAATGACCGTTGTGAAGCCCAAAAAAATTAAGTTCAGCAAATTTAAATTGTAGGTTTCGATAAAATTGTGCACTTGAGACCACATCTTGAGAACGTTCCACCAGCACTTTTATTCAAGAATGCGTGCAACTCACTTTCACTTGTCTTAAGTGCAAACTCAAAGTACTATTAAACTTTCTATCCGCCGCTAATCGGCTACTTATCAGCCCATTTTTCTATAAGTTTTCGTTCACAATGGCTGCACAGTGACCACTGGAACTTGAACCAGAGTCTATACTCTGCTCTCTAGACTCTGCTCTGAACTCTCGGCTGCTATTGTGAATGTAAAGTGTAGTTGTGAACGAATTTAAATCTTCCAATAAGACTATGAATAGGGATGCTTGAATTTGTTGCATCGGCCAAATTTGTTGTAAAATGTTTGGAATTGTATGGCGAATTACTATGAAACGTTTTATTCTCAGTCACTGCTACGTCTGAGAAACAATCCTTGTAATACTCTTTTTATCATCTATCCAAGAGGCCCATTTTTTCGAATGGATATATGTAAGGGAGAGGGCTGGGGTGTGAACCGGGTTTTGTTTTTTGGCTCTAACTTTTCACAGAATAAAGATATCGAAAAATCGAAGATACCGTTGGAAAGGTGAATATATAACGCAACTTTGTTATGAAGACAGATTACCGTTTTGATTGAAATTTAACTCTCTACGTCCAATTTTCTGAGAACGTGATTTTTCGCTTTTTCAAAAAAGTGGCTGGGTTGTGAACCATCTGGAAAATCCCTATTAAAGTCGGAAAATACGAAGAAAACACCCATAATTTTTAAGTACATTGAGAATTTATTTAATCAGGAAGCCTCAAGAGGTGAAAAAAGTTATAATGACGCCTCTTAGGCCAAAAAATCGCAATGAATGAAACTGCTCAATTTTTTAAATTTTCATCCTAATCTGTGTCGGAATGTTTGCATGTGAAATACGAACGTGTTCTCGTATTGGCTCACTTCAAGTGAACACAACGAAATCGAGTGAAATTATATAAAATGACTTTATTTTTATATATCCGTCCATATTTGACAGTGTTAGAACAAATGTAGTACGAAAAACAGGTGGTTCATAACCCAGCCACCTCAGTGGTTCACAGCCCAACCACGATGCCATTTTGGAAACTTTAAAATAAACGACACTTCCAATCATAATTCGACATAAACAAATATTGCATCGTAAAATAGAATCAAAACACTAAATAAACATGTATTACACAGACTTTTTGCAATAAGCTCAGTCTCTTGGATAGCACTTTAAAAAAAGCAAAAAAGTTTTCGCAGTCGATTTTCAAACACGATGTCTGTAGCTGCCACAAGCAATACGTGTTTGTACTTCGGTGTAACCACAAAAGCAGAGTCATATCATAAGACAAAATTGACAGTTGAAAGATTGGCGATATGTCAATTAGGGAAAGAAAAAACGGCAATGGTTCACACCCCAGCCTGGTTCACAACCCAGCCCTCTCCCTTACATATAAAAAAATAAAAAACTGAGTGCGTACCTCATATAAGAGGTGAACCAGACAAAATGTAGAATTTTTAAGAATACATTAAAAAAAGTAATAGTCTGATTTTACTAAAATAAACTGCAGTTTATTATACATTTCTGAAACTCGAATTTACAAAAAAATTTCATGAAATATAATTAGTGGTTGCAACATTTTTTTATATTTTTCTTAACGGTCTTAGTTAGAAACTGGACAGTACTTTCGGTGACTATTGCATAGGCTTGCTTCCATCGATTTCGGAACTGTACAGGCAGTTGGGACGATTTGCCTCTTTTGGGACCACCGTGACATAATTTCCTTCATACCATTCCATAGTTGACCTGGAGTAGTGGCTTGTCGCTAGGTCTGGCAAAAACAAAACTGTTCCTTTGTGCTATTCAATAAATGGTAGAAGGCGTTTTTGCATACATTCTTTTATATAAATTCTAGAGTTTATTGTTCCTGTCAAATGAACGCCTTGCTCCGTAGACCACAGGTGCAAATAGCTTGCCAATCCATGAAGCGTTTTGGAAATTTGGTGTATTTCACTTCGGAGTACTTTCTTTGTGTTCCATTCTTATTGTTTTGAGTGAAATAGGCATTCCCAGGCAACTGCTTGAAGTCCAGCTTAGAGTAGGTTTCATCATCGAGACGTTACGTAATCGTCATACAGTTTTCGAGCCGGCGTCTTCCCTATTTTTTCTTTTGCTTCCGACCGGTCAGGCACTTTCTGCTGTTCGTAGGTCCTTAACCTTTGACTTCGCTTATATAGCATCTGAGTTGATTGCGATGTGCCTGATGCAGCTGCAACATCTCAAGTCGCCCTCGTGGGTTTATTCCGACATGTGCTAACAAGCCTCTTCAGCACTTCTGGGTTTTTGGACCCTTTTTTCTGCCTGATTCTTCGGCTCTGTAGATGGAGTTTCCCACGTTGTAGTTGTTTATAACATTATAAACCGTCACTACGCTCGCTTTGCTTTCCCTTGCAATGCTTAGTCTAGACTTCGTCTTATCAGTCAAGCAAATGTCCAGTATTAATTTGCGGCAGCGCTTTTGAGGGCTGGAAATGTTGACTAAAGTAGATCCAAGATGCAATTGAGTAATATAGCAAGAAACTGCAATATTTATAGATACTTTCACTCCCAAATACCAGCCTCCTAACTCTTGGCATTTTCGAATGCTGGATGCGTAAAAATTCTAAATTTTTTCTAGTTCACCTCTTATGTACAACATATTTCATTATCACTTTAATATCGAGCGTTCTAATTGAAAGACCACACATTTAGTAAATCTATAGAAACAAATGGAAATAAAAATAACACTCAATGAAACACTTCAAATTTCTATTACAAAGTGCATAGAATTATTAAATTTAGAACTTCTCAAATTCTACGCTTTATTAACGTTTGGGTTTCACAGTGTTGCATTCTTACATGTCGAACAAGTGACTATGTTTTCGTTTTTGAATAAGCGCATTTACCGCTCCATGTAATGACACCAATCCAAGCAGTACAAGCTATGATAGTATAGTGACGTGGCACGTCGTATGGGTATATGTACGAATGGTTGTGTCGAAATATAAGGATATGTTGCATCAAATCGAACTACCCAGTTCTGCTCCGTTCGAGGCAATGTGTCAATTGCTCAACAGAAAAGGATCCTCGGGGACGATTGTCATATGTCCACACTGTTCCGGTTCAGAGTGCCGCCCTTATATGGCGGCGGCTTGGGACGCAGATACGTGTTGGATGGACTGTCTGTCTGATAGTAGCTGTTGTTGGGGCTGAAACACAAAATGCACAGAATAGATAAAAACAATCGCCACAGTTAAAGAGGTTTTACCTTTGAGATGGTAGGCTGGTATTGTCCAGCAAGCAGCTGGGATCCTTCAGGCTTTTCAGCGTTGTCACAGGCTGATCCGGATTGTTGTTCGAACATTGCACCATTTGCACGGTGGAGGTGGTAGGGCGATAAATTGATGATTTTTCGCTGTGTATGGAATTGATAAAAATGCATGTTCAGAGAAATTGTTTCATCTTAATTATTTGTAAATGAAAAGCATTAAACAATGCATGATTGAAGTGATCAAAAATGAATGAAATTATATGTAAATTTAGAGAGAGTCTGTTCACCTTTCCAGCTCACTGGAATCGTATTCTTCTTGTTTTTCACATGATTCTTCGCAAATGTGAAAAATATTTTGAAAGAAAAACTCAGATTTCGGATCATGCCTACAACATAAAGAAATCAAACAGCAATAAAAATAATACCTCACTGCTCAGCAGCTTTCAACAACCGTCTGCTCTACTTACAATCTTTCATGCTGGAAGCACATCACCACCGACAGAATGCATACGAATATGGCGAATATGACGCCCGGTATGGCAATGGCAAAGGCCAGTTCGTCAATGTAGTTGCGCGTCGGAGTCTCCTCGCGCGAAATGCCGTGCCAGTGGTGGTCCCTGCGTCGCAATTGGTCCAGCTCGCTGTCTGCGTAGCCCTTGTGGCCGTGATTGTGGAACAGTATTTCGGGCGAAATGTCGGCGCCGACCATCTTGAAGGCGCACCAGTCCAACTTGAAGCCGGCATTTTCAAACACCTTCTGCACCGACGTGCGTTTGTAGGTGCAGGTGGTGAGTTTGTACAACGGACGCACTTCCTTTTGTAGCTCCTTGAGGCGCGGCGAAAACTGCGCAAAGCTGCCCAGGTGCACAACAACGCTGCAAAACACACGAGCTGTTAGTGCGAATGTGTGTGCGTGTGACTGTGACCTACCCTTCGCGTTGCTGCGGGCGCAACGGCAATCGTCCGCCCATATTGACCGCCGACTCCATGAAAACTAAATTCAAATCGTTCTCGCTCTCCGGCCAGAGGTCCTTGCGGAAAATGTTGCGCAAGTTCTCCACGCGCCCCGGATCCATCAGATGCACCCAGTTCAAATTGTCGATTTTCATTTGTATGATATTCGGCGAAGGGAACTTGGAGGACACGTAAATGGACAGCACCGCCTGGCGCGTTTCGTAATTCTGCTTGTTCAGCGCCACAATGTCGAGGCTGACAGCTCTGCTGGCTAGACCCAACGGCGGTGTACCGTAGAGGAAGCCAGAGTGGTACTCATGGCTGTACTTGTAGCGCAGCCAGGACGGCAAGTCGGCGTAGCCTTGTAGCGCCACCCGGTAGCGAAATTGTTCGCCAATCACCTGTGTCCAGTTGAAGAGCAGCGGTTCAATTTTGTAGGAGAACAATTCGCCGACAGCGGCCTGTTCCATGGCCACTGCAGCTGGAGTGTTGGATGTGCACAGCACAGCCACAAGCAGCGCTAGCAACATGGCCGAATGGCCAGCAAAATGGGCACAGTGACACATTCCGTTACAAGAAGAGTTTCAACCGTTTTTTCAAGTGTTTTTCAGATAAAGCATTTTTTAATGTCACTTTTTTGAGAAAACCAATTCTCCTATGTATTCAAAAGTCCAAAACTGGTCGAAAAATGAACTGATTGCGACACATTCGAGTGGTGGTGAAAAAGTACAAGGAAAATAAGGAAAATTCCATCAGTTGTGTATATGCGTGAAAATGTATGTATGAATGCTGCCATGGCGTATTTTTGGCGAGAGGCTGACACAGATACAGACAGTTTTCGAAATAAATTTTACCGCTAATTTCGTTGCGTCCATGGTTTTGGGTAAACAAATTGCAAACACTTGGCTTAAAATATAAACAAGTTTAAATTGAGTTAAAGACGATGATCATAATCTGTTTGAGCTGCGGTTAGTTTGTGACGCATAGCTGCAGCTGCACGATGTTTCGCATATCATTAGGTTTACTAGAACTTAAATTTAGTAAAGTGGAGAAAATTAAGCTTGGCGCGTAAACAATGTTCAATTCGATACAGGGTTGACATCACTTTTCCTCTCACCGTTCCTTGTAAACAAGGCGTTCTCTTTACTCTCCCGCATTCTGATTAGAATCCATTCACAACAGCGCTGTCAGTGCGTCAGACACCAACTCAGCTGGGCAGGCACTTTATCGCATATTTTCCGGTAAGTTAGGCTAAAAGAAAATACGTGGCGCTTCACTTGCACACACAACATTTTCACGTGTAAATACCAAACAATGCTGCGCAGTCATTAAGCCAAAAATTCTGACTGAAAGTGAATTGCAACTGAAATTGAAATGGCTTTCCTGGATTTGCTACAACTGGTTGTTTATGCTGGTTTTACGACACTTGCGGCCCTATTGATTGTGGTAAGTAGTAATATTTTTTGTGAGCCAACTTTGAGCAACTGAAATACCTACGAATTTGTCTGCTTTAGCTTTTTGTTGTTCAAAAGGCCACCATACTGCCACTGCCAATTATAAAGCGACACAAGGAGGAGAAGTATTTTGTCGATCCCATTGCCATCAAGAATGTTGACTTCCCAAGTATAGACGATGCTCCCGCCTTGGAGCTCAGTGTCATCGTGCCGGCCTACAATGAGGAGAAACGATGTGAGTGCACGTGACTGATGTGCTACAGTAGTTGTTAGCTGGCGAGCGGCTAACGTTTTCCCGTTCACTTGCAGTGCCGGTGATGCTGGACGAGTGCTTAAGCTTCTTGGAAGAGAAGAGCAAACAGGACAACTTCAGCTACGAGGTGATCGTAGTCAGTGATGGCAGCACCGATGGCACTGTCGCGTTAGCACTTAAATACGCCAAGCGGTTCACGGCGGAGAAGCTGCGCGTTTTGGAGCTAATAGAAAATCGCGGCAAGGGTGGTGCTGTGCGCTTGGTAATTGAATCATGGTTAATTTAACTTTGAGTATAGTTTTTTAAACATGGTGTTGCTGTTGCAGGGTATGTTGAGCGCGCGTGGACGCCAACTGCTGTTTGCTGATGCGGACGGTGCTACTAAATTTGCCGACTACGATAAACTGGAGGAGAGTATGCGAAAATTGACCACGGACTGGCGACAGGATGCTATTGTGATAGGTTCCCGCGCGCATTTAGAACAGGAGTCCATCGCCAAGCGAAGTTTATTTCGGTTGGTACTCATTTCATGGAAGCATTCGTTGAAAAATAATGTATGTTTCTTATGTCTGCACAGCACATTCCTCATGCACGGCTTTCACTTTCTGGTGTGGATGTTTGCGGTGCGCAGCATACGGGACACTCAGTGTGGCTTCAAGTTGTTGAGCCGTGCGGCAGCTCAAAAACTTTTCAAGAATCTGCACGTGGAGCGTTGGGCGTTCGATGTGGAGCTGCTGTACATGGCTGAGCGCCTGAAAATTCCCATGTCCGAGGTGGCTGTAAACTGGAAGGAGATTGAAGGCTCAAAGCTGTCGCCGTTCTGGTCGTGGGTGCAGATGGGTACCGATTTATTTTTGATATGGTTTCGCTACACAATTGGCGCTTGGCAGCTGCAGACGGAAAAGTCGCACAGCTCGTGAGCAGGCGCTGATTTTGCTGACATTCGCGCACATACATTTCCTTTTTCGCATTAACATTTTTTGTATTAAGTACACTTAAGCTCCAATGTTACTTGTCTGTATGGCAGTTTTAAAAATGAATAAATTGAAGTATTTATACCAACGTGTATATGGCCGAGAATCATTTTGAAAGTTTTTCAATAATTAGCAATTTGGTAAAAATACGAGTTCTATTCTACGACAATCCTATTACGTTTTCAATCAGGCAAGCAAGAAATGGCAAACATTTTATGTAAACATTGATTCATTCCAATACGCTCATCTAAAATTCCTATATAATCAAGGGTTTCTCACATATGGGTTTCGATAGCCATTATCCATGTTTTAAACCTTTGGACAACCCAGATTAATTTGATGAAAATATATAACCAAAAATAATGGCAAAATGCAACCGTTTTATATCATCATACACCATTCACAATAATCTTCGGAACACTCCCAATGGTGTCTGAACGATCAACGATCGGCTGAGGGTTTCGTTTTTTGTTTTGTTTTGCTTCATTTTCGCTCACCCACAAAAGCAAAACTCAAAGAACCAACGAGCAATCCGGCCGATGCAGAGCACAGTCAGAAAGAGCTACACGAAACGAAGACTGGTGGACAAGAAACGCTGAAGCAAGAACTAATGGACGAAATTTGGTGGGAGACAGAGCACAAAGAGCGCATTGGCGCAGTCGTAACGGAGAATTTTAAGCGAAACGAGGTGTTGGGTGTTGTGTGTGAGTTTGTTTGCAATTATTTTTGTTGTTAAAAAATAAAGTAAAAAAAGTGCATTGCATTTGCTGCAAAAAAACACGGAGCGAAACGCACGCACAAAAAGCATTGAAACGTTTTGCGGAAGTGTAAAATTTTGGTGGATAATGTGGAAGTTGCGTTGATGCAAATGCAACAAGTGAGTTAAAGACAAAGAAGTTTTGTTTTTAGTACCTAAGCTAAGGTTTCATGTTGTTAAACAGCATACATTTTAAGAAAAATCGGAATTAGCAATGCTAAACATGCAGAAAAGATGCGAAAAACAGTGAAATATCGATGAAAACGATTTATGTCGAGTATGTGTGTGTGCGAATTCCCGGAATTTGAAAAGTGCAGTTCGCAATGTTGCCTCTTTGGTCAAATGGCCTGAAATGTGCGCGACTGCGTGTGTGAATTTTTGCCTTGCGCGACTGTCAGTTCACTTTTGGTATATTTTTGTAGCGTTTAATTTGGTGTTTATTAAAGTTTCAAAATAATCGTTGCGAGGGTCTTGGCTATTTGTGGACTTGCTATATTTCTCGGGTTTCTTCCTTTTGGACTTTTTGTACAATTTGTTTTGCAGCGGAGTTAATGACGTTCAGAGGTGTAGGTATCTGGTCATTCTTGTCGCGTTTTATTTATGGGGCACAGGACATGGCGACAACCTTCTAGAGTTAATCTTTACAAATGTTTATCTGCCTAACAGGTGAATAGCCAAATACCTACAATTGAACGCACGCTTCTTTCACCTCAAATGACCTGTGACATTGATTAACTAATTGGATATCTCGGTTGTATCTTGTTCGATCTCTCCAGCGGCCAGTGGCGGCGGCGATGTTAAATAATTTAATTAGCACGCTGCCCAGACGCGAAAAGGTAGAAACAACGGTAGGCAGAAGCAATTTACTTCAACTACTTCATTAAGCCTGGCTGTGGATGCTCGAGTGGCTGGGAAAGTGTGACCGTTCAAGTGTTACTTTGAAAAACTATATGACGCGCTGAGCTAATTGCCGATACTCAATGCAAACGTTTCATGATTCATCAACAATTTGGTGGCTACTCAGCGTAGATGTAGTCGAAGCATTATCCCAACCAAAAGCCGAGTTGCATCGAATGTGTATTTAGGATTTGTCAGCATTTCTCAGTGCGCCAGATACCGCACGCTCGTTGCAAGCTGAACTGCAGTTGATTTCTTCGTGCCGTACACTTTGGCTGTAATCGATATGCAACAGCAGCAGCAGAGTTCCTGCCGGCTCGTCGCACATCATGTTGCAACATGTTCTAATTTACGCACACACCCAAAACTACTACTTGGACAGCGCCGTGTACGTTCAGAAATCGTGGCAGAAGGCGGCGTTGGCATACGCCCGGCCTGTGCGCCATAACGCTACACAAACAATGCACGCTAATCAGTATTCCTCACATGCCACCGATGTCGATGGCCATGCCGGCAGCTGCGCACACGCTCTTCCCATTTGGACAGTGCTGCGTGCGGCCGTTGCCGGGGCGATGGATTGTTGCTGGTTGCACGCCGGCCGCGTTGCCAGTTACCGCCTCAGGTTCACTACTCGCTCTTTGTGTACTTTTACTCTTCGGCGGGTCTTGCTGTTTGCTGTTGTGCAGCGTAATGTCCAACTGGACTTGAGTGCTGACAGTGGTCGCTGGATTATTTGTTATAAGCAGAAATGGGTGAAATCGTTTCACGGCTTTCTTATCAGCCAAACCAAAGCCAAACATTGGAAGCAAGCAAGTCGAGATTGTTGCATTTGGTGGCGATAACAATGAGCGCAGCTGTGCGCACGGTCCTCAAACGGACGGACTTTGACAGCCGTACAGGGTGACGTGCAGAAACTACTAACTACTACTGAATCGTCGTTGTCCCCTTTGCTCTTTCTGTGCACGTTGCCACACAGAAAATCGGAGAAAAGTTGTCTTCAATATCGAAGAATTCTAGAACGCGTATCTATGTTTCGAAACATCTTTCAGTTTGAAAAAAACCGCCAAAGATCAAAGAGTTCAATGGGATATGGAAGTTGTTGTCGTCTTCACCCTGTAAGTCAGTGTGTAAGTTGGTTGGAAGTGCACTCGCCCACTCGTCGTCACCAATATGGAGCACCCAGTTTGCATAGGCACTGGTAGTCGCATAGGCTGCTGATCTGCTGATAAGCCGCGTCACAGAAGTGGCTTAAGCACTGCTCAGCTATGCCACAAATATTTCATGCCAAGTATCACAGTCATTTACGGGTTGACTATTCGATCTTGTGCCTGGCGTATCGCAACAAAAGGGCCGAACATTGCAAATCCGTGTGATTCGAAATTTCCGCCTTCCGTTTGCTTGACAAAAAACAGCAATTAAAGTCAACAACAACGACAATTCCAATTGTGCTTAGAAAAAATTAACTAATTCTTTTGTATGTGTGTTGATTCAGATGATCGCAGCAAATTATATACAAATTACTGCAGCTCAACGCTCAACGTGCAGCTGGTTGCATTCAGCTGATACTTTTATTCGCCGCCTACAGCTGCCCATCGCAAACGCTGTCCTGCCTCTCGCACCCTGCATTTCATCATTAGAAAACTTCCAATTTGCACAACAAAAGCAGAGTCAGCGCCGAAACTCTCGCAAAGTGGAGGCCAGATTCGAGAAAAGCGTTCCAGCGGCCCGCAAATGTGCGCCGCGGTTCATGTTTGAAATTCCACAAACGAAATTGAAAACGTGCGATTAGCAATGCGCAAGAAATGAAAGCAACAATAAATTTTACACTCAACATAAAAATAAAGAAAAGTGTGGAAAAAGTTCTGTAGACACAAAATTGTATGGCGGCGCTTGGCTGGAAATCTGAGCCCTTTGCGGTGGTGGCAGCTTTTTGTAAGGTCACTGCAATGCATACCGAAGAATTTTCCGCAGCGTACTTGCAATTTGACACCAATTTATGGAACGATTATCGGTTTAATAATTTTAAAATTTTTTACATTTCGCACCAAAACAGAAAAAAATGCAATGCATGGCTGGCAGTCTTTACGAGAATTCTTATGGCTAAAGCTGGTTGTTGCAGTTGCTGGCATGCAGTGCTTGCAATTAATCGATTAACTAACGAAAATGTTGCAGAATTCCGGGAACTGCTGCGCCAGCGCCACATGTCGACGGCTAAACTCGTTTTCGAGTGTGTGCCAACGACGCGTCTCAGCTGCGCCGCGTGAGTTGCTTTAAGGCCGATGGTGGCTGTGCGTTGCCTTCGCCTTCGACGTTCTGTTGCTGTTCCAAGTTTTTGTTTCGATGCTGGTTTTGCTTTCTTTGCTGCTGCTAGCCCCGATCCAAAAAAGCCTTCACCGACAGTCAGTGTTCGGGCCAAAAACACCAAAACGAGCGCGCGAGAAAATGGACAAAATAAATTCTAAAACAAAAATCAACAACAACAGCAACAAAACAACGAGAATATGCAAAATTAATAATGCCCGCAAACATAATAAATAAGAAAAAGTTGCTGCGCGCGACCGGTTGTTGTCGTACGGAAATTTTCGTTGCTCCACTAACCGTCACCAGTCGGTAGTCAACAGTCAACGTTCACCAGCGAGCCGTCATCATGGCGTTCGTTGTCCGCTTATGATTTCAACAAATTTCGCCAATGCTCGACTATGTAGTCGCGACAGTAACTTACGCAGCGGTTCAGCATTTTAAAATTTTGTAGTTTTATTCGGTTTGTTTGTTTTTTAATGAATGTTGTGTTTTGCTTTACTGCAGCTTCGCGTATGCTTCGGCGGGTTGTGTTGTTGCTGCTGCTGCTGTTCGTGTTTTTCTTGTTGATTTCGCAATTGCTCAAGTGTGATAAATCTGGCTTTGATTGTGCTTGACGATGATTCCGAAGTGCACTCAGACGAGTTAATGTTCGCGACGGCAGGAGGCTGGTCCCAGATAAACAGACACATTTCATACTTAATCAGTTCCGAAAACCGAAAAGTGGGGAAAAGGAAATTGAAGTTGCCGCGGAGAGCCGCTTGATTGGATAGATTTCATTGAGGAGCGGTGAATTTTTAACGGGCTTAGAGAATCAAGTCGGAAAGAGGCAAATCCTTAAATTAGTTGAACTTAAGTGATTTTTCTCGAATCGATGATTGGCATGATGAAAGCACTTAACAATCCAATTAACCTATTCATGGCTCAAATCGCTGCTACATCGACAACAGATCAAGAAAGACTTGAAAGACACCCTGTAAACACTGTATTTTTGTTGTTGCTACTAAATCCCTTATATGATCTGCAACTGAACGACCTTTTAGCGCCAATACATCGACCACTACTCACTCGTTATTGTTGTGGTGGTTGTTGTTGTTATTGTTTGAACTCTGCGTTTAGAGGCGCTGCCTCAAGGTCACAGCCACACATTCGAGCAGCAAACGAAACCAGTCTACACCGCCTTCAACTTCAGTGTCGACGAAGCGCGTCTCGGCGCTGGTTGCTGCTGGCCTCAGGTTGCGGCGGCTGCGGCGGCTTGGCTGGTGAGCGAGAGCGCCATTGTCATTTTAAGCCGCACAGCTATTTAAAGCCAACGTCGCGCATGCGGAAAATGCAATGGATGCTTTTGACTGGCTTTTGTTGTTGCCGCTGCTGTTGTTAACCGCAATTCAAAAGCGAAAGCATTAATTAATTGGGCGATTAATTGCGCCATAAGTTAAACTGACGTTAGTTCGACTTGTCAAAATATTCCAGCTGGTGAATTGAACGCGTGCTGAAGGTGTGCGCTCATTTTGTTGTTTTGGCGGTTGGCCTTCAACGTCACTAGGATTCTTTCTCAATTGTTTTCCACAATTTTTAGTCATTCGCCAAGAATTTTTAGTGTTTTAATATGCAGAAAAAACACGCTTTTGCTTTTGACTTTCGATAAAAGTTAATTCAAACTTTACAAAAGTCTAGTTTGATTTGGACGAATTCCATGAATTCTTGCTGGGTTTATTCAACTTTGACCAACATGAAACTTGCCCCTTTTTCTTGGATTTCTTACCTGCAATTTAATTGTTATACATGGAAGTTTAGTAAGAATGGTCTTTGTTTTAATGTTTGTCTTGCTTGTAGTTGCGCCCACGTCTGCATTTCGACTCGAAAATTCGATAGCGCAGTTAATTTATCGTGTGATAAACGTTTGTTGACTACACTTCGATTCATTTGATTTATTCAAATAGTTGTAAATATACATTTTTGGAATATCTTCTAGTGTGGGAAAATGTGTGCAAAGTCTGCGCGCTCACTTGCCGTCGCTTAACTGCGCGCGTGGGCGCTGAAAGTTGAATTGGTTTCACTTTATACCCAAAAGCACAAATGTATTTTACGAAATATTTGCTAAAAGCTGAATTGGTTTCAGTTTATACCCAAAAACACAAATAACTTATACGAAATATTTGCTTATTTTCTAGCAGACAACGCACCTTTGGCTTGAGCAACGTGGTGAAAATGTGATCAACCCGCCCGATTCGAACGACGACAAATACGACTTTGCAGAAAGAAATATTCGACTTTGATTCGCAGAGACGAGCAGCGCTGCCATTGCCATCGCTACCGCAACTGCCAGCATGAATCGCTCCTCGCACGGCAGCGTTCGATCGGCGTCGACCGTACGCAGCAGTAAATCCTTTCAAAGCAAAATGGACAAGGTGTCGGAGCGCTTGTACGACATCGTGAAGAGCGGCTCGATGGTGAAACGTGCGCAGAATAAGAAGCGCTTCACGCCGGTCAACTACAAGCAGCGCTGGTTTGAGCTGACCAAGAGAACGCTGTCGTACTTTGATACGGAAAATGTGGAGGTAAGTGCATGCCGGGCGGGGCGGGGCAAATGAAAATGGTCATAGACAGAACGGAAGTGTATGTAATGAAACAGAAAACAATCAACAAAGTTCTTTATTTTGCTCCATGCAACCCTAGTGGCATATGTCCACAATTAACATATGTTGCGTGCTATAGCTGCTGTAATAATTGTTCGGTATATGCGGCGGCCGCCCTCAGACCCGCGCTGGTTCATTATCAAACTGCCGGCAACGCAACACTTAGTCTCCAATCGCAACATTCCCGTGCCGTTTGTTTGCGTTTGGGACATGTTGTGCGTGTTATTGCGTCGTTGTCTGCTGCAGTTTTTGCACTCCGCCGACGACGCACAAACACTGGCCACGCGCTGCTTCCGAGCCACACTCCTTCCGCCTCACATTTCGCAGCACACGGAACACCTTCGTCGGCGTGAAAGCAATTTTCGGAAGAACACAGCATCAGCGTTGCCGCTTGCTCGGCTTTTCGCAGTTCGGCTCGTCGCTGCCGCTTTATTTCTTCCAGTCTCCAGTGTTGTTGTTTGCCCTACTGTTGTTACGTTGCGGTCTCTGGGTTGGGAACACACCCTTCTCCATCTTCTCAACAACCGAAGAAGGATTTTTCGGTAGACTGTAGGCGCTGTATGCGGTAGTTTTTCCGGCCGGGAATTGTTGGGAAGGCGTATGCAGTGGAGCGTATTTCCTTATAAGGCATTGTACCGTACGAGTAGGTAAAAACTAACATTCGAAGGTTCAACAAATATGTCTTAGAATCCCAAAAACATGTTAGGTGCTTTTTAACATTGCAATGTTTTTTAAATTTACCCAAAAGTTAAGTAAGCAAGCAGAACACTCACGAATCGGTCGAGTTCAAACAGTTTAAACATTTAATTTGTGAAAATCCTGTAACGTTTGTCTTTTTTTCATATAGTTTAATCGCCTAAAAGCGCACTAAGCTTTCATATTGAAAGCTGCTGCTGGCAACGCTCTGAGCTTTTTCGCCTTCTCTCGCTCCTTTTTTGTTTGTCTTTTCTATTTGAGTCTATTGCTTCGTGTCAAAATGTTGGTAATAAATTTCCCGGAGAACGCTGAAAATCTCTACACCGCACCGGCTAACAAACCACCCCCCGTATGCGCTCAATTTCACCCACTGGAAAAGTGAAGCCTGTCGCCGGCTGCGTACGCGAAATTTTCTCCCATTGAAAACGAATCCTGGCCGGCCAGCCAACCAGCCATCCAGCAGGAAATTACCCCGGTTCGGTTCACTGTCCGCCATCGTGAGCCATGAGTTCGTTGCGACGAGTCGGTACGTGCACACGGAAATCGGGCAGCGGCATCGACGGCTTCCGGACGCTCTTAGTTTTCCACCAAGTGATACTAATTTTTTTACAGCTGCATAATTTATAAGGAAATTCGCAAATAATGAATTAAAATTAGGTTTTTTTCGAATGGTGTGCAAAGTGGCCAAAGTTTTCTACACAAAGTGCTAAAGAAAAATACCAAAAAGTGGAAAAGTCTTCCCGATTTTGTGTTGTTTGCTGTGGAATATACGCCTAAAAGCTACCCTTGAAATAATGCAATTGGTTTGTTAGAAAAACAGCGCAAGGGAGTGTACGCCGCAGCAGCAGAGTGTCGTGGAGTGGAGTGGTGGAGTTGGGAGGAGGTGGAATCAGGGATAGAATCAACCCCTATTGGGTGTGTGCGTGCGTGCGTGTGTGTGGCATACGCCAGCAACTGGACTTTCGGGAAAAATATTGTACCAAAACAAGAACAACAACAACAACAATTACGGCGCAAAATAACACAAACGCCATTGAATGCGGAAGTGAATATGTTGAAATTGGGTGTGTGCGGTGCAAGAAATCAACAACAACAAAGCAGCAGATACGAGAAGTAGCAGACAAATTGTGAAATTTTTTGCAACATCGATGTTGAAAAATTTGTAACGGCCGGATTCGAATTGCTGCATGCAAAGGTAAGCGAGAGCCATGCTCACCCGCACCGATTTTGCGCCCCATTGCACGCAACAACTATGCCACATTTTATTTCCATGTGTGAGAAAAGCGGCCGTTACGCCCAACTCACGCAATCTGCACATTTCGACTGCGATTTCGCGATCGAAGTGGACTACGAGCTAAGCTGAGTGTTGGCTCAAATCGAAATTGAACAGCGCTCATTGAAGGGAAGCAAGTGTAGCGAAAAAGCGAGCAGTTTTTGCTGCCACTCGACGCCCCACCCAACCAAACGAACGCATACGGTGCGCACTTGTCGCTTGCGTCTAGCAGCTTCGCCGCCTGCGCCATTGGCAAATGTCGTACACGGCGACACCGACACAAGCAGCTTAGCCTTGCAAAAACTGCCGCTGTGTGTGTGTGTGTGTCGGCGTTGACAGAAAGTTTTACTGGTTTGTGTGGGCCATGTCTGCTGTTGGGAATTGAAATTACACTCCTTAACTATTGCGAAAAATTAAAGGATTACAAACACGACATTTGCGCACCTAGCGCAGTCTGCACTTGCTTGCTTGCAGTGCTGCTCGGCGCCTTTGGGGGATTTATTGCGCCCGGGGAGAGAATTAACCACGTTGGCAAACGAATTAAGTTCACTTCATTTGCGGTATACGTGCTGAAGTGAGTGGAATAGGAGAATTTAGTGCGAGAAAATTCGAATTAGTTTACACAGAATTTTTCGCTAACGAATTTGCTCACAAAAAAGTTAAATTAAACGAATTCGTTTATTTTAAATTAAACAAATTGAAATGAAGTAAAAAGTTGTATTAATATTTATTTGAAAGTGTTTATATTTTATTATGAGAAAATTTTACTGCTTTGTGCAAATAGATGAAAACACCATAAAATGTCTGTTGTGCGCCCAAAGGTATGCAATCCTTTTCATATAGACACCAGCATGGAAATATCGACTTCTGTCTTGTGTTCACTTTTCTTGTTTTCATATAATCAACGCACACAAAAGCATCCAAATCGTCAATCTAAAAATACTTAGTGTCAGCGCAAGTTAACCCACTTAATATTTCCTGCTGTTGGCCCATTTCGGGTTTCTCTCAATGCGAAATATGTGTGTGTGTATTTCCATTTCCTTGACACGCTGACAGCGGTAGCAATTCTCAAATTGCCACAAACTAGCAATGACAGGGTAACTTGGCATCCGTTTCGCATTGTCGAGGGTGTTGTCGGGGCATGGTCGGGGCGCATTTGCCTATGGGTCGCTTTGTTTGCCAGCGGGGTGCCGCCATGCGGGCCCATCGACGGCGTATGGAGTGAAGAAAGCAGCGTGGTAGAGCAGAGCTGGTGGCTGGTGTGTGGTGTGGTGTGGGGTTCAGTGAACTCAACCAGAAAATGTCAAAATAATTGATGGATTTTATGTGTGTTTCGCTTTTCTATATTTGTTTGTGTTGTTTCTCGTATTGCGCTGAATTTGACATATGGCCAGTGTAGTAGCGGGGCGGAGGGGAGTACAAGACGGACAAGTTGACAGGCCACTGGCGAATGCTTTTGCTGTCAAACATTTATGGCGAACCCAAATTGGGATGTGTCGGCTTACATTCGAAAAAACGAGTGGTTGGGGTAGTTTTGTGCGGGTTGCTGGTGTCTGTGTCTGAGTAATCATGGACTTGGACACCGAAGGACCATAGGTTAAAGCAACCATAATCTATTGCATGTTGGAACATCTTTCGAGTACAGCGACTGGAGACCTGCTTGTAGTTTTTGTTCTCAACATAACCTCAAAGAGTCACTTACCAACTCAGCCGTGACTAAGACACTTCTGTGACAAATCGTAGTGTAAAATGGAATGCTAATTGCCTTAGCCAACCATGTAGCAAAGCATTATAAAATAACAACAACAACTAGTTCAGTATATGTGGTTCGTTGCGCTTTAAGCCTACGAGTTAAAGTTGTAAATAGCAATTTTCAGCCGCAGAGACACAGCAAAGTGCCACACAAAATGCTGCACAAAAATCAAAGTAAATCGTGTTAAATTTCCACACAAACCGATGGCAGAGCACAAAGTGCTTGAGTGCAACACGCTTTCCGCACCACCGCAACGCGCCACATGGCCCACGGCCACAGCGTCCGCTACCGTCGTGCGACACGCATACAGGCGGTCGACGTGGAAGAGAGGAAGGGGGAGGTTGTGCACAAAAGTGCGAATTGCTCACTGTGTGGCCGTTTGCCGTATGGCTGTCTGGTTGTTCTATTTGTCGCCATTAAAATCGGGATTGTTGGGAAACGTGTTGAAATCACACTCACTGCTGTGTGCTGTGTGGCTTCTTGTGTGCTCATGTGTGTGTGAGTGAAGAGTATTGGAGTCCATTTTATGATAGAAGTGCATTGACTGCCAGCTGACGCAACTTAAATGCTGTTAATGCATTCGAGCGCGCAAGGATTCGGCTCCGCGCTGGCCTTGTAAGGTCTTTCATAACATCGACACCACCCAAGACTGCAGCAGCCGTTCGCATAAATCTCTCCAAAGATGGCCGGCTTGAAAGTGGCAGTCATTAGCCACTCGAGTGTCTGGAAGTCTGAAAATGATTCGACTGAGTGTGTGTGGCTCAAAGTGACTCGGTGCCACCAGTAAAAGTGGCTCAGTTAATCTCGATGCCGTTAATTTCTGGAATTTGTTAACCTCTTACATTTTCACTGTGTTTTTTAATAACTCAATACATTGTTTGTTGTTGTTGTACAATAAATCTGTGCGTGCGGCAAGTCACGGTCTGTCAATTGCCATAAAATCGCTTGCAAAAACCTAACACATATTTACATTAAAATTCCTCGCGAATTGACACCTTTATTTTCTCAACTGACGCCGATACGCGCGTAAGACGATTTCATGGAATTACATTGAAAGCGGCCGATGCGCAACATGCGAGTTGTTGCTACATACGCGCCCAATGCGCTGACAAATTAACAAAAACCCAATGGCAGTTTTCAGCCTTTGCATTTTGTGGTCAAGGCGGCTTAGCGTTTAACGCTCGACGCTCGTATTCAACTGCCGTCCTGCAGCACGCAGTGCGGGTGGTCGCGCTGTCGGCCGCAATGAAAGTTTTGCACGAAACCAAAAACAGAGAAAAACACGCGCATCTTTCAGTGGTTTGCCGGATGATTCAGTGGGGTGTACGAGGCGAGTTGTCCATTGGCGCCAACTGTTTGATAAGCCGCACACTGTGCGCTGCATGACGGATGTCTTCGACGCTGCCAGTCAATGGCGACCAGAATTATCGAAACCATATTAATAATAATAGTCTTTGCGAGAACACGTCCCGCTGCGGTTTCAGACAGTCTGTCGACCAAATGTGCGCGCGTCACTTTGATACCCACATGCACACAAGTTGTATGTGTGACAGACCATAAGCGGATTTCCATACAACTGTTTCACCAATTAAAGCTAAAATTGTGCGCTTCTTTGCAGTGTCTTTCGCTTGAACTGAATTTCATTTCTGTATCCTTTTGCCTTTCCACACGACACACTCCACCAGCTGGTTTCAATGCGATGATAATTTGCTGAAGCGTTGCTCTGTAATTAATTTAAGTTTTGTTTTTAGCTGAAAGCCTGTAGTCTGGCTTCGTTCGTTTTCGCTACTGTCAATTGTCCTTTTGTGTGGTTTTTGCAGTTGTCTGTTGCGCATTTTAATCAAATCGTCCTCTTGTTTGCTCCTCTATGTTGTGGCCTCTTCTTTGTGCGCGGTTTGCGGCTTGAAAGGCTGAGTCCTTTTTCGTATCCATGTTTTTTATATAACGTGACAGCTGCTTGAAAGGGTTTGGCTTGTGGTGAAACAAAATACGAAAATTGTTTTAATTGGTAGCTCTTATAGGAATTTTTTCATCAACTGAATAATTGCCCAGCTTTCTTGCTGCTCAAAATCCATTTATACAATGCTGGATGCTGGATCTAATGGGATAGTGGAACCCTGATGTCTGTTTCTGAAGCTCACTTTTCGGACAACCTTCTAGATACCCAAGTCTTGAAATGGCTGGACTATTTCTTTTGTGACTTTCAATGATTTGTCTTCCTAATTCCTGAAAGCTTGCCATGGTGTGTGAAATTTCTGTGTACACCCAATTTGTCTTCCGACCTTCCATGGTTGTGATATTCTATCTGGTTTCTGAGTACTCGATTCCTTAATAGATAAAACAGATTCTCTTCTGTCTAAATTTGTACCTAGAACCAGAATGTCCGAACGTTTGAAGGCACAGAGACACTTTCTTTTGTGCCTCGCAATGTTGTTTACATTTTGCTTCAACCGCATTAACCCACATTTTGCCGCAAACCATACTTCGAACTGAAATTATTTCCGATCAAATTTGCAAGGTTTGCCACAACAACAACATAAACGACAACAATAATTAAGTTAGTGCACAATCATCTTCATCTTTGGCAGCGTTATCAGCCACATTGGCCTCTGTTGTGTTTGGCATCTTTTGACGACGACGAGCAGAGGTAAATGTCTGTCTGTATGTAGGCATGTAGAGTAATGTGTGGTTTGTTCGTTGGCTGGTTAACAGGTTGAAATGTGAACTGTTGACGATGGAAATGAAGTTAAGCGTGGGGTAGCTTAATTCGATTTGTGCGGCGAGGGAAATAAATTGTGCATGTTCATCTTCTGTGTAATTTGATGTGCGTTGATAAGAACACTTGGGGCACATGCGCGTTGTACACTCGCCCCTACGCGAGTGCAGGTTGTTGCCTGTATGTATGTGTGCGTACAAGTGGGGGAAGCTTCTGAAAACAAACAGAAAGGCATTTATGTGGGTTACCCATACAAAGAAATTTCTTTGAAGTTAACCGCTTTCGGGCGTTGAATGTTGCCTTGTAGGCACAGTGAGTGAGTGCGACTTGAAAACGACAGTTGTTGAAAGAAACCATGTTGATGTAACTTAAAGGGTTAATGTTGGTGTGAAAATTGCGATAGCGCCAAGCTTTATGACAGGCTGCTAAAGGACACTAATGTGAATTTACGTTCCAAAGTGTTTTAAGTTGTTTTTGTCTTATATCCCTTTAAGCTCTCAGCGCGCGTAAAACGATCAACTTTTCGCGCAGTTTTAAATTATTGCCATGTCAAAAAGACCAAAGACTTCAAAGTGGCTGCAGCCAGTTGGTTAGCTCACATAAATGTGTTGTGCCGCATAAAAAACTGAGCCTAGATTTTATTTAGCTTGAAAATATTTCGCTGTCTGCATTGTTTGCACGCAAAGGATACAAGCGAACGGCAATGAGCACTGACGGAAGCCGCGATTTATAATACAAAAGATCTCTCAAGCAGAAGCCATTGACAGCAACAACAACACCAACAACAACAGCGGCAAAACTAAAGACCTGTTTCGTTTTAAAAAAATGTTTAGCATTTATTTCGCGTCACTGGTTCTTCCAAAAAAGGAAAATATTTTTATAACCGGATTAAAACTGCTGAGATGCTATAAAGTTTTAGGTTGTTAACAGTTATTTTCTACTTTTTAATTGAATTCTGAATCGCTTTAATTATAATGAATTATAATTTTGAGGTTATCGCAAATTTGCATCTCTCGAGCGAGCTGTGACCACGTTTTCGTTCGTTGACATGTGCCATACTTGTAAATTTCTGGCTCGAACATAGTCTGCAACAAAAACAACAACAACCAGCCAATAAGTTGACCACAATTATTTTGTACGTGTTGTGAAAACAGTCACAACTGCTGGACCACCCAAAAACGATAAAGCGAAGCCGCCATGAAATGTTGCGCTCGGGAAAGTTTTTCGAGCTGCGACAACTATTTCAGACAAAGTGTCATTGTTGTTGCGCCACAAGAAGCGGACGCTGCAAGCATAGCAAACGCAAAGACGAAGCCCATGAATCACAACGAAACGCAATAGAAATTAAACAACGAATGGCAACGCGTACAACAACAACGACAACAACAGTTTCGCTCACCGTTTAATGAGTTCAAGCTGGGCTGTTTGGAGCGCGGCGCATTGACTACAAGTCGCCTTATGGTAAACACGAGCTAAGTAGTCGTGTGAATCACACTTGCTCCATTTAAGTTGGACGCTGAAACTGCGGCCGCAAGCGTTTTCAATGCCGCGCCACGCCCGCAGGTGTCTTTGCTTCATGGAAACGCTGCAAGTGGCTCGCGCGCATTGATAATCTGCCAATTAATCAAATTCAGCGCGCACCGATGCACTCATTTTGTATTAAGATTACATTTCAATTAAACTCTTAAAGAGTAAATGAATTCAAAAGCGTTTTGTTGCTGCTGCTTTGGCAATTTCTGCGTTATTTCCGGTCTTAAAGTTGCGGCTCTCACGCAGTTTAGTTGGGCGTGTGGTGTTCACACAAAAAAATTTGTACGAAAAAATATGAAAACAAGTTTTCTAAATTTTTTGTTTATGTGAAATGTTTTCGACACACACTGTGCTATTGGTTTTTGCACTTTGATATTGCGTCTATTTCTTGTTAATTAGTTTGATAAATTCAAATGTTGTCCTAAGTGCGGTTAACCGCAGTTGCCGCCAAATTGTGTGCGTTGCGACTGGTACGAAGTATGTTTGCGCTTGTGCCGATTTCAAATGACTCATCGACCAATTCAGCATAAACCTTGTCGTAGACGTCTTCCACGTTCGACATACGTTCCGCCAGTTACGGTGGTTGTTTTTGTTGCCACTTACCTTGCCGCGGTCATAATTCAATTGATTCGACAGACGTGTGTGACTTACTTTCTCAGCTCGTGCTTTTCTTTGCTCCACCTTTCCGAGTAGCGTCTTTCGCTTTGGGCTGTGTGTGTGATTGAGGCTTTTGGAATGCATTTTTGTTTTGTGCATTCATTGTTGTTCGTTGTGGAATTCTCGGTAATTGTTACAAGCTTCCTTCTGAGCGCGTGAAAAAAATTGAAAGACATTTTTCTGATCATGTCAAGATTGCAGGGAATTAAAATGAAAATCTTGCAGCATAACGGTGCATGTTGACACTTGGTTAATTGATTTGCTTTGTTATTGTGGGGTCCAGTAATTAACAGTTTGTTTTTGTTGTCTTTGTTCGCAAAACAGTTGCTTTGTGTGTATTTGTATTTAATTTTTTAACTCAGATTTGGGAAACAGTTATAAGCGACTAAAGTGCTGGATATTGAAAATATTTAGTTGATTGTTTGAATTATTTGGAGGATATATTTTTAGTTGATTTGAACATTTTCTGCATTGTTCTCTAGTTTCAAGTTCTAAAATGTCAAAGATTGGCGTTTTTCGATTTTAAACTTATATGATTATAAGATGATCTATGAATACAGGGGCCGATTCAGAAAAATATTTTGGGGGGTTTCAAGAAGTAATTCTTCAATATTCATAAAGTGGCAAAAAATGCCTTTTAATTTGAATGTAGTTTCAAAGTCGACCCTATTTCGGAGGGGATTTCAACCCCCAAACCCCCCTGAATACGCCACTGTATGAATATAAGACAGTGTTCACGTGACTTTGAACTAAACTATATTTGGCAGCAACTAAAACTGGAATTCTGTGACATCTCAAGTCAATTTTTGTTCCTAACCTAACTTTTCCTTCATCATAGTCAGCAAATAGTTTTGTCTTGGATTTCATTTTTAATTGCCCAGCCCTCTGACTGTGCCAGCACATGTGCAACAAACCTTTTTCCACCTTAACCAAATATGCAAAATCCATTGGCCCTGGATGCACAACAACAAATTGCTTCGCACTCAACGACCAACATCGGCGGCCTCGTCCGCGACAGCAACATTCTCATTCATGATTCAATCAGTTTGGAATCCGCCCGTTTCCGTTCTGCATTAAACATAACTGCCACGGGCAAAATTTCTTCCTGCTGCCACTTTGGCTGCTCCTACAGCGCCGCCACCGCCGCCTCCTCTTGCAATATGCGCTCATGCCTCGATGGTTGTGCGGTTGTGTCTATACACAACAGAATTTCTGGGCGTTTCACAGTCATCACTGCGCCGACTATTACCCGTTGCTGTCGCTGTTGTTGTTGTTGTTGTGGTCGATGGTTGTTTGTTAGTCATGTTGAGTGTTGCAGTTTGGTCGGTTGCAGCGTCGGCCGCTGACGGCTGTGTGCCAAACAGCCCCAAGCTTCGTCGTCATCGCTTCGGCGTTCGCACGCTGGTGCACTACTTGCGCTGAAAAAGTAAACACCATACTTTTTCACTTTATTTTGTGCTTTATTTAAAATATGAAAATTTTCTTGGTTAAATTGTTGTTGCTGTGGCTGTTGCGGCCGTTGCTGCTGTTGTTCTTCAAACCCATAATCAATTTATGGGTTAATTATGTTGGCATGTTGTGCTGCAGTGCTTGTGGCTGAGTTTTTTGTTGTTGTTGTTGTTGTGTTGTGGTGCTGTTGCAATAGGCCACCAGAAGTTCAGTGGCTTCGTAGCGTTTTTTGTGAATGAAGCGACTGCGACTGCATCTGCCTTGCGGCGTTTTCCCACAGCACGCCGACGAGTTGGGCAGGACTCTGGTCTACGAATTTGATGTATTTTAATTAAATTTTCTTGATTCGGCCAGCGCTGCAATCATGTCTTCTGGCAATGCTTGCAATGTGGCTTTTCATTGCAATTATTGAAATTAATCACATCGGACAAGAGCGACAAAGTCAACAAATTAAACGCCAATAAAGCAAATTTGGTTTTTCTGATTAAATCATTTCTTTTGAGATAAATAAATTTGTAACAAACATTTCAATGACTAATTGCATTAATTGGCATTTTACCAAAGCATTCAACATGTTTTTTGAATTGAGTGAAACAATAATTTTTTTGCTCTACAAAGTGCTTCATTGGTACTTTGAATTTTTTCTCGCATGCGATTTTTTTTTGTTAGATTTAAAAATAACAGTCGCACACGCTCGCATTGCCGCCGTGTACGTGAGTCGTCGTAATCGCTTACGTTTTTATACGCGTACGACGCGGCATGTGGTCGTTGCTGTGTTTAGGTGGAATTGTTTTTGTTGTCGTTATTTGTTGTGTTTTTGTTTTTATTGCCATTTTCCTTCTTCGTCTTTTATTGTATTTGCTTTTGTGTTAGATTTGTTTTCATTGCTGTTACCGGTTGGCTGTTGCCGATAGCGACCAATACTACTGGGCGCTTAGTGTCGAGCGGTATTCGATTACTTTAATGCAATGTGGTTACTCGAACTGTAATTAAGAAGAAAATTTGCAAGAAAAATTTAGGGAAAGAAATTATTTGTCATTCGCGAGTAAATATAATAAAAAAAATTAGAGTAAAATAAGAATTTTAATTAAACACCTAAAGTAAAAAAATATTTGAGAATGTAATGAAATTAGTCTGTTGGCTTGGCCAGAACTTTGTAAGCTCACATTTCTATACAGCCAGCAACAACTCGATGCACCGCTAAAACTGCTTAACCCGTTCGCTATTTTGTTGCCATATGGCAACATGCTACTTTGTGGACGTCTGAACCCTCTGTGGTTTCCAAAATACATTTTTTTTTGGTCCTTAGAATAGTTTGAAATTTTAAGAAAAATACAAAATTAACAAATTGAATATTAAAGTTTAAAGAAGAGAAGTATACACATTTTTTAATGGTGTATCTTGACATAGTAAAGGAAGAAGAAGCAGAAAACTTTAGATAACTTTTTAATTTGATGTTTTCGTTCATTTTAGATACTTTTTTTTTAATTTTGGCTGAAGTAAATGAAGAAATATTCAAATTTTCGTTATGCGTAAAAAGTTTTATGTTTCAGTAATTATTACAGCCACTCTGAAATACCGGGGCCGAGTATAAAAATTAAAAAATTTCTTATGGAATGTTGCCAAGATAACCACATAGAAGCTTAAGACGTAAAATTTAACATTTTAAGTTTTCCCAGTAAAAGCTGTAGCGAGAGGGTTAAAGCGCAATTATTGTTCGAATTTGAAAATGTGAAATTTTCAAGAATTATTCAAAAGATAAATCTTTAAAAGAATTAGGGTATGAAATTTTGTATAAATAACTTTTATGCATGAAAATTATTAATAAAAAAAGAAATAAAATCTCTATGATTTGATTCTTCTTCTTTCCGCCACCTCTTAGCGCTTTGAACTTGAAGCATCTCTTCCCAAATCCAATGCACCAAACACACCCATTAAATTCTTCCCACACTTCCTACGCATGCAACACGAAGGCAGCTCGTATTGGTCACGCTTTTCCGTAAACTTTGTAGGCTGCAACAATTCTGGCAGCGTGCAATGCGTTTAGACGCGCGTAATAACTTTTTTATTGTCTATTATGCAGCCGCATTTCCACCTCCAATTAAAAACCATTATGGTGATAAATTTCCTATCATAATTAAAATTCAACTGAAATCGTAATTTGTATGCGTCATCTGCGCTCGCAGCGGCCCGTCAGAGGTTCGCTTCCTCGTTTCGGGTTCAAGTGTCGTAATCCATCAAATTGAAAATGTATTCCTACCTACTTACATATGTACACACATACATACAGACGCACAAAAAGGCCGATCGCCCTCGCGTACGTGGTACGTGGATATTTAGAGTTTTCACGAGCGTTTTTCCCAATTTGTTTTCTTCTCGCACTGCAAGTGGGCAAACACAAACTGCCGCTGTGGCTACAAAATGAATTCGACAAAATGCGGATGCGCGCCAAACATTTGCTGACTGGTGCGTGGGGCCGCTCAACTGTTGCCTAGACAAATAGTGCGGCGATCGCGCGTTGTACTCTGCATCACAGTGGAAATGCAGCTGGCTGACCTTTGCGTTGTTGCGCTGGGAAAGAGCTGAGCTGAGCCAAAGCTTCCTGCCGCTCGCGCTCGTCAAATATGTTCAGAAGTGTATTTATTTTGTTTTTGAAAATAAGGTCGGCGTGTGTTTGTTTCCCCTCCTTATGGATCGCACGAGATAAGCGATCAGAGCGATGTCTGCATGTAAGTGCTGACTTTTCTCAACTTCCCTGCGCTCTTCATTGATTGTTGCTGGCCAAATTCCGACTTGTCATTGTGCGCTGCCGCTGCGGCGTTTCATCACTCAATTGCCATCGCCGCTTTATTACACTTTTCCCCCAACCAATTTTAATTGTTTACTGCACTTCACCCCTCGTTCTCCTTCTCGTTCACCATCGTCCACCACTGCGTATGTGCAGTTGTATCACACAATTGCTTTAAGCGCTTTCTAAGCGTTCAAGTCACGATTTTATATTCACCTCATAATCGTTAGAAGTGCAGCTTTTCTCGCAGCAGTGGCTGCTCTCGTTGTTATTGTTGTTGTTCTGGATACTGTTTTCGTATTAATACGTGCCGTATCTGGCCTTTTTATGGCCGTATCAGAGAAACGATCGGGTTCTATTTGGCTACGCAGCTCCCAACGCGTCAGAGATCGCCGTAGCCGTCACATTGTTAGTGGCTTTGTGTACTCATACTTTGTTGTTGTTGCCTTAGTTCTCTACCTCTGTGCGTGCGTGTGGCTGCTGCTGCTCGGGGCAGTTGTTGCTGCTGTGCCGCCCGACTACTTTGTGTGGCACCAATTCGAGTCTTTGGGGCGTTGGGCAGCGCGACAGCATGCACAACCCATGTTATCAAACGATCTAATTACAATTTATATATATAAATAGATGAATGTGCTGTTGTGTTCTTTCAGTTCCTTTGTTGCATTTCACAGAGCCCCAAAAAAAACCAAAACAGTTGCTTGGGAATTTTGAGTTTAGGGTTTTGTTGTTCTTTCTATTGCAACATGGCGAGATGATCTTGTTTCGTTGTCGTATGTAGTTGTCCAGAAATCGATGATTGATCGCTAATGATTGCCACATGTTTGCGGCGTTCGCGGGCGGTGAGAATGTTGGACCCGACCGCTACAAAAAGGTTCATTGCTAGAACAACTTTTCAATCTGTCTGTCCATCTGTGGCTGTGTCTGTTCTGCTCTGTGCAGCTCGTAAAATCAAATTTACGCGCGTCATTAAAACGGCGGCTCGTTTGCGCAAAATATTAATTCAAGAAAACTGCTTCATTCATTTGGTGCGAGGCCACAAAAGGACTCGCTTCGCTGGGGAACTATGTGCGCGGGACGGTCGGTGCCACAGCGAAGCGTGCAAAGCATGAAAGCAAAATTGTATGCAAAATTCAGCACAAGACGAGTTGCTGTGTGTGTGTGTGTGCGTCTGCGTAGATTTGAACAAAAGCACTGCGAGTTACGCTTGGGAATTGTGCACGCGGCATTGTTGGAATGACAGCGGCAACGTTGCACGGCTGCGGCGAGCAGGACGCAAAATTAATTACTGCCTACGATGATACGAGAATCTAAGCAGTGTCTGGTCCTGGCTCTGGC
Source organism: Melieria omissa (assembly GCA_963971225.1). Lineage (NCBI taxonomy): Eukaryota > Metazoa > Arthropoda > Insecta > Diptera > Ulidiidae > Melieria > Melieria omissa. The sequence continues at coordinate 152,630,943 of OZ020267.1, forward strand.
TCCAAGTAGGAAACATCAACGTCTCGCTTTTCATGGCAAAGTGCGCGCCCGTGAGAAAATCATTGCACCGAAAAATGTTTTGTGTTTGCGCACAATTTCATTGGAAAGACATTTTTGCATTTTCTGAGCTGAAAATTGTTCTGTTTCTGTTAATAATACTTTTTGTGTTGTGGCAAAGGGATGTGGCGACGCAGAGAAAGCACACAACTGAGGCAAACAATAAATTTAAAATTAATTGACCGATTCATATGCCGGCGATGCTTATCTGGCCGCAGTTAAGTTGGCAACTTTAGACGGACCGGACGGGACATGGCCATATGCAATTAAGGAGCACACACAACTAGCCAAAGTCGAGGCGCGGCCAGACGGCCAGTCGGCCGGTCGGCGCAACATTGTGACAGAGCGGACATCCTGTTGCTTTATTTCGTTCATTTCGTGTTTGGCCTTTTTTCGGTGCTTCGGTGCAATTTATTAGTGGCTGCGCGCCGTTCGCACACGGCGTGAAGTGGAAACAAGTCACATGCTCATTCCGGGCATATTAATGATGGTCTCTGGCCTGCTCAGTCATTTGTGTCAACAACGCCTACAATTCTGCATTTCTCAGTCAAGTTAATGGGATTCGAATGTCGTGAGCGCTGGCCGACGGCTGCAAGTTTTTGTCTGAGAAATGCGCACAATTGCTGGCAACAATGCAAAGTAGGCAAATAGCTGCGCATTTGTGGAAAGTGTTGTTGTTTTCTTAGAGTTCGAAAATTGTGCATAGAGCGCGGTCAGTGATTTTCTTTTAAACCAAATTATGGGTGTTGAGTGTTTTTGCATTTCAAAGTGTCTAGTTGTCTAATAATTATTTTTATCACATTAGTCTAATTTTATTTCGAATTAAAAAAATTAGATATTAGCTTTGAATGGGGCTTTCGGAGCCATAAATCAATCACGTCTCGTTTATTCATTGCTTGATTCTTTGATTTGATGCAACAATAAACGAAGAATTCGATTTAAAGCATTAGCAACGCCTTCTTCCACGACTTCACTGCCGTTCTGGCATAGCTTTTGGCTTTGAAAACTTTTCAATGTTACAATTTCACAGTGCAGTTTGGAGTGTCTTCCTTTGCCTCACATTAATCACCGGCTAGAGAAAACATTAATTGATCACATCAACTCGAGAATGCTTTGCAAGTCGCAGCCCCAACAACACAATTTACAAATCAACAAAACGCTTTTGTACAATTAGGGGCCCTTTCTTTCGCCGATTGAGCCGATGGAGCCGACTGCACGCGTTCCCTCGTAAACATTGGGGCCCTAAGTTTGTCCAATCATGCACACAAATGTCTGTACGTCTGTCTGTCTGTCAGCCAGCTTGCCCACATATGTGGCGTATTTCGGCTTACGGTTCTGTGTGTGTGTGTGTGTGTGCGTGTAGATGGAGTCAATGCTCTCAGCTGCAGAACGCAACGTGTACTCGCCGTCTATTTGCTATTAAATTTACAAGCGTTTGTGATTAATTTCGCTTTTTGTTGTTTACAATATTTTCTCAAGTGTTTTGCTGGCACAAAGCCGAATTGTTTCGCTTTCAGTGACTTATGGAGCAGCTGAGTTTTCAAGTATCTGCTGCAACTTGGCTGTTTGAAACGTGTAGCATAGACATTTTTGATTTTTCTAGTTTCAAAGAATTTTGTTTCAGCTTGAAAAGTCGAATTTTGTGTTAAACATTCAACTTCTAAAGTTGCTGCGGTCGGTAGTGTGGTCATGTTTTTAAATTCCGCCACCAGTGTCCTGCTTCTGGCCTGTAATCCTTTCATTAAGGCTGCCTTTCTCTTACGGCTGCATTGTTCGCTGTGTGCACTTTGCGGCTCCGGCGCACCGCTCGCCCCCGGCTGTTGCTCCATTTGCACGGCTTTCGTCGCGCAATGCGCCCTGAGTGTGTCTGCTTGCAGCTGAGGTTGCAATTATGCACAGGTGATTGCTCCTTTTCATAAGCGGGTAGCCTCCTCCCTTGTGCGGTGCTTTGTTCCGTGTTTAAATGTGAAAAGAAGAAGGAAGTGAGTTGACAACGTGTGTGTGTTTGTTTGCATGACTCGGTGTGCTTCACTTTCATCCGGTGTTTTGCTGGCTTTGTAATCGGAGAGTTTCTTTTTTGCTCTACAACCATTTTGCAAAATTTTATAGGTTTTTTTTCATCTGAAAGGATTATTATTTCTTCTTAATATTTAGCTGGAATTAAAGTGAATTCATTAACGTTTTTTAGTTCAGACATACCCATTCAATTATTCAACCAATCTTAGCGAAAGTAAAGTCTGATGCAAATTATTCTTTAACATTTCATTCTATAAACAACTTTACTTTCTTCGAGCTTACAAAACAATCTCGTACAAGTATACAACTACGCCTCAGAATCACATTTATTATCGTTTTCCCACTATTGAATTATTTATTGCATCCATTTTTCTATTTTCGTTAAATCAAATTACTCTCTTATTCCACTACCAGACAATCAAATCATCGGCACGAAGAGAAAACGAAAACTCACCTTTGGGGCAATGAGAAAATTGCACGTTTTCATGCGCACATTGTTCCATTGTCGTCACTTCATGTTCGATTCTTTCCACTGCTTCACAGTTGACAAATTTTTCAGCCACAAAAATTTGTCGTGTGCATCTTCCTTTCACATTTCCCCCCACACTGGAGGCATCAATTGAAACTCAATTGCATCTCAACTTCACTGCGAGCAATCGCCCAACAAACTGTTCGACTGTTTGTTAATTTGCTGCGGGAAATTGAAATGGTTGAAGAGAAGTGGAAAATTTTCTGATTACGTGTCGCATTTCACATGGGCACTGCAGTAGTTGTCACGCAACGACTTAAATTTCCTTCCAGGCACAAATGCTTCTCAACTTTTTTAATCGCTTCAACAGAAGAATGCCCAATGCTACTTGTAAGCTACTTTTGAGAAGAACAAAAAATGTGAATACAGAATGCGGCATTGAGAACGATTATCGGCCGCTGGAGATGACGAAATTATGGTCGATTTGTATGTTGGCTGCGTGTAATAAGCGAGAAATGTTAATTATGCCGCCGAAATGCGACACTAATCCCACGCTGAAATATTGATGGCGTGCTCGTCCGAAAGACGAGTCGGGGGGGAAAATGGTGCACGCGACTCGCTCTAATGTGTTTCCAAAGAACGGTCTGATTGAAAGATGATGTGGTGTGAAGGCAACGTTTGAGTACATTGTTATGCAAGTTTCCATACTGACTGTTCCTCGATTAATGTGTTTTAGGAAATTGAATTTTTCTTTCTCGTCTTTGCGTTACGATTTGTGCTTTTTGGGTTTTATGAAATGAATATAAAAGACTTTCTTTTATTCTTATAATCGTTGTTCTCGCTTCTTATCTTTTATTTGTTTTTTCACTTTTCTTTAACCCTTTCGCCTGTTTCCGTTTTACCGGCTCATGTAATTCTTTCTCTTCTTTTTCCCCTTTAACCTTCGCAACATGCTACTTTGTGGACGTGGTAAATCTCTATGGTTTAAAGAATAAATTTGATGTTGTTGTTATTGTAAGTTCTAGAAAAAATACGAAATTGATCACCTAAATATTTGAGTTTAACTTTCGACCCCAAAGTTGCCTGAGAGCAACTCACCTATTTGTCATCTTATAGTAAAAGCAACAATTGATTTATGGGTTTAAGTTAATTAATCAAATTCATAGTTTTAGAAGTGAATTCAAAGTAAATTACAATAATTTTACTGTTATCCCCAAAATAATTTCCAATAATTTGCAGCGATATCAGGGAAAGTTTGTGTTCTAATTGAAGCCTACGAATTGGGCGCTTTGATCAAAACCTTGTTTCTTTAATAATGGTTAAATATAATCAAAAGCTAATAATTTTGTATTTTTCCATAAATATTAAATAATTTTTTTTGTAATTAAAAAATATTTATAAAAAATTTATTTAATCCGTTTAAAGCTGAAATTTTTCAAATGTAAACTAGCTCTAGAACTCTAACGAAGAGGCTTGGCGACTTCAAATGTCGTGTACACTTCTTAGGGAAATGTTTCATGATTTCAATACCAACAAGTAATATCGAGACTCAGGGTAAAAATCGGGGTCGAAAGGGTTAAAGAAGAGAAGCAGACACGTTTTTTTAATAGTAAAAAAAGAAGTCGAAAAAAGAAGAGATATTTTATTTTGACTTTTAACTTCAATTTAGATACATTTGTTTCTAAAAATTACATATTATTAAATATATATATTAAATAAATATATATAAGATTTTTAGTTAAGCGTAAACAATTTATGTTTACCATTGAAAAAACAGGATCCGGTAATACAAATTAGAAACATTATAATGGAATGTTGTTGATATAACACAGAAGTCTAATTCTATTTCCATCTCCATTTACTTTTTCCTTTCTCTTCCCATCTCTGTCTTTCTTGTCTCTTGTCTCTATCCCTCTCTAACTCTTGGCTTCACAATCTCTTCTCCCTAAATCCGTCTCACATTTCTCCCGTCACCTTTCACGTCTCTCACCGTCCGCAATTTACGCAAAATTTACACAACTTTACAACCACCCAGATCCTCATAAATAAATGATTTTCAAGCGCATTTTGACACTCAATTTAACATAAATTAACGCTTAACACTTTTTGTGCCACCAATTACCACTTTTGTTTACCCTTTTTTGTACACCAAACAACCACAACAACAGCAACAACGTAGTTAAGTGCACATTTCGCATTGCAAATTGTTGGCTGTCTGTTTGTCTGTGCCTGCGTGTGTGTGTGTTTGTGTGAATTGTGCTACTTTTCACGTTATCATTGGCGGCAACGCTTCAACGGGAGTGAATCCGCCGCGACACGGCATTGCAGTGATTAATGCTGCATTAATTGACTTTCACTTCCTTTCAATTTCAGTTTCATTTTCAATGTTGAATGCAAAAGAAAATTAAAAAAAAACATACGCAGTTACAACAAGCAAAAGTACAAGAGACACGCATTGCGCGGCCTTAAAGTGTAAATACCATTTAAGTACCAAAGTACACTACACACGGGCGCCGTTCATTGCACGCTGAAGTGTTGTTAATGAAATACGCATTTTCGCCATTAAGACGACGACGACGACGGGCGTTGATTGCCTTTACTGGGGTTTGTTGTTGTTGTTGTTGAAGCAGCAATAAGCACTTTTTTGCTGCGCCAGGCACGTCGACCAACTGCCGACTGTCCGAGTGTATGTTGCTTTTGTTGTTGCTGTGATTAAGGGTTGCCATTAAACTGAAATTTGAATGCATTCGATCTCAGCCTGTAATCGCAATGTTAAGACTCCCCAAAGCAGCGAAAGCAGTCGAGGGTGATTTGGTGATTTGAAGCCCGTTTTTAAGCTTCAAAATTAATGCGCAGCACAATGGCCCACTTTTGCTTAGGTCGCAGACTTGAGTGCATTCACGTTGCATATGTTGCACCCGCACACATGTTGCTTGCTTTGTTGTGTGTGACTTGTGAACACTTTGTTGCAGCTCAAAAGCAGCAACAACATAAACGTAAACGCTGTTGCAGCGCAAATACGCCATCAAAAATGTCCACACAAAGGCAGAGATGCCCATTGAATCGGGACTAATAAAAATGCTGGCACAAAGTCACACAGCCAGTCAGTCATTCAGTGCGCCACAATGTTGCTGAGCGCATTAAATGAAAAGTACGGCTACAAGCAGCAAAGTGTAAATAAAGTAGCGACACTTTGTCAAGCAAAATTCCCGCAATTTTCCCTCCGCACTCATTCACACTCACACTAACACAAAGCCAAATGCATTCATGTGCCTGGGGTAGTGTGGGCGCATCCCTATTTGTGTCGCGCTGCTGGCAGCCGAGGACGAGCGTCGTCATGTCAACTGACAGCAGCAGAAATTGCTCGCACAAAGGATTCTGCCAACAGGCGACGCGACTTCCTGCCGATCGTCGCTGCACCGCCGCGCCTTCACATCACATCGTTGCCGGATGTGTCAATACACTTTTGTGCCACATCTGTGTGCGATATGTATGCGCGTGTGTGTGTGTTGTGTGTTGGTTAAGTTGGCTGTTTCTGTGCGCCAGTTTCTGTTGCGGAAAAGTGTATCGACGGCAGAGTTTAACATAATTTCACAGTTTAATGCAACTTTGTGCAGTGCGATGAAGCAATGAATGCGCCGCTCTAACAAATGAACGAATGAGTGCGAACGTTTGTTGCTGCGCGGTGAAATTAAATGGAAGCTGCAGCAACGCAGAGAATTGCGTAGAAAATTGCCAGCTTTCCGCTCATGGAAACGCTTTGGACTGCACTAAAATTAAAAAAAAAAAAACTATGTTGAGCTGAGCTGGTTCGAATCATTGCTGTGGCCGTCCACTTCGCCATTGGATTCGACTGGATTTTCGCTTCGCACCGAATTTCAATTAACACTCGCAGTCAGCGAGTGCCCCACATTCCGCTCGTTTTAAAGCTGCTTGTAATGATGCGCCGCATTAGCAACAGCAATAAGGAAAATCTTTATCGCCGTTTCGAGTTCCGAAAAAAAACGCTTCAAGTGCCTTCTTGGCGCATTTGTACCCCACATACGAAAACGCATTTGTTTGTTTATGTGTTGTTGCTGTTCGACATTAGTAAAGTTTTGTTTGTGCTGTTGTTATTGTTTTTACTGCCGCGTCGGCCGCTATTTGTTGATAAAGCAATGCAACGCCTCACATTTAGCTGGCGTTAATTTGCTTTTAGTGCTTCGAGTGAGTTTCCGTTTTCAAATAAATCTTCGGTATTAGTTAGTTTTGTTTTTTTCACGTTTCTGTTTTCCCCACTTGGCCGCTGCTGGCTGACAACTTTAGTACAACGACAACAACAACAAACCTGAGCGTTTATTCTTTTGCTTATCTAATGTTGTGGCCATCATGTTGACTTGTAAACAATGAAATGCTTTTGCGTCAGCTGCACCGAGGCGAAACAACGCTTTTGCGCTCATTTCTAGTGATTTAACATTTTTTAGGTTAGAAAGTCAATTTACACGTTTGTGGATAACAGCAAAAGTAGGTGAACTGTTGGTTGGATTATGCGATAAAGTGACCGAGTCAAAGAGAAGTGATGCCTCAAAACTGTTTACCAGCCTTAAGTGCGCTGCAGTGCCTCCGCCTCCACCGACTCCACTCGATTGAAAAGCTCTGCTCGAAGTGTGAAACCCTAAAAGTGCCTGTCAGCAACATGTGCTCGATGCTGCTGTTGCTGCTTGCATGCGGCAATTAAGCGGCCGGCGAAGGGCATTGCGAGCGCGTCGACACTAACAGGACTCCATACGAATTGCCACACTCGAGCGTGGCATGAAACGGTGCGCCGCAGCACTTAGCGTGGCAACTTGAAGCCACTCGGCCCATGCGTGTCGGCCGCTTGGGCGTTACTTTGCCACTGTGTGTGTGTGTGTAGGTGTGGAAGGGGAGAGAAGCGCACAAGAAGGTGCAATTTTTCGCTGTGCTGTGCTTGCGCCGAATAAGCCAACGGCCAACAGCGAAAAAATCAAAAGTGAATTGCCAAAAAATTATGAGAGGCGCTCGAAAAGTAAACTCGAACAACAACACTTGGCACTTTATTAGCCGACACTCTCTTGTTTTTAGTATTTGTTGGCCCTTTCGTGTGTGTTTTTGCCTTTCTGCACTTTTGGTTTTCATAACAAATTAATGAGAAGGAAGTTGAGCTTTAGCTCTTGTTGTTGTTGTTGTTGTTGTTGGTTTTGTTGTCAATAACAACAGTTTTTATTGTTGTTGCTTCCTCTGCTTGACTGCTTTAATGACATTGTTTTAATGTTTTCTTTTTCCTCTTCATTTATTGCAGCGTCGCCGCGAACGTGGCCGCATTCCGGTTAAAGGTGTCCGTCTGGTGGAGACTGCAACGGTGAGCGGCGAGGGTGGAGATCCCTTTGCACCGAACGTAAGTACAGCCTTCGCATTCGCCTTTGCTGGTGGCGTTTTACACTTTCCCGGTGATAGTGGGGAGTTTCCTTTGAAGAAATTTCTGCTCTTTGTTTTTGTTGTGCTTATGTGTGAATTTTCTTTTCACTTTGTGCTTTTCCGTTTCATTTAGTTTTCTCTTTTTGATTTTACCTTTTCGTTTGTGTTTTTCCCCAGGGTTACCCGTTTCAAGTGGGTTACTGCGAGAGCTCGGAGGATCACCAGCAGTCGGGCCGCGGAGTGCCGCAGTACATTTTGTATCTGGTGGCCAGCAGCGAGAAGGAGCGCAACGACTGGATACGTGCCATACGACAAGGTGGGTGCTTGTCGCTGTCATAGTTGTATGTTGGATATGTGTGTCTGCGACATTGCAACAGTCATTGGGTATTGCGTTGTGGTCGGCTCGAAACCATGTTTCGTACCCACCAAGTCACGCACTGCATAGACATTTTCGGAAGCGTAGAGAAGTCGTGTTCGAAGTGGCCAACATTTTCGATGCGCTGTGACCCAAAAAATTCTTAAAGAACTGAAAAACGTCTGGCCCGAGCAACAGCCACACGAACCCATCATACAATCTACTCATGGCCAAAGGTACCATGCCCATGTTTTCAGCTGCTGTTGTCGTTGTTGTTGGCGTAGTGTTGGTGTCGGTGGCTTGCGGTGCTGCTTGTGCTGGGCAAGAATGGGTCATAATCACGCAGCTGCGGCATTGGCTGTGTGGGGAAGCGGCGTCGTTAGGCAGAAATGGGCACAGGATAAAAATAGGCTAACGAAGAGAGTTCAATTTAAAGTCAAAAGATCACGACTGCACGATACCCAGCAACCGCACAGCAATGAGGAAAATGCAGCAATAACAATGGCTGCAGCAGGCAACAACAATAGGCAAATGGCAAGCGCAACCATCAGTCGGCTAATACCAATAATCAGGTTTTAACCTGAAAAGAAGTTCAACGCGACTGAGACATGGCGAAAACCTAAAAAACAAAATCCGTTAGAAAATGCTGGCGTACGGTAAATGTTGTTGCTGCGGTCTGTTTTGGGGTTTCATAAATTTGTTCGGGTGATTTAAAGTTTTCCACTGAGACGGCAGCAAAGGTTTCGTTGTTGCTGCTGCTGCCGCTTCGAGTTGATTAAAATTTCCATTTGGCTGCAAGAATGAAAAGATTACCGCGAAATCAATGCGGAAATTTGCCAGGTTGGACGGCCGTCAGCTAAGCTTTTTGTTCGTTTGCTCATTCAGTGCGTTGGTGTTGGCGCGCGCAGGCAACATGGCCCAAGGTCATTTGTGTGTCTGTGTCTGTGTGTGGGTGTTTGGTGCAGTTGAGGCATTTAGCTGCGCGCATTTTCTTTGCGGTTTTCCAAAAGCCTTTTTCATTTCCATCGGCCTCTGTTTAGGCGCGTTCATCGATCAAAATGTGTTGGCGTAGCCGTGTTGAATGTTGCCGCAGCGAATTATGAGACACGCACAATTTTATGCTTAACATAAATTTCCGCATTAGGGAAATATTTTTGTTTCTATGGCTGAGAAGTTTTCGCTGTGCGCTCCTGGGGGGTTTACTTTGAGTTATTGATAGGCATCGACGTCGTGTGTTTTGAGTTCTGTGGTCGGTTGTAATAAATGATTGATGAGTTTTGCTGATAAAAATACCAAAGAAGTTGTTTAGGTGGGGAAGTGATTGAAATTTGAGTAATTCAGATAAAATAGATTTGACGTAGAGTTTGAGGCGAGTTTAGAGATTTGTAGTGATTGAAAAATGCACTCTTTCAAAAAATTATACATTTTCAAAAATTGTTTGTAAGTCATAAATATCTGTGAAATCTTTGAACAAAACATTAAATGAAAAGTTAGAAAGTTTGAAGTTCTCAACATCAGAAATTCCAGCCACACTTTCCGTCTTTTAATTATCTTTTGAAGAATAATTTAATTATTTTAATTTATTTTTAGTAAAATTATTAATTTTTATTTTTTTTAATTTTGCGTTGATTTTGTTGTTGTATTTTTCTTCAATGAAACTATGTGTTTTAATTATCTTTTGAAGAATAATTTAATTATTTTAATTTATTTTTTAGTAAAATTATTAATTTTTATTTTTTTAATTTTGCGTTGATTTTGTTGTTGTATTTTTCTTCAATTGAAACTATGTGTTTTAATTATCTTTTGAAGAATAATTTAATTATTTCAATTTATTTTTAGTAAAATTATTAATTTTTTTTTTTTTTAATTTTGCGTTGATTTTGTTGTTGTATTTTTCTTCAATTGAAACTATGTCAGCACTTTGCTACAACAAAAATTTGTGTTTCAACCATCTAACTAATTTCAATTTGATTCTTTGTTGCAGTTTGCGAAGACACCAACACACCCAAGTCATATCGTTTCCATCCGGGTCTGTGGTCCGGCAAGCGGTGGTCCTGCTGCAAGGGCATAAGTCGTGCCACATTCGGCTGTCAGGCGGCAACACACTGGCGTGAAACCAACAATAATCCAAGTAAGTGCCAACGCTCTGCCGCTCCTGTCCCGCAGCAATCACTGCGAGCACAGTAGCAGCCAGACAATGGTTATTTTGATTTTACTACCAAGTTTTGACCGCGTCTGGCCGCCGCCGCCTAAGCTGCCAGCGCGGCCGGGCTTTAATTAACACGCAAGTGCAACATGCGCAGGAAATGCGTGTAATACATCAAAATGGGCATTCCGAACGAAACAACATTTAAAGCGAAATGCAGAAGCACTGGCCGGGCTGGGCCGCCGCCGCTTTGTGTGTGTCGGTGTGTAAGCCTCGAAATGTTCATTTGAAAATTTTTATTTTACGACCCTTTTGCACTCGTCGAAAATTTATAACCGCAACGAATCGCTGCCAAATGCGGCGACGGCTGTGCAGCGGGGCGGTCGCTCGCGAATGGCATTGGATCGCAGCAGAAATCGTTCGCTGGCGAGGAAATTGGAAATTTATTTTTAAACTTTTGTGTAGCAAAAAGTACAGCCATTTCCACTTCATCGTGTAATTTTCAACAGTAGCGATACGAATGGGGCGACGGCTACCGCATTGGAGTTTCTGGACCACCTCAAACAGTGCAACGCTTCGTTGTTGCTTCGCCGTCATGCAATTTCTATGCGATCGTTCGTTCGGCGATTTGGTTGTGTTATTTGAAAACGCATTACGACATGCGGCCAGAATCGTATTGAAATTGTATTTGAACCTTTTAATGGTTTGGAAAAAATAAGAAAATTCAGTGTGCTATCTGTGTGTGTTCGGGCGGTGCGTGTTGCTGCGATTGTGGCCAATTACTCATTACAAACCATTTGAAGTTGCATTGGATTGTGGAGAATCTGTCGAAACGACTACAAAATATACAACAAAAATCGTCGATAAAGCAAGAACAAATAGGACACTTTTGTATCTGTATCTGTATCTCGAATACTTCAATTGGACTCGTATTGCTTGGCCATTCAGTAAAATTGTCAGCTGATGATTCGGTGACTTCTCGTTGCCCTTAACCCTTTCGCTTTTTGTTGCCATAAAAAAATCCTTGTTTTTCACTCATTTTAATAGGTTTTAGAGATAAGAAACCAATCACCTATTTTTTCATTCGATCATTGTCTTTTTACACGGTTTTTCCTGGAACCAATCTACCGTGTAAAAAGGTGTACTTTTTTAAACTAATTTCTGCGAGGAGTGTCAGTCACTTCAAAATCTATAGGTACTGAATTTCTGATGTTAACCCTTTCGCTATTTTGTTGCCATATTGCAACATGTTACTTTGTGGACGTCTGAACCCTCTGTGGTTTCAAGAATAAATTGTTTCTTAGTCCTTTGAATAGTTTGAAGTTTTAGGAAAAATACAAAATTAATAAACCGAATATTTAAGATTAAAGAAGCGAAGTATACACGTTTTCCAATGGTATAGCTTGACATAGTAAAGGAAGAAGAAGCAAATATTTCAATTTAGATAATTGATTTAATTTAATTTTTTTATTTAATTTAATTTTAATTTTTTTTAATTTGATTGGAAGTAAATGAAGAAATATTCAAATAAGAAAGAAAGTGTTAAAAGAGTTTTAGAACTTTGAAGAGTTTACAACTTTCTTGTTCTCCTTTGTTGAAACAATACAAAAGTAGATAACTCTGAATACTGTCAGCAACAAAGTGTTCCAACCTCGTTCTCTCCATTCAAGAAAGCTTTCAAACATGAACAAAAACATGTCAATGCAATATTTTTCATTCAAATTTCCCTCGTTTGCAGCAAAAGCAACCGTCAAACAAAAATTTCACAGACACGAAACGAACATTGACCGTCGCGACGTGCGGGAAGTAACAAATGAATCGAAGTGCAGCGTAAAAAATTTGGCGTTAAATTTGTAAACGAAGTGTTAAAGTGATCGATCGCGCGAAACCGTCACGCTGCAGCTGGAGTTGTAATTATCGCCGAGACTCCGATTGGGGAGTCTGCGGCAGCAGCACGTCCGCTTCGGATGCCATTGATGGCAGTTGTTTTGATTTTTGTTTATTTTGTATTTTTTCGTTTTTAGTTCTGTTGATTTTAGCAGACAGCTTGGCGTGTGTGTACACTTGTGGGTGCATGTAGATTTGTATTAAATATTTTACCAACTGTCAAGAAGTTTAATGATTTTTCTACGAAATTGCAGTCTCATGCAGTTTGCATGCTGTTTGCATCAAGTCACGCCTTGCCTTCACCCGATTTGCAGCATTTAAAAAAAAATTAAAATTCGTCAGCAAAACGACCTTTTTATTTGACAAACACAAAAAGCGCGAGTAGGTGCAGCGCGGCGAAAACTACCGAGAAATGTAATAAAATTTATATTTACTTGGGCGCTTATGCAGTCGTAAGAATGAAACAAATCTCAAGAAAGCCTTACATTTTAATTAGTTTAGGGTTGCCATGAGTTGGGCATCGGCATTCGAGTTTCTGGCTCGAGCTCAGACAGAAGAGTAGAAAAATTCAAATCAGAAGTGAAGATCGACTGAGTTTAATCTGACCGACTGCTGTTCATAAATAATTTGGGCACTTTATCTCGAATGAATGAGGTGAATGAGCGCAGAGACAGGAACACAATGTTCAGTGATTAAAATTTGTTTTTCAAGCATTGTGCCAGATGTTGGCAACCCTGCACGCTGCCAGACAAAGCTGCAAAAAATTGAACGTCTCCAAGGCTGTTGTCGGCGATGGTGAGGGCGCGCTGAGATGACGACGTTGATGGGTGCTGACAATGGCAGCGACGACGGCGGCGGTGTGCAAGTAGAAATGTTGTTGTTGCGGTTACGTGGTGTTGGCGTTTATTTTAAAGAACATTGCACTCGGAGCGGCAGCGCAGCCACGGCAACGACAACAACAGCAGCTGTGGCAGCAATGAGAACGCATCATGATTATTTGTGAAGCGTTCGCACATTTTTATAGGCGCACAAGAGTGCAGTGAGTGTCGGCATGTCGGTGTCAGCCATTGTGTTTGTGTGTGTGGGTGAGCAGTTTTTATGCGGCTGATTGCATTTTACACTTCAAGTTAAAGTTGGGTGTGTACGTGATTGCCCGGCAACGGGGATGTACGTGCGTGCCGGCGCGGAGAGGAGAGGAGGCGAGCGGCAGTACAGATTAACTGCACATGAAGCGATTTATTGCGGATTTTGCTAGACAATGTGCGCTTTGCGTGCATTGAAAACACGAAATAAAATGAGAGTCGAATGAGTGCGTCGTAATTTCCATTCCTTCTCTGTCACGTGCAGTGGCAAAGATATTTTTAGGTTTTAAAAAATCAAATCAAAGTTGCTTTGTTTGAGTGTTAGTCACACATTGGCGTAGAACTTCCAATTGATTTCAATTAAACTGTTTAAGCAAAGGTTGAGTTGAAGATCCACACCCAACGCCAGTAGTTTGCCTCAGCGGCAGCGCCCATTGCCGAGTTGTCACTGCCGCCCATTATTGTCGGCGCTCCTCTTGAGGCTTCAAGCTCCAAGCTTCCGTGGCTGTCATTTGTTTTTCTTGACAGTTGGAGAATGAACTTTGCATTTCCTCTGACAACGCACTGTTTGACAGCTTTGACAAACTGTCAAATGTCAATAGCGCGCTGGGTGTACATAGCTTTCCAATGCGTGCCAAGTGCTCCAGCTGCCGTGTGACAGTGCGAGAGGGAAAGTGGCCAAAGCCGTGACTGCAACGCATGCTTTTCTAATGTCAACGTGTTCGTCGTGTGTACTTTGCGGTGTGGACACGCCCCAAGTCCTTGCACGCGCGTGCTGTGCCCTTCATGTGCCGCCAGTGTTGCACTTTAAAGTGGTCTCAAGTTGTCACTGAATGCCGTTGGCCGCTACTTGCTGCTGTTGCCGTGTGTTCAATTGTAATTGCAGCAATTGTGGAAAATTGCTGTTGCCGTTGCCGTTGCGTGCTTGAAGGGTGCACAACTTTGCTGTTGACGCTCTTCTGTTGCGTCTTCGCATTGCTTTTTCTCACACTTGACGATTTTCCTTTTCCTGTGCAAATCTTTGGTCAATCCGACACGCAGTTCAGTTGCTGCGTGTGTGTGTGTGTTTTAGTATTGTTTTTGTGCAAATATGGCGACCACAGTGATTACAGTTTATTGCTGCGACTCTTGTCTTGGCGTACTTTGAGCTTTTTTTTGTTAACTTTTTGCAAGCACACTTTCGTTGACTGTTTGGCTTAGGGATCCCACATTATTGTTGTTGTTGTTGTTGTAATGTTTGCAATTTTGTTTATTTTCTCATGTGTGCGACAAAAGTGTTGTCTGTTTGCAATTGTGGTTTGGATTGTGTTGATATTTTGTTGCCTGTTTGTTTATTTGTCTGACTGCAACTTTTCAAGTCGCAGCACAGGAAATATTTGTTTATTTTGCTTATTAACAATGAATGAGTTGTGCTTTAAACTGCAGCAAAACGAAAAAAGTTTGCAACGGAGATGTGTTAGAGATTTTTTTTATACCAAAACAAACTTTAAGTTGGAACAGAAAGGTGTGTGAGGAGTAAGTGATGAGTGTTTGGCTGGTTTGACCTACACTTGTAGAGTTGTTTAATGTTAAGTTTGTCATAAGAGTTAAAAAAAGAACAGGTGAAAAAGTGCAAACTAAAATTTGATTGTCATGGAGTTCTTACGAAAAGTCTGCACAACTTATTAGCAAAAAGACACAAGCAAGGACCAAATTATTCGTCGAGTTTAAGCCCCGAACAATATGACAGGTTCATTAGTTCAATTACCTTACTGTCCCTCCCTCCCCCTCCCCGATTTCTATCGTTCGTGCCTTTGTTTCTTAAAAATTCTATCAAAGGTTTCTCAGTAATTTCCTGTTCGCTCAAAATCATCGAACCTGAACGTTTTTACTGTCCATCATAAACGACAATGCGCACTTTTCTTCTGTCATTTTTAAACCTGACTTTGTTGCAATACAATGTTGCCAGCTATTTGAATGCATTCCTCCCATGTCAGCACAGATTTTATCATTATTACGGTCCGTCAGTTTTTATGCTCAGCATTGCCAAAGTCAAATGTCACCAGCGCATTTTATGATCGCTGCAATTTTTGTGTGTGACGATGCCGCGCGTTCAGTGTCAAAACTGAGCCGTTGTTCTTCTCTGAGAAATGTTGTGCATGTTTCAATAAATTATCGCCAACATATATGAAAATTGTTAAATTACCCTTGACACTTATTTGTGGCACTTGTGCGCTTCGTTGTCTCACCCCACCAATCGCTAAGAACTTTATTGTGTGTTGCAGGAAGTGGTGGGGCTGCGTCATTGCTGTGCTGCTGCTGCATGCATAATTCATTGCCGGCCCACAACGCATTCGCGCCTCGCCAGCCAGAACCCGGTGTGAACCGATGTGCTGTTGATGCGATGTGATATTATGTTGAAAATGATTTATTGATTCCATTGCACTTAGACCGTTTTTCGCTATGGCAATGAATATTTAAATGCGAGTTTGATGTTGAATGAATCCCTGCCTGGAAATTGAAAAGTGATGACTGTCAAAGTCGTCGTCGTCGTTCAGTAGCTCGCAGTCACATTGAAATATGCTTCATTGCTTCAAATTATAATGGCGATATCTGATTTATCACTGCAGTGATGTGTCCTCGGCGGCGCTGTGCGTCTCGCATGGCTAATGGCATTGATGAAAAACGCGTCTCGAGTGGTCTTCATCAATTACGACCGCATCCTTAAAGTGCGACTTAATGCTCGCCACATGCGCACACATGCAGCGCCTTATCGTTGCTTTCCGCTGCGGCAGCTGCGTTCCGTGTGGGGGCGTCGCGCGTTTCACGTTGTGCTCGGCGACAGTGTCGCCAGTTTTAATCACCGGCATTCAATTGCCATTAAAATTTCTTTATGCCTTCGACACTCAGTAATACCGTTTTTACATTCCTTTCTTATAGTGTCTTGTGGGTTTTTTTGTAGAGAGAGTCGTTATAATTTTCTGGGTATTTAATGATTAAGGTTTTTGTTCAATGTTCTTTTATGCCAAAAGTATTTTACTTTCATGACGACCTAATCGACATTATGATGGTTTACATATTTTGTTATTCTGAACTAACAGTTGTTGTTGTTGTAGTTGTTCTCTTTAGGGACCTGAGCCAGAGTGCGTCCAAGTTGGAAAACATTGGTTTTTTTGAGGTACATATCGCACACCCACTACAAAAGTGACAACTCAAAATTTTATTTTTTCAGGAATCGCAAAAAACTGTTTTTAAGCTGTATAAACATTTTTTTTTAAATAATGTATAGACTGTTTAGTAGAAAATCCCTACAGATTATGCTTTAGGAAAAGTTACAAAGATTTTTTATTTAACACTAGAAAATCCAAAATTTTGAGTTGTGACCGAATTATTTTAAGTTATGTCACTTTTGCTGAATTTAATAATTATAAATGACAGTTAAAAAGTTGAAAGAAAAATTTTTAAAATTCGAAATTAATTTTTTTATTTATCACAGCTTTACTTAAAATTAACTTCAAAAAAAATTTATTTCGTCAAAAGTGACACAATTTGAATTAGGACTCGTTTCCATTCAGCTTACTTACTTGATATAAGACTATTTTTTGACGGGCCCTTTCTCTAGAACGACCTGAAGTGGTTTTAGAAAAATCATAAAATTTCTGTAACTAAAATTCTTATTTGAACTTTTGTATAAAAATTACCAATTCTGTCACTCTCATCTCTCATACAAACTTTTTTCATCGTAAGTCGTCCCACTTTGAGTTTAATCGTCTACCGCATGGCTTTGAAAACTTTTGTAAAGTTTTATGATTACTATCGAATAAAACCAGCTTGAGGTGTCTCAACTCAACGAGTCCAATATTGCACTGCAGCACTTAACTCTTCTCTGTAATGGCTTCTCGTGGACCAGCTACAATGTGCCCCATCGGCCAGTATGCACTCAAATATCTTTTATCGATGTGTACACACACTTTGCAACATTAAAAGCACCTAAACGTCAAATAAAATGAATAATAAATAAAAGCAGACGCAGAAAAGGAAACCGGCCCTTCCAGTGGTCAAACGCCAGCACAACAAAGGCTCAGGTGTGCGAGCCCACAACAGCCAGCGGCAGCAGGCGCATAATACCAACAACAACAAAAACAACAATAAATTGTCTCAAACATTGTGTTGGCAATGGGCAAGAAAAGTTTGTATACCAACGAAAAGTGCTCGAATGCAGAAAACTGGTTTGCAATTGAATTAAAAACCCTAAAAATAATAAACAACAACATGGAAAATCGGCAAATTGCAAAAAGCAAAAATTAGAGAAATTGAAAACTAAGCGACTGCAATCAGTGCGCTCGCTCTCTGGCAAACTGTCGAACCGGTTTCGCGGGCGTGCGGCGGCAGTTTGGGCCGATTTGAACCATAACATAGACACGTGCAATGAACTTGTGTGGTTTTGTTGTTAGTGGCGAGCGCTCTTAGTTGGCAACGAGTGTGCTCTTCACTGGCTCTTTTTTTGCTCTTTACTTTTTATTTATTTGTTGATGATCTGTGGCCGAAAGCCCCAGCTCGCGCCTAACCCTTAGAGTTTGATATTTCTTGGTCTTGTGTTGCTTTGTTGCTGTCTTTTGTTGTGGTTTTTTATCATCATTCGCTGGCGGCGAGTTGATTCTTTTGGTACATAACTCGTGCTTTTCAGCCAAGATCGCTCGGGCATGAGTTGAGGTTAGAAAAAAGGTAGAAATGAAAAAAACCACTGTTGCTGTTCACTGTTTCTTCTACACTAATTTTTGGCTTACTTCTGGCCACAATTGTGGATCGCTTTGCTTGATTTATTTGTGTATGGAGTGGAAAAAGGGTCGCTGCTGTTTTGTTGTTGGACGTGTGATAGAAGAAAACACATACACACGATCAGAGCTGTGTAAGGGTGGGTTCACACGGTGGATTCGGTGAGACATGGATAGATATAGTGTAGTCTTGACGGTTACGGACTGAGGCAACGATAACGTGGAGGAAAATTCTAGTAGTATATGGTTAACTATAATAAATAATGTTGCTGGAATTAAATAAATTTTCTTCAGTGATGCTTAAGATATGAAAAATATTGTAATATGAGAAATTGTTGAGTGCAGAGAATGTTCTCACAAAAAGTGCATTAGAGACATTAGAGACAGAGAGATCTAATATCAATAATAACTTATGACAAAATTATTGTGATGACACAGTCGCTTAGATCCAAAACATAACAACAGAACCTCTAGAGACACTATGATTCTTCTACTTTCAAGAAACTTAGAGAGATTGCAAAATAGTTGATTGTGAATAGTTGAATATTGCAATCTCGTTCTCATAGAGCAAGAATACCGACGATTGAGAGTATAGAGATCAAATAATTCAGAATTATTGCGATGAATACGCGTTAGGGGGGGGGTAAGGGTTTCAGCGTAAAAAACAACACTTTTTTATGAAAAAAATACAATTTGCGGTGATCACTCTCGGTCGGAAATTATCTGAAATCAAAACCATTAAAATTTAGTCAAAGTATTATCAAATCCTCACCCCAACGTTCTCCGATTATTTTTCTTTTCATTTAAAAATTTTTGGAGGCCATCTAAAGTGTAAACTGCTATTTTCCACGAAAAATGTCGCCATTTTGTGGGTGGGAAACCCCATTAATGTAAAAAAAAAATTGTTTACTAAACGTTGGGGTGAGGTATTTTATATGTAGAAAATGTGTACCAAGTTTCAAATGAATCGGTTTAGTAGTTTTTAAATGACAGTGATCACGGACTTTGAAAAAGTAGTTTTGAGAAAAACGCGATAGAAGAGAATAATAATAATAAGTAAATAAGAACACCTGCACTAAAAGACAGGAGACTAACTATAGACCATAACTTCAAGAGTTTTGCTCCGATCGACTTAAAATTTTGAGAATATATACTTGAAATGTTTAACAATAAGGTAAGAAGAAAAAAAATAATTCGATTTTTCGAAAGTGTAAACCCTTACCCCCCTTAAAGTTAATGTGACAAACAATTTCAAGCCTGGAATCAAACCCCACACCCATCTTTGTAGCTTTTTACACAGTCAAATGGCTCATAAACGTCTTTTACTACTTTGTCTAATATCATTCACAGGTCTCTCAAATGCTTAGAACCATTTTAAAGATTTATCAGATTTGTCTCCCTTTTTTTAAACCTGCTCGTACAGACTTAAGCCGTCAGCCTCTGCTGCATATGTCAGTGGCTTCAGGAGTTAGCACTGTGATTGGACATGCATCGTTTTGGTTACAGACGCGTTCGGCGCTTGAACTTTGAATAATCGGTAATTAGCATGAATTAGGCGTACGCTCTTCCCCCCTTGATTCCCTCTCTACGCGCTTCCTACATGTGTTCTCCGCGAGTGTTGTGCGGCAACAGACAAATTATTATAATCATTGTCGAGGTTGCGTTAACTGTTGTTCACTTTAGCATTTCTCCGGCCGACTGGTTTTTTGTCTTACCTTCTCCGAGGGTGATTGACCATGAAAAACGTATTTGCGTCTGACGTTGTACGTGTAGTTTTCGGCGAAAAAACCCACTACTTTTGGGCAAGCCTATCCATCCATGTCCATGCACTCCGTCCATTCGTCTATCCATCCATCCATCCATCGAATGGCCACGTCCACCAGCGCTCCGTGTGTCTTTCCACTGTCGCTGGCCGAGCGCTGTGGTATTGCTCGACGCATGATTAATGATGCGTTTTGTTATGATTCTAAACGTGGGAAATTAAGCATCCTCGTCGTTGGTTGGGGGGGACGTTGCGGCAGTAGAGCCGCGTTGCCGCTGCAGAGGCTGGTTCTGGTTTGGGCTGCAGACCACGCAATTTTCGTATGTCGCTCGCTGGGCTCAACCGGCGCGTCGCGGGTTTCGGTTTTCAATTGTTTTTTGTCTGGGCCGGTTTCTGGTTTCTTCAGGCGGGGCACCGGCAGCAGCAGCGGCAGCTCCACAGTGGCTTTTGCATTTAGCCACTTTGTGTGTTTGGCCGCAATGCCAATGTTAGTGTCAGTGCCAGCGTCGGGCACTTTTGCCTCTTCATCATTTCTTTGCTGTTAATTTTATATGATAGTTTTTACGCTTTTTAGCTGTGCGTCAATTCTCAGCGGCTGTCTGTGCTTTTCTGCGTTTTTTTCTTCACTCACTCGCTTTGTACTGGTTGGTTTTTGTTTGCCATTTGCACTGTTGGCGTTATAAATCACAAAAAGGTGGCCGGCCGCTTTGTGCCGTGGCACATGCGCAGCGAAAATCGTTTCATCATTAGTGGGAAACGGGCCTCCCGCCACTTTTGCGCGTCAATTTGCGGTCGCAAATGGCCTTTGTCGGCCAGCAATGTTGACAAATTCAAAGCCATTCTCATTTAAATGAGTAGTACAACAACAAATTGTGTAATTGGGAATTGAAGAATGATTGGTGGCAGACTATGTGACCTTCCAGCTTTCTAATGGAGACCTTGAACCTCTTTCCATTGCCTCATTACGCGACATTGTTGTTATATAAATGCAAATGATCCGCGTAATATCGGAGGTGCTTGAACTGGTCCGAGTCAAGCGCGAATAGAAAAATGGGAGAAGGTCAATTATGACAGTTGTAAGTTGGCAACCATGGCAGTGTGTTGAGTGGAACTGAACTGCTGAAAAGAATAATGGGAATCATCAGCTGATTTTTATATTTTGTGAGATATTGAGAGATATTGTTTCGAAAGAAGAGTCGACCCAAAAAGGGGGAAAAAGAGGAAGAAATTAGATTCGAGTGTAAAGATTTACTGTGGTCTGAGGGTTTAACCCAGAACCTAACGAAGTAGTCGAGTTCTCAGGGGGTCTTTAGATAAATTCAATTTATTTAGGCCATAAGATCGGGTTGTTCCTGTGGAATTGGCGAACAATATTTAGATTTGTGTGCATTGCGATCTTCGAAAGTGCAGCGAATCTATTTGTGAAGTCGTGTGTCATTCATCACTTACACTAACCACGAGCAGTCCTGTGTATCTGTGCCATCCTCGCTTCCAAGCTCTTCAACTAAGTTCAACTCCAGCAATTAAATGCTGTAAAGATTTTCCTTGTGCCGTCGCCGCCGTTTGCATTAATTAACGTCGCTCCGGCAGTCGGCTGTCGGCCGGCCCACCGTTCAACTGTGAAAAATGATAACAATTGTCTAACCATCTGAACAATCTGCTGATAAGTTGAATGGGTTAAGTGAAGCGGCTGAGGCGGTCGCGACTGGTTTGGCCGACGCCGCCGCTTGCACTTTTGCTGTCTTTTACATTTGGTTGTTGTTTTTTCGTTTTGGTTTGTTTGCTTGCTTCATTGTTGCGGAAATTTTGTGCAATTTCTTAATGACTCCTATTTTTGTGGCGCAACGCTGCAACTGCCGACTGCAGCCAAGTTGAATGTCGAACACGGCGGCATCCGTTGTCCGCTGGCCAATGAACGGTTCGCGGACCAAGTTGCTGCTGCCTCAGACACTGCCGTCTGCACTCCAACACCAACACCAGCAGCAGCATCAGCACCACAACAACTAATTTCATGGTATTTTGCGCTGCAATGCAGCAACATTTTCTCACTTGCATTGTCGGCATTCGAGAGTAATTGACTCTTAATTGTTTTTGCTCGATTTTTGCGCGTCGTGCTTGGATT
Organism: Melieria omissa; assembly: GCA_963971225.1. Classification (NCBI taxonomy): domain Eukaryota; kingdom Metazoa; phylum Arthropoda; class Insecta; order Diptera; family Ulidiidae; genus Melieria; species Melieria omissa. The sequence goes on from OZ020267.1 coordinate 152,653,008, forward strand.
TGTACGCGGCCGCTATTGCTTTAACAATTTTTAATTTGGGCACTCTGTGTGCTTCCTTGTTGTCGATTTTATTATTGGTTTCTTAATTGCCACTGTGCAATTGTTATAATTGCCGCCGTTTGACTTCCACCAAGAGTGCTTGGTTGGTGTAATTTAGTTATTGGGGCAAATTGCTGTGTTTTATGGCCGCCGACAGAGGAAGTGTCATGAATTTGGGTTCCATTGAGCGTTCAATTTCGTACCACTTCTCACATGTGGTCGGCTGTATACTAATTTATGAAATTTTTCTTTCGTTTCAGGTACGTATCACTTAATGTTTACAATGCTAAAGCTTGCAGTGGGTAAGTCATAAGTATTAAGGATAAGGTTGTAGTTTATTAAGTTCAAAACTCATAGGGAACGTTGGTCTAGCTTGGGAAGCTGTAAAACTGCCAAGTGTTTTGTTAAAAGCCCGAACAGGAAAGCAGAGAATTTCCTCCAGAAGCTGAGAAGGAAAGACCTCCGTCGAATGGTCGGGTTAATCACAGGACACAATCCATGGAGGCGACATATAACCAACATGGGCATCATCGAAGATCCGACTTGCATGTCTTGCCTGGAGGAAGTAGATAGTACAGAGCACTTTCTCTGTGCATGTCTTGCCTTCTCTAGAACGAGATTGCGTACGCTGGATTCAGATGTTATGAGAATGGACGGAGTTCATTCTCTCACCCTGGGTGATCTCCTGAGATTAATTAATGAGTCCGGGAAATTTGCACAGGAGGTCTCATAACCCTTTCTCCCCTTCCACGCATTTTCTCTTTTCTTTTTCTCATTCCAATCTCCTCTATCAACCTGTTTCCTGAGCCTCAAGTACAATGGGCTATAAAGCCTGAGGGCCAGAGGTAATGACCTCCCTTATGTTATTTCCTCGGCTCCCCCTTACATCCATTCATCCATCCAAGTTCAAAACTAAAATTTCGATAATTGATTCTTTGTCAAAATTAATCTATTCTAATTAATCTAATTAATCTTGTTTCCAACAAGAGGTGTTATTTTGGTATTCAAAGAAAAATTCCATTTTTTGAGATAAATGATTGGATGTTTATTTCATAATAAAGAGGAAGGTATGCCGTTAATAATGAAAAACAACATCAGCCAAATGGCCACCACGACCACGCTTACAGGATCATATCCTTTTCATGAAATTTTCCAAAACCATATCGCAAAGTGGCTGCCCTATGTCCTCGATAGCCTCACGAATTCTATCTTTGAGGTCTTGAATCGACGCTGGGCTGTTGGCGTACACCTTATCTTTCACGTGGCCCCAAAGGAAGAAGTCGCAAGGTGTTAAATCACAAGATCTCGATGGCCAATTGTGATCACCTCTTCCAGAGATAACACGTTCGTTGCTTGCGTGGCACGTAGCGCCGTCTTGTTGAAAGTAAACGTTGTCCAGATCAATACCATCCAACTCCGACCATAAAAAAATTATTAATCATCTCTCGATAGCGCAATCCATTCACCGTAACTGTTGATCCAACCTCATTTTCGAAAAAGTAAGGTCCAATACCCCGCCGGACCATAAACCGCACCAAACAGTCACACGATGAGGATGGAGAGGCTTCTCAACAATAACTCTTGGGTTTTCCGAGCCCCAGATGCGACAATTTTGCTTGTTGGCGTAGCCACCGAGGTGGAAATCATCAGTCAAGATGATTTTTCGATGGAATTCGGGATAATTTTCATGCTGATGATCGGTTGGCTTGAGTTCTTGTGTTAATTGAACTTTACAAGCCTTAAGACCCAAGTCTTTATGCAAAATACGGTGTAATGACGTTTTTGGAATGCCCAATTCCAATTTTAATAATTTCAATGTGTTGTTGAAGCGTGTATCGTTCCATTTTTAGTAATGGCGTAGTTTCTACTTGTCAAATGTGAAAGAATAAAAGCTTCAAAAGTGACAGCTACCGAAATACTGGGTGATTCAAAATAACATATAAAATAATGGTTTCCGTTATAAAACTTTTATAAGCGATCTCTCTACTAGATCAAACTTTATCAAAAAGTTCTGAAAAATCAGTGGATTATGGCTTTTGATTATAAAAATTTCGCAAATTTTCCTTTCGATTTCCATTCAGCGTCTTAATACACATTGCCAGATTGTCCGAAACAAAGAGGAGATCAGGAAAATCAAAAAATTATACATCCAGCCAAATCTGTTCTGTCATGTATTTGTTTGTGTTTGCACAAAAACAACGACAGGGAACACTAAAACTCCATTCGCATGAACCCCAAACAACACAACATTCAGCCCAGCCAATGTTTGTCCCGTGTGTTGCTCTATCAGCAGACAGCCGGACAGTCGAGCTGTTCCCAGCGCCTACTGGCCTCGTTTCCACTGGGAAAGTTTTCTTGTGCACCGCCTTCTGTTCTGTCTGTACAGAAATATTGATTCCAAAGTTCTCCATCTCTGTGCTGAGAATACAATTGTCAAAGTGTCTTTGAGCACGAAGGAAGCCAGTAAAAACTACAATTTCTATTTTTTAGTCCTTTTGCCAGCGAACTTAATTTCGTAGAATGTCAGCTTGTCGTGTGGAAATGGGGCCTATCCATTCTTTCTCGCACACTTACACACACAGATGCAGCTGAACAGTCAAATATTGGTTGAGATGTGTTCAGTTGCGGATCCAGCGTTTTTTTTGCCAGCTTTTCACGCACACACCAGCCACCAATGACTGCAGTTCGTAGGCTCCCGGCAGCCAAAAGTTGGCGCTCTGAATTGGCATACAAGCTGAATGAGCAGGACAGACGTGCCGACTGGACGGACGAGCGGTTTGAATCGGTTTGCATTGCATGCGTACTGGATGCGTTGATCGATTTGTAGGGGGAATCGGTGTGAGAGAGAGAGAGTGGCGGTGCAACTAACCGAATTTCTTCTTCTTCAACTGAACTCGTTTTACTTTGTTTATGTTTTTGCGCTTCCGCCAAGTGTCTTTTTTTCGGAGTGCAGCGAAAACTCTTTGCGAGAAAGAGCAACGCACGCGGCCAACCACATAGGTGCAAGAGCGCCGGGTCTGTTCACACTGCGCGTACGCTCTTCACCTGGTTGGCCGTTGTGTGCTCTGCGCTCGCTGAACGCAATTGACGTTTCGTGTTCCAGGCGGCCCCTACTGCTGGCCGCAGTGGAGTTGTGCGTGGCCCCGGCTAGAGCGACTGAGGCAGCGACTGGGCACACTTTCAGCACGACCGTTGGCAGCGCGGCGCCGCTGTTTCAGTTCGTGGCGAGACTCGAGCGAGTGTGATCGTGTGCTGAGGCAGCTCTTCCATGGCCGTGGAGTGTGCGCGTTACTGAGTGTTGTTGCTGACAAGCGAGCTGGTCAGTTCTGTCTAGGGCGGCATTCAAGTCGAAACACTACGTTCGAAACTCCCGCCCGCCATTGAAGTTGATCGTGAAAAAGTCATTTCCGATGCTGACTTCGAAACACTCTCACACCTACATACACACACAAATTTTACGTTCAATTGTGGAAATTTCATATGGAAAAGAGTGAACGAATCGAGCGTTGCAATCGCCTTTGTACAAAATGTGACCGAAATTAAGAAAAAAGTTGAGTGAAAAAAGAGTTTAGTAAAAAATAAATGAATAAATAAATGAATAGCTGGAAGTGATGTGTTTGCATTGAAACGAAATTGATCTCATATCAAGGTTTCGAAAAGTAACAACATCAACGACAACAAAATAGTTATAATTCATAAATGATAACAACAACAACGAAATAAAGTACAAATAACTAACATCAGACTTGTGTTTAAGTTTGTGCCAAGTTTATTTCGAAATTATACAACAGGATTACAACGCAGCTAAACAACGAAGCAACAAAAAACAACATTGCACACAAATCGGATTAATTACGAAAAGTAAATATTCCTCATTAGTTATTTGAAATTATTTGCCAGCTCCAATCACGACACTACGAGATACACAGCAGAGTTTATTTGTACACAAACTTGAGAAATAGTTTTTCTCGAAATCGAAATTTTGTTTATGCTCGAGTTGAATATTGAAGGAAGAAGTACCAGACGTTGATCTGAGGTCTCTGTGGTCGCAAATGGTTCTTACTTATATTCAGAAGAAAGGAGCTAAGTAAGAACTTTGATCTCTTAATGAGGAAGCAATAGATTTGAATCATATTGCTATTCGTCGGCCTTGTGTATTCCGAAAGGACTGGGGTGGATGTTGTCGCTATAGGTTCGTTGTGTGTGTATGCTAATTTCAAGTAGTTAACTTATTAAATTGGGGGCATAAAATTGTAATAATTTTAAAAAATTAACTACAGTCGTGTCTGGATATAGTGAACTAATCACTGTTCACAATATCAAGGTTAACATTTTTGTTCAAAAACTCGTTTTATTTGCTCAAAAAACACTTTTTGTTTTTTGATTAAAATTGTTTTCAATATTTAGAGGCTCCATATCAAAATTTAGGTGTTCACTATATCGAGGTGTTCACTATATCGGCTGTTCACCATACCCAGACACGACTGTATGCACTAAAATGTATGATTAACCTTTTTTAGCAAACAATTTATGTCCCAGTTGAGAACTAATTTTGAAAGGTGATTTTTCGCCAAAATCTTAAGCTTTAAAAAATAGAGGAACTTTTTTAAATGAAATTTATGTAATTCAACAAATATTATAATTTTTGTAAATGTCTTTACTTAAGCACTAAGAATGAAGTAATTAAGTTTTTGCTCAAATATATCGTTTGGTATTTAGTAGAGCTCACCAATTGAAGTTAATTTCAACTAATTGGTCGTAACTATATAATTTGCTGTTTTTACCGTTATTTGTCAAAATGTTCAACACTGCAACACTGCGCTAACGGTAAACAGTTGTCATTCGCTGCTAACGTGTTAAGTAAGAGTTCCACACTTATAATTTAAGTGCAAACGCAACGCATATAAAATGTATTTTTAACAACACATTTGTTGTTGTTGGTTTTGTTGTTGTGGCATTTAATAATACTTAATGATATTTTGACGTGTTGATTTGAAAAGCATCATTAATTTTGACATAACCAAAATACAAAATGCATAACTCGCGCCAATGAAAAAGGGACAATTTTGTTAAAATTCAACAAAATTGTAAAAAATGATAATAAAAACGTCAACAACAACAACAGGAATAACATTTACAAAGCTAGAAAATGCAGTAATTAATGTTGATTTGACAAGTGTGCGCGTAGTTTATGCAAAAAAGACGCAAATAAATATTGTCAGCAAATGGGAAAACGCCATAAAAGCGCAACAATGGCAACAACAACAACAAAGAAAAAAATACAAAATACTTTAACAAGTAATTGAAGTATACTTGGCCGCTTGTAATGAATGCGAAACTTTTCAATTTCTACCACTGCAAGTGACATCAAGTCGATGGTTGTTGCTGCTAATTATTGCTGCTTAGCTGCGCCAGATTGCCGTCCACTGTCCGCTGCCCACAATGCAATTACAGACATAAGTATTTGCGTCTCGTTGGCTGCGGCTGTGGCTGTGGCTTTTTCCTGTGCAGATTTCTTTTCGCCAATTTTCTGCTAATAACTAGTTGGCAACACTTGCAATTCATGAGTCGCAAAGTGGCCAAACTTGTTTCGGCCAACTTAACTATTGAAGCTGAAGACAAGACTCGAGCTTTCAGTTTAGTTAATATATCATAACAAAAACAACAACAACTAGGAAAATTAAAAGCAAATAACTTATACAATACAATAACAATGCCAACAGTTAAAGTGTAATTAACTTGTAAAAATCTACGCCGCACTTTAAAGTTGCTTATGTAAATCTTCGAGTAAACTTATTTTTTTGGTTTGGAATTTTGTTTTTTGTTTGGTAATCTTCATTTCTTACATTTCGTTGCTGCGTATTGAGTGAAAACTGTGCTGTCATAATTTATTTATTTGATTATTTCAAATATGAGTTGTAGGTTTTTGTTGTTGTTGTATGATTTTCACATTTGATTTTCGTAATTAACTGCGAAATGCAAATTCATTGTACGACAGTGTTTGGCGAAATTGGTGGGACGTGTGTGGCGGCTTTAATCAATCATGGCGTTGTGCGAGATTGGACACAGCTGGGCGGACTCGGCGTTTCGGGCGCTTGTGCTAATAATAACAATTTAACAGCGTGCGATGGCCATTAAAACGGCATTTACATGAATTTGCATCTTTAACTTAGACTAGAAACTTTTATGTGACATGAACTTTCGAGCTGTATGCGCGAGGCTGAGTTAATTTTGAGGTTCAGTCAGTCAATGTGTTTTGATACGAAATAAGTTGGCAACTTATAATGTAGAGTTGTAAAATATGGGCTTTGAGCCTAAACCAAAACTTAATGGAACTTTGCTGACATGTTTATAGTCAACAACCGACAATCGAATCTGACAATGGCAATGCTCGTTTAAGGCTCAATCAACTAAAAGTATGAAAGAAAATATCATAAAATTTATAGAATATAATAGAAATTGCCAGCATATAAACCCATAAACTTCCGCATACTTTTGACCTGCACACTGTTTATTTTATTCAGTTATTTGTTGTTGTTTGCTTTTGCGCCGCAACTCCTTGTCCAAGAAATCAATCGAAAGCAACGAGCCACAACTGTCAAAATGACGCCAACGTCTGGCAATTATTGCATTTTTGCTTACTTGACAATCATGACAACAACAACACATGTCACTCCACTTGAGATTTGTCGTTGCCGAATGCAGTCACACATTTTAATTTCAGTTTTTGTGTTTATTTTTTCCTCTTCCACTTTGACCAATAAAATCAACACTAACTTTTATGAAAAACCAAATCAAAACTTTAACTAAAGAATCTGTCATTGTTGTTGCTTAATTTGAAAAACAAACAAATGGGGAAACTGGTTTCGTGTGTTTGTTATTCGTTTATGCCGTGTGCACTTTTCGTTGTCGGAATGTCTGTCTGTCTGTCGCACACAGAGCGCAGAAACGCGCAGCCGACAGCGTTTTATCTGGATTTACGTGATATGTTGGCCTAAGCAGCGGCAAGCAGCGTGATAATTTTATTAAATACCAACCAACACACACACACACATACTCGTGCAATTTTTTGTTGGATATTTTGATTATTTGTTTTGGCATTATTTTTTTGTTCTGCTAACCATTACTAACCATTCAATACAGTCGCCTGTCTGCGTTTGGGCCACTTCGGTGTCGGCGTCAGTTTCGGGCCATAGTTGATGTGCTGGCTCCTACTGTTGTTGTTGTTGTGTTTATGGTCGCTGCATTGTCAGCTACCTGCCGCCAGTCCTGCAGGAAGAACGTCTTTTCGCCTGTCACGCGAACATAATTCAAATGTCAATTCAGTGCATTGAGTGCGGCAGTGATTGCCTTCATTGGCATTCAGTGGTGCGCACGCGCAGACAGCGACGAGGTCTGAAAATGTACACAGATAAGTACGAGTATAGACAATATTTAATTAGGTGTCCCGCGTTGTGTTCATTTCAGTGATTTCACTAAATATTTTGTACCAATGCAGACGTCTAATATTTGCTTTAGAAACTCAGTTGTCAATGTGATAGTTGGTTTACTTATTTATTTAAAAATTTAAACTGAAAAAGGAAGAATTTGCTCAAATGTCAAAGTTTTAAAAATTTTCTACTTGTATATGTGTCGACTATTATTATGAAGGATAAGGAAGGACTGAGCACACCTGAAGATTTTTGAAAGCAGCCAAGACGGTATCCAGGGAAAAGATTGTCCATGGAACGGTTCTGTTATGAGTTCACCCTGCGTTCTTTTTCATAATGTGGTACTAAAAGTTTATTCTGTTTATAATACAAACGGGAGTTGATGTATCGGCGTACTAACTCACAGCCCTACTGAGTGAAATAATAAACGCAACAGGTAGTCAGAATGTTCTTGTCAGCAATTAGGCTTGAAATTGTGCAGGGATTCATATTTTAGACTAGGCGCGTCCTTCGTAGTTCATTTATTGAGTTTTAATTTAATGTCGAAAATGTAACTTGTTGTTTTCACCGGCGGCTCCAAAATGGAGGAAGGTACTGGAGCTGGTCTCTACTCCGATGTACTGCAGATACGCATGTCATTCAGACTGCCGGACCTCTGCAGTATTTTCCAAGCAGAGATCTATGCAATTTGGAAGGCTGCCGAACTTATCCGTGGCAGTGGGCTACCACCCACAGACGTCACAATTTTCGTGGATAGTCAGGCGCCGCTTAGAGCGCTGAAATCAGTTGTTGTGGAATCAAAGGTAGTGCAGAGGTGTCGTACCGCGCTTCAAGCCATTGGGCACCACCAGGTCACTCTCTGTTGGGTTCCGGGCCACTCAGGAGTGGCAGGTAACGAAGAAGCGGACGAGATGGCAAGAAAAGGGGTCGCTTTGTCTGCCACCGAAGTGGATACCTCTGTGTTTCCTCCGATATCTGCCCTGTACATGTATATTGACAGGTTGACCAAAAAGGAAATTGAGTCGTCATGGCGTACCAGGACCGACTGCGGCATCTGCCGGGCACTGTGGCCCTCCCTCTCCTTGACGAAAACACGATTCGTACTGTCCCTGAGTCGTATCTCCATTCGACAGCTCGTTGGAGTCATCACCGGACACTGCGCTATTGAATCTATGCTTACCAGATGGCGCCTCTCGTCCAGTGATGTCTGCCGTAGCTGTGGAGATGAAGTAGAAGTAGAAACGATACAACACTTCCTGTGCCACTGCCCGGCTCTGCAGGAACGCCGACTCCGCACCTTGGGGTCAAGATTCGTGACAAACCTAGCTTACGCAGCGAAAGTCGAAATCTCGAATCTGATTTCCTTCATTAAGAGGTCGAACTGGTTTCCCCTTGACTGAGACTATTGGTTGGCTCCAGAACACCATAAGAAGGGATTCACAATGGGCCATTGTGGCTTCCGAGTGGAAGTGCGGTCCTGCCGCACATACCCTTCCCTACCTAACCTAACCTAACTTTTCCCAAAAGAGTTGAGTTCAGTTATGTTGAAGTGATGCATTTCGTAACGCAAATGGTGAAACATTTGAGTTGTGAATTTTTTCAAATCAAATTTTTTTTTAACTAAATGCTTTTTAGGTTGCATAGAAATTTCAGAAAACAATGGACTTTTAAAAAGGATTTGAATGATTGGTTTGATGCATTCAGAATTTGACTTAAAACAATGTGTAAGCCAAGCAATTTTGTTCGGGCGGTGTCATAGTCGGTAACCAAAACTTTGAGAGGATCCAAGACAAAGGACTTAAATTAATTGGAAAAAAGTTTATTTAAAAAAATATAAAAATCTGAAATTTGATTAAAAACATCAACATAACCAATTTTACTGTAAAACATAGTAGAACCTTTTTGCGTAGACAACATTAAACCCAAACATCAACGATCAAATTAACTTAAGTCGCTGATATGCAAATGCAACCTCTTAAATTTTTTATACCTTAAAACCATTTAGTTAAAACAATTTGATTTAAAAAAATTCACAACTCAAATGTTTCACCATTTGCGTTACGAAAAGCATCACTTCAACTTATTTAACTGAACTCAACTGTTTTGGGGAAAGTTACATTTTCGACACAGCGAAAGGGTGTGTTGCAGCGTCTTGGCCAATCAATCACCGACTGCCGATCAATCGTTGCGATTTGGGGGGAAATTCATGCGAAAGTTCAACGCTCACTGACGATGGGCAATGGCTTTCACATGTTTTATGGCCCACTTGGACTACGTAGAAATTCAATTTAAGACAATCGTACAAGTAAAGCGGTGAGAAAAAATGAGAAGTTACAATTAATGCCCGCAAAACGCATAAAACAGGCCATAAAATATGGTAGGAAAATTAGAATTCAACGGCAGATAAGCCAACGAGACGTGGCTGCGCATCGGCGCGATTAGTTAAGACGACAAATTCAACGGTAGTCGTAAAACTTGGTGCGGCGAGTACATGTCAAAATGTCAAAGGCGGGTTTTGAAGAGGGCCACAAGTCTGCCGGTCTCAATTAGCACAACGTTAGGGCGAACCGTATGCAATGCATACGTTTAGTAAGTAAATATGTATGGTTAAAAGAAATGTGAATGGTTGGTAGGAGAACAACAAAAGCCAGCAACGCACTAAATTCGAAAATATTAAAGGTTGTGTAGACGAGTGTGTGAGCGCGAATTCTCGGGAAGTGCGATAAGCATCTTTGAAGTTGAATAGTGCGTTGCATAGACAAATAAACAAACAAACAGAAAGACAGGCAGACAGACAAACGGATGGGGGACGTACGCACAGTTGGAGATTCTGACGAGCCAGCAGGGTAGAGAACCCAGAGGGGCATTGAGTCAGTTGCGGGTACAAAAACGAAACGAAGCAGACAATGACGGAAAATGGGGGAAAAAGGCCTTAAGTGAAGATAATGAAATGTTTGCCCGAAAATTTGAAAGAAAACTATAGCCACACATTCCGGGTGTATTTCTTAGGCGAATGTCAGGTCGGGTTTTGTATTGTGACGGCAAAGGAACGCGTGTGGATAGTTTTAATCGGAGACCACACCAACTACAAATTGTGCGAGTGTCAGATAGAGGCCGAGTTTTTCGGGGCTTTCGTGGAATTCAGAGCAGAACAATGCAAAACATGAGTACACAAATGTACAAACGTAGTCTTTGTTGTTATTGTTTTCATATGTATGTGTGTGTGTGTACCAAGGTTTCGAGTGCCTAAGTGATATTTGATAATGACATTTTAATATGCCACTAATGTGGCCCTAAGTGATGCGAAGGCCGAGCGGCAGAGCGGCGGACTGGCAGCTTGCGGTGTAAGTGGCCATAAAGTTGCCTGAAAATTGTCCCGAGCGCTCAGTTCAAATGTTTAATGGCGCCACAAAACGTTCGTTATTGTCGATTAGACAATTGAGAAAGATTTTTTGTAATCATTTTTGTTAAGTGAAAAATAATAAAATTTGTATTTCACATGCCGAGGGTTCACGTAGATTGTGGGGTCACTCACTCATACTTTTCTGTGTTTTATGTGAATAGTGCTGCCAACATTTTATGGTTTAAATTTTATGTGTAACATCACTTCCCCAGCAAATTCTCGAATGCGTGGAAAATTACCCGAAAGCTGTAGGAAATTTTTCCAATCAACACACTGAAGACGAGTGCAAAGCAAGACCCCAAAATTTTATCGAGTCACAAAATCAACAGCAACAAAGCACAACAGTAACAGTATCAGCAACAACAACTACAACAAAGTAAAATAGCCAGAAAACACGCTGAACCACTCCTTAAAAAAACACTTTCTTGTTGTTGTTTTTTTTTCAGTTTTCGTTGGCTTTTGCTTTGACCAGTCTTTCGCAGTTTTCGCTTTGCAAATTCTATGTTATTTTTTGCAACAACAATAACAACACAAACCCAAAAACAAGCGTCAACTTTCTTCCAGCCAAAGTGGCCCAAGTCGGTCCGGAGTCGTCCGCCGAGACCCAAAACTGCTTTTCGCCTGGCATGCGTTCAGCCAAAACAACAATAACAACAACAACGAAAGCCACCATCGCATTCGGCCGTATCTTTGCGTGCGACAGTCGTTGTTGTTGCTGCCTTGCCGTCGAAACTAATTTATAACGTCACACAAAAGTCGCAACAAAATTTTAACTGCGGCGCGCACAATTTCGAAATGTTGCGTATGTATGTGTGTGTGTGTGTGTCCCAGGTGTGTTGTATGTGACCAGCTATCACTAAAGATCCTTCAACCTAACGGTACACATTTGCGATAACGATGGCTGCGCATGCGCCCCAACAACACTAACAACAACAACAACAACAATTTCAACATGCGGGCCTACTAAAATACATATGTACGTATTATATATGTATATGTGTATATATATAAATATGTGTGCGTACAGCAATCTTGCAGCCTCACCTTGCCACAAGTGGCTGCACAAGCTAGTTGCCTCGTTGCAGCATGAGACGACAACAACAACAATAACCAGCGCGCAGCATACCAAAATTTATTACCATTTGACTGCAGGGTTCGCGCATGCGCTGTGTCGGCTGCGTCCAGCTGCGCAGTTGGCAAGAAAGGTGGTCAAATGCTGCAGGCAGGCAGACAGGCAGGCAGAAAGGCGAATCTGTTGCACACGCGTGTATGTATGTGTGTGTGATGTTCGACTGTGTTTTGGCCAAAAAGTAAAAAAAGTCAAAAGCAAAATGGGCAAACGCGCGCAACAAGTTTAAACGAGTTACTGAAAAATTACAGATTGCACGCTGACTTTTGTTGTTGGTGGTTTTTTATTGTTGCCATTACTATGGCAGCTGAAAATCTAGTTTTTCATTTGGCCAGCAGCAAAGTGGCTCGCTCCTTGGGCTATGTTGCCTCACTTTGTGTGCGTGTGTGTGTGTAGGCGTGCAACAAAAGAAAACCGAAGGATGGAAACTTGTTGCTGGCTGCGTACGCCCACTCGTCCGATCGCGCAATTGTGCACTGCGCCATCAGCGGCAATTTATCGCGCTGTCATTCGGCTTCATCGACAGCGATGCGCTGCGTTTTGGCCATTTTGATTTACTGCAACTTGGTGCGCGCCGCTCGAAATTGAATTAAACGCGCGTGCGCGCGCTCCTAAAATGAAATGTTTATTGCCGCACAGTTCAAGGTCGGCGACGTGCCGCAAATGCCACGGCCCAAGGCAACGAGCCACTTTCTGGCGAAATTTCGGTCTGACAGCTGGCCGCATGCGCCGCAATCTGACGTGCAGTTGGAAAGTTGCAGCATGCGACCGGCGGCCGGCAGCTTTTCGACAGTCGTTGCTGGCTCGCGTGCACAATGGGGTCAAAGTTGTTGTTGTTGCACGCAGCCCCTTTTTGTACTTTTTGCCCTGCAAGCTTCAAGTTGCTGGTGTTGCTGTTGCTGCTGCTGTGGCGGCTGCAATTTGATGCGCCCTAATGTGGGGCAATTATTCTTGCTGATTTGTGGTCGCTGGTCGATTTGCGATGCGCGGCCACTTGGTGGCAGGACGCACGCGTCTGCGCGTTACTGGGCGTTGCTACCGAAGAAAGTTGGCTAATTGCAGCAATTTGTTTGTTGGTTTGTTGCCGTCCCGAAGACGGACAATAATTGCAGTCGCGCCAGTCGCTGCAGTCTTGTGCGTGCGTGCAACAATCGGGGAGCTCGACGAGTGGCAGTGGCAAGCGGCCTAATAGGGAAACATTAAGAAATAATTTGCGGTAATTTCCAAACAATATAAGCGGAACCTTGCGTTTTAAAAAGAACTTTGACAACATTAAAAAAAATTATAAAAAAATCTTCAATTCAAAAAATGTTAAGTTACAAAAAATATCAAAAAATAATTGGATGCAATTTCAAGTTTCGTAAATAAAAAAATATTTAAGAAAATATATAAAACAAAAATATATAACAAAAATATTAAAAAAAATATATAAAACAATATATTAAAAAAATATTAAAAAAATATATAAAAAATATATAAAAAATATTAAAATTAAAATTATTTTACAAAAATTACAGTTCAATACACTGAAACCCGCCATGACCCAAAGTATTCAAAACGTTCCGCTCTCGCTCTGCCGTTCAAAAATATCAAAAAAAATATAAGAAAATATATTAAAACAAATATTAAAAAAATATTTAAATAATTTATTAAAAAAATATTAAAAATATATAAAAAAAATATTTAAAAAAATATAAAAATTTAAATTTACAAAAATTGCTGTTCAATACACTGAAAGCCGCCATGACCCAAAGTATTCAAAATGTTCCGCTCGCTCTGTCGTTCTTAGCTGTTTTTGTTTTTGTATTTGTCTAAACGGTGTATTTGCCTAAAATATTTATACAGTTGGCAACTTTCTTAGTCATAAAAAAATTGCCAAACAATGATTTTAGTTGTTTGTTGTTAATGACAGTTCGAGTGCTGTCGACGTCAGTGCCGCCTTTCAAGTTTTGTCTTGAAAACTATAAACAATGCTTGGATTGTCCACAACTCCACACGAGATTTCACTTCCGTAATTGGGGGTCATAAAAGAAGAAGAAGCATCGACAACAATTGCAATTGACACGTCTCACAATTGTGATGGCTAACAATGGTCCAGCGATTTTTAAGTCTTGTGTCAATAAGCCAATCGAACAAAGTAAATCAATGTAAACTTGCACGGAACAGAGACGCAACAAAACTTATCAAACTTAATCAAATGAAAACAAAATTTCAATGAATTCTCTGTACTTTTTTTACTTCTTATTTTGTGTTTTCCTTCGCCAACTCATGCAAACTAAACACAAATTGCTGCGATTTGAAGGAATCCCAGTAAAAATGTGCGTTTCACAGTGGTTGCTTTCAAAGCGTTTTCCAAACATTATTTTCTCAGCGTTGTAAACAATTTCAATAGGATTTCAATTTTTTTTTAATTGAATTGAATTTGCTGTTTGTGTTTACTTAAGGCGAATTGCTGCTCGCTCGATATGCAACAGTTGTGTAAATAGTGTTGTGCCAAAAAAAGAGGCAACAATAACAAGAAAGTACAAATAAATAGAAGTGAAATTCAATTAAATTTGAGCTGCTTTGGCGTTTACGTCAATCGAGTGGTTGTTGTTGTGTGCGCGCACGCCGGGGATTCCTTTGAAAAAAGTGCGAGGAAAATTAATATCACCATTTGACATCGGATTCCATGGAGTTATTCGAATCGAACACTTATAGATTGTTTCGCCAGTGAGAGCGCAACTGATTGATGGCTTTGAGTTTCTGCGCGTTAATTAAATATTTTGCATGAGACATGGTTGTCGCACTAAGAGTTACTCACCATCATTTGTTTCCTGAAATCAGACAGCGTCCGTCTTTCCCCATTGTTCCCAACAAGCATTTTCAAAGGTATCTTTCCGCGAGACGTTTCAGAGTTCGTTGGCCTCCATGCTGATTGTATGAGCACATATTCAAATCTATTATAATTACAGCTCGAAAGCGTTAATGAATTTTCGTTTTTCATTAAAGTGCGCACAAAAGATTCCTATGAAATTTATACGATTTGTTGTATATGAACGTTTCAAGGCTGTATTGGCTGACGAGTTGTTATGATCAGCTGCGTAGCAACGTGTTTTCAACAATGTTTGCGTCCATCCAATGAGATAATTACACGTTTCTGCTGCGTAAATCACAACAAACAATAACAAGAGCAGCTCAAATATGCCACGTTGTTGTTGGGTTGTTGGGTATAGCACAAATACGCCTCAAGATGAACTGTAATTTTAGACGCTGCCAACTCTGCGTCTTTGCAATAATTGCGGCCCTTTGTTTACCTTTCAGCGCAGTTTGTTTTTGTATTCGCTCCTAGTTTTGTTCTGAAAAATATTAATTTACAGAGTTTCGAGCTAAGATTGTTCGAAACGCAGACCTCTTTCCACATAATTTGAAGGGTTTTATTTATTCGCAATTGCTTCGTCTCGGCTTCTTGGCCCAACGCCTACGCGTTTGTTTCGAGTTTTTTGTTTTCCAATTTGTCCAAGTGTTGCCAACTGGTAATTTAATACTCACGTTCTATGTTTTGTTGGCGTCTTAATTGAATTGCATACAAATTTCAGCAGAAGCTTTGTTGTTCGCTGTGCGTCGTGTGCAAAGTTCATTTCCTTTGAATCTTGAACGTAGACTTGGATTAATTCAAACTAAATGAATGAAAGAGTTTTGTGTGTTGCCATGTTCGGCAATACATGTGGATTTATCTTTTATTTGTAATAGTTTTGGGAAGTTCAACATTTGTTATATGAAATTGAGGCGTTCGTCAAAGTCACTGCACACTTCCGTTCGAGGTTGCTTTGAAAAATAGAAGTACCATTCTTACTTGCTTTGAAAGAGAGAACTACTGAACTTTTAGCCCATAAAAAAACACACAAACTGAACAGTTTATATTAGATCAAAAGAACATAGAACAAGTCGTTTGACTTTAATTTGATTGTTTTCATTCATTCTCGATTTCTGTGTTTTGCAGTAATTCCTCATTCGACATAACCGATTCAACTTCTTCTCTTTCAATATTTTCTATTTGTTTTCGACGCCACCAAAACGCTTGAACTTCCTTTGCAATTGTTTTTGTGTTGACCTGCTTTTGGTCAATTTTTGTTGTTGTTCATTATCGTATTTGCCCGCAAACCACGCTGCCACAATGCTTGTCTCCAACTCCTAACCTCAACTGAGAAATGTTGTTGCTTGCGCAAAAAAAAAACAACCCATGGAAAAATGTGCCAATTCATCAATAACCTCATCGATAACAAACAGCAATAACAACAATGGATTCGTTAAAATAATTTGCTAAAAATCATGGCTGCTGCTAATTTTCGGTTTGGCGTTGAGGTGTGGAAACCGCACATTAAGTGCAGCTGTGGAGTGAATTTTTTTTTCAAAAAATTTTTATTTAAAGTAATTCTCTCAGTTGCTATTAGTTGATTAAAAGTTCGACAAATCTTTTCGAAATAAAATATAAATCAAAAAACATTAATTCAAAAGAAACAATTAAGTGATTAAATCAGTTAATTGAATGATTTAATTTTATATTCACAGTGTCCCAATTTTATTGGTTCCATTCCCATACCTCCACCCATTCTCATATT
Organism: Melieria omissa; assembly: GCA_963971225.1. NCBI lineage: Eukaryota > Metazoa > Arthropoda > Insecta > Diptera > Ulidiidae > Melieria > Melieria omissa. The sequence goes on from OZ020267.1 coordinate 152,669,610, forward strand.
TACACCCAACGGCAATTTCACACCGCCGCTGCTCATCCAAGTAGAACTTTTCGGCCGTTGATCGCCACAAATTTTCGGGTCACGCATTCGTTGCCGTCAATTGAGTTTTTCCACTGTCTCTATGGTTTGACACACTTTCCGCGGCTACTCGATTTTAATGATTTAACATTTGTTGTTGTTGTTGTTTTGGTGTTCATTTCGCGGTTGCGCTTTAAAGTTTTCTCATCATTTCGTGGCATTTTTCTGTGTTTATGTTTTTTTCATTGGTTTTATGAAATCACTTGTAAATTGCTGGGAATTGGGGCATTAATATTCGTAAATGCTGAGAGCGGCACATTTGTTGGTTGACGTCGCATCGCCGCGTTGAGAAGCATCTAAATGCTGATGAATGTTTCTCGAAAATGTGTTAATTAAAGCGTTTAATTGCAAATTAATTTCAAAAGATAATGGAACTGAGAGCTAAGAGCTGCGGAGCGTGACGCGCCTAGGGGCCGCAAAGTGACACAAACTTGAACCTTTTGCAAATCGAATTTTTATTGAAAAGCGCACTCAACTTGATGTTTTGCCAATTTTTTGGATGATTAAAAGTGCTTTGCATACTTGTCTGGGGCCATTCATGGACTTTGCCTTGCAGCATATTTGAACGTTTCGAATGAATTTCGCTTCGGTAGCATTTGTATGAAATTTTGTTGCTATTTTTATACATGAAAAACATTTATCTTTTGCTCAGTGCGAATTTTCATTAATCATGTTTCAACTCATTTGTTAGGTAAACTTTTTATATTGTGGCGTTTCGCTTAAAAGTTTGCACCACACACACACACAAACACAAACAGCCACAGAAGCTCATTTCCTCAAATAAACAGCATCATTGAGCAACTTTGCCAATTATCGTTTAGTCTGGTTGCTCGCTGCTGAATTCTTGCGGAATGATTGAGTGCATGCTTGAATGATTTGCTTATTGAATTAGTCGAAAGACTTTTATTGGTCTGAAGCGAATTTATTGTCTTGATTTATCACGTCAGTGATTTGTACTTTGCATTCGACGCACAACAATTTCAATTGCTGTGGATTTTTCTTAAATAACCACATCCAGTAAGTAGTCGCAATTAACTGCATTGAGTTGGTTTGCTGAGTGGGAATTTCGCAAAGACTTAACGAATTCTCGCGTTGATGAGTGCTTACTGTCTTCAAGCTCCGTGCAGATGCCTGAAATGTTTTGCAATTCTTGCAGCATTCCCCAGCAGCAAAGTGAGCCATTTCGGCGCGGCTAACGGTGCAGTTTGTTGCTCGAAGAAATTCAATTAAAGCTGCTGCTGCGACAAGAGCGCAAATAAGCAGCCAGCGTTATTGGTTAATTTGCGCCCAGAATGTTTATGATTGTACAATTTAATTACAAAAACACTGCAACAACAAGGCCGACGTCAGTCAGATTGGCGCACTTGGAAAACGCTCACATGCAATTAGTGTAAATGTTAATTGTTTTTGTTGTGTTTGGGTTTCTGTTTTCGACGAACTCGTGTAATTTGACGCTCATGCGAGCAGCAGCAGACACAAACAGCACCAAAGACATTCGCGTCGTCTGTGTATCTCGTCGCAGTGCTTGGAGCGGCAATGCTGGAAAATGCCGAGATTTTGTTTTTAATTTTATGATTATTTCTTTTAGGATAAAATATTACGCAAAACTCGTTGCGCGAACGAACGAACGAACGCGCAACTTGGCGAAAGTGTTGAAAAATCGCATTGCAAACAAAATTGCAAATAATAGAAAAGTAAAAATATAAAAAAAAATTCAAAGCGTGTAACGTGTAACGTGTGACGGGCAAAAAGGCAAAATCAATGCGAAGCTGATTTGTGTTCGCGCGCGAATCGGTTGGCTAGCATTGTTGTTGTTGTTGAGCTCACGGAAAATTCACACACAAATGATTCCGTGCGTCAGCTTCGCGGAGACCAGTGTGCTGGGCAACATGAAGGAACGCGTCAAGGAAATGAAAGTGTTTGGCTGTCGGCTGAATTTCTGGAACAATGTCGGACACTGTCTGCCGAACTCGAAAGGTATGTCAAATGCATTATATCGTAGTAAATGTTGCAAACGAAATGGACAGCAATGAAGTGTTTTGCAACATGTTTTGCAAACAGAAAAAGCAAAAAAAAAAAATTTAAAATGTGTTTACAAAACTTGTAACATAAAAAAATGAATAGTAAGTAATACAACAATAACTGAAAGTATCAAAATTGAAAATATGCCAATTAAACATTAAACAACTTTCAAATAGGACAATATTCAAGTAAGTCGTTAGTAAAAATCAGTTTCAAATGTAATCGCTTTTCTATGCTGAGTTCTTCTTCTTCATAACTGAACTGCATGAGTAACTTCAGACCGCATTCAGGTTTTGCAAAATGCTCCCAAGACTGTTGCAACAAACTTCAAATCTCCTCGACCGAAATTGAAATCGACACATTTAACACGTTTCGTGCCACAGAGAATCCCACCCAAGCCAAGCCACATTTACATATTCATGCATCCAGCATTTCGCCAAAGTTTTCATGCATTATCGCTGTGCTGGCATCAGGCGCAGGTGTGCGAGTCAGCGTTCGCCGCAATCTGGCCAGCCAGCGTCGCCCATCTCGGGGCGCCGTTTACCCCCCGCGCGGCGCACAGTTCGCTGGCCGATTATGATTGCATGAATTGTGGCAAAATCGAAACGTTGGCATCTCTGGGCCTAGTTAAGTCTGAAGTGAAGCCTGTAATGAGGCGGCAGCCAGCAGCTGATGCGATGTCTGATGCGCAGCTTGTGCGGCGCAGCTGTGCTTGATGGCTGCCAGCCGGAGCGTTATACGAGCTCACGTGTTGCATATCATTTGCATCTTTTGCGCGTTGCTGCGCCGAGATGAAGCGAAAAAGTTGTATAAAGAGAATTAAAATGCGCAAAGCAAGCTGAACGCAGCGCTGTAATTATGATTTACATCATTTGGGTGTATTGTGGCTGGCGATGGCGGCATGGTATGCCCACAGTTTGCACCACTTTGCTGTCCTTACAAGTGTTGTGTAATGCTCGAAGAATGCCAACGAAAAAGTGTTAAGGAGTGGGCAACGCTTCGCAGTCGTCAGGCTGACAACTTATGAGACAAGTCTGGTAGTGCTTTGAAAAGCTTCAATACGTATTGAAGATACAAAATATACCTACTATTTATTTTTAAATGCAAATAAATTTATTGTCAGCAATAAATCTGGTTTTGGTGATAAATAGGCGACAACATTACTTTGGGTAATCGAAGATAATTTTTTTCTTTTTATTTTTTACACCCACGCTTCCACCTAATCCATTGTTCCATAACATTGCGATGAAAGGATTATATTGGTTTTGCCATTCAACGCCGCTCGCTCCGAGTGCGTCGCTTTGTAACCTCGTTGCGCATATTCAACTTACAAATTACGCGCTTAATTAACTTGGCTGCACGCTTGTCGACTGGCTTATTGTGATTTCGTTGCGCCGCAAAATGCGCGCTGCCATAAGCCGTAAGCTCCGTTAAGCTCATTAATGCCTATTGAACAGTTTTCGGTGGGCGTGCACGCGCCCGGCGGACAGTCAGACAATGTTGCCGTCTCGAAGTGGCTGGCTGCGTTGCATAAGCAGCAGTCGCAGCTGCTGCCGCCTCGTCTATGTCGATGCCGCAGAGCGAAAAGTACAAACAAAAAATGCCAATGAAGTCACGAAATGGCATGGCGGGTGTGTCAAAATTGCAATGCCGCCTCTGACAAGCAGCATCCCAGCAGCATGCGGATGTGCCGCTGTTTATGTTGTTGTTGTTATTGCGATTGTTGCCAATTCAAGTTAATCGGCTCGCTCGCATCTGCCGTTGTGGCTTTCTTTGTTGCGAAACTGGCAACTCTCGACTGTTGTTGTACGCTTTGAGATAATGCTGTCAAATTATCTGCTTTGTGTATATTTAAATCGTTGATTAATTGACCATTGTTCGAGTGTGATTGATTGTTTTTTTGTATGTTTACTGTTTTCCGCACTTGAGATTCTCTATGTAAAAATTCTAATCTTTATTCAAATCTTATTTAAATTCTAATCTTTAGTAGTCCTCCTCATCGGCTCGCTGGGGCCGTCTGCCGGTAGCGTTTTCGCATTTCATCAGCAGCTGTCAGTGGCTCATTGATTCGGTCCTGTCTGTTAGCTGGCGGCAAGTTCGCTATTGTGTTTCCTGTTCTCCTCCCTCGACGATTAGTTTCTGAGAAATAACTTGTCAGTCGCCATCGAACATACTTGAACAAATTAGTGTTGGCCATGTTTATGACTGAACCCATTGCACAAGCAGCGGGCACGTGTTCTATCCGACTTGCAGATCGCCGCGCATAAGTCAAGGCAGCAAAAAACGGCCAATGAAAAAGGTAGCAAAGCAATTTGCATTTTGCTGCTTTGTTGGCGGCGAATGGGTCGCCAAAGTTCCCCTTTACGTTGTAAATGTAAATTGTTGACACAGAAAGGAACCGGGCAGCAACCTTTTTGCGAGTCATAGGTGTCGTTACCTTCGAGACAGTTTAGTTATTTGTTTCGATTTGGCTGCGAACTCTGATTGACACCACAATCAACGTCCGATCGGCAATGAAAAGTCAGCCGTGCGCATTCGCCCCCATTTGATGAATAACCACCAAAATGTTACTCATGTTTTTGCAGCCAAGATTGGTGGCAAATTGTGGCAAAAAAATAAACAATGACAACGACAAAATGATAAAAAATATTGTGCTCTAAGTGGAATGCAGTGTTGACTGAATTGTGTCCCTTCGAACAGATCTGTTCACCGTTGATCTCCAATGCCTTGGATCAGCTTTAGTGTTCATAGAATTTGTGTTCTGAATGTGGAAACAAAAAAATTAAACATTATCGTGTAAAACGAATACAGCATATATGTATGTATGTAGTATATGGAGATCAAATCGGTTCATACCAGACCCAGGGTCGCAACTCTGGTACACGGATGGATCGAGGTTGGAAGATGGAAGCACTGGCGCCGGGGTATATGGTCCCAGATTTCACAAAGCTTTTTCCAATGAGGAAGCTAGCTACCATCTTTCAGGCGGAAACACACGCCATCATAGAGTGTGCTAGCGAATGCCTACGCAGGAAGTCGTCTGGCACACATATCTATATACTGTCCGACAGTCAGGCAGTCCTAAAGGCGCTAGAAGCCTACTCAACTACCTCAAGGCTGGTGACGGACTGCCGCAATCTCTTGAATGAACTGGGTAGGTGCAACACTGTTGAACTGCACTGGATACCAGGACACGAAGGACATGACGGCAATGAACAAGCAGACCCTTACGCCCACTGATAGGCCCGGAACCATTCTGTGGACTACCAAGAGGACACATTCAAAAGTGGTTACGGAAATGGGCTGACCAGGAATTTGCTGACCAATGGACCAACACAATGGAACTACGGCAGGCAAAACAATTCCTGGCTCCGGACAGAGGGGTATCCAACAAACTCCTCAAGCTAAACGGAGAGGACCTTCGTATCCTCACAGGGTACCTAACAGGGCATTGCTCACTTAGGTACCATCTCAAAAATATGGGAATATCCTCAACGGATGTGTGCAGGATATGTGAGTTAGAACAGGAAACATCGGTCCACATTCTATGCGAATGTCCTGCGCTCAGTAGAAAGAGATTTCTCCAGTTTGGCCAGGCGTCCATACCGCCATCAACCATCTGGAAACTACAACCCCAAAAAGTGCTAAAATTTATAAAAAGCCTTAACTTGGACGGTTAAAACAAAGGTTGAACAAAAGATCAAATTGGTCGTAGTGCACTATAGCCTATATAATAATAATAATGTATGTAGTATAGATTAAATGAAAATCTTATACAGAGGCGGGAGGGCGCCTCCTTTATAATCTTGTTGCAGGAGGCCCATAGGTTTGGTTGGCTGACCCACTAGGGTCTCACATAGACCAAGTAGTGGTCCATAGTGGTAGCAAGACTTTAAGAACTTTTTGGCAAATCTAAGTAAGTCGCCGCTTTTTTGCTCCGCAATTCTTTCCAAGGAAGGGAACAACGCGGATCCAAAGCTGCTAACCCGTGATCTGTGGAGACCAGGACAGTGGCATAGCAAGTGCTCCAGGGTACCTTTGTTATTGTCTTCACTGCATCTTGTGCGTGCTTCACTTGGTACCAAGCCAAGTTTGGCAGCATGGAACGGTGTGAGACAATGTCCCGTGAATACCCCAACTAATAGTTTGCAATCCTCTCTTTGAAGTGATAGTACGAACTCTGTGTTTTTAATATTATGCGTGCGAAGCATGATTTTTGCTGTCCTGTGAGATGTATTGTACATACATCTCTCTCATATGGAGACCGCCTCGCGAAACATTGTCTCTTCAATTGCCGTCTTGAGCGTGGAGAGGGATGGATGGATGTCTGGCAAGCTAACCGGAGGCCAATACTAGACACATTTTTGTTCATCGTAGACGCCAAACTTTGTCTTTTGACATCAGACTGGGTCTCGATGATTGGGAAAGTCGCCAATTTGTTTTCTTTTGTTCCGTGTTCATCCTCTCTAGAGCATAGAGAGAGCACAAGACAGCCTTGTGTCGGTTACGTTAATCAGTTGTGTTGTTCTACCAGGGTAGGTGATTGGCCTGCCGCAGGTAGTCCTAAGTGATGGTGCCATCTCTAACGCCGCTCAGGAACGTCACCTCCGCTCGTCGCGCCATCTGTTGTGAGGAGGTTACAGCGGGATGGTTGGGGACCTCGCTAGAAAGTCGCCTATACCCCACGGGGAACCAGATCACATTAAAGTCAAAGGTGCTTCGGCATAAATCTACTGTCCTGAAAATACTTTTTTCTTTTTTATAATCGATACATTTATAATGAAATCTCAAACTCTTTGTGTGAGTTGAGATCAACGAGATGTAAGGATTCTTACAGAAATCAATATATCCTGCATGAGGTGAGGTACTCAGCAGATCAAACAGGAAGTAAGCTCTCGCTTTTTTGTTGTATCAAACTTTCATGTGTTGGCAATTTTTCTAGCTCATCTCTGTCAAAGCAGCTCACCTAACAATGAATCGAACAATAGACAATTCAAACACAAATTTATTGCCGACAGTCACTTGAATTTTTTTTGCTAAATTTCACACGAACACGTCACAATATCTCGCAAACGTGTTTGCGTCGCTGATTCCACTTCTAAACGCTTCGCTCGTTCTCGTCTGCCATCAACGCAATTACTCGCTTTTCGCAATCACAAGTGAAATTTACTTGTCGACACACTGTTGACAGCCAATTTGCTTTGAATTTGACATGTCGTAATACATTTTTACGGCATTTAGTTATAATTAAAAATATCGGAATGCAGGCATTGACGTTGGCGTTGTAGAATTTCGCTGCACTGTCGCAATGACGAAATGCACAACACGTGAACTAAGACGACGTCATCTGGCGACGTGCTGGCACGTGGCGCCGCGTACAACAGTTGTATGCGTGTGTGTTTCGGCCTTAGTTGGCTGCAGGTGTGAGGCAACTTTGAAATTGATTTATGCGCATATCGTTGATTTTGGGTTTTTGCTAATTTGCGAGTGAAACAGTGAGATTTGATGGTCGATTTAAATGTTTGCTTATGCAGCTTGGTCGCCGTAAATTGTGAGCTAAAGTGGCGTTGATTATCGGCTGCGTCAATTAAGTAGCTGGCAGCTAGGCCGCTTATAATTTTCGAGTGTGGAAAATTTTCGTTAATCGCTTCAATTAGAGGAAAATACGAAACGTGACGACATGATTGTTGGATTGTTTGCTGCGATTGGATATTTGTGGACATGTTCTTATAATTGGTTTCTTTGTTTTAATACCTAATTTGTAAGTGACGGTAATGGAAAATTATTGAATTATCAAAATTGCACACATTCTTCAATTAGAAACAGCAGAGATCGATGATAAAGTTGCATTGATACAAGTCAGAAGATTTGTCTCTCGTTACGTGATTTGTTTTGCTGTTATTGCTGAATATTTGTTCATTATGTTTTCATCAGTTTTCGAACCCTGAACCTTGAGCTTTCGTTTATTTTCTTTGCTCTTTATTTCTTTCTTTTCATAACCCAAAATTACCATATTTGCCAATAGTTATGTTTGGTATTACGGGGCGTGTTTTTGTGCCACTTGCTGCACGCCTTTCGGCACATTATTGCTCTCTGCGGCGTCTTGTGCAAGGCCACACCGTCCATTCGCCGTCCGATTCTTTGCAAAACCTTACTGACTGAAACTTCAACCTGTTTGTGTGTGCAGTGTCTTTTCATTTTCATCTTTTTTCCTTTTTACACATTCAACGAATCCAATCACGTTCCAGCCAAGCCACTTGCCGCTGCCTTTTGCTATATTTTTGCCGCTCACAAATGTGTGTGGCTTTTGATTTATTTTACAGCATTAAACCAGAAGTGGCCGCACTGCCATAAAGCTGCAGCACAAAGACACAGAAACCAAGCAAAAAAAAAATGAAAATAATGCAATAAAAATTCGTTTAAAAGTGGCGGCATGTGCCGCAATTTATTTTTAACGGCAGCTCCGAGTTAATTTTGAATTTTTAGTCAACATTAGAGTCGTCGTGACAATTGGCCAGCGAGCGACCGCACCACTGACAGCAGAGTCGCGCAAGACAACATTTGTGGCAGTGCGATTGGCTTGGCGGCGTTTTTCAATGTGGACGCTTTAATTTGTTGGCGCACGAAATGTCAGCCGGTGTTTGGGTTGTTTTGCCTTGTTTTCTGATTTGTATTTTTAGAATTTTTTCAAATCTATTTTGTGCAAACAGGGAAGCGATTCAATTCGAATTGTCTCGATTTATATGCCATGAATTGGATTTATGTTTGATTAAGACCCAAAAAATGTTTGAACAATGTTAGTAGTTTTTCACATTGCATCATCTTCTATTTTTTCTCCTATTCCCACCTATCCTACTTCATCTGTGTCATGACTCTGTCATCTCATCGTCTTGTTTATTCTAAATCGCCGTAACCTCCCATTCCTCCAATTTATTCAACATTATGTGGAATTTATGTTTATCGTAGAACGCAAACACCACCAACGGCGTTTTAATTCGCGCAAAAATTATAAAATTGAATGGGGTAGAAAAGCGAAGACGTCGGCCGAGCATTGCGTGCCAAAGATTAATCAGTCAAGCTGCCAACTGACACGACAGGCGCCAACGCCAATGCCGACTTCAGCACACTGTCAGCGGCATGAAAACGACCTTCGGTGTTTGAGTAGCAAAACCAAAGAATGACAACGATGAAATTTGCAATTTTTATAAGAATTCAATGGCGGTGTTCACCAGAATAGAATAAATTGTTGTGTAGCTAAATCTTTTTAACAATTAGCGACTCAAAGTCCACTCAGCCAGGGATCTGTCAGTACATACAAATTCTATTCAATAGTTTAAAAAGCAATTAACACAACTTGGCAAATCTGTTGGTCCTTTTGCTGCCACAGATCATGAATAACGCCATCGATTGGCACTAAAAAAAAATCAATAAAACAAAACTTTTCAAATGTTTTACAATGAAAATACTGCAAGCATGGTAATTGACTGTTTTGCTGTGGCGCATGTCAGCGAGTGCGGAAAAAAAAAACATAAACACTTCGAAGAAAAACTCGTGAATACTGAACAAAGCCGCGAAGAAACAAGAAAACTCATTTGGCACGCTTCAGCGTTAATGATTGCGGCGTTGCGGCAATTGTCGCGGCAAAAAGCTTCAGCTAGTTGCAGGCGCACTAGCAGCGCGTGCAAGTACTGTCAGCTGGCCAAGAGCGAACACGTTAAGCGGCGACACGGTCGTCTTCGTTTTGTGAGGAATGCTCACGAAAAGCGTGTGGCCGCCTGCGGCCTACGCAACACTTTGTGCTGCGCACCGCTTTGACAATCAGAACGCGAGAGTTAAAGACGCAAGTAACGAGCGGCAGCCCGCACGCGCTGCATCCGACCCTGGCGCTTGGCAGGGGATCGCAAACATTGCCAGTTATCCGTGTGGGCAGCGCTGAACTTTGGCGGCAACTAGTCAGTCAGCCAGTCAATACGTTGTTGATTTCAGTCACAGTTCAATGTCAACGGCTCAAGCACCTTGTGCAGCTCACAAGTCGAGTGTGTGCAGGGCTCGCTGTGTGTCGCTGTGTATGTGTGTGTGTGTGTCTCCGTGTGGCGGCTTTTTACTTCGAGTGCGCTTTAACCTTTTAGTTGTGTGTAGATTGAAAAGATTTTCCACTACGACAATTACGAAGCGTTTTAATTTTTTCCATTATTTTCTGTTTGAATGCAGGTTAATTACTTTGGCGATTTTGCTGTCTTATTGTCTTCTTGTTTTGACACAAATTCTCAAATTATTGGCGTGCATGCTTTTTGCCTCGGTTTTGTGAGTTTGGTGTGTGTGGTTGACCTATTTGTAAATTAATACCATTAGTTGCAATGATTGCTATTAATTAATGTGGGCTGCATTTATCTTGCGCCTTCGCACAAACACACACACACACACATACGTACATACCTGTTTATCATTTGGGGTTTTTTCAATGTCTGCTTCTTTAATGCTTTTTGTATTTTATTGTGGAATTTCCAAATAGTTTTGCGGTTTTTTGCCACAGTCGAAGGTGTTTTGCTGCTCCGCTTTTTCTTGATTTTTTCTCTGAAGTGGTAAATATTTATTTGCAACCTGTTTGTTATTCTAGAAATTGTTTTATATATTCACAAAATATGTTTTAATTGAAGAATTCAAGAGAAGAAACAATGTTGTTTCTTCACGTGTAAGTCACATACGAGTAACATTGAATTCTTCACAGCAGTGCATCAAAACATATTCAATTTTTACGCCCATTACCCTCAATAGTAGTCACTGCCAAAGCTGATTAACTCTCAACCTCCCATTCAATTTGAAGAATGATTGTGTTAAATTAAACGCATATTTCTATTACACACCAACCGATTGGTATCCAAAAGGTTGCTGCGAGCCATCAAGGCTCGTTTAAAGCGGCGGCCGAAAGACCAACACCAACGCTCTGCTGGTTTGACAGCGAAACTCCATTTATTCGAAGGTTTCTAATTGAAAACAAATTGGCTAGTTTTTTGATATCAAGGCTCGTGCAGACCACACTGCGAGCGCAAAGCGTTGGCCGCTGCATTGTTTGAATAAATGCGGCCACAATTAATCAAAATGATAAGACACGACGCAGCGCTGTGCAGCGCATCGCCTCGACTGGCATTTGGCGCCATGCGGCTGAACGCACTTTGCCAATCGCCATGAGTCGCCGAGGCGCTTAACGGAACTTGAAAACATTTTTGATTCGGCTGCATAAGTTGGCCAACACAACGGCCACAGTCACCAGCAACTAGTTTTTAACTTAATAATTTTTGTAAATTTTTTTATATGTATATATTTTTTTTATTTTTTGAAAGTGTATCAACCACGAAACCAAAATTTGCATCTTTCGGTGTCGCATTCACGGAGCAACGCGAAACGGTTTAATGAAATTTAAATTTTTGATTACTCGTTTTCTGTGCACAGTCTGCGCTGCTGCAAAAAGCGTTTAAAAAATAACCGAATCGTACTGAAAGATATATAGAATTAATTCAATTTCAAGCGAAATGAAGGTCGCCAAGCCAACCCGCCAGTCAGCGTTGACATGGCGCTCGAATTCTGTTGCTGGCCGCAACTTTCGGTTATTTTGTTTAGTTTGTTGGCTATTGTTGTTGTTTTTGTTGTGGCTGCTGCTGGCGTCATCTAACCTGTTGATGACACACAACAGCAGCGAATAGCTGCAGCTGTTGCTGTACCTGTTGTAGTTGTTGCGTTTTATATGCAAAATTATGTGTTAATTTATTATTGTTTGTGTTTGGATATTTCTCCGCGCTGCACAAAACCTGTGTATGCATACTTGGTTGTTGTTGTTGTTGCTGGCGCGAATCGTGTTGGCATGGCGCACCGCTCGTTCTGGTTTGCAGTAGCTGAACAAATCAAATTTAAATGCAAACAACTTTCGAGGCGAGTAATAAAACATGGAAACTGCCGCTATTTGCCAAAGTGCCGAGGAAGCGGCGAACGAGCGAGCGAACTGTTGAAGTTTAAATTGAAATTTGTGATTTATTTTGCCAACAAATGTGCAGCATTGCAGGGTTAATGTTGGCGGCGGCATTTTGGCTGGCTGGGGCGCAGCAACAATGACCCACGCGCAGCATTGGTGCGTGTGGTCGGTCGCTGGGTGTGCTGTGGCCAAATGTACTCGACTGCAGAGGTGTGCGCGCCACACATCTGTGTTTCATCTTTTTAGGGTCGGCTTAATGGGGTTTTCGTGTTCGTTGTTAACTTTTGGCTTTTGGTTTTCTTCTCTACTTCATTCCATGCACATTTACAGTGATGCTGACCCATTGCCCAAAGTCGAGATTTCAATTTGACGCACAAATTTGGTAGCACTTAATTTTTGTGAAATAGATTTTTAAGGAGCTATAAGTATACAAAATTTGTCATCATTTGAGTGCAAAAAATATATATACAGTCGCTCACAAAAGTATTCGTACAGCACTCTGTTCTCAAATAAATGTCTTGAATCTTCAAAACAAACCAAGTTTTTGAGTTCCATTTCGTTAGTGTGTTTACCACAATACTTACACTCAAGACTCCAACAAATATCTTAACAGAATGTTCGACGAGACCATAATTATGTAGACGAAACTTTGAAAAATTCAATTTTTTTTATTCCACAAAAATATTCGTACAACAATAACAAAAGACAAAGAATAGATGGTCTATTGGAAGTGTCCTGTTGGAAGTGATATTCCTCATCCAACCCCATTTTTTCTGCACTCTGCTGTAAATTGTTCTTAAGGATATTGAAGTATACGGTTTTGTCCATGATGCCTTCTATGAGCACTAAATTACCCACTCCTCGAGCAGACATACAACCCCATACTAAGCAATTGCCGCCACCGTGTTTCACAGTGGGTTTTAAATTCGTTTTTTCATGGCTTCTCCTGGCTTTCTCCACACTAACTGACGGCCATCCAATCGAAAAATATTGTATTTACTCTCGTCACTAAATATAACACGGCTCCAAAACTCATCTTCCTTCGATTCATGATTTCTTACAAACAGCAATCTCAGTTTTTCTGGAGGATTTCTTTCACAACAACAGCAACCAATCAGCCAATTGGTGTTCTAATGGGCGATTGTCCGTGGGGTAGGCACGCAAAGAGGTTGGGAGTGTTTTTGTATGATTTGGGTGGAAGTTTCATGGAGGGGGAAGACATTGTATTCATCTTTTATGCACTTAGCAGATCTAACGAGTACATGCCCAAGCGACATATTCAAATTTATCAGACCCTCCAAGTGGCTCTTATCTGCCAGAAGTAAATAGGTGAAGTAGCCACTTAACCTACCTTCCTATCTATTCACTTGCCTTTCTCTCCCTAGAAGAAGGAAGTCTCACTTGGCTAACTTTTTCTTCGACAATTTATAGGATCTCCCCTATAGGACAATTCTCAGTCTACTTAACTTCGTTTAAAACTGGTTTTGTGGGAAGCTCCCCTCGGGGCATCCACTTCTACAAACCCACATTATTACTCTATATTTTGTTAAGAAAACTAATCAAGATAAATATGAAAAAAAATTTTAATCTTTCATTATTTGAAGTAATTGTCATAGCCAACTTTCGTGTTGATAAACAAAAATTCTTATTATTTGAGTGAACATTTACATTTTGTTGATTAACATTTTTGACATCCTGTCACTACCAGCACCACACTTGTCAAGCAATAGTAAACATTCGTTTGCTTTTAAAACACAAATGATTAGCCATTCTGAAACATATTTTTACGCACATAACTCACTACATTCTATGCTTCTTCCCTTTATTTGTCATTATTGTTTCACTCACAGCTGGTGGCTGCAAGTCTGTTGCACTTTGTAACTGGCTGAAGCTGTAGTTTGAAGTCTTGTTGGCCTGACCAACAGTCCAGATCAGTAACCACAGCTTTGTCATGCAAAACAATGTCAGTTGCAGCAATTCGCAATCAATTAGCAGCTGCTGCACTGGTCCACCTTTAGACCGCAACAATTCTCTTTTGTTCACTCATTTCAATTGCAAATTGTTGTATAGAAAATTCTTTGTCTTGAAAAATATGAAATTTGAAATGTGTAAAGCTTTATTAATAATAGATTTTCTTTCTTTTACTTTCAGGTATGTACCTATGCACTAATTGGCATTACAATTGTTTGTAGAGGTAAAGTTTCACACAAATTGCAAAACTAAGCGCAGTGGGCTTCTGAAAAATGAGCACTACGTGGTATTCAAATTTTGTGAATATTTTTAGAGTTAGTTTTTTATTTTGCCCAATAACTAAACACTGAAACGAGTCAAATATAATTTGATTGCATATTGTATTTCGACTAAAGTTCGCTTTGAGCACCCAGCACACTCACCCGCTGACGACAGCTCGCAAATGCCGAACACATTACGCATTGCTGTCAACGCCGCCACAAGGTGTCTGTTCAAAGTTATTAACCCGCAAATTTTCACAGCACGCACCGATTTGTGTTCGTCGCCAGCTGCTGTCTAATGTAGAATCGGCGTCAGCTCTTTGCTATAAATTTAATTAAACGTTTTCGAAAATGAATGTCAACATAAATTATATGTAATAGTGGCAAATGTGCCGCCAACCACAACAAAAACAACAGCAACAACACGCCATAAATTCTCAAGTCTATGCGGCGTCTGTTGTTGTTGCTGTTGTTGAGTGTTTTAATAATTTTCGCATGCAAAGTGTTATTAACCTTAATTTTTTCCATTTCCATTTGTGTTTTTTTATTGTTCAGCCAACTTTAGTGCGTTTTCACATAAGGCAACATTAGACAGCAACAAAGTGCAGTGGTGTTGTTGTTGTTGCTGTTGACTGTTGTCGTTTTTATCATTTCCTGTTTACAATTGTCCGTTTGCATGTGGCCAAGTGTTTGTGTCTGGTTTTGTATTGAGTTTGTGCCTTAAGTCTTTCGTTTAAATGCGCTGTGCATGTTTATAATTTTAATTGATTCTTGACGTTTGTTGTTGTGGCACTGTTTGCGGTTATTATTGCTGCTGCTATTATATTATGTGACAAATGTATTATGCGGCGCGCAGTTTTGCAATTTTGCAAGAGCGTGTCGTGAAAACAATTTGTTACAAAACCACAAACAGCGCAAATATTCTCACGCTTTGCGCCCACAAACGTCGACCGGCGGCGCACTTAACCTTAATTTTTTTGGTTAATTAACTTGGCAGTTGCATGCGCGAAAGTGGCCACACGAACGCATGCGGGTAGATTAGAGAAGTTTCTAGTGTTTTTATATTTATTTATTTATTTGCTGTTCAAGCGGAACGAGGTATGCATACTTCAAGTAAAACTTTTTAGTATTAAATAAATTTAAAAAAATCGCTTTGAGGTCTAATAAAGATACCAATACGTAGGTTATTGTTGCCAAAAGAATGAACGATTTTGCAACAAAGTTGTGACATGTGGGTCGAAGATGGATTGAAGCTTGTGACCTAATTTGACTTCAATGTGAAATATATTTACACTTAAATATTATTTCGATTTTAGCCTCACGACTTTTCTTTGTTAGCAGCTGCTTTGTGATTGAATTCGTGTCTTCATTGGAATTGTTGGCAACACTATCAGCTGCTCCTGCATGCCATTACAAATAAACTAGCACACGCTTCCCCACACGTCGTTGTCCTTCGTCTATTGTATGCAAACAAACATAGTTATTCCTCTTTTGTGTTTTATGTTTCATGCAATTTCTATTGTACTCTTTCTTCTTTTTTTGCAAAGTCTGCTCAACACACTTAATGACCGTAGAGTAGTTCAAAAAGTCAGCAATTGTTTGCTTTATTTGCAATTTCATTTCTCTGTTTCGATTTAGCTGTCTTTGCTCCAAATTTTTTATGGCTTTTCAGCGCAAACTACGCGCTGCAGTTCAGTGGCGCATGGCCTCATATTTAGACGTCTCACGTCCCGCGCACTTACTCCCAGCTGCCATGGATTGCATAACGTGCGTCAGTCCTTGCGCGTGTCGCTCTGAAATGCTCTCACCCAGCCACTTGGCTTTTATCGCGTTCGCCGCTCCACTTGCCGCACGCAGTAAAACTCCAAACTTGAACAAAGTGCCACAATGCGGCTACTTTGTAGATCTTCTTCTCGCAGCAGCAGCAGCCGCCGCACACAAAAACAATAACAAGCAACGCTGCTCATCAACGCGTCTCGCCGTTGCCATCTCGCCCACTGTCGTGCTATCAGTTTCGTTCATGCCTTGGTGGCGCTCATGTGGAAAGGCGATAAATTGTGTGCAACAATTTTGTTTGCAAAATGCCGTTTTCCATTTTCCACTGCGCTCTGCGCACTTTGCGCTGTTTTCATCCTTTGCTGTCGCTGCGACGCTCATTGTGTGCGGCCAGTGGTGTTGTTGTTGTTGCTTCAGTTGTTGCTATTCGCTGAGTGCACATTTAACCAAACGTTGTTATCTGCATTACGTATTTGATTGTTGTTGTTGATTGTTCATTGTTGATGTCGTTCGCGTTCGCAGCGTATTAAACGAAAAGCCTCAAGCACAGCGCCGCGTAGCGTGGCGTGGCCAACGCATTTTGCTGTCAGAAAGTGTGGCATACTTTTTGGCTTTGCTTTTGTTGTAGTGCAACTTTTTAAGCCTCCCAACTTTGTTGGCCAAGCATCGTTCAAGTGTTTGAGGACAGTTAATTACAGTTTGGTACGCAGCCGCTCGCAATAAGTATTTGAAAAGATTGGAATAGGCACGTTTCAACACCTAAAACTATGCAAGAAATAATGGTTTACACTATTCTTGAATTATGTAATAATATAAAGTAAGAAATTAAATACTAAAAATAAATACAAAAAATAATAAAAAAAAATGATAATAAATAAAATAAATAATAAATCAGAAAATAATAAAAAAATAAATAATAAAAAAGTAATAAATAGAAAAAGAACCATTTTTTAAAAGCCACTGTTGCATTTCGTACGGTTTCGAAAGAAAGAAAAATTATAAATCTGACAATCGGTGACAGTCGCCAATTAGAAAGATTTTGCCATCACTAAGGAAAAAGAAGGAGGAAGGAGAAAAAGCAATTTAAAGTTGAGATCGATAAAAAGTGAATCAATCAGTAAAAACAATTGTCGAACAAAAAAAAAACAAGTAAAATTACACAGTACAACAATTTTAAACTTTGCTCTTCAGCTCTTCAAGTTTTTATACTTTCCGTGTAAAAATCTATAAGGACCCCTTTAACCTTTATGTGCGAATTACAAAAAACTCAGACGCGCTGGACTATAACTTTGTTCGGCAAAAATGATCAGTATGACGTCCTCTTTCAGAAATCTACGGCCGTTACTCTGTTGCAGAAATGCTGTTGTACAGTGTTATTAACAAAACAAAAGACAAAATTCTTATATTGTAGAAAAATAACCCCCTTTTTCCTATGCAGATCCAGCACACATTTTCTATTACTCGTGATTTTATCTTCAATAACTGTATTTCTTTTCGCACTGAACTGTTGAGTGCTTTTGCTTGCTTGAGATTCAGCTGGAGATTTCTAGCCGCTGGCTTTAAGTGCTGCGCTTCAAGCTTAAGTTCGGCTCATTTCTTGGTTCAAAGCCAACGAGAACATAGAGCCAACGAGATCAACTTTTTCTACACTGCTGCTGTTGTGGTTGTTGTTGTTGTATTGAGACCATTATATCAATCATGGACAGACGCTCGCGGCAGTCGCAGTGACAGCGGCACTTGGTAGTGCGTTGCAATGTTTTTGTAAAGCAATTCGAATGCCGTTGTTGCTGTTAAAATGTGTCTATGTGTTGGTGTGCTGAAAAACGATAGACACGACAGCAGCAGTAACAGTGACAGTAGTAGATTTCATTTTTTTACATGTAACGATTTGTGGCTGCAATAAGTGTTTAATTGTAGTTTACACTTTTGAAATCATTTTCGTTGAAGAAGTCGAATGTTGTGCGTGGGTGGTGGTTATATATTTGACAAGCATTGCGAGAGTGTTTGCGCCTCAAAGTATGCACACATATATATGTTTCTACGAAAACATCGTAATAATGACCTTCATGTCCCCACTGTGGCATAGCATACACTTAGGATGAAACATAAAATTCGCCAAGTATTTTAACCTTTCATCTTTGTTGTAAGCACTGTAATTCTAAGAATTCTATAGAACGTTGTTTAGTTAATAAATGAAATTAAATACAAAAATTCATACAAAAAAAATTTAACAACTAAATTTGATAAACTCTACGAGCTTTACTTGTACTTCGTCCGTTTGTGTAAATAACCACTTGACGCCCATTCGCCACTACAGAGCCACTTCATTTTTTACGCTCAATGCTGAACTTGCAGCAAAAACGGCTACATGGCTACATTAAACGAGCAGCACAATTGTTGCTAAACTCTCTTTTTTTGGCCAACAGTCAACAATAGCCACCAACTCCTCTTCAAGTACGAGACGAGAAACTGAAAAACTAGCCACTCTGGCTGCCAAGCAACACTTTGCACTCGGTTCTTTTTGTTTTGTAAATTGGTTTCCGTCATAACGGCCGCAAACGGTGAGACAAGCGCAGCCAGCTTAAAGCTTGCAGCTTGCCGAACCATCGAGAGTCGGCCAACTATTTCTTGCTCGTTGCTACCTTTGCAATGTGCAACGTCGAGCATTAGCATTTGTTGCGCTGATTTATTTTGCACACATTTATGTTGCGCAAGTGTTCCTTCTTCTTTATTATTGTGGAGCGGGTTTCTTCGTTAGTTTTCATTTCATTAGTTTGGCTTGTTGCCGTTGTTGGTTACACACTCGAGCCATGTTTGCGTACTTATCTGCGCTTATTTTTTCGGTATTGTTTCAGCAAAGGTTTTCATCTTGCAGAGAGAAAAAGTTTGCTTGAAAATATGCAAAGATTTAATGGGTTTGAAGGCCACTGACTTGTCGTTTGCTGTTTCGGCATAGACATTATTTTTCCAGGCATACTTTTAGGATGAGCGCATTGAGTATTCGACAATTTTAAAAGTAGCTGCAGTTATTTTCATAGTTTTCTGCACTAATGATGAAATATTCGGAATTGCAAAAGTCTCTGCTGCCTCTGCCACTTTCATCACAGCGCATTGTGTGCCATGTGCTCGGCTCAAGGCCTCCGTGTTTCCTGCAACACCGAGTTGTTGTTGGTTTGTTTTCCACTTTAGTGTCTGGCCACTTTGCTGGCTGCAATCGAGACGGCAGCATTAATGCTGTTGCAGTTAACTGTTGCGTTGTTGTTGCCATTTGAATTGGCCAGTTGAGAGTGGCCGGCAGCACTTGACGCGCACTGACGCGGTTTGAAGTCGAGTTTTCACAACAATCTCGACGGCAACATGTGCACGTTGTTGTTGCTGAGCTCATTATAATTGTATTTCTGACGCTGTAAAGCAATAACAAAAACAGCAGCAACGGCAAATAAGCTTTCGTCTGCCAGTCGTTTCTCAGTTTACGTCAAAACGCTGATACAACTTTTACGTTAATGTTTCTGACGACAATAGCGCCAACTACTACTACAGCAACAACAACAACAACGTCAAAATGGCCATAACCACTTGTGTTCGTAGAGCCAGCTACCTGAGCTGATGTTGTTGGTTGTCGATGTATTGTTTTTGTTGTTGCTGCATGCGCTGCTGTCGTGTTTCTCTTCTCCCCATTAACTGTGTTCGCTCAATTCAACACGAAATCAACTCTGCTCAACTCAACTGCGATGCCACTCTCCGCAACTCAACTAAGCTGCACATGTGCGTCAATTTTATAGCAACAACAATAACAACAAACACAAGAGCAGCTTTAACAACAACAGGTTGCAAAGGCAGCGAGCGATTTTGAATTTCTTCAGCGCTCAGTTGAGTTTTTAACATTTACTGCAAAAGATCGCTGCGTTTGTTCATCGCTAAAGAAAATCACAATTTAATTTCTGAAATCGAAACAAATAAAGCCAATGTGTTTAGTATCGCTCGGAATTAAATGAATAGCTGTGCGCCCGCATAATCGTCAAGTTGCGCCTGGGGCCGTCTTGAAGATCGAATCTGCGCCGAGAGTGACGAGTAACGCGATCGTGATTGCAACATTAGGCAGTTGTTGCTTTTAACAACTGCAATTGTCGTCGTTGCCAAAGTGCACCAAAAAGTGCAAAAGTGTAAAATTCGAAAAGAAAAACGAGCAGTGAAAAAGTGCACCGAAGAGGAATCAACGATATAGACACACAGTCGGTTACGTCTTCATTTCGTATGTGAAGTTTCTTAATTAGCCAACATTAAAACAGCAGTGGAAGTGAACAGAAGAACACATATGCACTCGATGTCTGTACATGTGTGCGTACTTGCGTACATACTATAACTGCATACATATATATATCTGCCTGTGCCGACAATTTCATTGTGTTTTCCTCATTGTGGCCGCTTGTACGAATTCGGGCTGCTATTGTGACTTCTGCTTTGGCTTCTTTTTTCCGACCAACAAGTTGCGAACGCAGCGCAAGCTTGGCCAAAATGGCGTCTATTGTCTTGGCTTGTGGGCTCTGTGTTTTTTTTTCCTACTTTGGTTTTTGTGTTTCTTTCTTGAGTTGTTTTGAGGTTTTTGTTATTTTCAGAAACCTCAAGTTTTGCAAGTGATTATTATTTCGGTGGGTTTTTCTTCTTTTTGAAATTTAAATGTTGTTTTCTAATTCTTGGCTGCCGCACGAAAAAGCTTAACACTTCAGCACGCTTGACTTGAGCTGCTCATTGATTGACTCAAGCAAAGCAAAGCAGAGTTTAAGGTCTAAAATATGAAGTTTTAAGCTGAGAAAAGCAGTGCATAGATTCGTTTATTGAGTGCTAGAAGATTACTGAAAGGATTTGCCTCCATTAACAAATGAAACACAGGGTTTTGGTCCATAAAATTCCCTCATTTTCAAGACTTGTCTGTGCAAAAGTTACTGAAAGAAATAAGCTTATTTTTCCCATACTTTTTGACACATTTCATTTGACTTATTCGAACTGTTTGAACTCAACACTATACAGAATTTTAAAATTCAATGTGTTGCACCACAAGTCTGAGTGTTGTGGACTCAAACGTAGACCTAACTTATACCCTCTGCTGTATTTTACTATTCTCTTTGATCAATTTTCGTTCTTGTGTCTCAAACGCTCCAACATTAAACCACGAAAAGGTCACACAGCTGGCCATGAGTTAAAGCCTCTTCATAGTTCGTGCAATCAAAGGCCGAAGAAACCAATGCGCCTCTTCGAGTAGTTAGAGCACATTTAAAATTCAATTTACAAATTTTTGCTTTCTGATTTTTTATCTGGAAGTTTGTTGTTGCGGCTTATTTAATAAAAATTAACACTTTAATTGCGTACACAATGAAGAAGCACAGTGTAGTCAAACAGGTTCGTAGCTTATAAATGTGAAACATCTACAGCCGCAAGCAGCAACGAGCAGCTGAGTAGCTGAGTGGCTGAGAATTAAGTTAACTGTAATGCCAGTTTAAACATTCTAGCGGCCGTAGCATTCGAGGCAAATCCATACAAATGGAAGAAATAAATAAGCGCACAAGTGGCGAGTGAGAAGCGAAAATCTTAAAGCGCCAGCAAAGTGTTACAAAATCGTACTAGAAATACTAATAAAAAACAACAACAATACAAAAAAGTAATAAAAGTGAATTAGACTGTTTTGTTGGTGTAGTTGTTGTTACTGCTGCTGCTGGATGGGGATGTGTATTAAGCGCGCAAAACAACGAATAACGGTGCTAATCACGTGCTGTCTGTCGATGTAGTGGTATTGCCGAAAGGTCAGCTAACGTTACAAGCGGACAAGTGATTCCAGCTGAATTGGATTTAAATGAAATGAAATGAAGTGCATTGCTTGACGTTTGCTTCAATGTGCGGAAAATTTTACAATATAGCAAAAATATTATTGTAAAAAAAACAACGCGTAAACATAACAGAAATTCGAGCTACTAAATCCACAGCATCCGCCGTTGTGGCAGTTGGAAAGTTCCGCCGCCACCTACAGGCGTCAACTGAAAGTGTCGTTGGCACACTTTGTGTGTGTGTGTGTGTTTGTGTGCGCGAAAGTGAATTGTTGGCTGCCCATTTGGACGCCTTCGCTGCGTTGTAATATCTACAAAAACCGAGCCAGGGCACAACTGTTGTTGTTGCTGTTGCTAACACAGAAAACAGCCAACAGAAAACTTGGTCAAGTTTGGTCCAGCAACGTCGACGTACGTAAAAGACAAGACGGCATTTCGTTGACCTGATACGACGGAGACCGGAGCGCAAAAAGCAGTCGTTGGCTTTTACTTGCGCGCAACTACAACGCTGCCACAACAACAACAAAGCGCCAGCTGTAATTTTTAGCCGCAAGCCAGTGCCGCCTGTTGCTAGTTGCCAAGTGCGAAGTGCCAACTGCGAGCGGGTGGCAACGCTGCGGAACTATGATGCTTCTATCCGCATTGAAGCTGGGTATGTTTTTTTGTTTTTATACCATTTCCGAACTGAGTTTTTGTTCACTGTAACTGAATAGTTGAATTCAAACCATAAGCCAAACGAATTGCCAAGAATTTACGAATGTGTGTGTGTGTGTGTGTGCGTGTGCGGCTTGTTTCTTGCCGTTTCGGGCAGGTTTTGTTTTACGCTCGATACGAATTATTTGTTGTTGTTGTAGCTGCTGCCACTTTTGGTTAGTTGTTTGACTTTGATGCCGTAGCGTTTTACTCGCTTTTGTATATCGGAAACAGTTTGCGGACTTGAACTTAAAAACCAGTGCTTGGCGCACTGTTTCTGGTTTTGTGTGTTGCAATTCACACATTTCATAATTGAAAATTGAATTTGGAAATATTTGAGGCAAAAGTGAGAGCCGAATTGAGTAACCAAAGATTTGTTTTCTTTGTTGTTTTTGTTATTTTTTTTTGCCAAAATGCTATGCAAATTTCTTCTTCGCCAATGAGTTTTCTATTTAAGGCCACGTTACGCTACAAACCACAACCAGTAAATGTTGTAAACAAATCGAAAATTTCCAGAAATTCGTTTTTGGCGCTGTGAATCTGGCAACGCCATTGCTTCCCCCTCTTTCCCCTCATTGGCGCCCTGGGCGCTTTCTATTGTTCGGTCCCGTTTTCACATGCATCGTCAATAAATCATAACGTGTGGCCCGCAAACAACAAACGCAACCAGCAGTCAGCGAACTAAAATGAAAAGTGTACAAGTTGGCAGCGCAAATGTGGCTGCCAAAGTAAGCCACCGGCGCTGTGCAGCATTTCGATTTTCCGCAGCAATGTTGCCGGCTGTCTGTGTGTTTGTGTGTGTGGTTGGTTTGTGGGAAAAATGTTGCTGGAAGCAGTTGCCGCTGCGGTCCACTTCACGCTGCAAGTAAAACAATTTCTGCGCAAAGTAGAAAGTTTTTTCCTGCTGCCTGCTGCGCACTTGCAGCTGGAAATTAAATAATGCAAAAGAAAATAGGTGCAAGGAAAAACATAAAAAGGCCAAAGCAACAACAAAAACCTGCGCAAGTGACTATGGAAATTGCTGAAGTTGGGAGTTAAATGGAAAATCACTTCAATTCACTTCCCCCTTCCCCGTCGACTTGCAACGTTTTGTGCGAGAAGCATGTAAATTGCTTTGCAGCATTCGTGTGCTGTCTCTTTCTGGCGTTCACCGGTGCATTTACACCACTTAATCATATGCAAAATACACGATTATCAACAAAATGAAAACTGCAGTAAATGCATAAAAAAGCAGCATATTTTTGCTTGCTTGAGGTTTTGTCGGGAATTTTGTTCGTTTTTGTTGTTTGCCTTTTGCCACTGTTCGAGTTGAAAATTCGAATCAATACGGAAGTAAATTTGTGGCGTTTAATTTAACAAAATTCGCCCAGGAAAAGAGCGATTAACGAGAGTTACGAAATGGCTTCTACGCCGCACAGAGCAGCGCTCGCAGCAATAAATTTGAATGGCGGAAAGGCAGACAATAAAATTGAAATTGAAAGTAAACGAACAAAACACAAAAGTGATGATTGTCAAAGCGTGGATGTGTGGAGGGCGTTGCGAAGGATCGTCACAACAAATTTCGGAAGAGAATGTTTAAAGCTCGAGATATAACTGGTTGACAACAGATCTTTTGGTTTGTGGGCTGAGCGCAGGACGTTCATAATTTTCAAAATGTCTATTTTGTGTCCTGTGTATTGATTCTGCCCGACACTAACCAATTCACCGCTGATATCTACAGTCTGTGGCAACTACTTTAGCAAGAGAAATTATGGTTTTCGTCACTTGATATGAAGATCTATCTATCGATCTCTATTTGCATTCAATGAGCTGTTTTTTTTTAATATGAAAAGTCTGTCAACAATTGCCTCATGTCGTCAATACCTGCGTTACGTTCTCGCAAATAATTACAGACACTCAAAAGTTATTCCGTTTGCCTACAAATTCTACTAATGTCAATAACTCAAGAAACGTGAGTGCACCAAAAACACAATTTTCCACTTTGACATCTAATTTCGCGGATAAATTAGAGCTCGTAAATAAACACTTGTCCGCTGCTACCTTCTTTTTCCGCTCTCTCTCTCTCTCTCTCTCTTTCTCTCCACACTTAATGGAAAAATCAAATTTGTTTCAATAAGTACTCAGACACGATTGTGGGGTATCTTAAGTTTGAAAAGATTCTAAAGCACGTTCGACATGCAGCGCCAAGGCGGCAATTACCAACAATTTGCACAACAACAATAACATGGAATGGCATTTTTGTGCAGTTAAGCCATATCATATAATTAAGAAATTCCCCAGCAAAGCAACAACAGTGGGAGTGCACTAAGCTCGACCCAACGGCGGGCGGGTATCTAACCCACAACTTCTTACAGAACACGACGATTTGTATTGTCGAGTTTTTCAATTGTGTTGTCATTGTCGGCAGTTGCTGCGCAGTTCACGTTATTGAAATGAGTGAAAACATTCAATTTTATGCAAATTTGTTACACTCCGCAATGCGTTGTTTTGTTGTGCGAGATGTAACGGTCTTAAATGAGCGTCTATAACTTTAACGGGTTTTTGACAGATTTGTCAAACAGTTGACAATGGCATGACGTAACTGCTGATGGGACTGTTGAATTTTTAAAAAATAATTTATGTGCCAGATTGAAGCCGAAAAAGTAAACAAAATGTAAATATTTTTGAAAATCGATTTAATAATATTTAGGGTAAAAGGTTCGGTTGTAGGCATAGTTCGGTTGTGGGCACCCCTTCGTATCTCTTGATAGAAAGCAGGCTGGGTTTTTTTGACTAAGGCCATTTGTTCATTATGGAACCACGATCTTTTTGTGCCAAATACTGAGTCGAACAGACACGCCTGCTTTGTGCTGGGACCATATATATCTTTCTGTGCTTAAAAAATAAGACAAACATTTTTTTACACATTTTAAATGGTGTCATAAATCGAAGTGAATCCATCGAGAAGGCGAGTAAAATGCATTTTTATTTAGTAAATTTATTATACTTTGTGATCCAATATTGATTACAACCAATATGTTTACCCCGAACAAATTTTTCACTACTTCTCAAAATGGCTGCCAAATTCGGTTGTGGGCACTGCAATTAGTTCGGTTGTGGGCACCCATCTTTTAGTGATTTGGTAAGTTTTGGTAAGTTATTTCATCGAAAATGGTCTTCTAACGCATTTTTTGGTTGTTTTAGTTATATCTTCCAAGGGTAAATAAAAAAAATCCTCCGATATCTTTTTTAATGTGCTGGATGTAATTTAACATTGTTCTGCAGATAAGCTAACCACAAAATCGACTGCCGTAGCGTATGCGATTTCCTGAACCACTTTCCAACGCTACAAAAAGAAGGTGGAAGAAAATTTCGGAAACATCAAAGCTGTCGACGGTGGTGTTTTCTTCTTTTTCTTCTTTTCGTGGATGTTATCGAATCAGGTTAACTGGTGTTTTCCACCTTCTTCACGTCACAGCACTTGAAGAGTGTTGATTAATTAGGTTGAATTTCATTTTACTTTAGGTCTTCTTGACAGCCCAGGAGAATAACTTGGTCACTTACATTTTGAAATGCCCGTCCATCCAAAATGTGCCGACATGCGTACCAGCTACTTCACATGCGTGCATTGTGCTTCAAATAATTAAAACTTAATGTTTTTCTATATTCGTGTTGGTTTTTCCGTTTCCACCAGATTTTCCAGGGGTGCCCACAACCTAACCAAAAAAACATTTTTGTTAAAAATGACTACTTTACAAAATTAACAAAAACAACTTTCCTATTTGACGGAATCGATTTACTTTTGTCATTACTTGTTAGCTAAGGTTTCTAGCTTTCCATAGATGTCCATATGTCCGATTAAGAAGAACTTGGTAAAAAGTTATGAGCCAAAAACAAAAAGGTGCCCACAACCGGAACCATTCCCCTACTTAATTAACAAATTTCTTAGACATAATGTTAGGTCTTTAAGGCCTTCAAACGACGCGTCATTTGTGTTAGGTGTGAGAGATCGCTGTTGGCATTTGCCATGTGTGGCTTCTGTTGCTTTAAATTAAAGTGGCATTTTCTTGCCTCAAAAAATTTTAATAATTATTATTAATGCAACTGCAAAGCGTGCTTTTAGTCATATTTGAAGCTGAACTCTGCTCTTTTGGGTAAATTTATATGATATTTTTTAGTGGCATTATGACAATTGGCTGTTTCGCTGCATGCCACAAGTGGCGCGTGACGCACGTGATGCCACATATTCAAAGCATACGGCACCTGAACAAAAGGTCCTGCGTATATATTTTACTTCACAACTTCATTCATAAAAATCGTGTTGCACGTCTCAAATGGCGTTAAACACGGCAATAGTGCAATAATGCCTCGTGTGTTGCACTTGTCGTTTTGCTGCTGCGCCATGTTGTTGATACTCGTTCCGCACTTGCCACATATGGAACCACATTTCGAGGCTGTTGTTGTTGTTGTTGTTTTAGTTGGCATTTGACATGCGAGAAAGAGACACACGTTTATGTAATGCCGCCCCCGTGCCGTGTCGTGCTGACATTTCGAGCACTTGCCGCAATTATGCGCGATTGAAGTCTACGTGCGTGATTTGCCACAGATTGGGGGCGTTTAAATGCTTATGAGCCAATTGCTGGCGTTTATAACACTTTCGCGCTCATTTGCACTTTTGCTTTTTAATTATAATTGTTGACAGAAAATTGTGTCAACGACGATCGCAAAACTTCAGTTGCCGACGGCCTTCAGGCCAAATGCTTTTGTGCCAGAAACTGTTGTAACGCCTGTGGCACCGTTTACCAACAAAATCGCCAACACCTACACACATCGTACACTTGAAAATTCAAAATCCATTGATTTTTGAGTCAGTTTTTGCATAACTCTTTGGGTGATTCCAATATTGAATGTCATTACCTGACAAAATGTGCATCGAGGACGTGAAGTGTGTCGCAGAAATTCACGCGCTGCCTTTTCAAATCAAGGTTTTTACTTTTTTTGACGTTATTCCACTTCAAATGCTTTCAGTAGCTGATTTGAATCAAATATTTAGAAAACCATTTCGTCGCCCCACTTCCACCAGTCTCGCTTTAATTTATGCATTCGTCCCGGTTGATATCAATAATTCACCTTCTGCAAATTCTAAAAAGTGAAACTTGCCGCCGCCTAACTCATAAATCATTAAAACCTTTCAGCTATCACACAAAATATTCAAAATGCCAAATGCCATTCCTCCACATCCACAACTCCCATGTTCATTTTATCCAATGACGCGTTTCGCCATTAATTTTTCAGTTGTGTTTTGGTTGTTCTTGTTTGTTTTTTGCTCCTCCATACATCTGCAACTGGGCCGTTTTATCTTTGCGTCGATCGGCGAAATCTATAAATTGCCATTCCCAGGCGCTTACTTTACTCTGTCTCTGTTTCTGGTTGTCCATATCTCAGAATTCTCACTCTCTGCCTTTGCATTTCTTTTTTGGGTTGTTTGCTTGTGTTGCGTAAAAAACGCCAATCGCGAATCTTTTTCGCTGTGGGGCGGGTATCTAATTTCGCGTTAAATCTTTGTCTGACTGCCTGCTTGTGTTTCTGTCTGGCTGAGTGTTTGTAAAAAACAACTTAGCAGCAACAAATATGGCATTTGTCATTTCCGTTGCAAAGTCCTCGAATGTATCGTGGCTGCTGGCTTTGCCTACCTTGAGCTCTCATTGATAGTTTATTTGTGCGGAGATATTTAAAGTTCTCTTTAACTGCTTTTTAACTTATCTTCAGTCACATTTACTAAACTTTTAATTTGTAAATAAAAGAAATTTAGGCTAATAGTGTTTTTATAATTGCTTGGAGTAAAATCGCTGTGTCTTTGTTCATTTAAGTTTCTCAACTTTGTGACTGTCGTGTCAAAAAAGTGCAAATTTTAACACTAATTTAATTTTAACTAATTACAAACCTCCAAATAGGTTTTGCTCCCTTCCCACTTGTCACTGGTCAGTTCACATTTGCGCGTCTCTCTGCTTGAAAACTATTTTTTGTTTCTCTTTTCTGTAAACCGCTCACATTATGCTGCGCCCATAAATGGCGCGCTGTCACCGTAAACGCGGTTTCAACGCCCAAACCGTGGCGCAGGCCACGAAGGCGTGTTGGCATCTAATGGCCAAACTCGCCAATGATGAATCCCGCAAATCAATCACCCATTGTCGCATTGCATAATTGAAGACAACGAACCTTTATGTAAAACTTGGTTTTAAATGGCGACACTTTTCGCTGCATGCCTCGACTCGACTCGACCACGAGCCGCTGCATTTGGCAGCTTGGCTACTTTGCGTACGAATGTTTATACACCAATTTTGAATTTATTATGGACGACTCAACGGCACCGACAACGACGACGACGACGACGATTCGTTGCTGGTCTCATCGGCGTCGTTGGCGCTGATTTTGGTTTTAAATTTATTGATAGTCATTGTCGCCGGCTGCATGCGGTGACTTGTTTACAAATTCTCTGACAGCGAGTGCAAGACAATTCACCAATTCCACTGGCTGTCTATTGTTACGTGTTTTGCCTGCCATATGGCAAGTGTGATTTATGAATTATTGTGCGGCATGTTGAAAATACAATGTGTCTGTGAATGGGTGTTTTGGCAGCGTTCAAACTGCTTCGGTAGCTGAGAGATTCATTAAAACTTTCCACAATGATTCATTGATGATAATTTACAACTCGACTCATGAACATGAAATTTGAGTAAAATCTGCACGGGTGCAATTTACTATTTGACTTTTATGTCCCCAAAATGTCCTCCGATGAACTGCGTTTGGGTTTTGTGCCACGTGGACGCCTCTAATTTTGTGAATGTAGCACTCAAGTGGGAGTTACAGTTGACTGCATTGAACGTTGACACTTCGATAAG
The DNA here is from genome assembly GCA_963971225.1 of Melieria omissa. Taxonomy (NCBI): domain Eukaryota; kingdom Metazoa; phylum Arthropoda; class Insecta; order Diptera; family Ulidiidae; genus Melieria; species Melieria omissa. Next base: position 152,699,077 of record OZ020267.1, read on the forward strand.
CAAAGCAATTGAATGAGCATCAGCTTCAATTTAACAGCCGCTTGCCACCAATTAAGATCAGTTAACGCCATCGGAGAATTACGCACACCAGCGCCAGAATGCTTACAGCCCCATAATTAAACTACTCGAGCATAGGGTGAACGAACTATATTTCTCTACTCTACTAAGTGTACACTGATACTTTGAACTACACACACGCATACACACTCAGAACATACATGGCGTATGCGTAGTGAGTTTACGCAAATAATCATAGTAACAACAATGTATCATAACAACAAATTTATAAAGCCTGCAGGCTGGCAAGTGCCATCGTCCGTATGGTTGACTGCAATTTTTCTTGCCAACAAATGCAAATGTGGCTGCTGCCAACAGGCAACTGCAATTTTTTAATTTTGCTGAGTGAGTGGATTTTTACAGTGGTTAAAGTTATTTCATAGCTTTACTAAATAAAATTAAAAAAATTATTAACCCTTTCGCTATTTTGTTGCCATATGGCACATTGCTACTTTGTGGAAGTCTGAACCCTCTGTGGTTTCAAGAATACATTTTTTGTTGGTCTTTAGAATAGTTTGAAGTTTTAGGAAAAATACGAAATTAATAAACTGAATATTAAAGTTTAAAGAAGAGAAGTATACACGTTTTTTTACTATGTCAAGACATAGTCAAGGAAGAAGAAGCACAAAACTCAGAAACTTTTTAATTCGACGTTTTCTTTCAATTTAGATACTTTTTTGTGTTAATTTTGGTTAAAGTGAATGAAGAAATACTCAAATTTTCGTTATGCGTCAAAAGTTTTATGTTTAAGTAATTATTACAGCCACAACGATGTGGTTGCTCTCATAGAAAAACACTCTAAAATTTAGGGTCCGAGTATAAAAATTAAAAAATTTCCTATGGAATGTTGCTAATATAACCAAATAGAAACCTAAAACGTAAAATAAAAAATGTTATCTTTTCCCACTAAAAACCAGTAGCGAAAGGGTTAAGAAAATAGCTACAAACCAAAAAGTCAAACATTGATTGAATATAACAAAACAATAAAAAAAAAAATTTTAAATAATTGAATTCCAAAATAATTGGAATTCAATTTAACGTGCACTGCACAAACTGCCAAACTGCGAACTGCTTTGATATTTAGTTTTAGTTTTAATTGACCTTGCAAATGCACATGCGGCGTCCTTGTCAGCTGCTGAATCTATAACAAAAGGTCGAATTTAGCACAAATCTCAATCGTCTTGGCAAATGTGCTTTTCTTGTACCGTAACTTGCATCGCTTCATTGCTGGAGTTCAACGCCGGTTTTGGCGAGTGTTTAAAATGTTAATGCGCTTACAAAACATCACAAAAGCAGCATTTTCCATAATGATGGCAAATCAAACACCAAACACACAGTCGGACCAGACCAGTTGGCTGCTGCTGGCTGTTGCTGCCACTATAATTAACCTTGTGCTCACTAAACGCCAAGCAGCGTCGAAGCATTGCCGAAATTGCGCGCAGCGAAACGAAGCGAGCACATTTGTGCCATAATTACCAGCAACAACTCATACCTGCACACAATCGCAGCACCAAACACCGCAACAGCGACTTGAATATTACAAAATTGCAGCCAAAATGAGCGCAGCTTTTAGGTTTGGCTTCTTAAAGTGTTTCTATTGTGTGGCGCTGCGGGACTTGCAGCTCCTTGACATTGAGACGAGCAGAGCAATGGACACTCGAGGAATCGCTATGCAATAATCATGAATGTCTGCCCGCTTGTGTGGAGAGGTGTGAGTTTGCGTTGGAGTGAATAACTGGCGAAATTTGGTTTGTTAAAGCAATGGTCGGCCAGCGATAAGCGATAAGCTGTAATCGGCTTAAAAGTGCTTTTACACGTACAAGTAGTCAGAACTGTGAGTGTGTGTGTGTGAACGCCCACATAATGTGACTTGAATTTCTTGTTGACAGTTTGTGACATAAGCAAACCAGTCGCCTGGTTCTTTGTGGATATGTGGTAACATTTAATTGCCTTCTCGTATTTCATTAGGCTTTGCTGTGCTTTCGGTTGTCAAAGAAGGCCACCAAAGCGATTTCCGTTTTGTAGTCTAATTTGAAACGGAAAGCGTCAAATAGTTGTTTTATGCGATTTGCTGTTGTTTTCATGGGTTCCACTACATTTGATATTTTTAACTCATTTGTATGCGTGCGACAGTGTTCAGCGCCGTTTCATTGGAATCAACAATGCACATACACACATCTTACACAAAGCTGGCCCAAATAGCAACAAAGTATAATTTACTGCTATTTTTTGTTGTAGCCACAAACTGATCAGTGCCAAAACGGCAACAGTTGCAACTGCGATCAGGTGCACAGCAAACAAAAGACTTAGGGCACAAACTTGTTTTCAATTATTTTCTTTAGTAATGCAAGCAATATGGAAACTTTTTGGCACTTGTTTGTTTATTTAAGAAAATATGAGTTATTGTTGTTGGAATATAATTTGTATGATTATATTAAAAAAAATGGAAATACAATACTGAAACATTAAAGCTTTTTCTTACTTCTTCAGAAGACCGGAAGTAAAGTTTGTGTATGAGAATAGTTAATTTTAGTTTTTAGACAATAGAAGCAACATTTATCTACATACTATTCAATTAAACATTTCTATTTTTTCCCACTTCAAATGCAAATAAGTACTTACATTATTTTTCCTTTGTTTTGCTTTTCTTACAGGCACCGGAAGTTCTCCCGCCCAGAATTCAACACGTAGCATTAGTCCAAACAATTCCACCTCAACCAGTCAATTCAGTTTGCATCACAACAGCTCGGGCAGCTTAGGCAGCTCGACGCCCACTTCCATACATCCGCAGGTGCGTCTGCCGTCGGCTTATTGGACAATTTATTATTATTATTTTTTCATTTCTATTTTCATTGTTTCGTGTTCTCGATTATTGTTTATGTTGAAACTCATCATATCGCACACGCACTACAAAAGTGACACAACTCAACATTTTTCATTTTCGCAATGCTAGATATATGCATTCCATTCACCAAAAACTCAGTATATTTTGTTGTTGTTAACTGTTGCAAAAATACAGTTAGGTCTCTTTTTATGTCAGAAGTTTGATGCTATTTGATCGCTGCAGCTCAATGCAAAACAGTCCTAACTCAAATTGTCACTTTTGAAGAAATAAATTTTTGTTAAAGTTAATTTTAATTTTGACAATTTTTGTATGTATTTTTAACTATTAGAATCATTTATGAATTTTCAAAATTTTTCTTTCAACTTTTTAACTGTCATTTATAATTATTAAATTCAGAAAAAGTGGCATAACTTGAAATAATTCGGTAATTATTGAATTAAAATATCATCAAAACAGTCAAAACTCAAAATTTTGGATCCTCTAGTGTAAAATAAAAAAAAAATTCTCGCAACTTATCATAAAGCATAATCTGTACGGATTTTCTACTGAACGGTCTAAACGCTTTAAAAAAAAAAAGTTTATTTAGCTCAAAAATTGTTTTTTGCGTTTCCTGAAAAATCAAAAATTTTAAGTTGTGTCACTTTTGTTGTGCGTGTACGATATGTGCATTTTATGAATAGTCATTATTATTTTGTTGCTGTTGTTTTCTGTGTCATTTACACATGTATTATAATCGCAATTTGTATTCGATTTTGCAGTCATCAGTATCCACATTTAAGCAATCACCAAATATTTTAAACGGTAACGGTACTTTATTGGATAACACAATGCCAGGTGGTATACCAACGCCGGGTACGCCAAACTCAAAAGCTAAGGTGAGTCCATAATTGTCAAGCAATTTATGTTTGGCTTTGTTTTGTTTTGGTTTGTGATTTAAAAAAAAAATAAGCGAATGCACGGAGTCAGTGAAATGGACATTGCATATAGAAAAATTTAAGCATTGAATTGAGTGATGTTGATTGACACGTAAATAAAACTATATGTATGATTCTTCAGAGATTAGTAATAAAGTAGTAAAGTAAAGATCCAACAAATATTTATCTCTAAGCAAACATGAATACATTTATATTATGAATATTTATTTAATTTTAGTTTAAATTTTTTTAATTGCTGACTAATTAACTCAACTTATAGACTACTCAGATTCTGTTCTCTGAAACGCTCTGTTCAAATATTTCCAAGTAATTTTTTGCACACTTGAACTGCCGGAAATATAATCCGCTACACATTTCATCGTCAGTCGTGCATATGCAAACAAAGTCTTTGCAAATAATTTACAATTTAACGCCATCTAATTGTAGTCTGAATCTTATTTAATCATTATTGTTTTTTCTCTTCGCAGGACAATTCGCATTTCGTCAAAATTGTCGTAGCTTTGTATCCATTTAAGGCCATCGAAGGTGGTGATTTATCACTTGAAAAGGTAAGCTACTTACTGAATATTGAGCTCTAACACTTGTCACTTATTTTACTACTGCAAATAATTTCAATTTGCGCCATGCTTCTATGTGGCTGTCGAAAAAAATGCCGCCGCCAATGATTTTAATGAGCTTAGCTGTGAAATCCATTAACTGGTTTTTTACACTATGTGCCAAGTGTGGTGTATTATTTGCTTAATTTCCCCGCTACTAATCGTTGCGAATGCCTAAACTAACAGAAGAACGCAGGATAACCCGCTGTGCATAGTAATTTGCTCGGAGATATCAAACCGCGCTACGCATTTATTGTGCGAGTTCAAAATTGCTCAAAATCCATTAATTTTGGCGAAACGTTGAATTATTTCTATTTTGATATTTGCAGAATGCCGAATACGAAGTAATTGATGATTCGCAAGAGCATTGGTGGAAGGTGAAGGATGCTCTGGGCAATGTCGGTTACATACCCAGTAATTATGTGAAGCCAAAAGCACTGCTGGGCTTGGAGCGCTATGAGTGAGTTTTATTACCCTTAAAATTATAAAAATTCGACAAAAGAAGAACACCAGTCAGTTTTGTCTGTGTCTTTAGAACCCAATCAAAGTCTTTAGCCTCCGCTAATGGATTCTGTTTGGGTACATTTTTTTGTCTCTTTTGAAATTTTAATTGCTGACACATTCGCTGATGAAATTAATTACAAAACAACTTTTTAAAAACTACTTTCAGGTGGTACGTTGGTGATATGTCACGTCAGCGCGCCGAATCGCTGCTGAAGCAGGGCGACAAGGAGGGCTGCTTCGTTGTGCGTAAATCATCGACGAAGGGCCTATACACACTATCGCTACATACCAAAGTGTAAGTGCTGCATTTGTTTTGTAATCAATGCGCTTATAATAACTATTTTCCCTTCACTTTTTCCGCAGTCCACAATCGCATGTCAAACACTATCACATCAAGCAGAATGCACGCGGCGAGTATTACTTGAGCGAGAAGCACTGCTGCGAGACCATACCCGACCTGATCAACTATCATCGACACAACTCGGGCGGACTGGCATGTCGCTTGAAGTCGTCGCCTTGTGATAGACCAGTGCCACCGACCGCAGGATTGTCGCACGGTGCGTCGAACTACTATAAAAACTATAAAAATGAACAACATAATGTGTAATTTTTATTTGCAGACAAATGGGAAATTCATCCCATGGAGCTGATGCTGATGGAGGAGCTCGGCTCGGGCCAGTTTGGTGTGGTGCGCCGTGGCAAGTGGCGCGGCTCCATAGACACCGCTGTCAAAATGATGAAGGAGGGCACCATGTCCGAGGACGATTTCATCGAAGAGGCCAAAGTGATGACGAAACTGCAGCATCCGAATTTAGTGCAACTGTACGGCGTGTGCTCGAAGCATCGTCCCATCTACATTGTCACCGAGTACATGAAGCACGGCTCGCTGTTGAACTACTTGCGTCGGCATGAGACCACGCTGATCGGCAACATGGGCCTCTTGCTGGACATGTGCATTCAGGTAGCGCATCAAACCGTTTTTATTAACTGCAATGTATGGAAATTGTGTGTGTTTGCGTTGGCAGGTGAGCAAAGGCATGGCCTACTTGGAGCGCCACAACTACATACACCGTGACTTGGCCGCACGCAACTGCCTTGTGGGCTCGGAGAACGTAGTCAAAGTGGCCGACTTCGGGCTGGCACGCTACGTGCTGGACGATCAGTACACAAGTTCTGGCGGCACCAAATTTCCTATTAAATGGGCGCCACCCGAGGTGTTGAACTACACGCGCTTCTCCTCCAAGAGCGACGTCTGGGCGTACGGTAAGTGGACGAAACAGTCAGAGTTTCTGTGGCAAAGTCCAACTGATGAATTGTTGCTTGCAGGTGTGCTGATGTGGGAGGTGTTCACGTGTGGCAAAATGCCTTATGGCCGACTAAAGAATACGGAAGTGGTGGAACGCGTTCAACGTGGCATTATACTAGAGAAACCAAAGTCATGCGCAAAGGAAATCTACGACGTGAGTAGTAGAACCAACTGATATGTGGCATTTGCCTTTTCATCATTGAAAATTTGTGCCTCAACCATTTTGCAGGTTATGAAGAAATGTTGGTCTCATGGCCCCGAAGAACGCCCCTCATTCCGCATACTGAAGGAACAGCTGGCACTTGTGGCCCAAACGCTCACCGACTAAACTAAGCGCCGCCGGCGACAATGGAGCAGCATCTGAGAGGGAAATTTGGCACTTGCGAGAAATGATTTGCCAATTTATGCACTGAGCGAAAATCGAACCGATTTTCCACTTAAAGAATAGAAAATGAAAACAAGAATACTTATAGAGTATAAACGCAACAAGTCTTAAGTTAAAGTGTAGCAACGCGGCGTCGTTACAAGAGAATATTAACATATTAAGCAGAATACAAGTGTTTTTTTATATAAATTGTGAATGTTTCTTTTTTATAGTATATTATAAAAAACGAGAATAGTAGCGCAGAAGTGAAGGAACCGAAGCAGGCCGAAACGAAAATATCATACTTTATTAGAAAAGTAGCAAAATGCAAGATGCGTAATGTGCGAGTAAATGACGAGAATTGTAGTTAAAGTTAAGGCACACACGTTCACGTTTGTGCGCACTAAACTGCTAACTAAACTGTAATAAAGTGTAAGACATTATACAACTACTATATAATTGTGTGACAAGTTGCGCCGGAACCTACAAGCAGCAACAAGAAGATGAAGCGCGCGACCACAACACATGCGTTGTTGGCATTGAGTTGATGCAAGTTTTGAGAATGTTTTTTACATATAGCGATTTTTTGTATGCTTTTTTAAATGTGCTTTTTACGAGTATATGAAATTGTGCGAAGTCTAATTATAAAATTCCTACTTAAAGGAGACAAAACGATGAATATAACAAGCAGAAGAAAGTGCGAAATAAAATACATATTTAGGTGTAAAGCAAAGAATTGATGAAACTGATTAAACGTAATTAAATAATGTAGCGATTAAGAATGCTTTATGAAGAAAAGAAGAGCGGAAGCAGCACGATAGCAAAGTACGCACTGAATGCAAAAGGAGAGTTGCAAATTTGATTAAGCGAAAGTTTTGCAGTAAAACATGGTCCCGAATTGCTTCGAGAGGGCACAAGTTCGAGGGCGCGCAAGTGAGAGAAGATTGAACAGAAAGCGCACAAGTTGCTCTGAAGACTTTCCATACGCATGTCCTGGCCATAGAAAAACAATAAAGATACAAATATAGAAATTACAGCGAAACGTTCGAGCGACACCACCGTCAAGTCAGCGCTCAACGCTCACTCGTCTGCGTATGGTTAGTCAGAATATCGAATGCTTTACGTTTCTCTCTCGCTGGCCCCCGAGGATTACATTTAATTTTAATTAAACGTATTAATTGTATTTAATTTAAATATATATTTGTGATTTATGTTTAATTTTTTTGCTCATAACGAAAAGTGAAGGAATTCATTCAGCTGCCGATGTGCTTAGCGCGCAGCACCTATGCGAATTTCAATTACTTTTCCCAAAATACTTTCAATCGCTTCAGCTTTCTCCGCTATTGGCTATTCGATTTGCACTCGAGTGTACTTTCGGTTTGCTCAATTCTTGCAATCAATTTGCGTTTCCTAGTTTCCTTTATTTTTGCAATGTATAATTGAATATAGAAAAGCAGTTTTTGTACTACATTCTTATTATTTTTTTTGTAATGTTAAACGCATTGATTTAATTTTTTATGATTTGCAATTTTAAGTTTCAATAAAATGCTAAACTAAAACCTTTTATAATAAAGATAGAAAAGAAGAATAAAAATGTATGAAAAATTTATGTTTATTGTGTTTTATTATTTGTGTATTATTGTTTGCATACTATGAGCTTGAGTTGAGAAAGAGAAACAGCTTAGCAATGAGCGGTGATGTGAAAGCATTCAAGCTACAATATTAAGCAATTGGTTAAGCAAGTCTTTTCATGAGTTGATTTCAAAATATTAACCCTTCGCTGCATGGCATTGCATATATGCAATGTTAACTTTTCATAGATTTGGAAACTATTCTTTTAACCATTTTACAGTTATTCATTCATCAGTTGTGTCTTTTATGTTAAAACATTTGATTGCTAAGGGAATTTTGCGAATAACGTTGAAAAGATGTGCAAAAAACTTGAAAAAACAACAAATGTTTCGATTTTGTGAAATAATTTTGGTAATTGATGGCGATTGCGAAGTGAAGGGTTAACATTTTAAAATGTTTGTTAAGTAGTCGAAAATAAGTTGACACGAAATATCTTCAAATTAAATTAAAAAAGGAAAAAATCTTCGAAATAACTAATGTTTTCATGAATATAAATAAGAATTACTTTGTACTTTACCATTTCCCTTTTGATGTAAGCTTTTACCTTTCATGCTCGTCTTGCCTTATTAAAAAATATTGAATTCGCTAGAATTCCTTTTTTTGGCTGATTTCGCGCAGTGTAAGTTTTGTGCCATATTGACCACTTTTGCTTGCATACTTTTTGGCTGCGCTAAGCAATTCAATATAAAAAATTGCAACTCAGACTCGAAACGATTATTCCAGTGTTAGTGTAGTTTCAGCTAATAATGATTTTTGACATTTCCTCAAGCAAATCCACTGGACCAACAGTGGCACAAATATTAACTAAAACAGAAATTTGCAAATGAAAACATTTATTAACTTATTGGCTTAAAAGAACTTTTTATACATGCAAACGTTGAAGTCGAAAAAGTCAACTGTTGTCATCACACATCAACCATTGAAAGCATTTATTAAGCGATCGAATTTTACGTATCCAGTTTTACATGTAATAACTGACACATTTGCGTTAATGTGAGACGAAAATGTTCCAACTGCTTGAAAACTAAGCAAAGCAGGTTTCACAACAACCGTAGCCGTCGAAAGAGTCCTGCATACCAGTAACGAAAATACAAAACCAAATCGAACTGACTCAAGCAAACTGCCCGATCAACTCAAACTTACATAGACATTATATATCCACACACACACACACACCAGCACAGCCAGTACCAATGCACAAATTTCGCTAATAAAAAACGCCAATTTTTCACAAATTAAACGATAGACTTGAATAAAATAGCAAACGCCAATAACACAAGACAATTTTTATACCAAAGTGCGCGAGAGAGCGAAAGCATGCAACACTCCATGTATGCGGACTTGAACTTACTGGCTTACTGATAAACTTAAGTGTTAATACTAATGAGTGAAAATTTATTGAATAGCAGTTAAGCAGTTTCGTTTGCTTTTGAACATAAACATTTCATCGACAAACGCCAGTCCAAGCATTTAGTAGAGATGATTCGAACACAACCTATAAACACATCACTTCATACGATAAAAGCAGTGAAAAAAAGAAACAAGAATATGCATTCTGTAAACTTGTTTAACCCTTTCAGTCACAATGTCCAATATATTGGACTACAGCCCATACAATTCATACAGAACTGGTTTATTTTCATGACGGAAAAGGTTAGGAATGAAATTAATGGTAGAATTACTCGAGACATCAAACACACATCACATCATAACATCCCATTGTCACACGTTTACGTCCACATTCCCACTTTACGCTTCGGGTAATTCTTCTATAAGTTATTGTTTCCTTACTGAAATTAATACCAAAAGAACTCAGCTCAAAGCTTGTCAAATGAATACGAGAAAGGCGATCACTTAGGCATACACGTACATACGTAAATATGTATGTTTTCTTTGATAAGCGTATTCGAACAGTCATTCATACATACTATACATGTGTACTTATTCGTAAAAGCATTACGTACATACATACATACATACATTCAGTAGTTGAAGAATGCATTTTATTCGTATTGTACATGTATGATGATGATGATGAAAATTCATGGTGATATTATTAGAGAAAATATGAATCAACTGCAACAACAAACAAGGACAAGCAAAACAACAACAACAATAGCAACAACAAATAAATAAATAAATCTATTCATAGAAGTTTATTACAGCAATTGTATGAAATTATTGAATGATCACTAGAACGAACTACAAACCAAGAGAGAGAAAAAAGAACTGGTGGTAAGTAAATTCTTGGTGGTCATTGAAAGCCCATTTCTGATGATCATACAAAATTTGTATAAGCAGTAATTATGAGTTATAAAAAATGCATGTCCTCACAGGTATAAAACAACAATTTTACAAGAAGATCGAAATAAGTTCATAAGAAAAGAGCCAACACCTAACTTTGTATTCTCATATGTGATGTGTTCCATAAGTGGAGGATTATTGGGGAATGAATAACATTAACCCATTAGTGCCCAATTTTTTGTTTCGACTTTCGAGCTAATTTTCTGAAAGAAATGGCCTGAATTTTTATTAAAAAACAAGTTCGAATGTAAACACGTAAAAAAAAATAGTTTTTATGTCCATGCATCCCACGATCGCATTCGATGTTCGATTTGCATTCGAAATTGCGATATATTGTTACCTTTGAATTGTTGTGGCATCAACAGAAAATTCAGTTCCATGGGTGTCTCCGATTCAGGTCAACTTTAATGTGATAATCAGCATTTAACTCGACTTCAACTTGTCTAACAATGTTTTTAGTTTTTTTTACTTATATCGAACGACTTCAAAAGTGCTTTTCAATAGTAGCAAAGTGTTTCAATATTTTTATTTAAAGTGCTGTAACCAATATATAAATCGCGTCATTCTTCAAAGCGGTAGTGAAATGTTAACTCTAAATATTCATATCACAGCCAGCTTTGAGGAGCGATACGATTTTAAAGCGCAACCATCAATCATAGACGACAGCACAGCTTCCGTTTTGAAATCATATTTTATTAGTTCATTAATATTTTATGTTTTTGTTGCAGTGATTTTCAAATTTCCTTCAAGTCAAACAGTAAAATTAATAATGTTAGACGCTTAAGTAGACGAGATCATTTAGCTCTGATAGCAAATTCATTAAGTGATACACCCACATTGTAAAGTGTGTGTGTGTGTGAGTGTAATGCAAACAATAAATAGTAAATTGTGCGGAAATAGTCACTCAAGAGTAATTACATACATATGCACATAAATATATGGACTTGACATTAGTAATTTGTGTATAAGTAGGCAGTGGTATTGTCTGTTTAGCTCCTAAAATTTTATAAAAAAAAAATTCTGGGTTTGTAATTTAGGGTTATGATTTACCATGAAGCAAAATAAATTACAGACGTCCTATGTGGTTTCTTGCATATTTCTTGCAAAGTGTTTCGAAAGCAATGATAAGAAGAGTTTTGCAATAACAGAAAATCCCAGTAATAATCTCAACTACACGGTTCGGTGCCTTAAGGGGGGGCACTCCATGAAATGGTTTCAAAAAATCGATTTTGTTTTTGCTTTAATCGAAAGATATATTATCCGAGAACATTATTGCAAAGTTTCAAAGTCGAACTCTGAAAACTTTCGGAGACAGAGTTCTTTTCATCGACGCGCTCTCAGCCACACCAGGTGTTCCGAATAACTCTGGAACGCGTTTCCTCATAAACACGTTTTTATAGTCGGTCCACATGATAAAAAAAAACTACTGAACCGATCTACACGAATTTATACTCGTTTTGTAGGATATTGAACAGAGAAGTGCATGAACTTCTGAAATCTACTAAACATTTTATTTTTTACTGTTTTCTTAATAAAGAAAAGTAAGAAAAAACGAACTTTTTTTGTAGTTTATATGGCTTTCTTGCAAAATATTAAAAATTTTTCTAGCTTTTGAGGTTCACGCACTTGCGACAAGCCTGCTGATTAATTTGATATATAATTTGTATGTTTCAGACTTTAACTTCGGACGGCATCGTGTGGACGGGAAGGCGTCTTTTTTTAAACCAAGCCTCGGAAGATGTTCAATATGTTTGCCATTTTTAATTTTTTTTATGTATAACTTTTTTTTTGAACTTTTAACTAATACCTAAAGATGTTCCAAACGGATGGTTCCTGTCTCTTTCTTTTTTTGTACAGTAAAATAAAGAAAATTGGTCATTTGTTTGAGCGTTTCATGGAGTGCCCCCCTTAAGTAGGCAGTGGTGTTGTCTATTTAGCTCCTAAAATTTAGTTACATTGGGTTTTTTGAAAAAAAATTCTATGTTTTATAATGTAGGGTTAGGATTTACCAATAAGCAGAATGTCCTCTATGATTTCTTGCATATTGCTTGGAAAGTGTTTGGAAAGCAATGATAAGAAGAGTTTTGAGAGTCAGAGAGAGACAGAAAATCCCAGTAATAATCTCAACTACACGGTTCGAAATGCCTTAAATCGACTGGATTTGCAATTTCTTTTGAAAAATATGCGTAATCAAATTGCATTTTTTATAGGTCTTTGCATGGATTACATCACGTAAGAGCTCTTGAATCCCACAGTTCAAGGCAACAGATCACCGCTCAAATTTTGTCAAACCATAAAAGGTTAACCCGAAATTAAAGTGTACGCAAAAGCCTCAAAGCCACGTTTGGCAGATTAGCGAGTTCAGTTCAGTACTTCAACATGTCACGAAATAACAACAAAACCTACAACCAAAAGTCAGTGTTCGTTTATTGTTTAATTGTCGCTCGATATGCGGGCAATAAATTCGAGCAACATCGAGACACGATTCGATTCAATTATTTGTAGGCGCTGCCAGACAAGAAGTCGTTGTTGGCGGCTTGTACTTGAATTCGGGCACCGGACAGCTGACAAATAACTCTTGCTGCTTGATTGCGTGTGGGCTAAGGTCGTCTGGGTGACGTGCAAAGTGAGCCGAGCTTGTTGTGATGCACCAATTTTTGTTGTTCAAACATTAGAATACAACATGAGAACAACAAGTTTCATCTCATATGCCGATCGACCAGATTAGCTTGTATAGCTTTGGTGTATGTGTGAGTGTTTGTGTGTAGGGGTGCGTAATAACTGAAGCATGAGCATGGAAATTGTAAATCAATGAGCCGTGATGAACAAGTAAACAACAACAACAACAGTTGAACAACAACGGCCGCGCTTGAATTATGAAAGCATTTCGCTTTGACTAATTGGCCAGCTGACCAAAAGGCGTGGCTATGCCTTTCAAACGGTAATTTATCATAAACTTGTTCAACAGAATAAAAATTAGAATTAATATTAAAGTTTTCATTGCATAAATTGGCATCAATTCCAACATTCATAAGTAAAGTTAATTTAAAAACAAATCTATTTAATTAAAAATATTAAGTTTTGCATTCTAAACTCTTTTATAAAAGATGAAAGCTTCTCTGCAATGCTCGTCGGCGCACCTGGTCAGCTTACAGTGCTGCGGAAATTGCCTGAAGCACTCTTACTTATGTGCGGCATTTATCCCTAATTTGCGAAACTGGTTGTTGCAAAAACGCAAATAAATTACCCTTACGTCATTGCAGTGCAAACCGGCAACAACAAAACAAAACAAAACAAAATGATTGGTTGTGCAAAATTGTCAATTCGAATGACAAGTCGCTGCCCAAAGGTGCACAGCGCCGACCATCTGTTGCTCTGGTGTCGTCTGTAGGTGAAATTATGAGCTGTAATTGAAATCAATTGACAGCAACTGTGAAATCAAATAAAGCAGCAACAATAAGACAAGGCTTTTTTGGAACCTGAGAGCAATTGTGGGCTGAATGAATTTAATTCAATGACTGATAATGACAGCGAAAGATTGAAGAAGTGCAATATGAATATGAACATTTATATTTGAAATTTGCGACAAACAATGCGGTTAGGTACAACAATTGAAATAGACAAAAAAGTCTTAGACTCTGAAAAGTTCACAAATGACACTAAATTCAACTTTTATTATGAAGCATTCTTTACCCAAATTGCAGTCGACTTTGCTTGAAATTTGTTCTTTAACCGCTTGCGTACACTCAGGCGTAGGTTTAACAGCGCCCAACTTAACAGACAACTAGCTGAAGCTTTTCGCTTAGCAAAAGCTCCGCCAAACAAGCGAATTACACGAACCGCCGAGACGACAAGTCAACAGCGACAACTAGAAAGTGTCAGTTGTAGTTCAACAGCGCCTCCGAACGGTTCTTCGAATAGAAATCGTAAACTCTTGCTTCGCCTTTAAATTTACTAATTCTTCCCACACACGTTTCATACAAAAAACTTGAAATAATTAAAACAAACAAAAAAATAAGTAAATAATTTGTAATTGCAAAAAAAATAATTATAAACAAAGCAAACGAAATAAACTCTAATTTAGTAAAGTCCGTCCAAAGTTTACAAAAAAACAAAAACTAAAAAAAAAAATAACGAACTCGACTCAATCTCCTTGAACTAAGCCAAAATTTCAACGACTTCCACACTGTTTTTACCAAAGTTCAGTGCACAGTAAGTGGAAAGGATCACGCATAAAGGACTGTTCTGTTCACCATAAGCAACAACAAAAACAAAGTGCCTTACAAACCAAAGTGCTGTCGAATCTACAAACGTCGAAGTTTTCTAGCCGAAAACTGACGGCGAGTGTACGTGGCGCGCAGCGCAGCAAAAGGATATTTGACCAGGACAACTGCAGCCAGAGACTGCACACAGTGCAGCGATTCGCGGCAAAAGCAGCAGTGAGGTGAGTGCGCGACAGGTTTGTTTACTTGTCAGCGGGCGGGCGAGCGGGCGGGGCAGCCGCAGAGGCAGAAGCAAAGGCAAATGCCGATGGCGTGCTGGTCCTCGCAGCGAGTGTGTCAGTGTGCGCTGCGCTGAAGTTCATTGACTGGGTGAGTGCATGCCGGCAGCGGAGCAATGGAGCACAAGTCAACAAAATAACGCGACCAATGCTCGATTCGACAGACCAAACTAGGCAGCAGCAATCGATAAATGCAATCAATATGAATACGTAAGCAGGACAGAAGGTGCCACAAGGCCCAAAAACTGTAGCAACAATTAGCGTAACAATATTTTTGAGGCACCCAGTACAGGTGTTGGGTTGTTTTTGAAACATGTCGTTGCTTTGAAGATTCTACGTCATTCAGTTCGAAATATATAAAATACAAAAAATGTCACACAATTTGCTTGCAAACAAACAATAAACAAAACACACAATTCGCATTTATCAAATCCCGCCGTATTTTTTGGTTAAAATCCAGAATTAAAATGGGCTCATTCATAATGGTGAGTTACAACAGCCACAGCTCTGGGGATCTTGTTGCAGTTGCGATGCTTTGCATACAATTCGATGTTGTGTTTCAGACAATCGACTTGGATTAATTTGAGCAGCTCGATGCTTTAGGTCAAAGATCGAAGCATGGTATGAAAGTGCAATTCAACGAAATGCTATGAAAATAAAAACGTCCTCCTTCAACTGCTGCTCTCTCATCAGTTGCCTGAATAAAACCCAGCTTCACACAATATAAAGGAAACACATTCAATTCAGTTCTGATATTTTCATAGATGCATAAATTTTGCTCTTTGTTTACGCTTACAAAATAATGTGCACAGTATGAACGTGTTTGCAGGAAGCATGACGTAAGATTCACCACTCCAACGTTCCTAATTCTAACCTCACTTCCGTTTTCGCATTAATGGATTAGTTAGCTAATCTTACATTCTACTTATTACTTTAAAACACAAGTTTAGTCAAAAAGAATGGCTGTGACTCATAGCTTAGAGTAGGTGTATACATGTGTTTATATAATTTTACTTATCGGATATAACCAAAAATATGCGCTACTTAATCAACTTGCTTAATATCGGCTGTGCCCAAAGAGGCAAATCCACTGAAATCTGTGTCTTTTATGCCGCTGAACATTTTTATTACTTATATACTATATATGTATACTTATATACTACTTATTATACTATTGCCAAACTAGCAAAATTCCCCATTTGCGTTGAGTCCTCCTCAACTACTTTCACGTCGAAAGCTGCTTCGCTGCGAGTTTGCATGCAATGCGCTCGATTGAGCCAACTTTTTGGGGCAGGGCATCATGCGTACGCAAACCAGGCTAAGCAAGTCTAAACGTTGTTATAATTGTTGGCCATTTGTGTGCTGCAGACGCTGCCTTAGTTCAGCGCTAATTGCTGCAGAGAATCCGGTGCGACCAGCAGCAGCAGCAGCAGCTTAGATAAAAAATGTAAAAGAAATCAAAACAAAATTCATGACATCAGCCAAGAAACCGGTCTGCGGATTTCATTAATCTTATTTGTCATTTCCCCGTTGTTCTGCGGCTTTAGGTTTGTACCCAAACACACACACACACACACTGTATGTGTGTATGTATGAAGCGCGGTGCCTGCGGTTTTGGTTTTGATGGTGAGAAGCCAATTTTGTTAAATAGAAATATGGCCACATATAGCAGTTTTGTGAAAAAAAGCACAAGAAAGTTTGCAAAGCGAGTATGAAAAGAAGCCATTTTTATAATTAAAAAACATACTTATGACTTGTCAACGCAATTCGGAACGAATGGATTTTTATGAAAGCGTGTAAAAGTATAATGCGCCACGAGGCTAAAGCAACGCAAATGGTGGACATCAACGTGAAGCGCCATGGATTTCAGGTCCACGTGGGGCCGCTGCTGCCAACTGAAAGCGATAAGCCAAGCGATTTCGCTGTGTTAGAGGAGTCCGAAGTGGCCCTAATGCACGTTTTGTTGTATGCAAATAGTCGATCGCAATGAGAGCGTCGTTTCTCTTGTCAGATGCAATAATTATGACTCGAATTGGCGTAATTGTAGCAACAGGTTTGTTCAGTTGACCGGAGGAGGAAGGCATAAAAAATAGCCGCACTGTGCAAATGTCAGTCGGCGAAATGCTAAAAATAGACAGCTGTCGCTTTTAGTATAATCAGCCGGCATCGAACGCAATCAGCGAACACTTTGTGTGCCATTTAGTCGATCTGACTTGGCGTTGATTGAGCGGCGGCGCTTGGGCAAAGGGGAAGTTCTGTGTGTGTGTGTTTGTGTGGTGGACCAGCGCGTATGAGTCGCACGAATTGGCGATTCATCGGGCCCAAATTGGCAAGTGCCCAATGCGGCAATGCGACGAGTCTTTCGTGCCACTTCTTGACTGCTGTTGCTTGGCATTTCGCGCAGCTATGGAATGCGTTCAAATGCGAGCAAATTGCAAAGAATCGCAGAGAAGCTCTAAGCAAGCAAGCAAGTGTGAAAGCAGCCACAACACTATTCGTGCCAGCAAGAAATTATAGGCGCTGGTAGATAACACTGCACAACAAAATCAAACTTTTTTTAAAATAACAAGGTTCTCACAACGGATTCTGGTAGAGGGGACCAAAAAAAATATACGTGTATCGGCGTTTTGAAAGTTTACGTCTGAATTGTTTTTTAGGGGGGTCAAAGTTTTCCCCTTTTTGTTCATTCTTATGGTGATTCGGCATACGAAAACCATGTAACCTCACATTTGAGGTATGTGATGTGTTCAGCAATTTGATGTAAAATACTACGAAGAACATTTTGTGGAGCATTTTAACCATGTAACTCTTATTTGTATGGGTCAATTTTCTGTAAAACAGGACTTTTTAAGGATAAAATGTACCACGTATATTTTTTTTGGGCCCCTCTACCAGAATCCGTTATCAGAACCTTGTTATTGTTTTGTGTTGTGCAGTGTAATTAAACGACGGACTGTGTGCACAACCGGCAAAATTCGTTTGTTTTGCTTTTCTCCCCCTCATGTGTTGCCGTATGCGTCGGCAACAAATTGAAGAAAAATGAAAAGCAAAAACAAAACAAAAATACGTAAACACACAAACAGTAAATAAATGTTTTGAAAGTATATGAAAAACAAAGAAAAAAAAACTTAAAAACTCAGCTGCCGATAGTTGGCCGCGTTCGAGATAACAGCGAGAAATTCCGCGCGGCTTTAATTCTGTGGTCAAAAGCACTAACCGCTTAAGTCGACTTAAGAAGAAATTGAGTTATGGATGTCACCACGTTCCCTTGACTGTGCTCTACGTTTGTGTAAAATCGGGGAGCTTCTAACTTGAAAATAAAAAAAGTTATTAATAAAAACCTATTCGCATTCCCATAGCGAACACACTGCGCGCTAAAACTTTAAAGCGAGATTACTCGAAACAGCAATTTTCGACTTAGGCGGTTATTGCTTTTGACCACAGAATTTTGACTTGAACGCAAAAGCTGCCCAAATGTTGATAACAACAATTCCAATGTGTTTTGAGCGCATTTTTGTTGACACAAATGAGCAAATTGTGTCGACTTGTGTACATTTTTCAAACTGCACTTTGGCTCTGGGTCGACGTAGCGCCCCGTCTGACAGCTAAAATTGTTGTTTGACAGTTAATTGTTTGTCAACAAGCCAGCTGCGGTGTCGTTGTTGTTTGTGCTAATACCAAAAGGTGTCATGTATATATTTCATGCGCTAATTTGTGCATTTGTTTATTTGTTTGACTAATGTTTTCAAATAAACAACTAATTTGGCCAAAAAACTGGACTCGACTCGGCTCGACTAACAGTGTAAGCGATCTGCCCAATTCAACATACGCCGCGTGCTTTATTCAAGCCAACAATGCAATAGTTTCGTAAATAAAGTGTTTATTATGTATACACACACATAGTTACATCTCTCTTTTTATTTTTTCATAATGAATTAACAAAGAGTCATTGTTGTTTGCGTGCTTTGTGCACACTCGGTGTCAAAGTCATTGTCAAAATACAAGTTTACACGTTTGTCCATTTTGTCTGTTTGTATGTTTGTCCGAGCACTGACGTCATATTTGGCTCATATTCTATTTTGGTGTGGCTCGCATCGCTGCTGTCGCTGTTTTTTCTTCGGTTTTTTCGTTTTTTTTGTTGTTCTTTTTTGTTGATTTTGTTTTTATTGTGTTACGTTTGCCGGTAGTTTCTTTCATGCCTTTCGCGACTATTCGCTCAGTCCTCGATTTGGTTGAATCTTTAATGCATTATCTCATCTTTATGGACGAGGTGAAGAATGAACGTTAACTTCACCTAAAGTAGAATAACACAGAAATTTATAGAAAAACAAAACACGCCAGATTCTGTCATAGAAATGAAAACATTTGTGTGAAAGGCAATGTTGAAGTTTTTAGCAAAATTCGCTTATTTTTAGTTGGGTTTTGCAGACAAAGGTTATTATTCGCATAAAAATAAATTTGAATAAAATTCTTTTTTAAAAAACAGGAATTTAAAGTCAGAATTACATTAGCGCGCAGTAGAGATTTGTATAAGATTTAACCAACAACAGTTGATTCTTTCCACCAATTAGCTGATTGACAGGGATTTCTTAGCACCAAAGCCACTTTAAAACTTTAATATTTCTGTGGTCAAAAGCAATAACCGCCTAAGTCGAAAATTGCTGTTTCGAGCAATACCGTTTTAAAGTTTTAGCGCGTAGTGTGTTCCTTATGAGAATGCGAATAGGTTTTTATTAATAACCTTTTTTATTTTAAAGTTACAAACTCCCCGACTTTACACAAACGTAGAGCACAGTCAAGGGAACGTGGTGGCATCCATAACTCAATTTATTCTAAAGTCGACTTAAGCGGTTATTGCTTTTGACCACAGATTTGTTGACAGATAGCAAAAATTTATGAGTTGTAATTAATCAAAAGCAGTGATTTCATGCTCGAAACCACACATTGGAGAACAACAATCATGATGACCTAACTTTCTGCCTGAACCTCCGCCGACTTGTGTCAAATTTCAACAAAACAAGCTTCCTTCGAGTTTTTTGACTAACCTCACAATTAGTTCAGCGTTCAGTCACTTTACTGCAACTGACGCACTGATTTGCTTGCTGACAGCTGATGTTGATGCAGCGCACTTTCGTGTTTCAGCTAATTGAAATCTAATAAAGCAAAAATTGCTAAATGGGCATTTCGACAAACCACACGCAAACTATATTTTTATTTAATTTAATTTTTTTCCTCATTTCACCGACACGACTAAACTGCCAGCGGCATTCAATGATGCTGGGAGCGCGATGACATCACTTTGAAGCCAGCAATTTTCGGCTACATCATGACTTAAATTAACCGAATAAATAATATGTATGCACGTAATCCAACAACAACAAATTGAGCGAAAATCAAAACACCAGCGATGCATAAAAAATTCCAATAAAAAACCTCACTGAGTAAGGCGCAATTTTGTGGCACACAAAGCGCTGCCGTTGCGATATTGCATTGTAGTTGTTGTCGTTTTTATTGTTATACAAAATTAATAACAACAATTTAGCAATTTGCTGCTTAAACAGTCAGTCAGCGAGCGAGGCAGCTGCCGTCTAGCACCGAAATACACAGAAAAAACTTCCATGTGGCTGTTGATATCATTTTTGCATTTTTGCGAGTTGAAAGAACAACAAATATTTAACACAACGTCGGCCGCTGTTGTTGGTGCGCAGCACCAGCGGTGGTCAGCTGTGCTGAATTGAAAGTTAATGGACAAAATCTCGGCTGCCGGTTGACACTGTAGCGGCCTGAAGGGGCGTCGATTTGAAAACATAATTAACATGCAGTCGCCACAACTGTCGAAAAGCGGCAAATTGATGCCTCTGCGATTTGGCAGAAATCAAGCGGAATGACCACCGCCTTCCCTCCCTCACCGCGTCTGCTGCTCCCGTTTACTGTTTAGTATTTAGCATTGCTGCTGCTGTTGTTGTTGCTTTTGCGCTGCTCTCTTTTTGTAACGTCTGCTTTGCGTTGACGTGGTTCTGTTCTGTGCTGTGCGTTCGCACGACGTCAGCCGGCAGCGCTCCAGCGAAATTTAGCGCAGCGCCGTATTTGGCTTAGAGCGCGGAAAGTGCTCACAACAGACATAAACCTGATTTTTAGCGGCAGTAATGTTAACAACTACAACAACAACATGAGAAGTCAACCGTTTTTTTTGTGAAGAAATCCGCTGAAATTTGTATAAAGTCATTTGGACGCAAATATGAGCTGACAAAGGCCGCACGTAGCCAGCGTGGGAGCGAAAAGCGAAAAGCGGAGGAAGCAACGATGTGGGCGTGCCCATTGATTTGTTTGTGACGAACTGTTATTGAAAAATATTGTTAGTGTTGTCTGTCTTTTATGGGCAGCAAGCTAGAAGGAAAATTAAGTACACTATTTATTAATTATGATTAATATTTATTACGTTTCAAATGTGCAAAGAGGCAGGAAGGAAGGTGGCAAAACTGTTGCTGATTTATTTCCATAGCCAATCCATAAAAATATAAATTCACTGAACTGAACTTCACTGCCACTTACTGTAATAAAAAAGTCATCATCGTGAATGTTGTTACAACAAGGCAACATTCAACATTCATATTTTGAATCATTTCATAAATAGTATTTGGAAGTTGAAAACTTTCACAAGAATAGAAAGAGCTCATTGGCGTAGATATTGTGGGAACTTGCTTAGTTTTAGACAAAATTAAATTCATAAAATGCCGTCCATTTTGAAACACAGGGATGAAACGGAGCTATTGAAGGTGGTTCGCTATCATCCGCATTTAGTGGTGGTAAGCTTGAGTCCGAGTGAGACTGTTGATTTATTGATTATTTATATTGAATTGTTTATAAATTAAATCAAATTAATCCACATTGCACAAAATGTAGCACAAATGATCATTGCAAAATAGTGCCATTTTATTAAAAAAGAACCTACGTAAATACACAGTGTGTCCCATGGAAAACGGAACTTTTTCAAAATAAAGACTCAATATTCCGGCAAATCTCATTTATTTTATTCAAAATAGTCTCCTTCCGCATCAATAAAACGTTTTGCACGATCAATTAACATATCGAATGAGTTTTTGAGATCATTTTTATCCATCGACTTTAGTATGCAAGTGCAATTTGGAGAATAAGTAAAAGTCGCACGGAGCCAAATCCGGCAAGTACGGTGAATGGTTGATGGTTAAAATGGAATTTTTGATCAAAAAAGTTCGATCAAGTTCGATCGATGAGACGGGGCACTATCATGCAAGAAAGGCCAGCTCCCTTTTTCACGGTATTGTGGCCGCACACGACGAATACGGCTGAGCAAACGCTTCATAACACCAAGAACAAACACAGCAGTAATCGTTTGACCAGGTGGAACGAACTCACGATAAATAATACCCTCCGAATCGTAAAAACAAATCAAGATTGTCTTCACTTTTGACTTCGAACCACGGTATTCGAAGGATCTGGATGTTCGTCGTCCTGAATGTCTTCACGACCTTCCTGGAACCGCTTATACCACTCATACACTCTGGTACGGGTTAAACAATTATCGCCATAAAACTGTTTCAGCAAATTATGCGTCTCAGTAAAGGATTTACCGAGTTTAAAACAGAACTTAATATTTGCTCTTTGTTCGTTTTTCGACCGATGCCTCAAACACACCGTCACTTTGAGCGCAATATTTTGGTTTCCATTAAACCAAATGTCATACAATTTTGACAGGATGTCAGTTAAGAATTGCCAACATCCACAAATAGGTGGCGCCAATATAAATCGATGTTTTGAAAAGCCATTTCCGTTTTCCATGGGACACATAGTGTATGCATGCAATTTGCATTTCTTAAGAAATCATTATGAAATATTAATATTTGTTTGTATTCTTTTACACATATTGTGCAACAAACTGATGTCATATTAATTTACATGCAAACATGACGTCGACTGATAACAATGCGCACACAGAATGACATAGCAAAGAGCATTTAATAGTGTGTGAGCGACAGGTTCGGTTTTATATATAAAATAAGTACTGAAGTCGTGCAGAGGGGCCTCTTGTATTCATTATTTTTGTGCGAAACATCAATTTGATGGTGATTCCAATAGCAGTTAATGTTTTGACACTCAGAGGTTTGCAATTTCTCATATAAAAATAGGTTTCATACTGTTGACAGAGTCTGAACCCAAACCCACTTCACTTCTTCTTCTTCTTCTTCTTCTTCTTCTTGACTGGCACGACAGCCCGATTACGAGACTAAGGCCCAGCTACCCGCAACCAACCGTGTTGTGCGTGCGAATGTTTTTAGAAAGTTGAAAGGGACCTACAGTTTTATGCCGATTCCGAACGGCGAGTTGAGAGCTTTTTCATAGGCAATTTTACTCTCAGAGGACAGCCGCCGAAATAAACATTTTTGGTATTCTTTTTTTCGGTGTTAACGCAACGGGGTATTGAACTCGCGGAGTCTTGACTCGCGGAGTCTTGACTCGCGGAGTCTTGACTCGCGGAGTCTTGACTCGCGGCTTAACGCACTAGCCAGCTGAGCTATGGCGGCCCACTTCACTTAGTCACTCAATCCAATGTACCAAAAGGTAGATAATACAAATCTAGAAACTTTTCTAATAAACTTCTTCTTTTCGCTTCTTTCCGGGCATGGCTTACCCCGTTTTAAAGTGAATATACCTTGACATGACTTATGAGTTCTGCATAGCGAACAACAATGCAACTGGCATTGCGTTATTGCAACACGTTGACATATCAATTTCAATAGTCAGCAACATTTCGCAGATTACTATTAACTCTTTAAAGTCAGATAGTGTATTCGACGGACTACGCATGCGCGGCGCATGTAGGAAGCCATAACCTAATTTACCGAAACCGGCTTGCAACTTGCGCAGCAGCTTGTTTTGTACATACACACACACACACATATGAATACATTGGATTTTTCTATATGCAAATCGAGCTGACTTGTGAGTAAATTCAACATAAAATTGCCAGCAGCAATTGCAACGTCCCAAGGCGCTGTCGCCAAGCGCAATAGTTGGTAATTATTGGCTGAAAAGTGGTGGCATACAGCGAGTTGTAACAGTTAATACCAGGTTGTGTGTATGGCTTGAGAGACCTTGCACGTTGACTGTGTGTGTGGTGTGGTGCGGTTGCTGGCTGAACGCCAAATAATTTAATTGATTCGCGCGTTTGAGTTGAAACTTAAATTTGATGAATAGTTTTTAGGGGGAAGTGGCCAAGGAAACCTGAATTGTGGCCAGAAATTGGTTTTGGTCAGGATATTAATTTGTGGGGGACGGGACAACTTTTGAGTACAAAACTATTCGAAACCATATTCGCCACTCGCAGTTTTTGTAGCAAAGAGTTATTTGGGTGCACCCCTTCCTTGCATATGACCACTGTACATAGGCACATGCACACATACATATAGTTGCATGAAATATTCAAATCAATTTGAATGGTTTTCTTGTTGCGAGCGTAGTTCAGTCAAGCTCACGTGTATCGCCAAACAACTTCGAGTGTGGCTGCTAACAAGCTGGATTGTCCTGCGTGAAAATCAATTATTCAGTAATCAAAAGTGTGTTCACATCCTCTAAGGTTGCCCGCCCAACAGCCAGTGTTGCATATTTTCCAAGGCATGGCGTGCTCGACGCACGTTTCTGCCGCCTGTGCAATGAAGCGTAGTGTAAAAAGTGGGCAGTTTGCATGTGAACGTAATTAATGCAGTTTTCGCATTGCACTAACAAGGTGAATGCATAAAATGTTTCAGATCGCTCCCAGATAAACGCACACAAAGTAAACATTGAGGCAAGCGTTTTCGCTGCTTAACGCTCAGTGCTGCCGGCAAATTGTCGCCTGTGTGCGAATATTATTTAATGCTGCTCTTACTTGGGCATTAATTCGCTTTTAATCGCTTTATTTCAGTAAATTACTTACGATTAATTTGTAAATTTGCCACCCAAACTCTCTTCACCATTTCTCCAAAAATGTAAAATTGCTGGATTGGCTCACAATAAATTAATTAAATTTATGTTTCCCTTAAATGACAGACAACACCCACATCATCCATTCGCTCTAATGACAACGATGCCAATTTCGCCTTTGCATTGTATGGACATGTTACATTCGCTTGTTCGCTTGTTTTTTAAGGGGTCACCAAATTTGGCGCACTAAACGAACTTTCTCGTCTGTTTTCTATCAACTCAGCATTCAATCATTTCATCAAGCAATCGCGCATTGTGGGGGTTTTGCGCTGAGTCACTCATACGCACCGCAGCACAGCACCAAATTTAGCCATTTGCCCCGTGAAAACTCGTTTGACATCGATTCAAGTGGGTGTTGTCTAACCGCAAAAGCCGCACAAACAACTCAAAAATAACTAGATGAGCTGTTTGAAGCTGTTGTTATTGTAGAATGTACAAACACTATAAGCGTTGGCAAACACTTTAAGTCGCCTCACAGTCAACAATGACGTAAAGTGGCGTTGAAAATATAGACAAATTGAGCACAGACTGTAGTCTGTAATTGCTGTCATTAGTCTCTCGTATGCAGCCGATCAATGACGCATTGTGAGGCCAACACCTACTACTGGCCAGACATTAGTGCGAGCAACAACAACGCAAGCGTGGCATTGCCCAATGTTGTGATTGCAATTTCGTGCGCAAAATTCATGCAAAATTGTTTTGATGAAGTAATGGCAGGCGCAGCTTTTTCACGGCCAGCACCTGAACGCTCCACAGACTTGGCACTTTGGCTAATGTCCATTATTCTGTCGGTTCTAAAGTGCGCGTCATTAGCTGCGAGCAGTTAGCGGTTATGTTGTTATGTTTGTGTGAAAGTGGAGCTGACACGCTACCGAAAACATGGCGTGGTGACGTTGACCCGCTTCAAAAGGACTTTTGGCAAAATGTTGCCAAAGCTTGAAAATGTTGATCATAAATTAGAAGTTTTAGTATATCCAACATATCAAATTAACTTAAATTGTTGTCATCGCTTAAAATTATTGAATTGAGGATTGTAATGATTTTTTTTTTGCTAAATCATTTCGCTACACGTTTTATTACAAAATGCAAATAATGTGAATCCTTTGGATTGACAATTTTTTATTCTTATCTTCTCTTCTTGACTGGCACGACATCCCGATTACGAGACAAAGTGCAAATGTTTTTTTTTACAAGATTGGAAGGGACCAACAGTTTTATGCCGATTCCGAACGGCGAGTTGGGAGCTTTTTCATAGACAATTTTACTCTCAGAGGTTTGCCATTTCCTGCTGAGAGGACAACCGCCGAAAGAAAAATTATTGTCTTTTCTTTTTTTTCGGTGTTAACGCAATGGAGTATTGAACTCGCGGGTTCTTGACTCGCGGCCCAACGCACTACCCAGCTGAGCTACGGTGGCTGCGGTTCTTATAGAATCGAAAAAATATACTTATTACAATTTTGTAGAAAGATTAAATAAGATTTTAAATTAGATTGTCAATTGGTAGGAAGTCAAGTCAAGTCAAGTTCAATTCAAGTTCAATTCAATTCAAATCAAGGAGCTTGAGTGGAGTTCACGGAGCTGAATGTTTCACAAATCAATAGAATATTTATTGAATAACTAATGTTCACTTCACTTAATTGTGTATGCAATAAACGATTTAAAAAATTAATTTATTAAGTGAAATTTTGATTATTTGTTTGAAGAAATTAGTTGCTTACACCCTACACAAAGCATACATATTGAGGTCACCAACGACGCTGCACAGTGGGTGCAGCTGCTGCGTGTCAGACGCTAATGCTATGATTGTCAGTTGTCTGCGACATGGCAACAGTCATAATAAAAACAAAACTTGGTGCAGTTTATCTCCCAATTTCAAAGTCCAATTTTCGTTACGTATACGCCCCGTTAAATTATTTACAGCCTTTATTCACTCTCACATTCAGCATTCGGCCATGATTTTCCACGGAAATTACCACCAAAAAAAAACAAAGACAATTCATAGCCAACGGATGTGCGTCAAGGCTTGAAGGTTCTTCCAATTGTTATATTTTGACCCAATTCGGCGCAGAAAACGCAGCCAATCAATTTCCACAATTTTGAGGTCGCCGTAACAATGCCAGAAATCGATATGCCGTGGTAAATGTGAACGGAAATTAAGTGGACTGCCAAAACTGTGAGAAATGCCTCCTGCTTGCTGGATTTATTGATTTCACAATCGACACGGTGGCCGCTTATCTGGTGGGCTGCATGTCAGGCGTTGAGCAATGCTGCCGCACATTTCTAATACGCTTCGCACACAGTAACTCAACTGCTAACTCAACCAGCTAAGTAATTAATGTTTTGCTACGCTTTGTGGCATAATTAAAGCGTGCGTCGTGCCTAACAGCAAACCGTACCAGGCCGCAGCCTGGCAACAGCCCAACGCCATCATGACAGCGCAGCAACGAAATAGTAACACAGTCTGAAGGTAAACAGCCAAAAGGTCGCTGCATATCCACGATCTGCCAAAGCGGCAGCCATCCTGCAGTTTGCAACAACGCAAGCCTACCTCAAATTCAGCCTGGCCGCTCGTTGTTGTCTGCCTGTCTGACATATGGAGGCCAATAATAAACATTTCGGCAAGCAGCCCCACTACATGAAAATCGGCCAAACAAGTCGCTGCACAACTGTCGTAGCCAACATGCCAACAGCGGCAAGCAAACCGTTGTTTCCTGCTTGCCGAAGAAGTGGCGCTCACTGCTGTCTGCCTGCCTACGCCACACGGCTGCCACTTGCCCCAGAAAATTCGAAACTGTGTGCGGAAAAGTCAGCCAATTCGAGTTGGTGTTCCGCGTTCTCATGTCATGATTGATTTCTGGTGGCTTCGTATGTTGACTCGTTGCTGACTGGTTGACTGCAGCTTGATTTGCTGTTTTTGTAGGTCAAGTTAATGGCTGCGACCCATGGCAGCGTCCTGGCACTCATCGAATTGTGTGTTTGGCATTTAACCCTTTCAATACTGCGGGGATATATAAGTCCCAGATAATGTTCAGAAATTACTGGTGCGAAAAGTATTCGCTTTTAAAGTGCTGGGATGGGACCAAACAGTAGTCTGTAGTCAGTACTTCACAACACGTGTTTTGGTTAGCATAACCTAACTAATTCATACTTGGTATACGTTCTGAAGTGTAAAAAACAACAAAAATCTGAAATTATGTAAACATGTTCTTTAACTTATTTACAGCACATTTAGTTCAATTATACAGAAATATCTTCACTGGCCAAAAGTCGCATTGAAAGGGTTAATAAAAAAAAAACTGATCACAAGCAAATTTTTGATCAAGCAGATTTTTGTATTCGTTTTTATTTAAGGCTGAATTCGCCTTGTTTTTATTGCCTTTGAAACATATTTTTTTTTGTTGTCACATATTCTCTGGAAAATCCATTTCTTAAGAATTCAATTAATATATTAATATATAAACTTTCGTTCAGCAAGTGAAAGAAGAAAGATGAAGATGACAAAAAAGGTAGACTTTTCAAATCTCCTTTCTAACACATTCGATTCTCTCTTTTTCTTCATCTCACTCTCTTAGGAATCCCCAGTGCTAAAGAAGCGGCTCATCGCGACTTGTGAGAAAACAAACGACAAGCGGCAGCTCAACATGGGCGCTGGCATCGAGCAACGACCTTGGACGCCAACGGTGCGACGCGGCAAAATTGCCGCCGAGCAAGCCAGTCCGGGACCGGCCTGTGTGCAGCTGCCTACTTTAGTCGGTATGTGGGCGTGGTTGACAGCCTTCGCGCGTGATTTTGCCGCATCACTAACGCTTTCACTTAACTTCCTCTAGGCCCCAAAGTGCCCGACTCAAAGAAGCCAGGTGCACCGGCTTTCACCTTCGGACAGCGTCACCACCACCAACAGAAGTACGACTCAGTTGGACCCGGTCCGGCGCAGTACAACGTCGTGGGACTGGGCAACAAGGGCAAAGCCACGCCGCCCGCCGCCTCGCTGCAGAGTCGACACAAGGCGGCGAGCAGCTTTCAGACGCCGTCGCCGGGCGAATACAACGTAGATCGCGCCTCGAAGCTGCTCATCGACGCGACGCCGAAGTATTCCTTCGGCCAAAAGCCGCCACACGACAAACCAAATCTAACGCCAGGTAGGTGATTCTTGAGGCATGGCCTTATGCTAAAAAACAAAAACAAAAAACATTTACATAATTAAACAAAACTAAAAAAATCGTATGGACCGGCCAAGCGCTCAACATTTCAATGTTTCGATCGCTGTGTGTTTATGTACATATAACTGTAAATGGATGGATGGGTTATGTGGTGAAGGGTGTGTTGGTGGTGTGAATTGCTTTGTGGAGAATCGCAGCACGCCGTCATACAAACACACGCATGCGCATTGGTGCCGCATGCAGCAGCAGCAAGCAATCATTGATCATCATCATCATAATCATCATCATCACTAACAAGCTTACGGCGCCAACGAGGCCCACGTAAATATACACATTGCTCTCATTTATTTGTTCTCATCAAATGCTTGTTCTGTCTGTTGTGACTCGCTTTCTTGGCCACAATTTTGTAGAATATTCTATATAGTCAAAAATGTTTGTACAATAGTTGCTTTAGTGTAGTCCGAAGTCAATTTGTGTCTGTGCCTTAGGTGCACTCACACACACACACACACACACATGCTTAGGGTAGCAGCTGCTTCGCTCTGTACAGTGCTTTCGAAATGTTTCGCCGCTCGGCGGTAGACTCTTTGGCATTCGGCTGTGTAGATAGCAGAAGTTTTACGATTTATTGGCTACGCAACACTTGTTGCATACTTTCGGGCGCTGCTAGTGTGTACAGCCAATTTGTGTGCTTATTTAGCGTATTCGAATATTTATGGATTTTGTGTTTGTACTCGCTCGCTTGGTTTGTGTTGTGTGTTCGTAGCTTGTTAAGTTTGTAGTTTAATTACTTTTTCAGTTTTTTCAGAAATACGCTAATCAAATACAAATATACAAACACTGACCACCTCTCAATTCCGAATACTCTAGCGCCGAATCATTACCGCGTCGTACCGCTTGATCTAATCAAACCCCGTGCGCCACAATATTCATTTCGTATTAAACTTAAGGTTTACATTATTGACAATCCAGGTAACCAAATTAACAGTACCTAATCATATTTTTTGGAATAAATCGAATCAGTGTTTTGGGTCCATGTTATTGCACAATGAACAATTTGTGGCTTCTGTGAAGCAATGTTGGTGTAGGTGGAACTAAACAAAATCACTCACTTCACTTAATACACTCGACACCTTCCATCAGCTCCTAAACATAGCCGAACTCTGTCCTACGACTCTACGCTTAAAACAATCGGCACTCACACTTTCCAGCATCTCTTCGAATCTCCTGTATTATACAATCGTCTGAACACGTCCTTTGTCCGCAATACGCAGTGTTGTTATTTACATACATACACACACACATTACCCTGTTGGTATGTCCCAACTGACACTCATGCCTTCTTCCAACATCTACTCACTGTTCGTGGTTTGAGTTTAAAACTTGTCTCCCTTCCATCTTTTTGGTTTGAAATTCAGTGTTCTTCAGTGCCTTGAAGGCGTTGCACTCGTCACTCATTGGTACACACGCTCACGCTCATACAACCGCTGTACAATAGCTTCCGAACTGCCCAATCACCGCAGCAGACAAATGATTTACTTTTACTCTTTTTGCAATCTATTTTTCTTTTCGTACTCTCCTCGGTACCCACAAACAAACCAAATACGAAATAAAAATCCCCATACACTAACAGCGCCAAATAGTTATTGCCCTGAGAAGGTCTCACTAGTCACAAAGAGCTCACCTCGCTACACCTTTGGTAGACGAACTAAAATTCGCCGCGATCAGGGAACACCAGGTAAATCTTGCGCCCACTGCAACCATAGCAAGGCATAGTGTCTACACTAACAACTCTTCTCTCTCTCTTATTTGTTCCAACTGCACTTTAACAAACATTTCCCGCTTTCCTTCTACTCGTTTACTCACTTAATTTTGTACTAAAACCAAACTTTAAAAATCTTCCGCTTTGCGCTATTCGAGCATTTTCTGCTAACTCTTAGTTGTCCTAACATGCATTTGCCCCCTTTGTGGGTGCGTTGCAACGCTTGAACAATTCAGTAATGCTTGTCATTGAAATTTCACAGCACCTGGCGAGTATTGCCCAGAAAAATGCCGCTTGGATCGCACTCCAGCATACACATTCGCCGGCCGTCATGAAATGCACAAGTCCGACGAGACACCCGCACCTGGCGCGTACTGTCCCGAAAAAGTGCGCCTCGATCACACGCCCGCTTACACCATGACAGGAAAACACTCAGTCAAGATTAGCAATGCGACACCCGCTCCAGGCGACTATTGCCCGGAGAAGGTGCGCCAGGACTTTACGCCGTCCTATTCAATGGGTGGCCGTCACGATCTGCAGAAGCCTAGCGACACCCCAGCACCGGGTGCCTATTGTCCGGAAAAAGTGCGCCTGGATCACACTCCCGCCTACACAATGGCCGGGAAACACCAAGTGAAAGTTAGCAGTGACACGCCGGCTCCTGGTGAATATTGTCCTGAAAAAGTGCGTCTCGACCACACACCAGCCTACTCGATGGCCGGGCGCTATAATCTCCAGAAGCCAAGCGACACGCCCGCACCGGGTGCATATTTCCCCGAAAACGTCAGATTGGATCACACACCCGCTTATACTATGGCCGGTAAACATGATCAGAAAATTGTAAACGGTACACCGGCCCCTGGTGAGTACTGTCCCGAAAAGGTTCGCCTGGACCACACACCTGCTTACAGTTTCGGTGGTAGACATGACCCGAAATTCAATAACAATACGCCCGCTCCAGGCGATTATTCTCCCGAGAAAGTGCGCTTAGATCACACACCTGCCTACACAATGGCTGGCAAACATGATCCGAAAGTCAGCAACAATAACCCCGCACCCGGCGAATATTATCCAGAGAATGTGCGTCTAGATCACGCTCCGTCGTACTCGATGGGTGGTCGTTACAACCCCCATAAGCAAGTTGACACTCCTGCGCCCGGAGATTACAGTCCGGAGAAATTCCGCGCAGATCATAATCCTGCTTTTACCATGGGTGGTAAATATGATCCCAAAGCCAGTAGCGAAACACCTGCTCCAGGCGATTACTGTCCAGAAAAGGTTCGCCTAGATCACACTCCAGCATACTCAATGGGTGGACGTTACAATCCTCAAAAGCAAGCCGACACTCCTGCGCCAGGTGACTACAGCCCAGAGAAATTCCGCTCAGACCATAATCCTGCCTACTCCATGAGTGGCAAACATGATCCAAAAATAAGCAATAACACTCCCGCCCCAGGCGACTATTGTCCGGAAAAGTGTCGTTTGGATAACAATCCAGCTTACTCAATGGCTGGACGCCACAATCCCTTAAAGCAAGCCGATACTCCTGCGCCCGGTGACTACAGCCCGGAGAAATTCCGCGCAGATCATAATCCTGCGTTTACCATGGGCGGTAAATATGATCCCAAAGCCAGTAGCGAAACACCTGCTCCAGGCGATTACTGTCCAGAAAAGGTTCGCCTAGATCACACTCCAGCATACTCAATGGGTGGACGTTACAATCCTCAAAAGCAAGCCGACACTCCTGCGCCCGGTGACTACAGCCCGGAGAAATTCCGCTCAGACCATAATCCTGCCTACTCCATGAGTGGCAAACATGATCCAAAAATAAGCAATAACACTCCCGCCCCAGGCGACTATTGTCCGGAAAAGTGTCGTTTGGATAACAATCCAGCTTACTCAATGGCTGGACGCCACAATCCCTTAAAGCAAGCTGACACTCCTGCGCCTGGCGACTACAGCCCGGAGAAATTCCGCTCGGATCATAATCCTGCTTTCACCATGGCTGGCAAACATGATCCTAAAATCAGCAACGATACTCCTGCACCCGGTGAATACTGTCCAGAAAATGTGCACTTAGGCCACACACCGGCCTACAGTTTCGGTGGAAGACATGATCCAAAATATAACAACGTTACCCCAGCTCCTGGCGACTATTGTCCGGAGAAATTCCGTTCGGACCACAATCCCTCCTACACTATGGCTGGAAAACATGATCCTAAAATTAGCAACGACACTCCTGCGCCCGGTGATTATTGCCCGGAGAAAGTTCGCTTGGACCACACTCCAGCTTACTCAATGGCTGGACGTTACAATCCCCAAAAGCAAGCCGACACTCCTGCTCCTGGCGATTATAGTCCTGAAAACTTCCGTTCAGATCACAATCCCGCCTACTCCATGAGTGGCAAACATGATCCAAAAATAAGCAATAACACTCCCGCCCCAGGCGACTATTGCCCGGAGAAGTGTCGTTTGGATAACAATCCAGCTTATTCAATGGCTGGACGCCACGATCCCTTAAAGCAAGCTGACACTCCTGCGCCTGGCGATTATAGTCCTGAAAAATTCCGCTCGGATCATAATCCCTCCTACACTATGGCTGGCAAACATGATCCCAAAATCAGCAACGACACTCCTGCACCCGGTGAATACTGTCCAGAAAATGTACACTTAGGCCACACACCGGCCTATAGTTTTGGTGGAAGACATGATCCAAAATACAACAACGTTACCCCAGCTCCTGGCGACTATTGTCCGGAGAAATTCCGTTCGGACCACACGCCCGCTTTCACCATGGCAGGCAAGCATAATCCGAAAGTCAGCAGTGATACGCCGGCACCTGGGGACTATTGCCCCGAAAAAGTGCGTCTCGACCACACGCCAGCATACACAATGGGTGGTCGCCATGAACCTCACAAACCGAGTGACACACCCGCTCCTGGCGATTATGCGCCCGAAAAAGTGCGCCTAGATCACACACCCGCCTTCACCATTCTCGGCCGCCATGACGTGCACAAGATGAGCGATACCCCGGCGCCCGGCGACTACAAGCCGGAGCAATGCAACCTCGAACACACACCCGCCTACACGTTCGGCATGAAGTTTCTCTCGACCATACGCAGCGAATCGCCGGCACCCGGCGACTACCAACCGGAGAAGGTCAATCTGGATCGCGGTCCGGCATACACTTTCGGCATGAAGGTGAACCGGGAATGTATCAGTGAAACACCAGGTATATTTTCATACATACATACGTTCACAGACGCAGCAAGTCTGTTGTACAGATTTTCAAGATCTCTTAGAGATTGTGCACCTGCACCGAGTCATTGCATGCCATCACTCCATGTTTCTCTCTCTTCCTAGCACCCACTGCATACGAGCCAGAAAAACACAACCTCGACCACACGCCCGCCTACAGTTTCGGCACGAAATCGGAAATCAAAGTCACCTCGGATGCACCAGGTACGTTCGCAAACACTGCCCGCAGCTTATTTGGTTAAGGCTAATGTAGAAGCTATGCGAACAAATACTTATGCACTTATTTATTTATTGTTCCTATATATGTATTTATGTAGTTGTTGCATATAAGTTGTATATATGTATGTTTTGCTTGTACTGTACTGTTTTGGCTCTCGGAAATGTTGTTCCTGTCACATTTGTTTGTATGTATATATGTAATTGTCACAATGTTCCTTGCTTCTATAGCGCCTGGACATTATCGTCCTGAAAACTGTGTGCTGGATCATGCACCCGCTTATACATTTGGTCTAAAGACACTGCCAATGCCAGGTGAGTTGCTGTCGTGGCCAGCGCCCTCGTTGCGGCCAGTGGCATCAGCGTCAGTGCTCTTGTGTGCTGTCGCCATTTGTGCTCTTCATGTTTGCCGCATTTGTGAATTTTCTTTGTTCTCTCTTCCATGTTTATTTTGCTACGCACGCCTACTCGCATTCTGTCTCTCATCCATGTGTTGCGTTTGTATATAAACATCAACAAAAACAAAACAAAACTATACTTTATTTCGCACGCATCATCTGTTTGTATGTATGTATACTTATTCGTGCCCATGCAGTTCTTCCAAAGGGTGCTTATGTAGAAGATCGGATATTGCAAAGACGTGAAAGACGTTTGGCAAGTCCCGGTAAGCAGTATTTGTATTATTTGTACCAACACATGTGTGTACCTTCCAACTAGTCTGCACATCGATGTGGTGTGGTGCTGATGGAAAAGACGCATTGCTTCTTGAGGCCTCGCGTCGTCGTCGTCTGTGAGCAAATAAGTATCTCATTTACCGGACGCGATCTCACGAAGCAATTCGGCTTTTGTCCAGCTCACCTGTCAGCCATTGTTGCTTTCGGTTACTTCACTGCACTTTCTCTGTATCTGCTTGATTGAACACGTATTTATGCCAACACTTCTCCCACCGCAGTGCGTCCCAATCAGGTCAATGTAAATGGTGAGTGTGCCAACACCGCAGCCAGCACCACCAGCACCACAACGGTCACAGTGACCGAAGTACGTAGCAGCAGCAATGCTGACGAACACGCACCCAGCGCCACCGTCACCAAAACCACAAAAATCGTTAGCAATGGCGCCGCCGATGCTGTCGGCAACCGCAACACCCGATCGCGAAAGAGCAAAGCCAATAAGCACAACAAAAACCAGAACAACAGCAACAGTCATTTCAGCACCGACACAACCACCAAAACCAGCACGCAAGTCATTGGCAACGGCACCGCACACCAAAAGCTTGTCGCGCTGCCTGATGCCGGTGGCCGGACGCAAGTCGTCACCACCACCGTGCGCACAGTGACGAACGGTGCTGCCGGCGATGCGGACAACAAGTTCGTGGCGCACGCCACCGCCGACGCGAGCACCACCAACGCGGCCAGCTCGGGCAGCAAGACAGTGGTGATGGCCGATGGCGCCACCGTCACCACCACGCAATCAACGAAGATGACAACGATGAAGTACGCTGTGGACGCCAGCACAGTGCAAGAGAAAGTCATCAGGTAATGCGTCCATCCGTACCGTGCCACGCCCACGCTCCATCTCGACGCGCTCTTGCGAATCTCGCTAACCCAAACGTTTCTTCTCTACTTCTGTATTCTTCTAGTGCGCTCACTAACCCATCCATCCAAACCACCGACAAAAGCTTCATCTCCATTGCCATTAACCATACAATTGTTCATTTCCTATATCTGTGTTCATTATGCCGATCAGGCCTTTTCTCTAACTTGCTAATGGCGCCATGCGGCCGCCTCTTCTGCTTCGTCCTCTACAGCTCCTAATGTCTACAAAATTCCTACCGTCTTGGGCATCAGCAAAGAGGGTCCCATCCGCTCAGCGCCCGCCTTCACCATGGCCGGGCGCGACAAGCCGCGCATACTCCCCGGCCACCAGCTACCCGGCCCCGGTGCCTACAATGCCGAATACACCGTCATGAAGAGGAAGCCGCCCATGTACACGATGCGCATCCGCTACAAGGACCCGTCCGACCACACAATCATACCCGGCCCGGGCGCTCACTGCCCCGAAAAGGTAAACGCCGGCGCACTGCAGCCACGCCCACCCTAGCTGCACCCACTAACATCTCGCTCGCACATCTAGTACGTACCGACCAAGTCCATACCCGCACCGTCATTTTCCATTCGGCACTCTCCATTTTTGGGCAAGCACAAGATACACTTGGTCAACCGGCACGTAAGGCAACCGCCCCTCTACTCGGTCGTATGCTGCACCCAACTTGCGGCTTAGGCCGGAGAGCTGCGCAGACGTCCCCGGATGTGATATGCTTTCGAAATAGCTTTAACAATTACAGCTCAATCAATCGAAACTAAGCTCATGCCTTTCCTTACTCAAACCGTAGATTTTCTGTATGTAACCGTTTTCAGCTCATATTACTAACCGCTGACCACAGGAACGGACTATTTCGAGCGACTAGCAACTCATCTCCCTGTTTACTCCTTTACTTGTTGTCTGTAGGTGAACATGTCGCACGTGCCGGCGTACAGCTTTGGCATCAAGCACTCGCCGTACGTGGGTCAGCTGCACGAATACCAGGACTACAGCTTCTCCGGCATCTGTTGAGGAATCGCTGCAAGTTGCAGCACTTCCACGACACCGCATCGTATTTTCCATCGCAACTAAGCGCGGCGAACTCGGCCACTCTAGGGACACTCAATGCAATCACGCTCAAGACGGCTTCCACTTTCCCAAACGAGAGCAGAACGAACACTCACTCACTCACTCACTCACACCTCAGATGAAGTCTACTAATCGAAACACCATCACTAGAAGGCGATTTGGCCTTTCGCGAATCGTCGATAAATTTTGAAAATTGTCTTTTGATTTTCAACAGTGTAAATTTTGTAAATTGCTAACAGGAATTTATAAAGTTGTAAGAACATAACAAGTATTATGATATTAATAAAGTCGAATAAAATTCCTAACAAACCATAAATACAGTGCGTTTCAAAAATAAGTGTTGTTATTGTTAAAACTTACAAAAGAAGGTATAGTAATGAATTATAAATATTTTCTGAAAGGCTGTGCAAATATCTTTTTCGCATTATTATCAAAACGTCCAGTCTCCGTTGTTGTCAGTAATAGCTTAGCATCCTTTGTTACAATTTTGGCTTATTTTTGAGTGTACTCCAAAGAAACCCCTATCGAAATCCATTTTAATGCCAAAATGAGCTGTTTTGTTGTTGATATTCTTTTTTCTCTAAACTTTGGCTTCATTAAGGACCAAACATTTTCGATTGGGCTTGCATTTGGACTTTGAGATGGCCAATTCATTGTTTCCACTCAAAATTTTCTCTATCCCATTTCAGACGATTTTCCACATGTTTTTACCCAATAGCGATTTCGACATGGTACTTCTATGAGGAATGCCCGATTTCAGAAGCCTGCATCGGATAGTGGCCGTTGATACTTCGACTCTCTTCTGCGACAATCTTTTCTTTGCTAGCTTCAGGCTAAGAGTGGAGTGTTATCAGAAATCCGGACTATCGCCTTATCCGCTTTGTGCTGAGTGGTTCGTCGTGGCTCGTCGTCGCCATTTCCGAACACTTTGAATCGACTGACCCACTTACTCACAAATGAAACTGATGTTTTTGTGTATTTTGCGACTTGTGGATGATTAATTTTTAGACCATTTGGATGGTTTACCAAAAACACTACTTCGAAACGTTTTTTAAATACAGCACTCATTTTTAATTCTTGATATTTCCGCGAAAATTTGTACCCAACTAAGAAAACAGAAACACACGCGAAAACGATATTTTAATATAAAAGTTGATCTGATATTAAAACCATGGCAAAGTTCTACAGTTAAAAAGATATGGCCAACACTTATTTTTGAAACGCACTGTAAGTCATGAAATTTTTCAATACATAAAACATATATACATATACATATATTGCCACAGATTGGTTATTGATGACAGATTTACCAGTTGTTTATTCAAACTGCTGGTAGTCACATTGGTAAAACTTTTTTGATAAAGATTCGCTTGTGCTTAGATTGCAAAACAAATGCCCCCCCACCATAATTTGATGAATATTAAAAAAAATAAACAAAATTGCAATAACTGCCTCTCGAATATCAGTGCACAAGCAAACAAAGTACGCACCTAATCATATAATTTTATATCAGAAAAATAAACAAAAAAGCACAAACTTAATCGTACAACACTAAACTCACACACACACACACAAAAGATATTATCGGACGTAACACGTGCGAAAAAAATCATTAAACCCCAATCGAATTTATCGAAAATTTGCAAAGTGCTATCAACTGCTATCAATCATATAAAAATCTAGTGTGGCAATTATGTGTGTTGGCTTCAACCTTCAGCCAAAAATGCTTATCATAAACTTATGTGATGCAAGTGTTGAATATGCCGCAAATCTTTTGCAGCACACGAAAGAATTCGCATTTGTCTCCAAGTGACTTTGCTCCGAGCAATAAAGTTTGTTTTTAACCAGTAAGGTTTTATGAATCGTTAGACAATAAAACTATCAAGGGAATTCACCTGAACGAACTGATAGTTCATAAATTTTGGTGGATAAAAACAATGAAAAGGAACTACCCGAAATTGCTGGCAGTCGCTGAAAAATCAGGACATGTGAAATTAATAATGACAGATTTAATTTTTGGATTATGTCGAAGGTGTCCTTTGTTAAAATGTTGCTTACAATTGAGTTGTTTACTCATTTAAAAAACAAAAGTGAACTACAATGGGATTTGGTTGTAGTCATAACAGGGGCGTAGCCAGAACTTGGTCATAGGAGCGCAATTTGTAAAACTTATTCGTATCAATGGAAAAATTACTATCCAGGGGTTCTCGGGGTCGCTTATTACGAATTCGATATCAGATGTTCGAAATTCAAAATGGCGGATCCAATATGGCCGACAGAATTAGTGAAACTTATTCATATAAATATGAAAATTAGTATCCAGGGGTTTTCGGGGTCGCTTATTACGAATTTGATATTAGCTATCTGAAATTCAAAATGGCGGATCCAATATAGCGGACAGACGATAGCTGCTGAGTCCTTGTTCGTGTCTCCGGGTTTGGTTGAGAGCTATAGTAATTGTTGTTACCAACTTGAAAAAATGTTCCTTTCTTGAACAACAAAAAATATGGTACCTATACTTATGACTTCTATATTGTGTCCGCCATATTCCACCCGCAATTTTAAATTTCGAAAATCTAATAATAAATTCGGAATCAGCGACTCCGAAAACCTCCGTATACCAATTTTCATATTGATATGAATAAGTTACAGGGCACCACTGAGCAGTTAAGCCAAGAGCTGACCACGCTCGGTGTCCCTCTTCTAACATGTAAGCTTCGTACCCAAGCGAGCTCT
Source organism: Melieria omissa (assembly GCA_963971225.1). Taxonomy (NCBI): domain Eukaryota; kingdom Metazoa; phylum Arthropoda; class Insecta; order Diptera; family Ulidiidae; genus Melieria; species Melieria omissa. The sequence goes on from OZ020267.1 coordinate 152,738,922, forward strand.
ACACACGATACGAATTTAAGATGGGTTGAAGGCAACACAAGCCTCCTTTCGCGCCAACTTTGGCCAACCTTAAATCCTCGGCGTTCTAAAGAACTCCTCTCACTAAACAGAGCCCAGATCAGAACCATGATCGGCGTCCTTACGGGTCATTGCCTAATCGGCACCCACGCAAAAAGGATGGGGCTGTTTTCGAACGACTTCTGTCGCAGCTGTATGGACGAGGAGGAGGAAGAAAATATTCCTCACTTCCTATGTTACTGTCCTGCTTTGTCCAGAAGAAGGCAGACCCACTTAGGCAACTTCTTCTTCGGTAGTCTAGATGATCTAGCTGATAAGACCATACGCCGTCTACTAAGCTTCGTTAATAGCTCTAATTGGTTTAACGAGTGAGCGAAATGATGCTCGATCTCATGTGGTATCACAATGGGCCGCCTGGCCTAAGTGTGCTCCTCCTGGGACAGCCACACCTACCTACCCTACCTACCTATGAATAAGTTTCACTAATTCTGTCCGCCATATTGCATCCGCCATTTTGAATTTCGAAAATCTGATATCTGCATCATCAGCGACCCCAAAAACCCCCTTACACCAATTTTCATACAGATATAAAGAAGTGTAACTAATTCGATCCGCCATATTTGATCCGCCATTTTGAATTTCGAAAATCTGATTACGAATTTTTAATCAGCGATATTTAAAACCTAATAATAGTAATTATCATGATAAGCCGTTGAAAACTTTTCCATATAATGAATTTTCTTTGCAAAAAGTGACTATTTTTACTATTTGTTTATTGATATTGACAAATTGATGAACAACATTCGATAAAAAAGTAAAAATTTTGAACCATGAACATGTAAATACAGTACATTTCAATGTAGAATCATAGAAGTCGAGTCACAAGAACTTGAAAACTGAAAAAAATTTTAGTATTCTAGGTGGTATATACGTCTTACCACCGTGCTGCAAAGGGTTAACAAAAACATTTCAATTGATGAATCAACTTGATGGTGATGATCGTTTATCTCTTGGCAGAGTTCATGAGTGATACTCGCGATTTAAAAACGATTGTCAGGACATAAATGATCCATCGCAGATTCCATCAAAACTTGGGGGTAATTCATCATGGATCAGTCAAAATCGCCTTGAAATTAGATTTTAACCTTCGCTTTAATTATGCCCACCTGGCTGATCTTTTTCATGATTCATGTACAACATCTGCCAGAGTATTTATCCAATGTAGTTATTATTTCGACTTACTGAACAAATTCGAAAGAACATAGTTTTCAATAACATAAATAAAAAAAGTGTTTTGGGAATATTATTCATTCACGGGTGATCCCAGGCGATTCCGCCACAATTTTGAATAAAACTCACAAAATTTTTTTACGTACCTCAGTATGTGTTCAATTATCCCATTGGATAGAAATCTTCTAATATTTTTCATAGTCGCAAAATAAATCTTTAAAGTTAAGCTTTTTTCGAAAAAAGAACTATCACGATTACAAAAATCTTTGGTAAGGCCAAAGTTTAGCATCGCAGAAACATAAAATTATCGTATTTTAACTGAACACTATGGCAATTAAAAAACGCCATCTCATCCATAAACAATTGCGACTGATTTTTTGACTAAAAGTCGAATTTAACCATCAACCACTCCTCGTTTTCACCTAATGCGGCATCGTGCGACTTTCACCTTATAAACAAAAAACGAAGGCGTTTTGAGGACGTAGAAGCCATCCAGAAGGCTTGTACCGACATCCTGAAGGACATTTCACCCGACGATCTAAAACACTCATTACACATGCTTTTAGATCATGCAAATACCCTGCATGACTGGTCCAAGTCTAGTTTTTCAACTCGTCGCTGGACAGTCATACACTATGATCTATAAGTACCGGGACTGTGTATTTTATTTCTGTGTTTTCTGTGTTTTATTTTCTGTGTAATTTTCCGCCGTTGCCCGATGCAGGTAAAAACATTTTTTTTAGGTCGGTAGGACCTTAACTGACATCTGTGTCAAATTTTGAGCGGGATTGCATCATTAGTTTTTGTTTGGCAGCTGTTAGCGTCAGTCAACTTTTTGTACTTCGTCGCATTTTACAATGGATAATTTTGCACCACCACCAGCTGGATATTGCACCACGATAATGCGCCGTCTCACAAAGCACACATTATTCGCGATTATTTGAACAAACACAGTGTGAATATCATCGATCAGCCTCCCTATTCTCCAGATATGCACCATGTGACTTTTTCCTGTTCTCCCGACTCAAGTTACCGCTTCGTGGAAAGAGATTTGAGTCCATAGAGGTCATAAAAGAAAATGCGACGCGAGAGCTGAAGGCCATACCTGCTTCGGCTTACCAGCAGTGCATGGACGATTGGATTAAGCGTTGGCATATGTGTATTGCTTCAGATGGGGCTTATTTTGAAGGGGATAAAATAAATTTACCAGAAGAATAAAAAATTTGGTTTTTTTGACACAGTCCCGGTACTTATTGATCATAGTGTATATGACCTCAGAACCGACTCGTTTCCTTGGAGCAAACTCACCCTTTTAACATGGCGGTGTCCTAGGCGACGATCAATTGTCCCCGTCTGCATCCATTTGCAACTAGTCCAAGGTTAGTCCGAAGTAAACCCGTTTTCAAACCAGTTGCAAAGCGACTAGTTTGCAAACCAGTTTATTCTGGGCTAGTTCTCTAACCAGTTGAATTTTATGTGGAAAACAAAGCAATGCATTTTTTAACTAATTATTTTATTTTAAAAAAATTTAAAAATAATAACAAAAAATCATCGGGAATAAAAAAAAATTGTTGGTGCATTTAAAGATGAACCTCTACTCGTTGACACACTACGAAACTGTTTGGGGTCTGACGCAGTTCAACATCCTGACTTCGCCTGGAATTAATACAAAATTAAATAAATTAATAAATAATTACATAAACATAATTACATAAATATATTAATACATACCATTCGACTGCTGCTGCAATTCGTTGCTTCACGCAACCACGCAAAATTCTAACTGAAATCATTCAAGACAAAACCTGCAAATCGAGCGAATTTCTAGTCATAGAAACAGAAAGTTCGAAAAATGCAAACATTTCTACGTTGTTGTTGTAAGCCGTAACAGAATATTGTTGCTTATTTCACCTCTGTTTCGTCTTTCGTTGCGTGCGAACTGACTGACTTCTGCATCCGCTGACAGCTATTTTGACAACTAGTTGTCCAATTGACTACAAAAAACCAGTTGGAAAACCAATGAATTCTGGGAACTAGTTGTCTCAGGTCCGACAGGGTAGCTGTACTGAGCCTGAAGGAACTTTAAAAAAAAAATCATATCGGTTTCACCAAAAAAAATTTTTATTATTCTTTTAAATATTTAAAGGTGAAAAGATCTTCTTTGCGGGAACGTATATACCATGCATAGTGATTGAAAATTTTAAATAATTATAGGCCTTTGAGGGGTTCTGACAACCAAAACCCCTCCCTTGGCTACGCCCCTGAGTCATAATGCTTTTACTGTAATAATTTTGGTGTGAAATAGGACTCAACATTGTGTTGGCAAAAGCTTCTTTGAGCTTATAGGGATTCAGCATTACATGGCGCCACGAAGGATGGTGAGAAGTTATAAAAACGTTTGGTCAAACCTCAAACCGTAGTATGAGCTCTTTGGCTCGGCAGTAAAAACTGTTTTTCGCTGCGACAAACAAAGATATCAAAATTTCGATAATTACACTCAATTCTAAACTTTATCCTTATGCATATCACTCACTTTCCTTATCACACAATAAATGCTGCATGCAGCACTTTCTATAGCATTGCCCAAGTCTGAAAAACCTCCGCAATAGCAGCAAAGTTATCAACATACTTTTTATGAGACGATAAAAGTTTAGCTCCAGCTGTCTGTATAAAAGGTTGCTGCAGATTTTGTACAAATCAAAGGCACTTTGACGAGTCAACGTTGAAGTCGCATTCCAAGAGCATCGAAACATGAAAGCCATTTGTTTGATTGCACTAGTGTGCCTCGTGTGCCAAACACTGGGCACTGCGCCACCGTTGGCACGTGTCGACGACTTCAAGGTGTACAAAGTGCTCGTAGAGGACGACGACCAGCTGAAGGAGTTCAAAAATCTGGGTAACAATTTGCCGGTAAGCATTAAAATGCCTGCTTTAGGAAAACTTTCAAACTCGTCGCTTCGCTTTAGGTGCATTATCTCACTGACATTGGCGGTGTCGGTCGAAGCTATGATGTGGTCATTGAGCCGGCCAACCAGCAGGACTTCGAAGAGCGTTTGCGCCACTACGAAATTCCCTTCGAAATCAGCATTCCAAATCTGCAGGAGTGAGTGAACATGTCCTTTCCATAAACACCATAGTAACTTTTGTTTGAAAACCCCTGACACAGAGTGATTGAGGAACGCACTGTACAGCCCGAGTCCAGACTGTTGAGCCCCGCCATGGAATGGACAAAATACCACTCACTCTCCGACATCTACCACTGGTTGACACAAATGATGTTTCGACATCCCTTCACAGTGAAGACCTTCGTCATTGGCTATTCGTACGAGCTTCGTCCAATCAAAGCCGTCAAGCTCTCCCGCGGGTTCGGCAACAAGGCTATCTTCATAGAGTCCAACATACACGCAATCGAGTGGATCTCCTCTGCAGCCGGAACTTGTTTCTTAAACAAACTGCTGACATCCCAAGACGCGGAAATTCGCTACCTGGCCGACAACTACGATTGGATCTTTGTGCCGGTGCTGAATCCCGATGGCTTCGAGTACACGCACAATGTGGTAAGTATTGGCATTATGACGCGGTATTATCGGTTAAATGTACCCAAATGTATTTAACAGTCGCCGCTATGGCGTAAGAACCGCAAGCCGACCGGCTTCTCCAATTCGTCGGGCATTTGCTATGGCACTGACCTCAATCGTAATTTCGATTATCAGTGGAAAGGTAAGACGAACCGCACGCAATCGTAGCCCACAGTTTACCATAGTTAATGCTTTCAGCGGCTGGCTACAACCTCGATGTGCCTTGCGACCATTGGTATGCCGGATCGGAAGCTGCCAATCAACCGGAGGTCCAAGCGCTGGTCAGATTCGTCAACTCGTTCCCCAAGGACTACATTCGCATGTACCTTGCACTGCATTCCTACGGAAATTTGGTACTGCTGCCGTATGGCCACACCAGCGCTGAACTTCCGCCGAACTACGATCAAATGATGCGCATCGCGAAGGGCTTTGTTGATGCGGCGCGTGTCAAATACGGCACCAACTTCCTGCACGGCTCCAGCGGTACGCTGCTCTGTAAGTGTTGCTGATGCTCTGCGACTTTCCAATCAATGTTACATTTCTTACCACGTGCCACACAGATCCCGTATCGGGCTCCGCCAAGGATTGGGCTTACGGAGTGAAGGGCATTCAGTTCTCTGCCACGGTGGAGTTGCGCGATCGCGGCACCTACGGCTTCTTCTTGCCTGCTGCGCAAATCATCGAAGTGTGCGAGGAGGTAACCGATGGTATTGTGGGTCTGGTCAAAGCGGCCGAGTTGGAGGGCATATTAGACTAAGTGAGTCTTGGCGCCATGAAGATATATCGAGACTGCTTGGGAATATTTCGAACAATTGTAAAATCTAAATAAACTCAATGTGATCAAATGGTCTTCGATATGAATTACAAGTTAAAAGCATTTGTTTTGATTTTAGAGATTAGAGGAAATCGTGAACTCTCGTCGTGAGGCGTGTGCCTGGAGCTGTTTGCTTATGCGAAAACCTCAAGTGCCAATAAACCAATTAAGCTCTGGCAGTAATTTTCGTACAAATATTTGCAGACGCACACACGTCATTTACAATTGGCGTACGCAAGCCGATAATTTTGCGACGATAAAAACATTGCTATGCGTTTTCCTCAAACAAAAAGTTATCACGCAGTGTGCCAGCATTTTGGGCACGAACAGCGATGGCCGCGTTCAATTTTACACCTCATGCTGGCTGCCTTTCAACCAGACATAGGGGCTCGTTTTCACCAACGTCTGTCAGTTTCAACTCCGCTAAGTAATTTCAATGCTGACAGCACCAATCAATCGCCTGTTGCGGAACTATCGACACTTCGTCACACTGTAACGGCTTCTCAAGTGGGTTGCTAATCTAAATTGGGTTAGAACGGCACTTCAGGCGGCGCCGATAAGCTTTGGTGGGGCCGCCAGTGCCGCACAGTAGCCAATTCGGAGCGATCGCTTCAGTTGCGCGTTGGACGCTTGGAGCGACTGTTGGAAAATGTGGATGAGACTCTTACTACTTGCCGCGCTTGTGGGCACTTGCTGCGCGGCTGCGGCGCGCATTCAGGAACCGCGAGTGCGCTACGATGGCTATAAGGTTTACAAGATCAAGATTGAGACAACGCAGCAGCAAGAGGCACTGCAAGCGTGCGCCGCCGAGTACATGGTATGGCAGGGAGTGCAGTAGAAGAGGGTAGCGTGTAAATCGACGTTTCTAATTGCAGCTGGACTTCTGGCGCGACATACGCGCGATCGGAGACGACTGCGACGTGATGGTGGCGCCCAGTAAGCAGCAGCAGTTCGAGACGTACCTCGAGCAGCACCAGTTCAGCTACGAGCTGAAAATCGCCAACGTTCAGAGGTACCCGAAAGCGTACTCGCCATAATCGGCCAGTTTAAATGTGTGCGTACACTTTGCAGCCTAATCGATGCTCAGAGCCCCCGGAAGCGTTCGTCCGGGCTCGACTGGACCGACTACCACACGCTGGACGAGATCAATGCTTGGCTGGATGTGATGGTGGCGCGCTATCCCGGCATTGCGACACCCTTCACCATCGGGAAATCGTACGAGGGGCGCACCATCAAGGGCATCAAAATATCGTACAAGCCCGGCAACAAGGCCGTCTTCATCGAGTCGAACATACACGCGCGCGAGTGGATCACCTCGGCGACCATAACCTACATCATTGACGAGTTTCTGATTCCGCGCAAGCCGGCAGTGCGCGACATCGCTGAGAACGTGGACTGGTACATCATTCCCGTGCTAAATGTCGACGGCTTCGTGTACTCGCATGAGGTGGTAAGTGCCGGCAATCAACATGCCGATTGCCGCAAGCGATAAGCGCGAACGCTTTGTGCTATCAACAATTGATTTACTAATCGGGTACATTTCCACCAAGAATCGTCTGTGGCGCAAGTCTCGCCTTCCTTCCGATCCGACTGGCAAATGCATTGGCACTGACTTGAATAGGAATTTCGACTATCTATGGATGTGTGAGTCTCACTTAATAAACAGTTTCACAATGCTCCTTTCAAGCGTAGCTATCAGAAGCTTTTTGGGTTTTCTCAAAGTTATATTACGTAGCATTCCTGCTTGACTCCATCGAAATAGATTCATTTAATTGTATCGTTGTTTGATGGGCAGATGTGGGCGCTTCCTCGGATCCTTGCTCGGAGACCTATGCCGGTCCCTATGCCGAATCGGACGTGGAAATCAAGCAGATGGTGCAGTACATCAACAACAGCATTCCAGAGGACACCATCCGCATCTACATATCGCTGCACTCGTACGGCCAGTACGTGCTCTCACCGTGGGGCCACACAGACGTGGAGTTTCCCGCGCACTACGACGAAATGATGGCTGTGGCCAAGGGCTATGCGAATGCGCTGAGTCGGCGTTACGGCACCGTCTTTACCTACGGCTCCAGTGCGACCACTTTGTGTAAGTTGTTCGGTGCCTTGTCCCCGTTGACAGTAACCTATCTTAGATCGACCAAATATTATTCGCAGACAAGGTGTCCGGCTCGGGCAAGGAGTGGGCCTACGGCGTCAAGGGCATTCCCGTTCCCTACACCATCGAGTTGCGCGACAAGGGCGAATTCGGGTTCGTGCTGCCGCCCGAGCTGATTCTGCCCGTCGCCAGTGAGGTGCTCGACGGCTTTGTGGGCATGATTCAGGCCGCGCGCGAAGCGAATGTGCTGTGACAGCGTTTAGCCTAAATACCAAATGTGGGCGTGTGAACTGAATAAAGGACACTTTTTAAGCAGACTCCTTGGTTGCATTTTATTGTGTTGGCCTTGAGCCATTACAACGGTTAAATAAAATTGTTATTTTTCTTTAAATAGTCGCACGTGCTGATGTTGGACTTAGCCCTTGCTGATCTCCAACTCCACGTGGAAGCAGGACTTGCCCTGCGAATAGAAAACTTGCATCAGTGCTTTGTCGCACAAATTGTATTCAAAAGTTGTTGCCTCACCGTGTCGTGTTCGATTTCCGAGTCGATAATGATGTTCCCCTTGGCCATGCTGAGCATCGCTTTGTATTTGGACATATCCACTTTGTGCTCGTTGGCGCAGATTTTCTCCTAAAACACGCGATATTCACATCAAAATTTCAGCTTCTACAGGAGCTGAATGGAAAACTCACCGCTGGCACTGGGCAGCTGGCGGGCGCGCCGAACAGCTTCAGCATGTCCTTCGCCTCCGATGGGGCGTGCTCAGCCATGGCGCACATATCGATCTTGCCCTCCTTCACCACCATTCCGTCCTTCTGAATCTTGAACTTGGAGACGGCCGTCGTGAAGGCCTTGTTCACCACGCAGCCGTTCGGCACCAGCTCGCACTTCTTGTTCAGCTTGACGGAGAATTCCGGGTCAATGGTGACGATCGCATCGGCGCCGGCACAGTTCTCCAACTTGACAATGCGGGCCTTGTAGCCATTCTAGAAGGACAGTGAAAGACGTCAGCAGCTGAACAATGCGTCGAGCGGGTGCATCGAAAACTTACACAGGCCAATGCCACATCGGTGACCAGCGCCAGCAACAGCAACGCGCTCACTCCAAGCTTCGCAAACATTTTCAGTCCGTGATTTTACTTTCTCGAATGTCCAACGCTGCTCTGAAAGCCGGTGCACACAACTCGAAAGGCTGCATTCGTATCAGGCGCAGCCCTATTTATACCAGTGCCGCCGAGTGCCGAAAATCACACGAATTGTGTCAAAAAACACCGGAATTAATATCGAAAGAATGGCTGGTAATTATTTTGATATTACGCGGTACTTAGATTTTGCGATCACTGATCGTTCGGGTCAATTGTGCACCGTGAAGTGAATGTGAACATGAATGTGAAACGCTGAACTCGACGCTGCCGTTGGCGTTGGCGTGGCTCATTAGGCTATGAAATACATACACACGCACAATATGTAACGATTTAAAATATTCTAAAATTTTGCTAAACACGCCACTTTAAAAAAAAATTTCATGTTTCTAATGCAGATCGATACTTGCGATAATTTCCTACACTGAATTTCAAACGCACGCAACTACTGAGTGACTAACTATTCGGCCAATCTCTGCTAATAATGTGCAAGTAAAATGCTAAAACAATGCGTCTTTAGAAAGTCTAACGAAAATTACAGTTTTCAGCATCACTCGTTCACTTTTTAGCTAATTGGATCCTACTTGGCATTTTTGCACTAAACTGACCAGCGGATTCGATTCTCTGATTGCTATTTGAATTTTGAAAAATTTGTTTTGAATAACTGATTTCATTGAAATTGAATTGTGGATACGATTTCTGTGAATATGAAAATAATAATAATAATACTTATAGATTGTTTTGCCAGTGGAAATCGAATTTTACTTGGGTCCAAAAACATTGGGCATTTCTTTAGTAGTGTAACTTGGCACTGACTTGGCAAAATATTTGGATTTATTAGAAAAAGTTTGTATTGTATTGAAGGTAGATGCTTTAACGCTTCGCTGCATGGCATTGCATATATGCAATGTTAACTTTTCATAGATTTGGAAATTATTCTATTCAGCATTTTACCGTCGTTCATTCTTCAGTTGCATCTTTTATGTTAAAACAATTGATTACTAACGGAATTTTGCGATTAACATTGAAAGTATGCGCAAACGAATCGGAAAAGCAACAAGTGTTTCGATTTGGTGAAATAATTTTGGTTATTGATGGCGATGGTGATATGGCGATCGCCGTCGCTCAGCTGTTTAGTGCGTTAAATTACGAGTATACAGTGACGTCTGACCTCTGTTCGACTCCCCGTAGTTGTCAACACTAAAATATTGATAAAGCCGACTTTCATTCCCCAGGATACGGAAAATGGCCGCAAAACTTCTTTCATAGATACAGGAATTCAACAAAATTTCATTTTTACCATCAGAACTTAACAAGCAACAAGAATTATATAACAAAAAAGTTTTTTCTTCACGGATATTAAATCATGCAATGAAGAAGAAATCATGGTTAAAGCGCAAAAGTGATCCTTACTAGAGAAATATTATTATTATTTTGTTTTATTTTTTGAGTCATAATTTTTACTAGGACTCAAATGTTTTAATAATTAAATGCAAAAATACCAACAAAATATTAATATTTTTATTATTTCTTTGAGCCAACTAAATGTTAAAAAATTAAATGCAACAACAACTCTAGTGACGCAATGATCGGAATTTGATGCAGAATAAACTGCTGCGGCAGTTAAGCAGCCGTTGAGCACTGAACTTTGTTGTAGAGTGTAGGAAAGTCGTTCCCGTCCAACTCTAATCGTCAATGAATAATTTTTGAATTTGATGATCATTTTGTCATTTTTGTTTTGAGCATCGTTTAAATTACTTTGAACAGCAATGAACATGGCCAGAAAAAGTGTTCATCATGCTGAGTGTTATTTTCATATATTTGCAATTGTAAAAAAATAAAATTTTGTTTTTTGTGTTGTAATTGGAACTCGGCATATTGAAGTTATTTTGTACAAAACTCTGTTCAAAGCATTGTATGATTTACATACATAAATGCTTATGAAACACATTGGTACCTATAAATGTATTTTAATGTTTCCAAAAGTCCTCTACTTACAAGCAGATATACGTACATTTGTATGTACGTTTGTCTCTGCTGATAAGCATGAGGCGTTGCTCATGTTATTACATTTTCCATCACCGACAGCATTTATGATTTTCAGTGATTTGGATTTGGCGCCTTAGTCGGCAATTAACAAATTTCACTCACTACTGATGTCAGATTGAACTTTGACTTTTTAGGACTATTTAAATAATTGAGTACTTGACGCCCTATCTGAAAGACTCAAGCCGAATGTATAAACCACAAAATTTGTCAAAATATACACAACAAGTTTGAGAGTTTCATAAAGTTGTTATGAAATCGTAAATAAAATAGATAAAGTAGGATAATAGTAAATATTATTAGTGAAATATATATCTATATATATTTAAAATCACATGTAATTCAAAATTTTCTTGTTTTTTATTTGTTTTGCGAACTAACGTTGATGAGCTGGCTCCGAATTATTAGCCGTGACACAAAACTGCTATTAATGTAGCAGTGATACAAACCCAGCCAAATAGTGAAACACTCAAACGCATAAAGCCCACAATCCACCAACAACGTTGTATTCGCTAAATTGAATGGGATCTAAAAATTTAATAACAGCAGGAGGGAAATTTTTAATTGTGCGCAAACGAATTGCTTTCAGTGCAAAAAAGCAACAATTTCTAAAAATCTCTCTAGAGTTGGATTGTTTAGAAGAAATTTAGTGGTCATGTCAGAGGCTGCGGTATTTCATATAAGCTGAGGAAATGGCAAATGGAAATTGTGTGTGTGTGTCAATGTAATAAATGGTTTTAAACTGCAGTTGGTTTCTTAATTCGATAATAAATAACTAACTACTTTCGGATTATCTCAGATGAAAAAATGTAATCATGTATGGAAACATATCGTGAATGTTTTCAATGCCTGAACTGAAACTTTAGTCTCCTTGTCCAAGCAACAAGTTTTATAACTTAACGAATATGCGACTACATGTTAAAAAATTCTGAAATAACTTAAAATTCAATTTAATTTAAATCAATTAATTTAAATAAAATTTTAATTCAAACTTGTTCTTTTATAGAATTGAATTATTCCGAATGATTTTCTGCAAAAACCAAAACAAACACAAAATTGAATGCAATTGAACAGCGAACGTTGAAAGGGAAATTTTTGCTTCCGTCGTTGTGGCATAGAATTAACGTCGCTGTTCGACTCAGTTGCGGTTTGAACGTTGTGCTGTGCGGTAGCGTTTTAAATGTAATTTCCGTCTCCGTTTGCGTTTTGTGTTTTTGTGGTTGTTTCATTTCAAAAGAATAGAATTGAAAAAAAAGTTGATTGGACAAAACGTTGAGAGCGGAATATTTCGCCAACCAAAGTCAAAGTGGCAAAGCAAATAAAATTCGAAAGCGCGAGATGTGTTTTTAGTAGTCAAAAAAAAATAAATAAAAACACAACGAAAAGTGTTAGAATTTGTTATTAAAAAGCTGCGGAAAAATATTCTGCTTTGCGCGGCGCAGTAAAGCAGCCAGAAAAGGTGCGGTGATCTTTTTTCATAACTGACTTTTGTGTAAAGAGAGAATTCACGAAAATTATTAAATTAAGAGCGAAACTAATTTGAACGTTCGAAATGCGATTTTCAAGTGGCGACTTTAGATAAAATTGTATCTACAGGTGGCTACCAACAACATAGGAGTGTCACTACTGCTTTGTTGTTGTTGTGATTTTATTATTGTTGTTAATGTTTTTTGGTGTTGTTTTGTGACTCTTTTAATGAGGTCGGCGATGATGTTTTTGTTACTTAATCAAGTTTGTGCGGAGCGCTTTTCAGTTTTATTTGTTTTTTATTTTTTTTTCAAAAAATTGTTTATTTAGCCCGAAGCGCATTTAAACATTTGTCGATTAGCAACAAGACCAACAAAAAGCGAAATCAACAAGCGGTGACGCTTGTGTTGTCGATAAGTGAGACGACAAAACGTTGACAGTGCTAGTAAAGTTGTTGTTGCTTCTGTTGTTGTTTACTTGTGGGTAACCTCAGAAATGCCGTTCGCAACGCGGCTTGTTATACAATTTTTTTTCCACCTTTCGCGCATGATTCACCGGCGCGCCGACGCGCGATTCATCGGCGCAGCGTGAATGCGTTTTGTCTTCACCTGGCCGTTGCTTCGATTCGCTTCATACTATATACTTAATATATGTGATATTGAATGGGAAGTAAGAAACTTACGTGCATGCAGTTAATCATCGCGCGTTCCTTCAACATTGGCCAGTCGACTGGGAGCCCGAAGCGCAGAGCGCCGGCAGCGAAAAGTGTCGCGTTTGAATTCACATACATGGCCAGCAACAACAACTGATACATGGCTCAGTTTGCACTGAACACGGCTTGAAAGCTGTGTGCGCATGTGTTGGTGTCTGCTGCGTGTGTGTGTGTGAGTTGCGCGCCCAGTCATCACGCGCCGAAGCATTTGGCTCAAACGTCATCGATTGTTTGCTGTCGCTGCCGGCGCTTCCCATTTACAGGTAAGCAGCTACAAATCTTTACACACATCTCTACATACATAGTGTTGTGTTTCGTGCATGGGATATGGCTCCAACATATCGTCAACAATGCAAGACACCGTTGATTCTGGCTCGGTCGACAGCCCGCTTTGACCCGCTTCGTAGCGTTCAATGTGATTGAGCATCGTCAGCTGTTTGGACGGAAAGTTCGCTCGAGCATGTACAGCTAACTTTATTCCGCTTACAGCAACTCGATTCTCTCTTTTCGCTTGCTAATTGTTTTTCGTGCTGAACGGCATTGCGCGATGATCTCATATATTTTTACACATTTTTATTGGAATTTTTTTGCAATTTCATTTTATTTGCAATAAATTTCTATACGTTTAGAATTTGTGCTCAAACGATTTGCATTGTGCTGTTCAATTCGGCTTTCATTGCTTAAGGCGACGCATTTATTTTTAGTACATATAATTGAATATTCGAATCAATTGCGCTCTTGGACTCAGTCATGCAAATTGTAAATTAGAATGAATGTTGGTTTGTGTGTGTGTGTGTTTGCACTTGGAATTCAACTGATGCTATTTCAACGTTTGTTATCAAAAAAGGCAAAGTGGGAAATGCTCAACTGCCGTTTTATATATTTAAAAAACAAGTAAATACTGGATTCAATAACAATTTGAACACTTGAAACGACAACTTGGGCTTAATGTGTGTTGGAAATGTTGTGTGATTTATAAAAAGAATTTATTTAATTTTTTTGTGTTGTAAACTTTGATACTCTTCATGTCGCAGATTAGTTTTTATTTATTATTTTAAAATGTTGTTCCTCGTAATCGGGAACAAGGAGTCGATAGTCCATTGCATTCGCTGTCTATCTCGTCGTTCACTTTTTTGTCGTCTCCACTTTCAACTTGCGCTTGAAGACACTGTGCCCGTGTTGTATAGTTTTTTCTTTACTCCTTTTATGACTTTTTGAAGAAACGCAGAAGGAAGTCTTCTTTGTTCGATGCTAAATGAATGCAAGCTCACTCACATCTTTGTTGCCAGCACTTTTCACTCAGCTGCCTCATGCATATCCACTTTTGTTGTTTTTGTATTGAACTGTTGCAACTTATGTCATTCATATCTGGCAATTTACTGCCCATCGAAGAGAAGGAAACTCCAAGAAAGCGCTTAAGCACACAGCTGCAGCAACTCAAACAATTCCAATAAGCAATGAAAAAACAACGCAGCAGCAATAAAAGCCACAAACAACCGATTTCGCCTTCAAGAGACATTAACCTTTTGAGCATAAAAGTTTCATATATATATTTAAATTTAAATACAAATGTCGAAAAATTGCGCAAAATAAATACTCGCGCATCATCTGCAGCTCACAAAACAATCAGGACAAAGGGAAGTTTAAATACGAGAAATTCACATTTTCTTCGTATACTAAATATATATAGAAAAGATAAGCAATGCAACGCCTTATAGGAATCTGTATACAGTTCGAATGCACCAAAATGTGTTATCGCCAACATGCTTCAACGCCTGCAGTAACGCATCATTGAAAACACACAGCAGCTGCACAATCGAAACTCGACGATAAACACTGCTTCACCGAATTTCTGAATGAATGATAAAAAATTATTCAACATATTCTGGTAGCTGTGGTGGCTGCTGGGTCTGCTGGCACCGCTGCGATAAACACAATGCCCGTAAAATGAAAATAACAGATTGCCACTTAACTGCGACGGACAGCCGCGCCAAAGGAATGAACGCGCTGGACACGACACCAATCGAATTGGCCACAACAATTGGCCAACTGCCAGAATGTGGCCGGCCAAAGTATGGGCGATGAATGCGGCGATTGGTGATTGTTTTTATTGACGTATTTACATATATGAATTTTTAATTTTTGCTTAGTAAAATAAAACAAATTCCATAGGAGAATCAATGCGAACAAACAACGCAATGCGCATCAATTGAGCGAGTCCGCTAGTGCGAGCGGAAACCAATGATTTATTAAATCTTCAGTGTTTTTTTCGGGCATACAATATGAATAGTTGTTAACAATTTCAAACTCGTTTCGGCCACTGAAGACAAAAGAGTTGGCATTTCTTGGCAGTTGTAAGCGTTGTTGGCTGCGCGCGTAATCGCCGCTGTCCACACGCGAGTTATGCAATTGCGCCACAAAACTGAAGCTTTTTGCATCTTTTGCATAAAATCGATTGCATAATGGCAAATTGAAGCGTTTCGACATTTCGAATTTCGTAATTTGGTAAATCATCAACGTGCGAACAAAAACTTTAATGAAAACAGCAAAAGAGGTGCCAACTCAAACCAGGCAAAAATTGACAAAATTTAGGTCCAAAAAACAACGTTGTTGACAGTTACAACTGTACACATATGTCGAAAATATGTTACATTTCCCATACAAATGAGCCGTTCACAAATCGGCAATCAATTCTACTTTATTGTAGCCGCTAAAGTTTAGCGTCACATTGCTTTTAGAATTCAATCAATTGCCAAAACACTGTAATTTCTAGACTTTAGTAAAAGTGTAGCTAATCGATTTGGCTAGTGAACGGCTCATATGTAAATATTTAACTAGACATAAATTCATATCCAACAACATATTTATAACACTTTGTACAGCTTTCAATGTTCGACACCACATATTTTCGCGCATATTAATTAATCATAATTTCTGCGGCGTTGGGCCACTGATAAATAAATGCCTGGTTGGTTGCTATCTGCACCAAAAATCACTTAACTAAATAAACGCAATTTCAATGCTGGCTACCACATGAATGCTTATCTTTACTACTTACAACAACAACACATTCGCACACAGACTCAGCCTATTCGGCGGTGTTTAATCTTTGCGTTGTATCTGTATCGCGCAATTTTGGTTTTTCGATTTTTTCCTCATTTCGGTGCCGCCGCCTTCGCTGTTGCCTTCTAAATAAATCCAGCAGTCTTCCTAATTTTTCCTACGCCTCCGAAGGCATAATTTATCACCAAACACTCGCCACGTTCCATTTGTTTTGTGCTCGCAATTATGCACAAAAAACAATTCTAAACAAATATTCGACTTCAGCTTGTTTGAGTTTTGAAATCGTCGCCGATAAGCGTCTGCGAGAAAATTTCCCATTTCTTGTTTTCATACAAAAGTTAGTTGACAATTTGCACATTCTGCTATGGCTTTAGCAACGCTTTGTTGTATTTGTTCATTCATTTAAATTGTTCGAGTCTCGTAATTGCGCCAACGGTTGCGTCGCTTTAATTGCGCTCTAATTGGTGTGAAGTTTGCGTGTGTGTGTGTCTGTGTGTGTCTGACTTCCTTCAGAGTTTCAATTGGCCGTTAATTGTTGGCTGAGCTTGGCATTGAATTCATTTCATGACTTTGACTTGTGTCAAGTTCTGCAGAGGATCCGACATAGGATTCTCCGTGGTGGCATCATCGGTTTTTGAAAATCCCACACATTGCATTGAAAAAGCCATAAAAAGTTGGCATAAGATCCGCACAATTACGTCCAATTTAACGGTTATTTCGCAGTGTTTACTTATGGCAATAGTGAAGCATAAATAAAGTTATCAACATGCGTCGTAAAGATTGTTCCGTACACAATTTACCGGCAGTTTTCATTGAAATGAAAGAACGTCCAGCTTCAGCTGTGTGAGTGGACCTCTTCTATTGCATGTTTTCATGGCTTTATTGCGTTCGCCGCTCACCGCAGCCCCGTACAGACACTGAAATGCCACTAAATGCGCTCAAAGGATTATTAATTTTATGCGCGCACACATAAGACGGCCAAACGGGCACTTTTATGGGCAATTTTACGGGCCAGTGTGCAAGGTCCGATACGCAATAATGCGACAGTATATGGCACCGCCAGCTCCGGTGAAATGCCGCTGCTGACATTAATTTACATATTTGCATAGACTAAATAATGTAGGGGACCAGGCACACACCGCCACACAGTCTAAGTCGCTTAGAGCCTGACACATGACCACAGAGGGCAGTTTAAATGCTAAACGATGGCAAAGTGTAGAACTTACACACATTTAATTCTTTAAATGTTACATATTGCAAAAAGCACTCGAACAGTGCCACTTTTATGAAAATCTCTAGTCTGTGCGCCGAGCATTTTGGCTCAAATAAATCAAAGCTAACGGCGCCCGCTAACAACAAAGTGCCAAAAAAGAAATACCAACACATAAATATACAATAATAAAAAACGCGTAGTAAACAAGCGGCACGTACACGCAAAAAATCAATTCAACTATTTGCATACACCGAAGTGTCCGTGGCGGCTAATGGCCGTTGGCCCAAAAGCATCGACCTGCTGGTCAGTTGTTGTATGCGTGAAAATAAAAACAAAAACCTAGTACTAACTAATTGAAGGATTTTCACGGTACACACTATACACACATACACAAACATATACTGTAACGACAAAAACGTACAGAAACTTTAGCAATAACAATAACAAACAAAATGTTTTAATGGCGCCTTTCAACAACTGGCGCGCGAATTCGAGTACTTTGCGGTTGATGGTTGACCGTAATAAATAAATAACTTTATGGTGGCTTTGCTGCGGTTTTTCGCTTTGGCGGTGTTCACGATTTGTAGCAAGTGCCAGGATAAAAAGTCAGAAGAAAGAGGAGTTGCTTAAACAAGAGAAAACTACATTTTAAGTCTAAAAACGTTGGTTGTCTTTGCTACTCACATTCTGTTCTTTTGTTCTTCTATAATTCGTTCATTTTTAGTCTGCTAGACCTACAGTCAAAAGTAATTTGTAAAGTAATTGTTAGAAAAACTCAACTCATTTTGATATTATTGTATTTTAGTCGAGTTTACCATTTCATTTTTATTTATATTAACATTTTCTTTTCTAATTTTAATTTCTTTTAAACGTATCCTGATGCTACAGTTTTTTTTTCAATTTACACGTACATACACATTAACCCTTTCGCTGCAGTTTTTACTGGGGAAAGTTTAAATGTTAAATTTTGACGTCTTAAGCTTTTATGTGGTTATATTAGCAACATTCCATAAACAATTTTTTTAATTTTTATACTCGGACCCTGTTTTTAGAGTGTTTTTCTATGAGAGCAACCACATCGTTGTGGCTGTAATAATTTCTTAAACATGAAACTTTTTACGCACAACGACAATTTGAATATTTCTTCATTTACTTCAACCAAAATTAAAAAACCAAAAGATCTAAATTGAAAGAAAACGTCAAACTAAAAAGTTCTCCAATTTTTTCTGCTTCTTCTTCCTCGACTATGTTAAGCATTCCATTAAAAAAACGTGTATACTTCTCTTCTTTAAACTTAAATATTCAGTTTATTAATTTCGAATTTTTCCTAAAACTTCAAATTATTCTAATGACCAACAAAAAAATGTATTCTTACAACCATAGAGGATGCAGACGTCCACAAAGTAGCATGTTGCCATATGGGAAATACCACACCAAGTTTTATACCATATGTAATGGTTGTAAAAGAATTTTTTTTGTTGGCACAAGCGGTGGATGGAAAGTATTATGCTCGGCTAATGTGCCTTCAGCTCTTGCCTTCCATTGTTTTTTCCATTCCACCTTCAAGTTTTGTAGAAGATTTTAGTACAAGTAATTTTGAATAAGTACGAAATAAACACTTAAACACATTTTCAGTTTTGGCTTAATTCTGCCGTTCAAGTTAATTTCTGAGCTTTAATGTATTCAGAGACGTACAGTAGAATTTTATGACGAATATTTTCTTGGTAAATGTTGTCCTTCAAAAGTCCTATTTTACAGGACATTTTTGGCATTTTAGAAAAAAAGGGTCAAATTGACCCATAAAAACAGAAGCTACAGGGTTAAAATGCTCCACAAAAATTTTCTTCGTAGTATTTTACATCAATTTGCTGAACACATCATATACCTAAAATATGATGTTACATGGTTTTCGTATGCCGATTCACAATAAGAATGAGCAAAAAGGGGAAAACTTTGACCCCCCTAAAAAAAAAATGTAGATGTAAACTTTCAAATACACGTACTATATTTTGTTTTGCCCCCTCTACCAGAATCCGTTGTCAAAACCTTGTTATTTAAAAAAAAAGTTTTATTTTGTTGTGCAGTGTTATAGTTCTTACTGTAGCTTCGTTTGAACCGAACATTTTGCCAAGAAATGTTGAGCCTTCTCCATTTCGAAGGCGATCTAAAATTTCATTTTTGGTTCCCAAAGAAATTGCTTTACGTTTTAGTTTCGTATTTGTAGTTTTCGACATTTTCTTCTGGGAATACATGAAATATTAAACAAAAATAAAAAATATAAATAACTGAAGGAATATAAAATATATTTTGGCTTACCTCTTATTTAACTAAAATTAAAATAAATGTAACGTTGAAGCTAATTTTCCTATAAAAATATTCTTTACCAAATATGTCTGATTGCATTCATAGTTCACCTAATATTAACACATTTCAATTGCTCTGAAAAGTAAATTTGCTTGTATCCACAAAAAGGCAATTTCCTTAAATTTATAATATGAACATATTTCGCAAAAATTAAATTTGACAAAAAAATGTTAGCCATAAAGATTTTCAATCGTGCTAAATAAAAGAAGGAACCTAACCTAAATAAAAGAAAATCGTGTAAAAATATTTAAATTTTTTTATTTTAAAACCGTGTTAAATCAAAACCGTGTAAAAAGAGACCGTGTAAAAACAGAATTAGGTGTATAGTGAATACCGCCATATTTTATGCTTTTAGTTTTTCAATATGTTTGCCCATTTTTCACTTTTTCGCTGACAAAGAGAAAAGAAAAATTAAAACATATAATTTAGCGTCAAATACAAATTTTAAGTAAAACTAAAACAAAATGCCAAAAACAAAACTATCAACTTTCTGTATGTTAACAAAAATTCGTATTATTCAATTGCAATCCAGCTCAACTCAACTCAAAGCCATCCTAAACGGTGCAATTAATTTCAGTTGCATAACTCCCGTCGCTTGTTCAAATGCCAAAGTCCTGCGATGGCATCCTAGTCCAATATTTATTAGCTATCACACCAATGGCTTCTTCATGCGCGCATATATCACGCGATAATTATGCGTTTAGCTCAAAGTTGTACACATTCAAGACTGCGATAAGCGACCATTAGTCAAGCGCACAGCAAATCGTGCAACTTTGTTGCAACGCGCATAATTTTGTGCCATAAACTTGTCACTCGACGCAAACAGCAACAAGTGTTTGCATTTGCATATTTATTTATGACGCCCAGAGCTAAACTGCAACTATGCATTGGACGACTGCATCCACCTTTCGTGCGCGCCATCGATTTGTGCATCTAAGTGGCTGCCACACGGCCTGAGATTTATGCATTTCCCACCGGTTTCACGATGCGACTTCATCAGCCGCAACAACTCCGGTCTGTGTGCGGTGCGCCGGCGAAACTGCAGTTCGCACTGCATAGCTTAGACAGTTTACTGCCTCCACTTGGTTGGTCTCGTTATCGGCTGTGCCGCCACTGAGTGTTGCTAACCATCTTGTCTTGTCACAAATTTACATTTGTTTGGAATTTGGTGCAGTTTGGGTGGCGGCGTTGCTCCTTGTTTAGTAGCATTGCTGCCTGAACTTTTACCGAAATTATATGTTTGGCCACATGGTCGTGCAGCCGTTGTTAGCGACTGACCCAATGCAGCAGTTGGCACGTCGACGCAAAGTGGCTGGAGAGAGTTTGGCGCATCAGTCAGCGTCAAATTAGCGAAGCAATGGAAACTTTTTCCCATAACGACTGCCTGCGTCACTGCAGCGTTCCGTGTCGAAAGTGCAGCGCCCGGTGGATTTTTCATACTTTCCGCGAGTGGTGAAAATTTCGCATCAAATGTCCATTTATCAAGTCATCGACGTGTCTTGTACAATATTTGCTTAGCAATTTACGGGCAGCTGCCGGCAAACATGGACTAATGCGCTTCTAATTTACAATAATGGCATTTTTATTGCATTGCGAAAACAAACAACAACAACTTGGTGTGCATGCATAGATGTACCTACATATGTCTGTATGTTTCTGTGTGGTGCCAATGTTTACGGGCTGAATGCCTTCACTGGTCTTCAATAGAAGTGCGCCGAGCACGTTGCAATTGGCGCAACTTTTTAGTACCAATGCGTATTATTGCGTCGACACTGTTGTGCTTTTAATTGACACCCAAGTACGCACAATTGACACCCACAATGACATGAAAAACAAGCAAACAAGTTAGCAAAGAACCCATGCACAGCCGCGAACAAACACTGCCAAGTGAGAAGCCAACGAATCGAAATGCAATGAATAAACAAAAGCAGAGGAAAACACTTGCGCGCCTGGCGTGAATGGGAAACATATGTATGCATGTATGTAAATACATGCCGCCTTTGCCGCACCTCGGCGCTAGCGGCATTGATGGCTTCTCGCGTACGAAAGCAAAAACAGAACAAGTGAAAATATTTATGGCAGATTGTCTACTTAAGAAATTTTCAACAATATTTATTCAAATTGAAACTTATGCTATTCAAGATGTGGCAAATGAATGTGGCAGATATTGCGAAATAATGCTTTTCTTTTTTTCTTTTCGGCTGTTTTCGGCTGTTGTTGATCAAACCAATAACAAAAATATTATGCTTGCAGTATGTTTTACGTCAAATTGTAGCAAAACACATTGGTTTATGCCTGAACAGCTTTCTTAGAAGTTTGATAAATTGTTTAAAAGAAAATTGCAGACATGAACTTTGACTTTGGTTTTCTTCTATCAAATTGTGGGAACTATTTCAACTAATTTGTTTGTGAATTGTACAACTTTTCTAACAAATTGTTCTACTTTATTAACAAATTCATCATACTTAGAGAGCAACTAAAAGCAAAATTTAATATTATTGTCAACTATTTGCTGACTTGTCTCTATTAATTATGGTTTTCGCCACATAATTAAATCATAAAATTGTTGTTTTTCATTAAGTGACGCGATGCGTGCGTGATGCGTAAATTTAATTATGAATGTCGCAGATGAGGAGTAGCGTAATAAAGTCGCAAGTTGATCTATCTACACACGCATAAGTATTATTAATACCAAATATACGAATAAATGTTTAATGTCTGGTGAGTAGTAGAATATTTCGACTGTCTGGATTTGAGCAAATCGAAAATTCAATTCAGAAATCGGCTGACAAGTTTCATGGCTGATAAGCTTATCGCCAACATTACAAGTCGGCTTCAGAACATTTTGCCATTTGCCACTCAGCCGGCATTAATTTGACAATAATCGCTTTGCTTGGAGGAATCTCACCTCTTCAGCACACATGTCAAGCGCTTTGTGCACATGGCAACACACACACATACACACAGCAGCAGCAGCAAATAAACAAACATGGCATCGCATGCGGATCTCGCCGCTCTCACGTTTGATATATGCTTTCAGCTTTAACAAGATCTAAAGTAGCTCAAACCCATCACAGTCAAATGGCAACACAACAACAACAACAACAGCAACAAGGCAGGAAGACAAGAAAAAAACAGCAGCAAATCCTTTATTTTCTTAAACATTTCACTTGTACACGACCAGCAACCGGCATGATTAATGCATTTTGTGCGGCATGTTGGCTGCCAGTGGAAAGTGGCTACGGTGCACTCCTACGCGGCGCTGCACTTCGGTGCGTGGCGCAGAGGGCGCCACGGCCAGCGACACGCTGCAGTGAAATTATAAATGTGTCAACTTGTATTAGCGTTGAAATGCGGCAAATCACAAACTTGGTAAGTCTGTGTTGGTTGTCATTGTGATGGCTGGCACTTGCAACAACAACAACAACAACAACACAATAATAACTAGCGCACACTGCCACTGTGAATTGAATGTGGCACTAGTCAGCCACTCGCGTAAATAAATTAGTGGCTCGAGCACTTTTGGAAATTACACTCGAGCACAAATGACAATGCCAACAGCCAACAGCCAACATGAAGTATGCACAAATTAAGGCTTGTTCGCAAACACATACACACACACAAACCTATGTAAAACGCAAAGGGTGAATTGCAAAGACAGCGACAGCGACCGGAAGAATTTTGTGCCACTTTTCCCAGCCAGCACATGCGGCACGCACAAATTATAATTAGCCAGAGGCGGCAAAAAGTCAAACGACAAGTGTCTAAGTGACAGCGTGTGACAAGACGGTAAATGCGCCTAAAAGCAGACAGCGACATGGGCGCACCGCATGAAGTCCGGCTGACCGATGCGTGTGCGACAGCTGCGTCAACGTACGCAACAGTACGCAAAAACAACAACGAAATATTATACAATAACCATGATTAGGTACAAACATGCGTTGGCATTCGTTATGGCGAATGCGTCGGCACAATTTAATTAGAATTCATCGAAAATTAATACGCAGGCGTGTCGATGGCTGTTTGTTGAAGCTCTCGCACTGCAAATATGCTTGATTGCCACCGCTACACAGTGCTGCATGCGGAGTAAATATTTGCAGGAATCGATATTCACGAGAAATGATAAATTATGCGCGTAATGCATTGTTGTTGTAGTGGTTTTCCCCCAAGACTTGACAAGCGCATTGAAAATGTGAAGTCGTAACACAGTCTTACGCCTTCGTAGCAGATAACAACAATAACACATTGTCTCGCACATTCCGATTGGCGTCGAATCAGACCCACAAGCGAGTGTTTTTCACTATTTGTGCTTTGCCAGCAGCCAATACTTTCGTTTCGCAGTGCTCTGCCGCAATGTTCTGTTTATCTTGAATTTAGTACAATTTCATGCACGTGCCACACTCTGCACTGCAACCACTTAGCGCAACAGTTGAGAGAAAATTGTAGTCTAATATTTTGTTATTACTTTGCATGTGGTATGTAAGTACTTGTACGTATGTATTTGCATATGTTACATGCGGCTAAGAATGTGAGCTGGCAAGTCCTAAACTCATTTTCTATACACAATCATGATTACCATAATAGCGGTGTTCACTATTGGGAAAAAATGCAGATAATCAAAAGTTAAGATTTTTTAATTAAAAAAAGAACCAAAAACAAAAGAACTTTAAAAACCAAGGTTTTTTCAAAATTATATTAACAAACAACTAAAAACAAAAAATACCTACTAAATAACATGTTTCAAAAGTGTTTTTCAATTTAACCCTTTCGAATATGAATATGAATATTTTTTAATTACAGAAAAATTATTTCATATTTATGGAAAAATACAAAATTATCATTTTTTGATTTTATTTAACCATTATTAAATAAACAGGGTTTTGATTAAACTTTCCCTGATATCGCTGCAAATTATTGGAAATTATTTTAGGGATAACAGTAAAATTTTTGTTATTTGCTTTGAATTCATTTCTAAAAGTATTAATTTGTTGGTGCCTGCTTAAATTAAACGCATAAAGCTTTTGCTATAAGATGACAAATAGGTGTAGTTGCTCTCAGGCAACTTTGGGGTCGAAAGGGTTTAGTAAGTTCACTCCTCTGCTCATCTGCCGGTCGTGAATATGGCCACCGTTTTCACACCGCAATTTCATTAGAGTTTTTCCTTCATTACACTTCAACTGCGTTGGCATTCATAATTCATGTAGTTTACTGTTTGGCGTTGTCTGCACATTCTTTACACTTTTTCCCAATTGGAATTCTCGTGTAACAACAACAACAACAAACTGTAAAAAAACACCTGCACCACAACACGCGGTCACACTTTCTCTACGCTCAGCTGCCCAAGTTGTCGCTTCGTCACACCGGCAATTCTGAAATGCCGGCACGTTCGGCTGCCGTGTTTTGTCAATGTCGCTGCTTGTGTTGCAAATGTAAATGTTTTCCGTTGTACTTGCCGACGTGGCCTCGCGCCAACCAACCAAGCAACAATTTTGATTTTATTTTGCTTTTATAACCTTTAACCTTTTATTTAACTGTTCATGCCTGGAATTTTCAATTGCCCGTCCGGCTCGGCTCTCAGCCAACCTGACCGGTCCACGTCGTCGTAACGATGGTTATTGCATTGTTATGTTGATTTTGCTTCGTTTGCTTTATTTCCGTTCGCTGCGTTTTTGCTCTTGTTCGTTTCACTCCATTGAAAGATACACTTTCTAAATATACATTTTATGTGTATTTATTCAGGATTTATGAGCAATTCCCCTTGTCACCCGCGACATGCTGAACTGCAAATTAATATTTCATTGTTAAGCTTAAATAAATTACACGATTATTGTTTATTGATTGATGGCGCAAGTATTAATTGATATTTATAGCTGAGAGATGAGAGACAAAGAATTGTGTGGGGGTTGTGAAAATCATTTCTAGATTCTGATGAAACTCTGGTATTGCGTATTGCAAAGTGTCAGCTTCCTTAGTTATGACATTAGTATAAATAAGTAAAAAGGTGTAGTCCTCACACACACTGCAGAGTGTCAAATTGTAATTCAAATTAAATCTCTGCTAAAGAGTTCAAGTTCATAAAAATTGCAAGACACTTTTATAAATAAAGACATTCTCGACTATTTTCCTAAATAATTTGCAATTAAACACGCCTTGACCCTCAGCTGCCAACCTTCGCCGCAACCGAAAGCATATCCAATGCAAATACGCATTGGAAAACCGGCTGGCACAATTACAAACAGCAAATTCAACATATTTGAACGAGCATTTGTCTAATTTTAGCAAAATAGTGCAACAAGCGCCGGAATTCCAACAAATAGCGTAAGATTTCCCAATTTAAAACGCCAGCACATAAATCGGTCATTGGCCAGTGGCCAGCAGTAGAGCAGCCATTTCCACACGAAAACTGCACTAATACATCGAAAAACGAGGAGCACAAAAATGCCAAATGCATCTGCCGCCGTTCGCGAAAAGCGATGCAATTGTGCGAGTTTTGCATTAAATTAAGTCATACGGAAACGGCTGCACATTCGTGAAAATTTCATTTTCATTTGTGAATATTTCGCACAATTGGTGGCGGCTGCTTAGTTTTGTAATCGCTTTTGGGTTTCTGCAATTTTTTGCGGTTTTAAGCAAATTGCACGCAACAGCAATATAAATGAGTTCTTTATAGAATTGCAACTGAAAATTCTATGGCAGCCACATTGCTTGCGGTTGCGGCCGAGCTCACGCTGTGCTGTGTCGGCCAACAGCCATAAAAGTGCGTCTCAACGAACGCGAAATCCGATTTGTTCGATCTCGGTGCGGTTGTCTCGGGCAATTGCAATATTTGGAAAGGAACGGCGCGCAGAACAGATACCAATCGACTAATTGAAGGCTTTTTATCATTTTGGATAAAGGTATAAATTTCCGCCCACAGCAGTGGCGGAATTTGGCCAACACTAGCGCACCCACTTTGGGTAGCGCCAATTGTTGTTTATTTTTTCAATTCCAACTGTCCCGAGCCACATCGAATGCACGTACTCGGGCATCAGTGGGAAGAGGGAAATGTGTGGCGCTGGCAGTTGAGTGGTGTGGCATAGACTTGTCACAATTAGTTCGACAATGCAGCAATGCACAGTGATTCGTTCCATAGACGAAATTCAAAAAATTTATGGTCTCACAATTTAACGATTTTGATGTCATTTGAAAGAAAAAACTCCAACTAAGAAACCCTCAAAAAATCTGTGCAAAAAATTAATTAGTGTGTGTGCAAAAGCGACTCAAAGTTGTAACTTTTACCTCAAAAAAATTGAAACTCATATTTTCTGTTTTTTAGTCTATTGAGTGAAAAAAATTTTAAAAATAAATAGTTACCAATAAGTTGCTAAAGATTTCAATATAGAATAAGAAATGATGTGGCCATTTTCGCTTTTGACGTTTTCTCAAAATTTGCCAAACTGAGGCTTTTACGTCAGTTTTAATTCAAAATATTTGTCTAAATTAAAAATCTGAAAATTGGCAAAACTTAGAGGAAAATATCTAAAAAGTATGTGAAAGTATGTTCCTGGATTTTTTTTATTTTAAGAAGCATTCTTTCTTTGTCGGATAATGTAATTATATCCTCCGATATCTTCCGATCTCAGAAAATAATTTAAATTGAAAAGTGGTCTAAACACGTATTTTTTTACCAAATTTATTCTATTTATCCCTAAAAGAATTATCCCTATAAGAATCAGCATGAAAAATGATAAAATCTGCAAAAATGCACAACATACATACATAATTATCGTTTTTATTGCAAAACCAGAGGGTCCTAAGACAATTTATGTTACTCTTTGGAATAATCAATGTTGACGTTACGGATTAAATGTAAAATCTGAAAAATCTAGCCAACACACTTGTTGCTATAGCTCTCCAAAAATGACAAAATTTGCTAATTTAAGTCTCAGCCATTGCCAAACTATACAACAGTCTAAGAAAAACCAAATGGAGAATTCAGCAGACCATGGTAAACTAATATACCAAGTTTTATGAAGAACGGACCAGTCCTCCTAATTTTGTCCCGCGGTTGTATGAAGTCGAATCACTGTGCAATGCTGTGACATGATCAAAATAGGGCAGTATATATCTGAAGGAAGAAAATCTGCATAAAGGAGAAGAATCTTTTGAATATCAAAATTACACTCTGACATTTGTGAAACTTTTTTTAATTATTTTATCTTTTAAAAACTTTGAAGCATCAACAAATTTCATTCCGCGTTTTATTATATTTAGTGAGAGTTTTTGCTGTCAAAAAAATTCTGTTGTATAGTGTATGTAATATTGACATTTTTCGCTGGTTGTGCCCACAGCCAATCCATACAATACGCTCGCATATGTATGTATGTGTAAGTAGTATTCATACTCCAATTGTGCGGCGGAGTTGTGCGTTTGTACGCAGATGTGTGTGACCTACTTTCTTAATTTTTGATTCTTTTTTTTTGGTGACTTTATTTTTTCCACAATCAATTCGATGAATGAAATTTACTTGAAATTGATTGTTGTTATGTTGGTAGTTGTGCCACAACTGGATACAATTTATGAGTGTGTTTTTGCAAGCAATTGCGGATGACGTGTGTCAAATTGTGAGGCCTGTTTGTGTATTTAACGTTGCAGCTGTCGAAAATCACTGCCCAGAAGTGACAGCCCACTACAGCAGTTGCGTTTCCTCGTCTCGGCTCCGACCATTGAGTGTAAATATGCAGTTTTTGAAAGCTCTTGTGACTAACTCTAATTGATTTCCTGTTTGTCAATTTACTCGAGTTTTCTTGTCACAGCTAAATTGTGTAAATATTTCTTAGGAATTGCATTTTTTTATTACTAAGCAGATAATTGTAAACTTCGAATTACATAACCTAAAGTTCTCCAGGCGCAATCACGCTGCAGTGTCGCGTCTCATGTTGAGTATTTTTCTTCACACGCGTTGTCAGCATTTTAATGTCTGAGCGTGTGGTGTCAAATTCTTTGGACCCATTTGAACGTACTGAATATTTGCTTATGATGACATATAGTTAACTTTAATACAGTTAAGAAATCATGAATAGAAATTCTAAAGTTTTTGTCATCTATGCAAACTTTGAGAGTTTATGAGTTCATGTTTTATCATCTTTGATGTTTTCATGGGAATTTCAAGCAGCTGAGAGCCATTTCGGACGTTCCTGATTCAACGCATTAACCAACTGACCACACACAGGAATTTCAATACAAATATTACTTAAACCATTACATCCATTATTTCAATTATTGAATCAACAAATTAGCCATTTAGATTACAGTGTGCGAGGCAATTTGGTGGCCCTTTTTTCAATAGAGAAACGCGCCCACAAATAGTTGGCAGGCAGCAAACAAATTTCGCATATCTGACATTCCATCATGCAAACGTGTACTTGACGTTTAATGCCCCAACTAGACATTTGTTCATTAATTAACTCGAACACGCTTTAATTAGTAGAAAGCCCAACATTACACTCAAGGAAAATTTAAGATTTTTCTCAACATGAACATTTCTATGAATACTTTGTATGTCTTCAAAAATTTAACACAATTCTTTTTCCCTATAGAAAACACTTGATGCTGTGTCAAGGGAGACTTTTTCATGTTGAAATCAAATAAAAAGACGAAGCGTTTTTCACGAGTGTCTCTCCTTTACCTACCGCATACTCAACGCTATTACGCAAAGTGTAATTACGCTCACGAGACGACCAGACCGATGAGGACGAGGTGGGGAGTTGGTAGCTGATTTGTAATTGCTTACGCTGGCAGCCAATCCCGGCAGTGACAGCAACCATGGCAGCCACCTGGAGATGCAGCCGCAATGCAACATGCAGTAACTTTCGTTCTCAAGGTGCTTATTGCTGCATAATCACAGCCTTTCATTGGCATCCGTCGTTGGTGTTGATGGCTGTTGGTGGTGGCTGTGTTGCAGCAATTAACATTGCCAGACAATAATGCACATCAATTCTTTCGTACTTATACGTAAACATTCTTCGGCGCGAAGAGAAGCAACTGGCCGTTGGCGTTGTTGTTGTTGGCATGATGCATGCATACTAATGGCAGCAACAGCCTCAGCAATGCCGGACTGCGGCTGCAGTCAGCAGTCGCCAACGGAAATCACATATTTGCAAATGGTCGCACGTACACACGCACACAAACATACACAGACGCCTCGGCGATTGAAATAGTGGCCACGCAATTTTATTCATGAATTTGTAATGTGGAAAACACGCACATGAATGAAACGCAACGCTTTGGCGGGAATTAAATACTTACGTATTTTTTGTTATTATTGTTGTTGTTGCTGTTTTATGTTATTTCGTATTTCTCTGTGTTTTTCTTCTACTTTCAATGCTACGCGTCAACACGTAATGACTTTATGACGTCATGTGTTGAATACATCGTCGATTTGTTAGTGTGGTTGAACTAGTTATTGTTGTTGTTTTGGTTGTGGTTATAGTACGAGTAGCTGAAGTTCGTACGACCGCAGTTTGTGACTAATATTTTCAGTTTTTATTTTCACCTTTATCAGTTTTCTTCTACACACATACACACACACATATATTCACATGTGGTGCGTTGAATACACTAAAGTTTTATTAGGGTTGTTGTTGTTGTTGTTGCTGTTACGTTTGATAACATGCCAATGCTATTGACATTATTTCTTCGACGACGGTTTTGGTAAACAACTCGAATTCAGCGTAGACTTTTCTGTTGCGCTATGAGCAAATTTTATAGAGTTCGCACTTTGTTTATGGACCTTGTTTAGTCATTTCGAGTTTCAACTAAACATAAAACTGATAGCAACGGGGAGAGGAAATGGTTGCGAACTAAGTACTTACATAGTTTATCGCGTTTTTCTGACCACAATCTGATTTTGCTTCATTGTTTAATTGATTCATTAATTCATTCGCCCTCATAATTCATTCAATCCCTCCATTGACACTTTCATTCATTCATTTATGGCATTTTGTTGCGTTTTGATTAATTTCTAATTCTGACATTGTTTCCCTCTTCTGCCTCTCATTGATTGATTCAATTCCTATTTTTTGAAGCATTCATTGCTTTTAGTATTTCTTGAATAACTTTAATTAGTTCTGTCAAGCCTTCATTCAGTTCTTTTTTATTTGATTAATTTCTTTTATTTATTTATTGATTCATGCATTCATTCATTGGTTCTTGTCATAGATTAGTTCATTTACACACCGCTTCCACTCTTTTCTTTCTAATAAATTTATTCCTTTCACTGATCCCATCTATTGCTTTATTAATTTATTAATTCATTCATTAACTACTTCTCTCCTTTCATTACTACCTCTTTATCTTATTTATTCATTCATTCATTTCGTTCATAGTAGTCTATCGATAACCGCAATGGAATTTACACAAAATCGTATTTACATTGCAATATCCAAAAAATAGTACAATAAATCATTTCGGAAACCAGATAAAAAGCATTTAACAAACAAACACTTCAATACCATCGCTACAGCACCCAGAAGCGACGCGACGCGGCGTGGCGTGGCGTGGCCTACGCCAGAGTCACTCTTCATTAGCGGAAACACGCGTCGGTGCGCGTTCCAGCAGCGCGCCATGTCAAACGCTCGTAATCACATTAATTACACATACACTGCGGCCAATTCATAAACAGCTCAAGCGTCTGCAACTTCAGCGGCTGCAGCAAGCGCCGCAGGCGCGGATGCATGAAATACCAGCTGCACTTGCCGCATGCTGCACGTAAATTAAATCAATGTTAATTCCATTAAATGCAAAAATGGACGAAAACTGCACTGAAGGAATCGATTAAAACGGGTTACGCGCCCGCTGCCTAAATGTGCGGTAGCAAAAATGTGTGCCGCTGCCGGCCGCCGATATCACGAGCGCACCAACAGCAGAGCGGCCAGTGGCCGCCAGCCCGAAACGGCCGCTTATTGGGGTCTGTGGGCGATTGCGTGCCGGCAACATGTTGCTGCGACGACGACAGACATTCGTGGCAGCTGACATTGCTGTGTGTTGTTATTGTCGTCGTCACTATTGACGTCTCGGACTTTGGACTGTGTGCGCGTGCACGCTGACTGTGCTGCAGTTCGCCGTTCGGTTCGACGTTTGTTTTTCGGTTCGTTTTTTCGCTGCAGTGGGCGCCGCAGTTTGTTGTGGCCATTGCGCTGCAATTAGTTGTCATGGCAATGTTGCATGTTTGGCTACAACTTTTTTGCCTGGGCGCATCAGCTTCATTTTGTTCGTTTTGTGCATGTCTACGTCTCAAGGGCACCGGCTGCCCAGCGCAGTATTTTTGTTGTTGCGGCAGTAGCGAGCTATTTTTAAAGGCCAAAGGACGCATTGCATGAGTGGATGTGGCCATTTTCACGGCAGATATTCTCGATTTGCAAGATTGTTGCTATCGGAGTCTCGAGCGAGATTGACGCAAATTGCAGCCACGTAATTGCCTCGGACTTGCTGCGCATGCGCACATTCCTCATTCGTGCAATAAGGGCGATGAGTGCGCGAAAAGCGCGTTCAACTGCCGCGGCGTCATTATCGGTGCGCGCTATTTTTAGCCACAATATACTCGTAATCACTTGCGCTGAAAGGCTGCTTGCCACTTCGAAAGGACATACATATGCGTTGTTAAGGTAGGAATTTCACTTATCAATCAATCTTCGTATTGCTGGACAGAACGTGGAAACACTGTGCGCTTTATTGAGTTCGATTGTGAACGCCTCTTCAGTGAAGGCAATGAAATTGTCACTGGCTGTTAACTTGTATGGAACAGATTCGATTCAGATATCGATTGTTGTAAAGGAGAGGAGGATGTGGTGTCTTTAAGAAGTATCTTCAAGGTTATTCATCTTTTTGCTGAAAACATTATCATTTATGATCTCATTTGTGACTTTATTCAAGTTTCCCAGGAATGCAAAACAAAAGCCTACACAACATTTTGAGAAGTTGTTCGACAAGCGAGGTAATTCAGTTGGTTTGTTGTAGCGACATTCGAGCACTTTAAGCATTAAGTGTTGTCATCACAAAGTCAAAACTAGTTAATGAGTCTGGCCTGGCGGAGACGTGGAAAATGTTGACTACTGAGCAAAAACTGATATTTATGTTTGTCTTTTAACATTACCAAGAAGGAACTCAGGAAGCTTTTTCTGCCCGAGACCAGAGATTTTTTTCTGTCTGTGCGGGGACATGCAAAAAAAAGAAGTATGTAAGTAAGAACTGGTAGAATCGGCAATCAGCATGGGATATTAGAATGAGAGGAGCATTGGCTTACCATATCGGCAGAGAAAGTGCCAATGTAAATGAAATGTTTTCATATTTAATTCGCATCTTGCCTCTTAAATCTATCAGAGTTAGCAATAGCATCAAATTTTCCGCTGAGGTTATACAACGACTTGCAATAACTGAGCAAAAAATCTGGTTTTCAAAGCCAGAGAAACTCCATTATATCCCATCTGCCACTTGAATACGCCTCATTGACATTGGGAAATCTGCCACACGCATATTGCATAACCACAACGCTGGATATGCCTTCTATGTATATCATAACATTATGCATGTGTGCAACTGTTTCCACAACACGCATTGACCGCACCACCAATACACATGCAAGCATAACCCTTGCATGGCGTTCGTTCTATCTGCCTTACATTGGCTTACGTAATGGTCCTTGACAATGCATCCAGGGGCCAACGTTTGCTTGGAAACCGCAAAAGCATTCCGCAGAATCGAGCACATGGTCTGCGTTACCCAGACACCGAGTGACACATTTTCGCGGCACTCGCCCAGACAACAACAACAACGGCGCACAGCCGGCCACCGCTTATCTTATCCCAGTGATATTGACGTTCACATTTAGTTGATTTAGAGATAAAACCACTCGTACGTGTGTTGAAGTTTTGTGCCGCATGTAGCCACGTCACTTGAGTTTGGTTTTGAATTATTGGTTGCAGTTTGGTTACAAACAATTTAAACAATTTTCTCGCAACCAGTCGTTGAGTTCGTTCCTGTTGCTAATGTATTTGTCTTTGTGCCTACGCCAATATTTTGTTTGCTCGATTACATTAATCAATCGCTTAATCTGCTCTTATAGTACAACACAACAATAACAACAACAACAACAACAACTACAATAACTGGAAGTATGTAGAGCATGTCATCTAATATGAGACAACTTTGTGAACGTCTCAGAGGCAAATGGCTGCTTTCTCTGTTTGCTGTCTTTCTTATTTTCTTGGTTGTTGCTGTCAAAAATTACACGCATGGTCGAAATGTAATTCTGTCGTGCGCGGGCGACCCAGAGTGGAACTTTGTTGTCCACGGCTGGGTGTGCCAAATTAAATGGCGTGCTCAAGTTTGCGCTCGAATCGTCAGACGGGCGAGCGGTTTGGCCCTTCGGCAATGGGAGCTCGGCCGCAAACCCATATTTGCATAAGTAATGCGGCATTGCCGTTTGCTCAGTTTACTACTTTACTACTCTTGCATAAAATTAAAATTTTAAAAATAATTTAAAATTCGTTACCAGCTGCTATACTGATGAAACAAGTATGGAAAATGAAAAAGCATCATTGTTATATTAAATTGTGACTGAGAAGCTTAAAGTACTTTAAAGGAGATTGAAGTATAACTTGGGTTGTCATATGTGGCTGTGGTTGAATTTGATTATCCTTTACATGTTAAAGTAATAAACGCTTAAATTGTATATTAAGTTCTGTTGTCCTTAGAAGTTAAATTTATAGTTGGCGGACAAAACATGTCGACACAAAATTGCGTTTTGTTCGGCACCTAAAACAAAAAGGTATTGTAAATACTAAATTTTGTCGCACAAAGATATGCAAGAAGACATTTTTACAAAACCTCTAAATTGTCTTAAACATAAAAATTTAGAGAAGGTTTGTTACTTACATAATTGTATCTTCGAAGAAGTGTGTTGAAATAACAAACACACTGTGTAATTTCTCACTATGTATATTCGGTTCTATTGTCCTCAGAAGTTCAATTTTTGTTGTTTAAATTTGACTTTGTATATGTTTTCACTCCTGAAAATAAAATTATCCTCAACGCACGAATGTATATTCTTTCACTGCTCACTCAAGTAACTTTTCAATACTTAGTATAGAGTTGAGTCACCTTTTGCGATAAATTGCGCAATGTTAGTTTCCAGATAGATTTCAATTAATTTTGCAGACTCATGGGCACTGCAGCCAAGTGTCTCCAGGTGCTTCTACAATTATGAAATTACCAGATAAGGCCTCTGCTTACTGCTGATTAGACGTGTTGCTCTGCGTGCGTTCTTCATTTGCCGTTCAACGTTGGAGCAACGTTATCAGCTAACTGCAGCCAATTGCTTTAAATATTCAAATGCTGCAAAAATAGAACACGACACACTGCACACATTTAAAAAAATTAACGCCTGCATTAGCCGCAAGTCAACTACGCGCCTCATGTCTACATGTACAGGAAAGAATAAGCTCAGTGTCGAATGTATTCGCTGAATTCTTCTATGAACCACAAACTTTTCCATTCCACACATTTTTCCATTTCGTTGTAATTTTGCTATGTTAAATTGAGCGTGCAGTGCGACAATAATCCCTTCGCCCCACTGCCACTCCTACCCACACATGCCACAACAACAACAACAACAACAACACAAACAACCATAATATAAAAAGCGATTATAAGCGCAACAAGATAATTATCTGGTATTTTTTTTTCATCTATTTCGCTGTTGACTTTTTTGAAACATTTTTTAAGAAGGTGCGCCACTGTCGCACACAGGAAAGTTATTCATTTTTTAATTTTGTTATCGTAACTGTTGTTGTTGGTGCGCTCGTAAGTATGTTTTATGTGCACACATATGTATGTGTACATGAAGTACAAGCAAAACCGTAGAAAATTAGCTTTTCGCTTTCCAACACTTTTATTTTAATTTTTTTTATTTATTTTTGTTTTCACCATTTTTTCGCAGAGTGGATGGCAACATGTGAAGTCGGCTCGGCTCACTAATGTTGACCGCGACAAGTGGCCACTTCCTGGCTTCCCTGCACCTAACACACGTGCAAGAGTCTCTACGTGTGTGTGTGTGTGTGTGTATCACATATCCTTGGAGTATAACGTGTGCTTACATGTTTTCTACACGCTCGTTCGCCCTTTCGTTGTTCATCGTTGCCATTGTAACAATGTTGTCCTTTAACATGGCGCCGCTGTTGTTGTTGTTGTTGCTGGCCTTTAAACTACGAACTTGCTAATTTAGTCGCTTGACACTTTTTCCGCGAAATTAGCTAATTTCATAAAATTTGTTTGAATATCAAAAAAATGTGAAATTTTCCTGGTAACACCTCCGACATTTGGCGTTGCTACATGCCACCTACGTCCGTCCAACTCCTGAGAAATGTGTAAACATTGCCATACTAGTTCAATTGAGAGTTTTTTCTCTTGTTATGGCGGACAAAAATTGCTTTTATTTCACAAGAATTCTGCTCAATTGGTATCATGATTTATCTGCTGACATTGCTGTGTTCTGTAAAGTTTTTCTTCTAATGCAACTTGGGTTGGTCTTCTCCTCTGTTTTGTTGTTGTTATTGTTAGAGTATACCATGCTGCGCTATAAATTACAGAAACATGCTCTATGTGCGAGTGCGTCCTTGTGTAGGGGCTTTGTTCAAGTTATCCTTGTCTCCCTGCCGACCAGCAAGCAGCAGCTTCCGTTTCCGCTACGCAGCCACTGAGCAGGCTTTCTAATTTTGCTGCGTTGCCGTTATAAGGTATCTGTTGATAATTTATTTGCATAAAGTGTGAATTACATCAGGTGGAAACTTTGGTAATATAAACTTGAAGTGTCGAGCAGGCAAGCGTCGTTGACGTAAAATGAAGAGTTTCGAATTTTCTAATAAATTCTTGAACTTAATAAACGGGAAAAGAGAGATAAGAGTAAGAAAAGTGTTTACATATCGCACACGCACTACAAAAGTGACACAACTCAAAATTTTTCATTTTCGGGTTTATGTGTTAATACTGTGCACAATGCATCAATCTACCAATCAGCAAAAGCTCAGTATTTTGTTGTTGTTAACTGTTGCAAAAAAAACAGTTAGGTCTCTCTTCATGTCAGTAGTTTGATGCTATTTGATCGCTGCAGCTCAATGTAAAAGAGTTCTAACTCAAATTGTGTCACTTTTGACGAAATAAATTTTTGTTAAAGTTAATTTTAAGCAAAATTCTGAAAATTTTTGAAAAGTTTTTACTTATGAAAATCAATTATGAATTTTCAAAATTTTTATTTCAACTTTTTAACTGTCATTTATAATTATTAAATTAAGAAAAAGTGGCATTACTAAAAAAAGAAAATATAATAAAAGAAAATATAATAAAATAAAATATAAAAAATAAATCATAAAATAAAATATCATCAAAACAGTCACAACTTAAAAGTTTGGATTTTCAAGTGTAAAATAAAAAAAAATTCTTGCAACTTATCATAAAACCTAATCTGTAAGAATTTTTTACTGAACGGTCTATTCGTTATTTAAAAAAATGTTTATTTAGCTCAAAAACAGTTTTTTGCGTTTCCTGAAAAATCAAAAATTTTGAGTTGTGTCACTTTTGTTGTGCGTGTGCGATGTGTAGTATTAAAATTAAAACAAATTGAATGAATTTAGTTTTTTTACAACGTATGTCATCTCCAAAAGAAAGCAAAAAACAATTGCAAACAATTCAAAAGTATTGCATGACTTTTCTGAGTTTTTATATATTCAGATCGCATCTTACAGATCTACATTTGCACATATTTATAGCATTTGTCGCCTTAATTACTTGTAATCATTGCAGTCTGTGACTGCTTTGTTAATGTCACGCGAAGAGATGATTCCTCTACTCAATCTTTCCCAGAGACACAGCCTTCCCCCTCCCCTGTAACCTTGAACTACTGTATAACCTTTGTAACACTACTAAATATGTTTAGAACGAGTACAGGACTGCTGTTAGTACGAGTAGTGCAGGATCTAAGTAAGAATTCAGTGTGTCAGTATGTCTTCCCTCCTCAGTTAACACTCGACATCTTCATCCAACTTCCCATAGGAACATCACAAATATACAATTTTGTAGTGATTAAAGTCGGATTCACCTATTTGTTTACGTTTTTTTTTTTTTTTGTTTTCATATTTCGTTTAATATTAATTACGAACTCGTGTTCAGATTTCGTTTGCCAGAGATTTCTTTGGGAAAAAATTTAAAATTATTCACTTGCTTTCCAACACAGCGCAATCAGACAAATCAGAGCTCAGTGTTGTAGTCATAAACAAAGCAATTAACTACTTGAGCTCTATGACATTTGTGTATAATTTATGTGAATAATTTTAGCAAAAATGTTGCGCTCGCAAAAGCCAGTGAGTTCATATTTTGTTTGAGTTTATATATTCGCAAAACTTTTCGGTATAACTTAAATTTTTTTATTATAAATAATTCAATTTTGGATTTTAGCTGAAAGTAATGTTTAGACATTTCAATGAAAATCTAAAAACCCACAATATTTTCTAGTCAGCTTATTTACTCTAATTCTCATTTCATGTCTTGTGCGCCCGCACTCGTACTTCCGCTTCAGTACGCGCGTTATCCATTTCAGTAGTGCCGAAGTCGAATGTATTGCTAAATATTTTTTATATTTTTACAGCTGTACCAGTGCGTCTGAGCGCTTGCTGGAGTCCGAAAAAATTGTTTACCAACCACATTTACCATAACTTTCTCAGCTGCTACCCAATTAATTTGCTTAGACTTAGGTCTGTGACTCACTAATTCAGATGAATATTGTGAATGCCGTTAATTGTCCATGTGAATTGGCTGCTGCAGCAGTGGCACTCGCCAGCCATCCTTATGCCGCAAAGACGAAGTCGACGAGTCTTCCGCCTCAAGACGTGACTAATTTATTCGACACTTTGGTTTTTGCGGAACTCATGGTGACTGCAAACCGCTGCATGCGCTGCAACAACAACAACAACAAATTATTTAACACAAGAGGAAAAGATTAATTAAAATCTCCATATGCCACGCTGAACTGCCAGTAGTTTCTCTTTTAAAATTTCCACTACCAAATGAAGCACACAAATCGTTGAATACTTAGTTGAGCAAAATTTAGCTACGCGCGCTTTTACGTTGCTTTAGCCTAAGCGTTGAGTCGGCGGCAGTGCTCACGATGATGTTTTTAGTTTTTTACGATTCGTACGCTTTTTTTATGCGACCGTAAAGTGTGCATTTTTATGCGCTGCTACCAAAAACACAGTTCAGGCGTTGCAGCCATTCATCATTGTGCAGACACATCTCAAGTGAAAAGTTCAGTTTTCCCTCCGGTTTGCAACACGGTCGCTCGTTGGCTGTGCAGGTTTTGTGGTTTTATTGCTAATTCATTTCGGTTTATAGATCGCATTGCCCTCTGACACTTGGGCCACTCTCTCAAGTTTCAAGTAAATGCTTCATGTACGCCAACTACTCTACTTGAACACTTTCATATTGGACTTAAGCTTAAGTTTTTTGATCAGTTTAGAAAATTCCTAACTTTTTGAATTCATTTATCAATTAGGAAAACTCCTAATGAACTCTATGACAACCAAATGTTGATAATTAAATTTAAAAGTAGATATTTCAATTGGTGTGTTTTTTGCTTAACAAAGATCAGTTGGTATTTTTTCTAAAAACAATTTACTATTTTTGTTCAACAGTTTCGGTGTAACCCAAACCCACTGACACAAGTCTGACATAACATTCAACTGCTGGCGTGCTGACACATTTCCCGCCCGGGGCACAAGCACAGCTAACGCTGGACATCAAGAAAAAGCAAATGAAATTTTTATTTCGTTTACCAACTGGGCGAAATAATGAAGCTGATTGTTTTCTTGTTACATTTTATTATCTACACGCATACAGAAATGAATAAAATGTCTGAGCGGGCGACAGCTTTATGTCTTGACGAATTAATTAAAGTCTGCCTGTGGACAATAGATGAGGAACTATATGCACATACATGGTTATATACAAATGTTTGTATACAAATGAATGTTTGTATACATAAACTAAACTCTTTTTAGTTCTTATTAACATAAACTGTACCATATTTGTTGAATTAGTTGGTCACGGCTCTATTTTATAAGTAAAACGAGAGAGGCAGGCATTTTCCATTCAGCTTTCAGTATGTAATGGTTTCATACCTCAGACTGTTGTTTTATTCCCGCCTTTTCTCACCATTGATTATAATATTGCAGATTATTAATACGTTTCATTTATTTTCTTTTCATAATTTCAGATAAATTAAATATCAAAACAGCTGTACATATGTAAGCGACACCAGCAGCTCAACGCTCAAGAAACACGAGTTTATGTGAACACACAACGATCGCAACACACCAAGCATACACACGCTACATACATACATAATAATGTTTTTGATAAAAAATTTATAAATTGTTTTTGTTTATTTTCTGCTGCTTCATGCACTCTTCGTAACGTATAAAATCTCTGCCAGACTTTGCATAAAAACAATTAGTTGACATCATGAATTCGCTCTGTGCAGAGCGTAGCGGCTAACAAAATATATACACATGCAAACAATTATAATAAAATAAACTGGTTTTTAATATAATTGAAAATTGAATTCAAAATATAACGTGAAAGTGCAGTGAATATTTTACGTATTAATAAAAATGTATTAAATAAAAATCAAGTGAACTGTGTGCAACGAAATTAATTGAATGCAAATTTCAGTTTATTTTTAGTAATTGAGTGCAAAAATGCTTAAATAGAAAGTGGCGTGTAATTTTAAAGAGGCAGCAGCAAGCAGCATCTCAAAGCACAAAGTACAGGCACATCAAAATGGGACAAGTCAATCGACGACACGAAATGTCCTGTCGTCAGCGAAGGAAATGCAGCAGCTGGCATTTGGCGTTACTCCTTTTACTTTGCGGCATCTCAGCTGTGAACTTACGCGTTCAAGCCGGTAAGTAGAAATGCAAAAATAATGGCTAGAAGAATAAATGGATGAGCCTTCAATGACGAGTTTTTGAAGTTATTTTGATCATTGGCGCACACAGGATTTCATTTTAGGGACTGTATCAAGGCGAATTCATACCAGGTGATAGCGTTGAATGAGGCGAATTGATTTTGTTGTGGTGGAAAAGGTCTGGATTGTAAAAATGCATGTGTAAAACTTTGACAGTTTAAAAATGAAAGAAGCAAGCTTTGTTCTGATTGACTGATTTTGACAATGTAAACCCAGAAAACAAAAACAAAATACATTAAAATTTTGTTGCTGTCCTTACGCTATCACCTGGTATGAATTCGCCTTGGTGCTGTATAAAACTTTTGAACCCAATATTGTTGAAAATCATAACTATTTGTCGCCCAGAATTTTTTAACAAACAGATATTTGTAGTTTTTAAACCGCAAAACTCGCTTGCGTGCGCCACAGATTTTGATTTTAAAAATGTATTAATACTTGAAAGACCGAAAGTTATCCTTACCTACAAAGACTATATGTTATATCCGCTGATATGTCGAAAAGTACACATCGGATTTGGTTTATTGTAATTGTAGAACCCTAAATGTAGAACTAGTAGAACCGATAAAAAAATTCAAGTCATCAAAGCAACAATTTATAGAAATACGAAAGAAAATATAGATATTTAAAAATGAAAAACCCTGAAAATGACGGCAATTGTCTTTCTAGTGTTAATGCCCCACGAGTTTTGGAAACTTTTCCTATACTAAATTATAGTTCTCTGAAGAGTTGGAGAAAATCTCAAGACTCAATATTAAAAAAACTCTTGGAAAGACAAACTTTTGAGAGTGATTTCGTTGCAAAACTCCCAATCCACCATTAAAACTCGGTATAAGGCAACAACATTGCGCGGCCTCGGCCTTAGTACACCTAATTCTGTTTTTACACGGTCTGTTTTTACACGGTTTTGATTTATCACGGTTTGAAAATAAAAAAATTTTTAATTTTTTTACACGATTTTATTCTATTTAGCACGAAATTGAAATTTTTTTAATTTTCTAACCGTGTCAAAACCGTGTAAAAATAGACCGTGTAAAAACAGAATTAGGTGTATTCCACATTAGCAACTGATAACATTTGCAACCGGTTCGTTTCCTTCAATTGTTTAATGCTTCTCAGAATTCATTGCACTCTATTGAAATCTTGGAAACAATTCCTAATAAATTTTTTATTAAAAACAAATTTGATCCATGTCTTGATGCAACCACGTGTCATGCTTACACACGCATTCCACACTTCTAATGTAATGCTAAAGAAATTAACATATAAAGTTGAAATGAATCACCAGTTTGCGGTTAAGCTAAACTTTTGAAGTTGCAGAGTCAAAACTACAACAAAAAATTATTCAGCTTGCCGCACAACAAAGTGCTATGGTAATGTGTCATCATTTTGTTTGAAAATATTTGAAGTCATCATTAGATTTGCAATCAATTTGCTTTAATACACAAAAAAGAACTATTGTAAACCGTTGTTGTTGACGTAAGCTACCCAACATACCCACATTTCTATATTATTTACCAACTTACTTTCCCAGAGGTTACCACAGAATACCAAAATTTCCTTTATATCTAACCGTATCGGCATTTTTTGTTCCAACACGCCAACCACTTCTCTCCAGTAACCCTTCGCACTCAGTGCACTTAAATGGGTCTCCACAAAAACCCTCAACTTCCCAATCCTAAAGACTCTCCGAGCCGTACGACTCAGACTGGATTTTGCCCAACTTGATCAATGATCAAAGTGCCATAACTTACCAATGCATCGGCCTAAGAAATGGGTGCCTAAAGTTCAACATAAACAATTTGATTTCT
This sequence comes from Melieria omissa, assembly GCA_963971225.1. Taxonomy (NCBI): domain Eukaryota; kingdom Metazoa; phylum Arthropoda; class Insecta; order Diptera; family Ulidiidae; genus Melieria; species Melieria omissa. The sequence continues at coordinate 152,781,532 of OZ020267.1, forward strand.
TTTATCACCCCACTTGACTCATTTATCTATTGTAGCAAACACTCTTTCACACTTTCACACTGGCTGCGACTCCAAAGAAATAATGCCGACTCAATTAGAAACTCCCTATGCCACACTTCGGTTGCTGACAATAGTATCAACCGCGCGGCGCAGAGCAAGGCGTCGCTGGCTGGCGCTACAACAACACACAAATCCAGAATTTATTGCACAAACGGCTCCAGAAATATGGAGAAATGGCAGCGCGCCGCCCTCAACAAAACGCCAATGATCATTGCGATGTGTCGCGATAATGATGATCAAAGTGGCTGCTGGCTACTGTTGAGCCGTTGTTGTCTTCTTTTCAGAACTGCTGCCAGTGTGTTTTATTAGTCGTGCGAGTACTTGCTGCCGGCCGTTTTCAATGTGCAATGGCCGATTACTATATAAACGAGTATGAAAATGAGGCTCAAGGGTCTCCTCATCGACTGGTCTACGAGTGTGTGGCTGTGTGCGTGTGTCTAGTTTTACACGCTTTGCGTCTTCTACTATTTGTTTACAACAATTAAAAAACAACAAAAACAATAACAACAACGGTGATAACTACTTTATCAGCGGCACAACGAAACGAAGGAGTAAAGAATAGGCGACGTTGACGCTGTTTCAAAGCAATTCAACAAACTGTGCGTTGCTCCCGCCAGCCGTTACATTCAAAATATTTATATATTAAATAAATTAATTACCCTTCACTAATCACGTTTTACTACCAATTTCGAAGTAATAAGTACTACAATTTTTTTTATGAGGAACTTTGGTTGCGACTGAATGCAGTGGGCGTGCCACTTCGAGTGGCCTTTTCTCAATTCGAATTGGTGTTATGTTGCGATGTTTCATTGTTGTGCGCGCCATCGTATAAAGTTTTTACGTAATACTTATTTTTTTTTAAGTATTAAGTACTCTTGAGCGCATAAATGTTTTTTATCGGATACGACGAAATCGACGCTGGGCCATTGTTTGCGACATTTTGATTCTCATTTCATTTTGTATTTTTTTCATATGCTGAAGAGTTTTAAAAATAGATTCGCCTGGCGCGTTCAAATGCGAGACTGTATCCGCCATATTTCGACACTTCCAGCTAATGTAATCGCCGAACTGTTGTTGCGAACTGTTTGAGCGGCACTTGTTTTGAACCGACGCCAGTTGCTTGTGTCGTCTGAGCTTAGCTCTCCGACTCTGCGATATTAATTGCAATTCCCATAAATAATGTCACTGAGCAAGAGTGCTGAACAGGGGAGCCTCACAGCAACCCAACTGAAATTATTAAATAGAAACCTTTTGCACTCTGTTCAACTTTTGTATCTAAACGATAATTACTCAACCGATATCTCAGTTATGCAAATGCTGCCAACGTAACTCGAAAATGTCACATTCTTTCCACTTGATTTCATAACAAGTGACAAGCAATTTGTATGCAAATTCCATTCCATTGATGATTATCAAAAATCAGCAGCATATTGAATAATTCAGGCACGTTTCAGCACTCAATCAGTGCATCGAAATCCGCGCAAAGACATTGGAATCCGCGCGCAGGGTGCAAGTTCCCACAATCACCAAACACAGCCAATAGAAAATAGAAAAAGCAAAGCCAACAACTGCGTGTGGCAACTGATTGCATTGATTTCTCAGCAAACGCGTTAACAGCTACTTAACATATTTGGCACATTGACAAAACAGTTGGCCGCACTAAAATCACAAAAGCAGCAACAACAATGAATGCCACACAATCGACGCATTTAAATTGTCCATACTGAGGCGCACACAAAATTGTGTCAATTCTTGTCGGCAGCGTTAGATCTACAGTCGGCAATCTGTGCAGCCGAAGCGCTAAATTGCAGGCAGTTCAAAACCTCACACATAAAGATCTGAAATCTGATCCAGTGGCCGAGCCGAAACAACTTCGCTCTGTGTCTACGAGCGAAGCGCCACGTCGGCGTCGCCATAGCCTGCAGTATTCCTCAATTTATTGCTGTTATTGTTGTCTACATTGCATCTTTTAATGAGCTTTTAAAAAAATATGGACTTTGACTTCTGGCGGCATAAAGAATCTATTCAGTTTACGTTGTTTCGCATTCTTTGTTGCGTCGTTTTGTCTGGAATGCAAAAATGTATTAAAACTGATGGCATGTGCTGGCGCAGCTCGCGACAGTCGCTGGCACATGCGCCAAAAACATGAGCCCCACAAATGTGTGTTCGAAATTAGACCAAATATTATTTTATGTAAAGGTAACAAATTGAAATTAAAACACTTGCAAAATTTTCACGCAGCTCCCCATCCGAAGGCTCAGGCTACGGACGAAGACTTCCGACGGAATTATGCCGTCGAGTATGGAGCGCCGCTTATCTCGCCGCTCCGCGATCACGTTGTGCTCGACGTGAACTCCAAGTACACCATTCGCTGCGAGGCCAATCAGCCCATAGTCTGGAAAATGCCACACAGCGTGCAATCGCACGAAGCAGCTCCCTTCGACACACTCGATCCGAAAAGACCCTACGGCAGCGAGCTGCAGCTAACGGACATCACCTACCAGAATGTTGGCAGTTATTACTGCGTCAAGGAGCCCGAGCTGAAGAAGCCCATAACGGACATGGAGGACTTTGAGTTGGTAGAGCTGACAAATGACAATTTGGCCTCATCGATTTATGTTTATGTCAATGGTAAATAAATTACTTGCATGATTGCCGCCAACACTAGAGTTATGTATGTCGTCTAATTTCAGATCCGGAGAATCTGCTAGCACCGCAGGATTCACCGCTGATTACGGCCTATCAGTACCAGGACACCGTCATACCCTGCAAGCCGACCATGCCCACAGTCGATGTGCTGCTGACCACGCCACATGGTGATGTAAGTAGAGGCGTCGGCTTCTCGCAACGCGTTGCCGCTCAGCTTTTACACTTTGCACACGCACACTTTAAGCTCCTTCGTGTACTCTACGCGCTGGTCCCGGTTCTACAAATGCTTTACACAATATTCAAACTTGTCGTTTTCTTTTTCACCCCCCCTTTTCGACTACACTTAGGATAACGAGCAGGTGAATGTTTTGAGCTCGTCCCGGCTACCGCCACAATTGACAAGCTTTCCGCCCGACAATGTTTACAAGTCCATTGAGTATAAGGAAAAAGTCGGTTTTGTCATACACCACGTGGAGAATATAACCGACTTGCACTGTCTCGGCCAAAATAATGGCACGAAAAGCTCCCACGAATACTATGTCCTTAAGCGGCGTATGTTGACACTTTTCTCTCTCATATTTAGTAGTCGTTGTAGTCGGTAGTTTTTGAAAACAAAAACCTATACACACCAACTCGATTAATGTAGGTAGATAATCAGGAGATCATCTCTTAATTCAGTTATACACACATTTCAATCAAACTACAACATATAAAATATATTTTACTAAACAAAATTGTACATATTAAACAAATGTAAATATTCCACTTGAAAGTACTCAAAAGTGTATATAAGTAAAATTCATAAGATTATGTAGGTACCAACGAGTGACAAATGTATATATTACAAAATTTGTATAATAAAACTTTCTGGATAGGTAGGACCAATCAACTAGTCAACTTGCCAACAATAAGTAAGAGTCCAACTACGAGTATTTGAATCAGACTAATCTGTACATTGAATGGATGCCAACATTTTTTAAATGGCGTTCAAATTGACGACTTAAACGTGTTTAATTTGTTTAAACAAGTTTAATGAACAAAACCAGTTCGAAAACCTGTTTATTCCCATGCAATTGTTGTTGGAAATTAAACGTGTTAAACCATTTAACTTGTTTTGAAACGAGTTTTACGTAGGGTTGCATCCGAAAACTTTCTATGAAAAGGTTTTTTACCAACGAAACGCAACTATTCTTGTTTGAAAAACAAACCCTAAAATTCAGCTGTCATTTCATCAAAACAAAACCAAACAAAAATTGAAAATTTGAAAATTTTGAAATGAATGAAAATAATCGTTTTGCTCGCACTGCTTTCACTCCAATCATCGTCTTTTTATGGCAGGTGACTACAAGGCTTCTAATATTTGGACGAAGTTGAGTATGTTGCCGTGGATTGTGAAATATGCGCCAATATTTCCCTCGAATCATGCTCCCAGCACATAAGATTAAAAAATTATTTATTTGTTGTTTGTAAACAAACATTGACAGCTGTTTAAACTTCATTGAGCAGTCTGGACGGTTGTGTTCTACAAAAAGCTCTTTTCACTTAAACTAGTTTACATGAGTCAGTTTGAACGCCATATTACTTAAAATTAACGTGAACCAAACATGTTTTTCTCCTTTTTCATAATGAATAATATGGCGTTCAAACTGACGACTTAAACGTGTTTAATTTAAACAAGTTAAATGAACAAAACCAGTTCGAAAACCTGTTCATTCACATGCAATTGTTGTTGGAAATTAAACGTGTTAAACCATTTAACATGTTTTGAAACGAGTTTAACGCAAGGTTGCATCCGAAAGCTTTCTATGAAAAAGCTTTTTTGTCAACTGAATACAGCGCACACCCTAAACACAAACCAGAAAAACATCCCTACAGATTCAGCTGTCAATTTATCACAACAAAACCAAACAAACATTGAAAATGTGGAAATTTTGAAATATATAAAAATTATCGTGTTGCTCGCCCTGCTTTCATTCCATTCATCGCCTTTTTGTGGCATCTGAATACAAGGCGTCTAATATTGAATGAAGTTGAGTACGATGCCGTGGTTTATGAAATATGCGCCAATATTTCGCTCGAATATGCTCCCAGCACATCAGTTTACAAAAATATTTGTTTGTTGTGTGTAAACAAACTGCTGTCAAATTAAACTTCATTGAGCAACTGGACGGTTGTGAACTGAACTGGACGGTTGTGTTCAACAAAAAGCTCTTTTTACTTAAACTAGTTTAAATGAGTCAGTTTGAACGCCATATAACATACGAAAATTGAACTTTGAAAAGGGAACTTCAGTGCTAAAATGCAGCATAATCATAAGATTAATAGGTTCTTATTATTCTCTAATTTTTCTAGCAGCATTACTTGGCGAATATTAGTACAGTCGTGTCTGGGTATAGTGAACACACTATATAGTGAACACCCAAATTTTGACATGGAGCCTCTAAATATCTAAATATCTCTCTAAATATTGAAAAAAATTTTGAAAGTAATTTTAAACAGAAAACAAAAAGTGTATTTTGAGCAAATAAATGGAGTTTTTGAACAAAAATGTTAAATTTGATATAGTGATAAACCTCAATACTGTAAACAGGCCTTGCAATAATTAGTTCACTATATCCGGACACGACCGTAATTTTTTTTTTTTGAATATTTATTTCCTACTCCAACTGAAATCCACACAGATAGGAAAATCTTACAACTCTGAAACAAATTAAGCAAAGAGCTAATTTTTCCCCCCACTGTTCTATATTGCACAAATTTTCTTTCTCCAAATCATTGCTCACATTTTCATTCACGTTAATACACCCACACACATCCACACTTGAACACGTACGTATTTTGCCTTTTCGCTTGTACATGCACACCCACACACCCACACACACGCACTGCACATCCCTCGAAGCGATCTCTTTGCATTACTCTGTTATCTACATATTATTTTGCTATCTCTTTAGACCTTTTCCAGCGAATACACCGGCCGCTACGACCCCAAACGCGGTTTTGTGGTTGAAATCCGCGGCATACCCGACAGCGGCAGCTACATGTGCCGCCCCAAAATCCCATCCGCCCTGCAAGAGGAAGAAGAGCTGACCTTTGAAATCCATTTTGTTGGTAACGAACCCATTACTCGTGAGTTTTGCACCCCACATTTGTGATTGTTTCTGTGTCTCTTGTACTCTCTTCAACATATTTATGTATATCTCTATTTACGAAATCTACTTAGTTTCTTTTTCGTTCTTTATATTATGAAATGAGTTCATGCTAAGTTAGACACGATTTGAGTTTTTTACTAAACATGAAATGCACTTCTCAACAAATTCTCTCAACTACACAAAAGTATTAATTGCGGAAAAGGTTGTTTGGATATCGTTGGATTAACGGAAAAATCAATATTCTTTTTTACATATAATTTTTGTTCGTTTAATTAGCTCAATTGGACTTAAAAACAAAAACATTAGAGAATCAGCGGTAATGGTGTTGGTTTGTTATTAGAAAAACATAAAGAACAACAACGCTTGTATTACAACCACAACACATTCTATGCTACTGATTGCATTTATTTTACTCTCTACCTCTCTACACTATGTTCTCTCTTAATTTTTGGTGTTTTTGTGTATTTGAAAACCGATTAAAAATCCCGCTATTGATACCAAATATTTCTGTTAATACTATCAATCAATCAACAATCACTACAACCACAAGAATTGGATAAAACGCCGGTGGAAGCTACAACACCTCCAGCCTCGACACTTGAACCAAACAAAAAACTCCCCCGAACAATTCCCTCAGCCATTAGAAAAACAACAACTAAAACTAAAACAACAACCAGTGCAACAAATTCGACAAAAAGTACAGTAACTAACAACATTGTGAATGTCACTAACCGCATTGTGGATTTAACAACCGCCCCCATTGTTAACACGATCGATGTTGATGTGGATGTTGATGTAATGGTGGCTGCTAAAGTCGGTGTTGGTATTAACGTTGGTGTAACAAACGGTGATGGTGTTAGTAATATGGAAAGTGATGATCACAATTATCGCGCTGGTGATCGCACATACAATGTGCTTCCGGCGTTCGGCATTAGAACTGACTATGAAATCCCGAATAGCAATGTTGCTGCTACCACGGCCAGAGCTGCCACAACCACACACAACAGTGGCGAGGCGGCCAATGATAATAATGATGTTGGTGTTGGTGGCGATGTCGATGATGAGGCCAATGCATTCGAAACGGTGACCAGTGCTAGTCTGGCGCGTTTCGCGGGCACCCGACGCGCCCTTGTGAAGCGTGCCTCGGCACGCACCACCGCCTCGCATCGATTGTACAGTAACCACTTTCACAGTACGCCGCGAAGTAAGTGTTTGAGTGCGCTCTGCGCTGTTCTGCGACGTTCTTCAGTTTGTTCTGCACGACTTTGTGTCTACTTTCGTTATTTATTTGGCACACTTTCGTTAGAGGAGCATGAAATTGCGTTTTCCGTTAATTTTGCATTGACTTTTGATTTGCGCCGGCACCAGCCATCGATTAGTGTATTGCACCGCTGGGCAGTGACGTGCGAAAATTGGTGTTGACCGCATCATCGCTGCCCGTAGCAACTTCTGTCGGTTTTATTAGCCAATTTGTGTCAAGATTTCTCACAACGTTTAGCTACCGTTGAGTCAGCTGACCCACACTGCTTGAATTTAATAACGTCACCTGTCTCTGAGCAACGACTTGAATCAGTTAAAGTTCTCGATGTAGTTTTTAAGTTGCTTTCCGGATTTCGCTCTCAAGTAAAATGGCCTTCGTACAAGAGACCTCTGTAGAATTCATCTAACGCACTCACTCACGCACAATGGAGCTTTGGTATATATTTCACATGATCTGATCCTTTAAGTGTATAAATATGTATATATATATTTGGTGTAAATATGTACATATGTAGTTTGCGTTTGCTATACAACAACTCATTCCTAATCCATTTACTTACACAGCTCATAACTCAATCACTTCAACTGCATGTTTCTACTAATTTTTGACACAAAAAAGGAAATGCTTAACCCTTTCGACCGCGAATTTTACCCTGTGTCTCGATATTACTTTTTGGTATTTAAATCATGAAACACTTTCCTACGATGAAACACTTTCCGCGCCTCTTTGTTAGAGTTCTATTTTAGTTATAGCTTAAAACAGGTTAAATAAAATTTTTATTAATATTTTTAAATTACAGAAAATATTAAATATTTATGGAAAAATACAATATTATCAGTTTTTGATGTTATTTAACCATTATTAAAGAAACAGAGTTTTGATGAAACGCGCCCATTTCGTAGACTTCAATTAGAACACAAACTTTCCCCGACATCGCTGCAAATTATTAGATATTATTTTGGGGATAACAGTAAAAATTTTTTAATTTGCTTTGAATTCACTTCAAAAACTATTAATTTGTTGATGCTTACCTAAATTAAACTCATAAATCAATCGTAGTTTTAGCTATAGGATGACAAATAGGTGAAGTTTCTCTGAGGCAACTTTGGGATCGAAAGGTTTAACGCGTTCGCGGACGTGAATGCTATAACAGTCATTATCATAGTGATGCAAAATGACGTGAATGCATTCAAATTTTAAAGGCAAATTTTATTAATTAAGTTTTAAATAAACTGAAATTTTTGTAAATAATAATAACGATAATCTGACAACTGCAACAATATTTACTGTCTATTTTTGCAGCTCACTGAAATTTTTACTGTCCGCGAACGTGTTAATGTACTTGTCGGCCGACATTTATCAGCCTTTGCAACCCCTTTACTGCTTCTATCACAAATAACTGCTTTTGCCTTTTCAGTCAGCAAACAAAACTAAGTTATTGTTTATAGCCTAAATAGTTAAAACTTAAAATTAAGTTGTATGTTATTTGACAGCTTTTTGAAATTCCGCAAAAATTCTTTCCGAACACTACTTTATCAGCATGTATGTTAATTGTTCTATGTTCTCATAGTGTTTATGTTCTTTGTATGTAAATGTTAGTTTTTTTTATTATCCCAAAAGTAATGTTGGCTTCACTAGTAAACGAAAATGTCAAGTAGCAATGATTTTAATGCATTTACCGCAAACCATTCACAGCGAGCACAAAATATATCGAAAAGCCGGTTATAAGTTCCACTTCGAATGGTCACGCCTACGAAGGCGACAACTTCAATCTGAATTGCTTTGTGAAAACAGCTTTCGATGTCAACTATGAAGCGACATGGAAAACCCCAGTTGGCGTTGAAGAGGTAGAGTCCATTCTGACTTTTTCAGGCTTACCAACGCATCATAATAACTTCAACGAACGATTGCTTACCTCTCTCCCTCTAGAGCCGCATTAAGAAAACACGTCCAGTGTTCTACAACAGCACCGACACGCACAATTTGGGCCTTTCAGTGCTGACTGTGAGCGACGCCCGAAAATCGGATTCAGGACTCTACGAATGCATTGCCACCGATCACTCCAACAACATTGGCCGCAACACCTATCTGATGACCATTTTATGTAAGCCTCCTTAGACATAATTCTGCGAGCCCAGTGTCTAATTGTTTTGAATTGCAGCCCCTGGCGAAGGTTACATCAACATCAGTGAGCCTTCCGGCTACTATAACATCATCGCGAATGCCAATAAGAAAGTTCAAATCAATGTGAAATACCGCGGCTTTCCCATTCCCACCTTAACGTGGTACAAACCGGGCAAAACGGAAATCCACAACTCGGCCAAATACATCATTTCCACCACCGATACCTCGACCACTTTGCAAATTCTCGATGCCCAGCTGGAGGACAGCGGCGAGTATGTGATAAACGCCACCAACGACTTGCACACCAAGGAGCTGCAGTTCAATGTGAGCATCAATGATGTGCCGAAGGTGACCGTGGCTGACGTCTATGTGCAGGCGGGCGGAGAGGCACATGTAATCTGTACGGTGCTGTCCTATCCGGCACCTACTGTGTCGTGGGAGTTCTTGCCCTGCAGCACAAAGCCCAGATGGCCAGCGTGTGACATTAATGTTAAAGAGAAATTCAGTGTAAGTGAAAAGATCTAAATATGTCGTTCTAATGTCTATAAAAAACTGTAATCACAGTCAACAGGTATTGTTCCTGGGCAGCGTTATCCATCCATTGAATCTCTACACGAACTCCATTTTGCGCCTCAAAGCGCCGGAATCGTTCGCTGCATGGCCACGAATAAGAAGGGCAGCACCAATGGCACCGGCCATGTGCTTATTAGCGACATCGGCGGCAACATGACGGTGTATGGCATCGATGAGGATACGAAGATCGCACGTGGCGACGAGGTTGAGATCACATGTGCTGTGCTGACTTACTACTTCAACGGCCAGTTGAGTTGGTTTAAGGATGACGAGCCTGTAAGGGAGAGCAGTGGTAAGTGTCAAGCACAGAAATATCTGCTAAACGTAGAAGCTGCAACATGTTTTCCGCAGACATACAAATCATCACCTCGACCAGCGACTACTCCTACAAGAAGACGCTCAAGTTCAAAGACATCAAGGACCATGATCGAGGCGACTACAGGTGCCGCGCTGAAATCACGCGAGATAACTACGACATCAAATCCATCTACATATTCGTGCACGGTAAGGAGAGCCAGTTTCGATTGTAGAGACACTCTTGAAAATCGCACTCTACTTCCACTTAGAACCCCTGGCGCCAAGAATGATCTCCAGCAATTTGGACTCAACAACGAAACTGAGCCGCAAACTGGGCGAACCCTTGGAGTTGGAGTGCGAGGCGGAGGCCATACCCATTCCAAACATAGACTGGTACAAGGACGAAGTGAAACTCAATACGACGGACAATGTGGAGATTATCGAAAATGGCAAAAAACTCTACATAAAATACATGAAGCCCGAAGATGACGGCGTCTACAAGTGTGTCGCAGCCAACCGCTTGGGTGTGGTGGAGCGCAGCGCAAAAGTGGAGATCACCAGTTAGTATCAGTTAGTTTCCGCGCACGTTCCAACACATTTAATGTTTCGTTTGACACAGATTTACCCGGCCTGGCTCTCGGTTGGATACTCAGCATCGTTGCCTTCTTTGTGATACTGGTGGCGCTCGTAATTTATTTGATTGCGCGCGTGCGTCGCGAACGCGAGCTGCTGCGCGAACTCAAGGCCGCCGGTCTGGCCAACTTCGAAGAGGGAGCCGTGGAGCACATAAATCCGGCGCTTACGCTCGACGAGCAGGCGGACCTGCTGCCGTACGATCGTGGCTTCGAGTTTCCACGCGAAAAACTGAAGCTGGGCAAGCAGCTGGGCGCTGGGGCGTTCGGCGTGGTGCTCAAGGCCCATGCCGAGGGCATTAAACCGGAAGAGAAGGAGACAGTAGTGGCCGTCAAAATGGTAAAGCGTACCGCTGACAACGAGGTGGTGCGTGCACTCGTGTCCGAGCTGAAGATTATGGTGCATCTGGGGCAGCATTTGAATGTGGTGAATCTGCTGGGCGCCGTGACGAAGAACATTGCGAAGCGTATGTGTCGATGCATTAGCATTCTAGTTGGTAGTGGGGAAGTGCGCGTGAAAACTAACAATGTGCATTGCAGGTGAGCTGATGGTGATTGTGGAATACTGTCGATATGGCAACGTTCAAAACTTTCTGTTGAAAAACCGAAAGCGGTTTATCAATCAAGTCAGCCCCGAAACGGATCGCATCGACCCAACCATCAAGACACAACGATTCTCAGATAACTTTGAACTCAATCGGTATGTATGGTATTTATATAGATGTACATACTAGTAACTAGTAATTTTTAATATATGTATTATAAGAATATCGTTTCAACCTAACTAACACACATAGTTTTTACATTTCAAAATGGTTGTTGGTTTTGTATTTAACAAAAAACTTATCGATCTCTGCGTAAACTGCTGTGCGTAATCTGACGTGAAATAAATAAATTCATTTTAGATTTATTGATTAGTCTAACAAACCACAAAAGCCTAATGCCGTCACACCACCATCACATATTCGTAGTTGCACTTTACAGACCCACTAATAAGTAGGAGGCCGGGTAAATTGTCTCGTAAAATCACATAAGTGGTTCAAATGAGACATGTATCCCCCCTCAGATTATTCATTAAAAGCCGCGCTTGAGTTCTGCTTTTTAACCCAAAAACAATATCACGAATACTCAAATAACGAAACTGACCAACTTTTGTTTTCCTACGTTTTGGTGTTTGTCTCTAACATGTTTTCTTTAATTTTTCTCTATTTCTTTTTATACAAAAATCCCTAAATGTTTGTGCTTTTAATGAAAATATATACAAACAAACACCCCACTTCCCCACTACACTACCAATCTAACACACCCATGTGCCGTGCTGGTGCTGGAACATGTTTGTCATGTTAAAATGTTGCCTCGTGCTGTGGTTCGGTGGTCTTGGTGAAAATGCGTAACGCTCGCCTGCACTCCCTGTACATTGTAATCGCATCAGTGATGGAGTGAAATATGTTAACCTCTCATTCACCAATCACCAATATGTCAATCATATGAATAACATGAACAACAATTACACCATGCATAATCGCAGAAACTCCGACAACGACCCGCGCTCGGGCACGCGTGCCGGCCGACCCAATTCGACTGGCTACCTGCGGCACTCCGACTTGTACGAGGGTCATGTGGACAGCGGCGCGACGGAGCAGACGGTCATGACAACCATACCCGAGGGTAAGCTCACAGACTTTCCAGCATTCGTTGGTCACATGCGCATCACTGCCCGATTCTCCTTCGCACAGATGAGGACAACATACTGTCCAACAACTCGGTGCAGCCCGCCTGGCGCTCGAACTACAAGTCCGACTCCACGGAGGCCATGACCATAACCACCTCGGATCTGGTGAGTTGGGCCTTCCAAGTGGCACGCGGCATGTACTACCTCTCCTCGCGCAAAGTGCTGCACGGCGACTTGGCAGCGCGCAACATTTTGCTCTGCGAGGATAACGTGGTGAAGATCTGCGACTTTGGCCTGGCGCGCTCCATGTACAAAAGCGACAACTACAAGAAGCAGGGCGAGGCGCCGCTGCCCATCAAGTGGTTGGCGCTGGAATCGCTCAGCGACCACGTATTCAGCACCTACACAGATGTTTGGTCCTTTGGCATTGTGTTGTGGGAGTTCTTCTCGCTGGCCAAGGTGCCCTATCCCGGCATGGATCCGAACCAGAGCCTCTATCTGAAGCTGAAGGATGGCTATCGCATGGAGAAGCCGCCGTTCGCCAACGATGAGCTCTACGACATAATGCTGGAGTGCTGGAGCACGAATCCGGAAAGCCGGCCGCTCTTCAATGTGCTGGAGAAACGCTTTGCACGCATGCTCGGCGATGATGTGACCAATGTAAGTGTCATATTTTTGTTGCGCGGCCGTTACTAAAATTTCTTCTAACTCACAGCATTATGTGGACCTGAACGAAACCTATTTGCGCACCAGCGCCGAATACATGAAGCGCAATCCGACTGATTACTTAGCCCTCATGGGATCGCCTGACGAGTTGGCGCCGCCGCCTCCGCGCTACGTCAATGGGCACATATTGCCCGAAATTCGTAAGTTATTGCCCATCCACGTTCCTGTTACCATTCCGAAGACAAATACCACTTCTCCAACTACTCACACCCCAGATTACCAGCCCAACAGCTCCGCCTACTCTCCCACTCTTTATGACTAACCACCTTCTTTTTCCATATAACCATCGCTAACTAACCCCACTTCAACACGCTTCGGTACACATTGTACTTATGTAGGTATCGACCCCTCTTCATCCGATGACTACTTACAAATGAGCACCAACACCGGCACCACCATTTTCTCACCGACTCGACCCAAAGATTCGAATAGCACTACCGACGATCCCAATACAGCCACAACGACCTCTTTCACCTTCCCAGATTCGGCGCCACAGCAGCACTCGCCGACGCTGGTCAACAACTTGGACAGTCCCGTGAGCAAAAATCGCCGCAAGGAGGGCATCCAGCCGGAGGAGATCCCGATGCTGCACAGCACGCACCACAACTCCGACGAAGAGCCAAGTCCGGAGCAAGCGCGCAAGTTTGCCAACGTGTTGCAACAGGCGCGCAGCACGCCCACGCCCTCACCACGCCACCACATTGCGGAGACGGAGCTGACGGGCGACGACAACTACGTCAACGTCAAGTCACCCAAAAGGGCTCTGAACAACAACGGCGGACGACCGCCAGACGCCTTCTCCAACCCGGGCTATCAAATGTTAAAGACTGTCAGCAAGGAGGGCGGCACGGGCGATCAGTAGAGCCGAGCGTGTGCTCCTCAAAACATTGTAAAATACTAAACGAAATTAAATTGCACGCATCAATACACACACTCATCAAGTGCCACCAAAGCTTTTATAGCTGAGCTCTAAAACATTGCATTTACAATAAAAAATACACGTGCGCTGCTGCAAATCGGTACTGAGCACATTAGGGCAGACATTCGGATCCTTGCAACATCTCACGGCAAAGGCTGATCAAGAGATTCAAGAATGTCCAGGATGGCTTTGCAGGCACACGAGTACTTTAGGGGAGCTTTGAGCTTAGTGTCTATTTCAAATACATACCTTGCATATACCTAATGTATATAGGTATATGTATGTATGTGTATGTATGTACGTAATAGATTGATTCTGAAAATGCATGTGAAAATTGTATGTAGGTATCAGCCATAAGTATTGCGATTTTCTATCTCATACATATGAATACTAATTCATAAACAATGTGTAAATACATGAAGGTCCGCTAACAGGCCACAGAGATCAAAGTCTAGAAGAACGTGAAAAGTTAGCATAATTTCAAATAAGTTTTATACATATATACATATTTGTACAATTAGCGTAGGAATATAGAACTAATAAATACTTAGAATTAAATTTGTGTTTTAATTGTAAACTAGAGTCTTATGCTACTACCCCTACACTTAACCCGTTATGTATCTGGAGTAAATAAAATTCATTAAAATACCCGTCACATGTGTTTGAATTATATATGTAATACTTCTATATTGGCAGTAAGCTCAAGGTACCTTCGCCAACATCACAGTACAGCAATAGTGAAATATGAGCGAGAAAGCGTATAAACGAATGTACCTTGACAGCTGTCAAAAGTGGGAAAAAATTGATTGGAAAAATAAAAATGTGTCGAAATGAACTGAAATTTCTTAAACCGACCCTGGGGCAGTTTGACAGTTGTTCATGTGTAGAAGTGCTCATGTATACACGTATAGAAATTCATTCATAAAATTTCGTGTTTTCTGTCTCATCGCTTGTCTCCCTTTGATTTCCGAATGAAAACGCATTGTGAAGATAGGTTGCTGCCAATATAGAAGTATTACATACAAGGTTTGAATCAATCTTATGAATCACTGAAACACAAGAGTGCCACAAACTACTATGTCACCAGCACATGATTTTGTTTTTATCTTCTGGCTTAAAACAAAAGTGTTTTGGATCGCACTTAAATCTAAAGTTCTAGGCTTCGAATTTTCGATTTTTTCAGAATATTCCAAACAAATTTGATGCCGATTCAATAACGCGTTGAATAATGGTTTTCCCTCACAAGTACCCCACTCTCTCCTATTTAACACATGTTCCCACATTTCTTTAATAACCTAAGAAAAAGCACTCATTCTTGAAACTAGACCCAATCTGGCAACTCTACACAAGATGAAAGACAAGAAAATACTCAAAATTTTCATTTCAGTTACAAGCAGACGATTTTTATTTTTTACTGGAAAATTTCATTTCGAATTATAAAATAGAGAAAAAGAAGAAATTTCATAGGAAAAAGCCGCAGTGAGGAGTAAAGTAATTAGCGGAAAATATCAAAATTCATTATGGCACACGCCACATCTCAGGTGAGTGGAGCGGAGCGCGGCGCAGCGTGCCGCCGCATGTGACGCAATAGTCGCAGCACAAGAGATCAGGATGACTGGTGTATGGTGAAATGATTGTGTTTGTCGTTGCAGGGTCCTCAGATGCTACTTGGATTCAGGCGTATGACGCGCTTTGACAAGGGCCTGGGGGCTCAGTTGCCGGAGGCGTATAAGAAGTTCTGGCGCGAGTGGAAGCTTACGCCGCCGGCAGCTGTGCATTATATCCCCAAAAACGAGCCATGGGAGCGTGACGAAATGACTGGGGAGGTGCGGCCCGTGCAAAATGTGCCAATACCGTTGATCGATCCGCCAGAGTCGCACGATGGTATTTGGGGTGGGGAAGCAGTTATCAAGGGTTACCAGAAGCGGCACCCGCAGAAGCGGCGGGTGCCGCACTTCTGGGTGCCAGTATTGCGCCGTTCCGTGGTGCACAGTCAGGTGCTGAACGAGTACATGTCGATGGTAGTGACGGACCGCACAATGGAGCAGATACACGACTGTCGCGGATTCGATCACTATTTGCTCAAGGTTGGTAAACGATGAAGTGTAAGTCAAAGTCAGCGCTGATTGAGTTTTACCCTTTTGTGCTTAGAACCTGGCTTGTGATTTACGCTCCACAATGGCACTGAAATTGAAGCGGAAAATTCTGCAAGAACTGCTGCACGGATGTCCCAGTCGATCCGACAACCCGCAGGAGCAACAGCGTATCCTGAATGAGTACAAATGCTATTTGGATTCGGTATGCTTTCACACTTTCCGTGTTAAATATAAAATTGAAGGAAAACAACACCTCACTGCAGTACACTCCAGAGGAAATCGAGTGGTATGGCCACACCTACCAAGAGGCTATACGCAAACTGCAGGATCAACTGCGGGCCGAAAACCCCGTTGTGCCGCATAAAGTTGAGTTTCGCGTGAAATTAATTGAGCAATTAAAAGAGGCAGGCATACGCGAAGCAGGCGGTGCCAGTGTCGCCGAAAAAACAGCAAAGTCTAATGACAAAGACACGGCGGACATTGAGCGATTGACGAAACTGTAAGTACCGCCTTTTACGTTCCTCTGTCATCGAAACATTGCACTGAATATTTTCACGTTGCAGCGAAACGCCGTCGTCGTCGATGTCCAGCTGGCTATCGAAAATCAATCCATTCGGCAAAAAACAAGAAAGATAAAGAGTATGCAAACAGCCGAAGCTGCGTTCCCAGCGTTTCTCAAAATATTTCAATAGGAGAGCAAATTGTTACGATGTTAAATTAAATTTTCATTTCATTGGCCTATTAGCAGTTATTTGCGTTAATTGCGGCGAGCGTTGTTTTTGCTTAAAGCTGCACTGAGCTTGGTGCGAAAATGTGTTGTCAGAAATGATGCACAGCGTTGCTCGCGGTGCAATTTTAAATAAATTTAAAACTCGGTTAAGAAATTAAAACAAAAAATATAGGCCAAAATTCAACAACTACAAATTCTGGTATCTCGTTTGTTTTTCAATGTAAGAAAAACACCCGCCCGTCGGCGACAGTTGAATGATTTTCGGTTTTCGACTTTCCATATAAATTGTGTATTTCGTGAATGTTTGTAAATGTTCACACAGCTCAGTTCAATACAGCTCGGTACAAAATACATACACTCAAAGTATAAAATACGAAATGACAGCTTGTGGTTGGTACTTGAACCTATTGCTCATAATTGTCATCATCATCGTCGAAGGAATGCAAAATTGTACATTACAAAATACATAAATACAATAACACTACGAAGAACATACATACAGCGAGATTAAAAACAAAACAATACAGGCTCTTAAAATGCTGCTCGACTACCAGTTGATCGCCGGCAGTTTTTTTGTGCTACAGTGCCGCTATAAACGCGCCCAGCTGCGTCTGCCTACGCAATCGGGTTCTTTTTCATCAGTTTGATGTCAGCCGCCATCATATCGTCCACCAGTTGCTTGAAAGTCACCTTCGGTGTCCAGTTTAGCTCCCGCCGTGCCTTCGATGCATCGCCCTGCAGCAAATCCACCTCGGTCGGACGAAAGTACTTCCGATTGATGCGCACACGCACGACGCCCGTGTCCTTCTCAACACCCACCTCATCCACACCGACGCCCTGCCACTCTATTTCACGACCTATGTACCGGAAGGCGGCCTCCACGAATTCGCGCACACTGTGCGTCTCGCCGGTAGCAATGACGTAGTCGGAGGGTGTTTCGCGCTGCAACATCATCCACATGGCCTCCACATAGTCCATGGCATGACCCCAATCGCGCTTCGAGTCCAAATTGCCCAGTTCGAAGTACTCCAGCTGCTGGTGGTAGATTTTCGCCACCGAGCGGGTGATTTTGCGTGTCACAAAGTTCTCGCCACGCCGCGGCGACTCGTGATTGAAAAGTATGCCATTGCAGGCGAAAATGTTATAGGCCTCGCGGTAGTTGATTACTATCCAGAAGCCGTACATTTTTGCGCAAGCTAACAAAGTGAAAGCATTACCCAAACTGCACCCAGATATGCAAAATTTTTGTTCTATTCATTTACCATAAGGCGAGCGCGGATAGAACGGCGTCTGTTCGTTCTGTGGCGTCTCCACCACCTTGCCGTACAGCTCCGAGGTGGAAGCCTGGTAGAAGCGCACCGACTGTTCCATGCCGCACGTGCGTATAGCGTCCAGTATGCGCAGAGTGCCAACGGCATCCACTTCGGCGGTATACTCGCTCAAGTCGAAGGACACCTTTACGTGCGACTGTGCCGCCAGATTGTAAATCTCCGATGGCTTCACACTGTTGATTATCTTCACCAGGCTGCTGCTGTCAGTCATATCGCCGTAATGCAGATGCATTTTGCCGCCCTTGTGTGCCTGCGGGTCGGCGTACAGATGCTCGATTCGCGAGGTGTTGAATGTGCTGGCACGACGTATGATGCCGTGCACCTCGTAGCCCTTCTTCAGCAGAAACTCGGCCAAATACGATCCATCCTAACGCAAAAGGAACGGAAGATTTCTATGTCAAGTTTGCATATGGTTGGTTGGCTTAAAGTTAATAAGTTTGAAAGTAAACATTTCTGTAGAAAATTGTTATACATGTACAGTGTACATTGTACACGTACATGCCAGTACAAATAAATGTTGTTTTTTTTTTATTAGGTAGAACAGTGGAGCTCAAAACATGTGTAGGTACATCGCCAAGTATCAATGACTCAGTAAGGTCTACATTTTTGTTATTGACAAGTGAACAACCGAATGTTTCAACTCCAGCAACTGCTTATCGCTTATCGGTGTAATCATTCGCATGAACCATGCTAAATTGTGCAAGATTCTGATTAGATGTGAGCGATACCAGAATTTTTGTTGCAAATGACAATGCCAGCTCTTTTCCATTCCAGACATTTCGTGGTTACATCAAATCGGTTTCTCCTGTCCTTACCTGTCCCGTGATGCCGGTGATCAGGGCAACTCGTCTAGCATCGCCGCCCCCATTGGCTGGTTCTACCGCAGCACTGGAAACGGGTATCGAATTTGAGCAAGTTGCCTCAGCGTTCCTTGACATTTCTAATTTCTGTAAACTTTCGGGTTTTGATAAATTACTATACACAGTCTTGGGAACAGCAAATCTTTTTAAGCTCTGCTCAGAACTGTTTTGCTTCCAACTTGCTTTGCACACACATATCTGACAGCTGTTAGGCGACGGGTATAGGAATTGCCAACAGTGCAATTCTCAACAAAAAACCCACCCAGTGCCCGATTTCCTTCACAAGAAAATTATTTGCAAATGTTACATTATTTCTTTATTTGTGTTATGATGTTAATAATTAATTGCTGTTGAAATCGTATTTTTTGTGGGTACGAAAATTAGGCTTTTTTAGACAGATTCTTTAGAAATGTGTAGCTCTACAAACACCTTGCCAACAAACGAAATGGCAAAAATTGTGATGTCCGCTACTATGAAAACAGAATTTTCTATGTAAACAAAACCGAATGACAACTACAATCAGCTGTTCGCAGTATTTCAGTACTGCCAAGTGAAAATGGCGCTGCCGGAGTTTTTGTATTTTTTGCGCTGTCAACTACTGGCTCTCCAAATTTAAAAACTGTTTCATTCATCTTGTTGCCATAGTTTTCTATGCTTTGCGCAAACTACAATTTCGTCAAAATAAATTTTTGATTCGTTTTCGTTTGTCAGCAAATTTTAGCAGACATCGGGCAGCATTTTGCCACCGTCGCTTTTCAAACGTCAAACTTGGGATGCAGCGCTCTGTCTGCAATTATCAAATTACGTGTTCCACGTTTTGTGCTTGCCGCTGATTTCTACCAAGTACCCTCTTTATCTTAACTCCACCCGTGTCCAATTTTGATTTACAATTGGGAGCCAGCGAAAGTAGCAAATAAACGGTTATCATAATTGATAAGCGCTGGCAGAAGACCAGACAAAGCGCAAGCAAGAATAATTGATTGAGTCAGTGGCAAATAGCGCAATAGCACCTCACCAACATCCGCAAGTAACCACGATCCGTTCAAAAGGTCAGTTGTCTATTTTTGGGCAAAAGTGAAGCAGCAGTTTTTGAGTGAAAATGGCCGAGTTAATGAAGAATGGCGCACTCTATCTGATGAGTGAAAAGTGCTACGACAACTACTTTCTGGAGCACAACTTCCTCGATGGTGGGTACCGGCAGAATTAATTTTTATGAATTTGACCTAATTCTCTCTTGTTTGTAGTGCCATGCTTTAAGGCGGTGCTGAGTAAGGGTCTCGGCATAGGAATCATTGCCGGCTCACTGCTGGTGAAGGTGCCGCAGGTCCTGAAACTTCTGCATAGCAAGTCGGGCGAAGGCATCAACGTACTGGGTGTTCTCCTCGATCTGATGGCCATCACATTCCACATGTCGTACAGCTACATGAATGGCTACCCGTTCAGCGCCTGGGGCGACAACACATTCTTGGCGCTGCAGACAGCCGCCATTGCAGCGCTAGTGCTGTATTACAATGGCGGCAAGCTGAAGTCGTATGCCTTCTGCGTCGCCTACCTCACGTTACTTTACGCTCTAAATTCCGGGATGACGCCAATGCGTTTCCTGGTGGCCGCCCAAAGCTGCACCATCCCCATTCTATTGGTGGGCAAACTGTCGCAGGCCTGGACTAACTACCAAAACGGCTCGACCGGCCAATTGTCTGCGGCCACCGTGTTAATGCTGTTCGCCGGTTCGCTTGCGCGTATCTTCACTTCTATTCAGGAGACTGGCGACCGTATGATAATCCTAACATTCTGCGCCTCAACGTTTGCAAACGGCGTCATTGCTGCCCAGCTGCTCTACTACTGGAACAAGACGGGCAAGGGCAAGAAGGGCAAAAGCGGAAAGGGAGACAAGGTCAAGCACATCGCACAGAAGAAGTCGCGCAGCAAAAAGATCGAGTAAGGCAGTGAAAGATTTTGCAATCCGGCGCAGTGGTCGGACAGCGGAGTGAGGTCGATCTCTCACACGTAAACAATTTAAATTTGAAGCGAACAAATTTGGATTACATTTTAGCAAATGAAACAGACAAATTCTATTTATTAAGCTATGTACACAATATATTTGATTGAATGATAGTTTCCAAAGCGCAAAAACTAACCCGGAATTTTTATTTTTCTGCTCGCAATTCACCTTCACTCCGTCTTGAAGTGCTGCTGAAATGCGTCCAGAGCCCGAAATCGATGCGAGATTTTGTTCTTCTCCTCCTTAGGTAGTTCGGCGTAAGTCAGTTGGTAGCCATTCGGCTGAAAGATCGGATCCCAGCCGAAATCCCGTGATCCACGCGGCTCGACAATTATGCCCTCGGTGATGCCCTGAAAGATAATGGGCTCGCTGTTCACACTTTCGCTATAGCTCAGCGTGCATACAGCCTTCGCGGTTTTGTCCTCCCACCCGCTGAGCAGACGATGCAAGCCCTCCGGCTGCAACTTTTCCAGAAACCACTTGATATAAGGCCCTGTTATGTGATTCACTACGTCATTACTGAGTATCGATGAATGTCATTCTGCGCCGCTTACCTGGCAGGCCCTGCAGTGCATTGAAGCACAGGCAAGTGTCCTCCACCAGCACCGGTCCATCTACTTGACGAGCAGCCTCCTTGCACTTCTTCACTGCGATCTCTACCACCTCACCCTGCAGCTCAGGCAGATCGATCTTTTTAGATACCACTTTACGGGGAAAGTTTTCTCCCAGTATAGCGCACAGTTCCTCCAGTTTCTTGGCATTGCCGGTAACGAAGGTGATCGGCTTGGACATATCCGGGCTAGCGCAGGTTGCAGTTCAATTGCACGGACCGATTATACCGGCGCTGAAGCGAGAGGCAAACTATATGGCTAAATCAACGCACAGAGTTGCACTTATGGGGCACATGAACGAAACAGTCTGAAAATAGGACTCTTAACAATAAAATGTGTGTAGTAGTTTTCTGGTTCTTTAACCTTCTGTCTGTCCCTTGCTCAAAATTGCGTTTGTTGTCCTTTGGGGTCAAGATGACCCTAATCAAACGGTTATATAATTTACTGACAAAACATTAAGAAATGTTATACATAAATCACAAAAAAGGGGAGCTTCCCCTGAAGTGTTTTTCTCGATTTTTTGTATTGGTTGGATTGTAAGCGCCATTAGCACTAAATAACACAAGTACCGCTTTTTCAATTCCGCCTGGGTCAAATAGGTCCCAAGAGACAGGCAGAAGGTTAAAGGGCTAGAAAACTACTACACATTTCATTCACCTTGAGCCATTTGTGGTGTAAGGACCAGTCATTTATCACTAGTAAGGACTCCGACAAAATGTTTTCTCCGCCGATAAACTATCAACATTGAAGTCATACATCAACATTAAAATGCTAATTAAACTAAAAAAAAATGTACCAATTAGTACGTGAAATGTCGTCATAACATTCACTTTCGAAAAAGGACTGTGCTTCAGCTTTATTTTAAGTTAAATGTATTTTACTTTTTAAATAAATGTAAGTGAATGGGATATTAAGCCTTACAACTAAAATAATCTATGCAAAATGGATGCCTGGAGTAACAATAAAGAATATTTACGCCAAGATTTTTCTTTATTACCAAATTTTAATGAGTTTCTCTAATTATGCTTTCATGTTTCCTCAAAATAAGTCAGCTGCTGCGCATTTAGTCATCGTGCGTGACGTGCAGATTTGCCGACGGATGTAGGCCAAGCTCCTTCAACGTCCTGCCGTTGTGATCGGCCTCGAGCGTCTTTCGCGGGAAGGCGCAAATCAGCTTGTAAGTGCCAGCCTTCGGTATGTGCGCGTGCTTCTGCGCAATATACTGCCGCACCGTCTGCAGCAGCGTATCGGAGGGCCAGCGTAGCTGCACCACCTCATCAGCTCCTTCCGTGTTCAACAGGCGCAACTTGAGCGCTGTGAGCTCGTCTTTGGCCGCACCCAGCTGCATTTCGTAAGAGGTGCGTTCGCAGGCGCTCTTTAGATCATCGTCACCGAATTCCTCCACAGAGCCAAATTCGCTGTTGTCATCGCTGTCCACATTGTCGCCCTCGTTGCCATTAGACGTTTTTTTCATGCCGTTCTCGCGCATCGAATTGCGTATGGCCAGCGCAATTTGTTCCTCTTCGCTCAGCTCTAGCAACTTGGAACGTTTTTTGGCATGGCCCACATTTTCTTCATCATCTTCAATTGAGATGCACTCCGTGCTAGTACGCTTCGAGGTGGAGGGCGTTTCATCGGCGCTGTCGCAACTGAATTCTTTATGCTCGCGTATGAACTGCTTAATATCGGGCAGCAGGTTTGACTGCTTTGGCTCGGCGCTTTTCCACATCTCCTCGCCGGTGCGTGGATCAACGATGCACACGTACGGCAATTTGGCGCAATGGTAAAATGCAACAAAGCGACGTCCCTCACCAGAGTCAGCGTCCACCTGTTACGTGAGGAAGTTAAATTTCTCATCAGTTACAGCAGAAGCCGCAGTGTCTGCCACCATTCGTAGACTGCTTACCTGCCACAGTAGAAACTGTTGCTTGATCAACTTTCGCACCTCCTTGTCCGCCCAGACGTCGCGGTTGAGCAGCTGCGAGTCAAAGTTGTCGCTCTGCACATTCACCAGCAGCCAATGCTGATAAGCGGTAGCGCGTGTGCGCGCTGCCTGGAATGTGCCCGGGTAAGCGATATCTGTCGGCGGCCGAAACAGGTCGCCCAACCGAGAGGAGGTCGCTTTCGGTTCATCCAGCTGTGGCATCGATGCCGATGCTGTGGGCAACATGGCTGCTGCGCGAGATCGCCAACGTGCGCGCGTTGGACCAAAATTGCTGCTGCTGCTACTGCTGTGGTCCATGTGCAAGGCAGAGGGAGCGCTGCTAGTCGCTGCCTGCAGCTGCTCCTCCATCAAAGCGCCCTCGCGCGCAAAATCGCGCAGTGGACAGATCTTCATCCGTTGAGAGGCACGCGTCAAACGACCTGTAGCCACGGTTGTTGGTGGTGCCGTTGCCGCCGCGAAGAAATTGTCATCCTCTGGACCAATTAATTGTTCGCGAAATGGCGCAATGGGAGCGCGGACTTCATCCTCTTCGATGACGGCGTTGCCAGGAATGACCGCAGCGGCAGAAGTTCCCGCATCGGCAGCACCTCCACCTTGCTCGAAGTATAGCGCGACTGCGGCCTCCACATCGTTGGCACAAGCACCCAGCAAATGTTGTGCTTCAGTGACACTGGCGCCTGTCACTTCGACAACGCGATCCACCAGATCCTCACCAGGCGACGACATTCTCAGTGCGGTTGGCGTCCTCAAACGATGCTCTGCTCAATGCGAATCAAACGTATGAGCTGTGAAATAACCGCTCGGCAAACGTATCGGATAATTTCTACAAAGTCCACTACTTTTTCTCAATTTTGTTACAGCTTCATTGGCATCAGCAAAGGAAACAATACGCCAAACTATCCAAACCTGTGTAGCGAAACTCTTTGACAACCGGACGTCGATTTTATATTTGACAACCAGTTGTCAAATTGTTGTTATTTACGTATAAAACTGTCGTCGAGGTGAATAGGTACATAAATTGTAGAGTGGTGTGAGGTTGCAAACGGTCGAATTTGCACTTATAAATTAATCATCTCCGTGGACTTTTTGGTACATGATTTTATGTACTAGATATCAACTTTTACGGTTACAACGCAACAAACTGGTAGCTTATCGCACTCATTATAGCATTTTATGTTGTGTGATTTTTAAGAAAGTATTTCAATACGATATGAAAGCATCTCTGACAATGGATAAATATTCACCACGAAAAAAGTGCAGTTTTAATTTAATGGATAATTCTGTTATGCGAATGATTTTATGATTTTTTAAAGGCTAAACAGCAAATATTGTAATATTAGGTTTTTTGTGGTAATCACTTTTCCACCCGCACACTTCGAGCCTATGATCAAAAGCAAAATAAATATCAAGCCATATCTCGTTCACTCTTCGTGGTGTTGTTATCAGTCTTTCTATGCTATACATTTTCTTCTGCGAAATATTTGATTGGCAGCACCTGTGAGGAGATTACAGTGAGCTGGCAACCAAGGCATAATCACAAGAGTTCTCAGTCGCTGCGGGCAGAGCAGTTGGTGGCGGATGTTGAAAAATTGTGTGAATTGTGCGCTGTGGGGAGTTGAGAAATTGCAAATCAGAAAATTGAAAATAATTATACGCAATATTGCAAATGTCTGCTAACAATGTGCTAAAATGATGCAGTAAAACGTCGAATTATTAAAAGTAAAGAACGTCTACGGAGACGACGATCGCGAGCCTTGTGTCTGCCCCGTTATGCTGCGGGCGCAGCCGAGCAGTAGCAGGAATTCCAACGCATCAAATAGTCGTTGCCTCAACATTTTGTCCGAAGTTATAAAAGTGCAAAAGCAACTGCAAATAGTAAAGAAAGTTAAAATGCAGTGAATGTTAAGTGATATAAGAAAAGCAGCAAGCAGAGCAGTGGACAGCGCATACCAGAAAGATGGTGTCGCTGATTAAGAATCAACTTTTAAAGCACCTCTCGATGTAAGTGGAAGCCTACAAACAATTGTCAGCTGCTGCTTCTGCGGCGGTGACACCCTGAAAAGCATAAATGCACCAGGAGTTTGCTTCGCTGAAAGTGCGAACGGGCGGGGTTGGTGGGCTCAAGCTCATAAAACTACATTGATTTTCCAACGCCGACTGAGTAGCTGCTGCTATGCTGCCAGTGGTTTTCGCTTTACTGGCTTTACGGCGGTGGTCTAGCTGACTGGCTGCAACACCACCGAAAAGTAATTCGGCAGATATAACCTGCTGCACATTCTTAGTTTGGAAGTTATGATTTCGACCACTAATCCGCAGTCAACAACCCACAGTCCAACTGACAGACAGACCACTACTTGTGTGCGATAATTTGCACTGCTAGCGAAGGAAATTAAAAGCAAGAATGAACATTTGTAGCGCCTATGAATCACCGCGATTGTACTCATTCACTGACGGCAGACGTATCGGATTCCCTGAACAAGATGAACGATTGTTTGGATTACACCTAATTCTGTTTTTACACGGTAGATTGGTTCCAGGAAAAACCGTGTTAAAAAGACATTGATCGTATGCAAAAATGGGTGATTGGTTCCTTATCTCTAAAACCTATTAAAATTAGAGAAGAACAAGGATTTTTTAAGAACATGTATTCATGTTTATTTTATTAAATCACATATCTAATGTAACGAAATATTAACACATTTCAATTGCTCTGACAAGTATCTACAAAACGATAAGTTTTCTAAATTTGTGATATGAACATATTTCGCAAAAATTAAATTTGACAACAAAAAATTTAAGCCAAAAGATTTTAAATCGTGCTGGTTGGTTGTAGTAGTTTGGTTGGTTAGTACGTATGGCAAACCTTTTAAAGCTATTGTAATCGATCTTAAAACAGTGTCGTATTATAAATCAAATTTTTGCAATACAATTGTCGCTTATTTGTAGTTAACTAACGTGTAATGATCTTTAACCTTCACACTGTCACCAATTTTTATATACGGAAACCGTCACTATTAACATATGTTAATATTTTTCTTCTCATCCGTTTTATAAAGACAACTTTCATTTTTTGAGCTAAGTTGGTAAGCAGAAACATAAAATGGACTGTTCTAAAGAGATTTTAGGTTCACGTGTGGAAGGGGGAAAAGGGATGAATGGGGTTTCAGCCCCTACAATGTGGGCGAATTTGTTGCTTTTTTTTAAGAAATGCCATAAAAAGTGCATTTTCAAATATATTTTCATCAAATTTCGTATTTAAGACTTTTAGGTAATACTACATCACATATCCAAATTTGAACGAGATCGGTCAACTATATCATATAGCTGCCATAGAAACGATCGCTCAAAAATGCGATTGGTACAAAAGGGCTAAATTGGTAACAATTGGTGCATTTTCAAAAATATTTTCATCAAATTTCGTATTTAAGACTTTTAGGTAATACTACATCACATATCCAAATTTGAACGAGATCGGCCAACTATATCATATAGCTGCCATAGAAACGATCGCTCGAAAATGTGTTGCATTGCGATTTGTACAAAAGGGCTA
This sequence comes from Melieria omissa, assembly GCA_963971225.1. Lineage (NCBI taxonomy): Eukaryota > Metazoa > Arthropoda > Insecta > Diptera > Ulidiidae > Melieria > Melieria omissa. The sequence goes on from OZ020267.1 coordinate 152,808,722, forward strand.
AATTGGTAACAATTGGTGCATTTGTAAACTGATAGTTGGCCGATCTCGTTCAAATTTGGATATGTGATGTAGTATTACCTACAAGTCTTAAATACGAAATTTGATGAAAATATATTTGAAAATGCACTTTTTATGGCATTTCTTAAAAAAAAGCAACAAATTCGCCCACATTGTAGGGGCTGAAACCCCATTCATCCCTTTTCCCCCTTCCACACGTGAACCTAAAATCTCTTTAGAACAGTCCATTTTATGTTTCTGCTTACCAACTTAGCTCAAAAAATGAAAGTTGTCTTTATAAAACGGATGAGAAGAAAAATATTAACATATGTTAATATGTAACCAAAATAGGGGTAAAAATTTTTATTTGTAAAAAAAAGATGGAAAAAATTAAATTTTTAGTTTTCTGATTACATATATAGAAAGAGGTTGACAAATTGGCCACTGAGCCGAAGCCGCATGAAAATCGGACTTAAACCCAAAAAGTTATAGCAAAATCAAAATTGAAATATTAACATATGTTAATAGTGACAGTGTGAAGGTTAACATGTATGTACATATGTCCGCGAGAGAGTGTGTGCAATATATATCTACTGACAATTAGCGATTATTACATGTAATACTATTTAATTGCACTGCCTTTGAACAGACAATGCTGTATAATAAGTTGAGTTATATATTTTATATAAAACGAAAAGTCGTGATGCTCGTGTGTATGTTGACGTCAAATGTCAATGCCACAGCCAGACGAAAATGCTGATAAGTCGTATTGCACTCAAATTGAGTCAGCGCACATAGATTTGCAGTGTGAATGAACTGAAAATTGAGCACACTGTGATTCTATACCAAAAAAAAAAATTAAAATTCAATACTTCATGTAGGTACTCATTTATTGTTGACAATATTAACATATACGAGTACAGTGGACGTCCAGTATAACGAACTTTTCATTTAACGAATTTTCGATTTAACGTACGTAAACTTTTTCCATTGATGGTTCTATATTACGACCAAAAGTGAAAGTTTGGTTTCGTCAAACGAACGGTACCTCAATTGCTTTTGTTTTTGTTAAAACTTTAAAATTTACGTGAAGTTACCAACATTTTAAAATTCTGTTTGTATGCATTGCTGATCATTTTCATAGGATTTTTTTACGTTCGGTCGGCGTTTTTCTTTCAAAAATTAAAATTTCCATAATCAATCAAGAAAAATTTCCATAAAGAAAAGTTTAGTTGCGGTAAAGAGGCAATCGCACATCAAAGACTTTTTCACTTTTTTTTCATAAAACAAGATGTTTGTTTAACCTTCTGTCTGCCCTTTGCTCAAATTGCGTTCGCTGTCCTTTGGGGTCGTGATGACCCCAATCAAACGGTAATATAATTTACTGTCAAAACATAAAGAAATGTTACACATACATCACAAAAAAGGGGAAAGCCCCGAAGTGTTTTTCTCGATTTGTTATTGGGTTGTAAGCGCAATTAACACTAAATAACACAAGTAGACGAGTGTACAAAGCCGCTCAACCGTTATTTTAAATCCGCCTGGGGTCAAATAGACCCCAAGGGACACGCAGAACGTTAAAAACTGAATATGTGAGACTTATTTCTTTAAGGAAAACAAATCGATTTAAGGAATTTTTCGATTTAATAAATTGGGGGTACAACATAAGATTCGTTATATTGGACGTCCACTGTATATTTGAGTATTGAAACAAAATTAAAAAATAGTATTTATGAAAACAATATCAACATCAAAATTTTGCAAAAAAAAATCGTTGCGCCCACAATTTAGTCATTCCATCGCCTTTTCAAAAGTGCAGATTACAATCGACCAAATGTGTCCATAATTACGTGGTTCTCCTTCTTCATCTGTTCGTTTCTTTGAAGTCTCTCACGCACATTTCATATTTGGGATAAACGTGCTGTTAAAAAATACACATACTTAATAATGTTGTTTATTTTCTAATTTAATTGTACGTACGTGCAGTGGTAGAAGGGCTCAGAAAGAAGCAAAGGTACTCGACATTCTGCGCATATTTGCTTCTCAACGAATATTTACTGATGTTGACAGTGCATGCGTTGCTGGCGAAAATTAAATTTGTACGCCATTAGAATGGGAGGAGCAACCCGACGAGCAGCAAATGTGCCCCCAAGAAATGACTGACATCAAACGTTGAAATACCGACAAAAATGGAATGTGGTACAATTACAAAACATTTCAGAAATGGAGAGAGGTTAAAGTAGGATATATCTCAGTGATTGCGTTTTCGCAAACTGGATTAAAGCTGAAAATTCATGAAACAATTTGAAAACAATTTCTTTAACTTTCGAATTTAGCTTTTTATAATTTGCACCGCCAAAAAGAAAATTATTTTCCATTAAAGATTGGAGAATTTTAGGAATTGACGAAGAAATAAGCAACCAGAATGAGCGTTCCTATGATATAGAAATCACCCAAAAGCATTTGAAATTCTCAAAACAACAGTTGAAGTAGACAATTAATGTAGCACTGGTTTTTTCTAACCACACCACCACACATCACAATTTCAGTAACAATAATGTGCAGCAAGTGTAGATGAATACCTTTTACTCCGAAGATGTTCTTTAATTGCCAGTAGTTACAATCACAACTTACACGTTTAACTCACATCACTAGTTACCACACCAACTTTCGTACTTGACCAATTTTTGTTTTGTTTTCTGCCCAAGTTTGCATAAACTTTCGTGTCACTTTTACATGATTGAAATTAATACTTGCATTTCCTTCTGACGCTGCCCACTGCGCTACCGCACCAGATACGACACGTCAGCAGAAAATTAATTTTCATCTGCATCCCTTTCACAACTGTTGTAGTTGTTCGTTTCCCCGCACATGCAATCGCCGGTCGCATTCAAATGCGAACTGTGTGCGCCAGCGGTGAAAAATCGCTAGGCGTCGTGCATTAATTTGGGGCAAGTATTTTCCGTCTACACTTCATTAATATTGCAAAAACGAAAACAGTTGGCGAAAGTTGAACAAACTGTTGCTTGAAGTAGTGCAGCGACTGGTATTTTACTTGACTACATTTTTCGATCATTGTTTGACGTTTCTGTGTGCGCATTCGGCAGACAGTCGACTGTTCGTCGAACCATGTGAACGGCAGTTAAAGTAATAATGCCAATAACAAAAGCAATAATTTCATGTGCGTGCCTGTACTTCCTAATGGCCGCACAGAGTGCACTGGCGAGAATTTCAATTACACAAATTTCGAGCGAGTGAGAGAAGATTTAAGAAAAGTCATAAGCAATTTGAAGTACGATAATTTGGGGGCGCGTCAAGTTACACACTGTGCTGCTGAGCAAAACATTTGCGAATTTTTGTAAACAATAAATATTTCCGTATCTGCTTATTTGTCGAAGCGCCATATCTACTGTACGCAAAAATCCATTTGATGCTCTAGAACTTCTTTTGGCACTGAATCGTTAAGGGCGAAAAATGGAAATCTGATGCCAATGTTTGGGCAATAAATATCTGCCCATCCAATAGAGGACAAAAGCATTCGAAAATTAGTTTGAAAGTTGTCATTAACAGTGTCACAAACTGCTGACAACTTTATACATTGAGCAACAGCTGCTTTTGACATAGTCATCAGTTTTTTTTTTTTAATTTTATTTATTATTTAACATAGATTTAGCATACAAGATTGCTCTTTTAAATGCTATAAAAAGAATTCATTAGTAACGAATAATAACTAATCGAAAAATTAAAATAACATTAAATATAAATTAGATTACAAATGCACCTAATTCTGTTTTTACACGGTCTTCTTTTACATGTTTTAGATTTAACAAGGTTTAAAAATAAAAAAATTTTTAATTTTTTTACACGATTTTATTCCATTTAGCACGAAATATTAAAAAAATTTTTTATTTTTAAACCGTATTAAATCAAAACCGTGTAAAAAAGACCGTGTAAAAACAGAATTAGTTGTATATCTGTGGTCAAAAGCAATAACCGCCTAAGTCGAAAAATGCTGTTTCGAGCAATCTCGCTTTAAAGTTTTAGCGCGTAGTGTGTTCGTTATGTTAATGCGAATAGGTTTTTATTAATAACTTTTTTTATTTTAAAGTTACAAACTCCCCGATATTACACAAACGTAGAGCACAGTCAAGGGAACATGGGGGCATCCAAAACTCAATTTTTTCTTAAGTCGACTTAAATGGTTATTGCTTTTGACCAGAGATATGTAGATAAAGAAAAAAAGATGCTTAAAAATGTGATTATTGGATACACTTTTAATCGAAATTGGCAATGAATTCCACATTCTAATTGCAGTCACGTAGAATAGTCTGCCGGAATTGACAGAAATAAATATGACGAAATATGTGTTCCTGCTTCCTAAGAAGCTATAGACTACCTCAGAGGATATGACTCGCAGTGTAAGATGAAGTACCAGTTTTCATCTAGTTTCAACTGGCACGAATGATGCAGTCCTTCTCAAATTACGTAGCCGGCAGGAATCCGGCATACCTTACTAACAATCTCATTGAGAAACAAAACATGTTTATGTTAATAATATTCAATCAACATCATTCAGTATGATTACCTTGCACTGAATTGGATTTGTCACATAACCAATTTTTGTTGTTACCACTGTCCTTGCACACCGCAGTTTGTCAGCTTAGTTCTGCTGTCACTTGCTCGACTTGCTTAAGGACGCCATGTAAAAATGTCCAAGTTGAAATGAATTTACAATTTCCCTCATCATTTTCTGCCTTTTCACCGTACACGGAACAACATAAAACAAAAAAACAGAGAAGAAAGTGGACTTCACAAGTGCTGTGCGTTGTAACTGTCGCATTGGCAAATGGAGCCAACACTGCAACTGACAGGAAATTCGAATTAATCTGTTATTGAATAAAATGTCAAACGTGCGCTACGTGTCAACTTTACTTGAGATTGATTTGGGATTCACTTTGCCGCGCTTAACTTAAATGTTGAAGGCAATTCGGGCAGAACAAACCGTGACCTATGACATGCCTAATATTACTTATTCTTATATGTAAACCTGGCTGCGTTGCAATAATTGTCTGCAATAGTTGTCCTTTCAGCTGAACGGTTGTTCCTTAGTCTTCGCTATTTATGTGCTGTAACTTGCTTTCCACAGATCCTTTCTTTACTAACGTTTAATTGTTTTGATTAAATGAACTGAAATACTACTCCTCGAGCTATAAAGCATACGAAACCTCGACCTGTTGGCGTCTTTAAAAGTTCAAGATACAATTGCGTATACGCCACGTAGAGCCGATTTTGCAAGGAACTAAGTTTCAACAGTTTCATTAACCCAACAGTTTCAACAGTTTTCATTAACGTAAAGTAATATTTACTAAGATATGACTTCTACTTCTGGCTGTGAATCGCCTTTGGGTAATTCTGTTTTAAACACAGCTGTCCAATTTCTAATTGTGCCCGCTGAACAAGAAATTGTGTGTGGCAAGTAAAAAGAATTTCGTTTGTTGCATGCAAGACGCGCTTTACTTTAGCTGCCAGCGCTTTTCATTTTGTTTACATTGACGCTTTGTCTTGTTACATACATATATGCACCTCCAGTTGCTTTTAGGCCCGAATGCTCACGCACAAGTCCCTAATCGCTCCTTGGCAGGCAATATTCCCCAACTGCACTCCACACTTTGCCGTCTAGTTCACCTTAAAAGGATCACTCAACCGTAAAAGAGACAATTTGGCAGCCGCTTTCGGAGCTATCACGCAGAAAAACGTCGTACGCAAAGATGCAAAGAATAATAACATTCTCGGTTTATTATTTTTGTTGTGGGTTCTGTACACAATGTTTTCATCCCTTGGAATATGTTATTAATCGGTAAAACAGCGTAAAGGTAGTGAATTCCATTGTCTGGAATGAAAGCAAAATTGCACGAGGAAAACAACGACACAAGGACAAACAAACAAGACAAAGAAAATAGCAATCATCGAAACTGTAAGCGACACATTACAACACTGTGGCTTCTGCGAAAGCATTGTAGGAGGGAACGATTTTAAAAGCTGCTGCCATAATATTGACGTGGTCGGTAAATTATGCGCTCGCAAACACCGCGAACTGCCATCTGAAACAATAACAACAGTGATGGTGTAATGAGATGATAATGAGCACCTCATAAAGATGCAAATCAATTGAGATGAAAGGGCAGCAATTTGCGTAAATTAATTACGCGCACACAGCCTTAACGAAAGGCAGCAGCGGGAGGCGCCAGCAGAGCGCCGCATACAGTGTGGCAAACGCTTACGGGTTGAAGAAAAGTGGTTGGCTGGCCAACCTGTACCTGAAATCATAACTTTGGAGAGCTTTAAGTTGTCCTTACAAATTTATCTACAATACAAGAATAATTCGGAACTCTGAAACTGAAATCATATCTTTGGAGAGCTTTAAGTTGTCCTTACAAATTTATCTACAATACAAGAATAATTCCGAACTCAACACTGTAGAACCTCCTCAGATCTTTGAGGCACGACTACCCTTGTCCATTTAATTTTTCAAGTGTTACTTAATAAAGCCAAAAGGAGGACATACTCGAAAATCACGTGTTACCTATTAACCCAACTTTTCCATGTAGCTTCCTCACACACAGATTTGTTACGGACCATTACTAACCCGTTTCTGAAAGGTGAAACACGATATAAATTTCGCTGCCTGTCCTTGAATTAGTTAAGAGCATCAAACTTCTTACTTAATGCTCGCCATAAAAGTGAGAAAGCAGACAAGTGGAAAAGTTTGCGCGTTGTCATTCGACTGAACTGAAAAGTACCACATAACTTTGCTGAAATGTGGCTTTGTATCGGCGAAACATGAATGCGCACACCAACGCACAATCGAGGTCCCTTTCGCCGTTGCGATTTGCTGCCAATAATCGTGATTTAAGCTGTGCAATTGTTTAAGGATTAGCTCCCACAACTTTTGCCACTTCGCTGGCCGCCATCCTCGTCAGATTTGCCTTCACGGTGCGGTAAACCGAATAAAATATAAAGATTGTTTATAATAATCACGCGCGGAGCCATCTAGAAATACGTATAACACCGAAAGTAATCGGACGCGCACATATTTAAGACGATTTAAAAGTTACGCTGGCGAGTAGTGCGGCGCAGTTAATGTTCTTGTGCGCATTAAATTCCATGTTACGCTGAGAACGACAGCACAACGCATAATTAATACAGCACCATAATTAAATTGAACAACAGTTGCGGCAAAATATCGCGCTTAAATGCAATTTTTGTGGCGCGCAAAAATAAATAAAGCACGTGCTCAAATAAAATTATGAATATTGAAATTCAATTTGCTGCAGCAAATGACATTCGCAAAAGACTGGGGCACGCTGGGAGATGATTTTTCCACTTTAAGAAGTGTAAAGTGTAAATAAAGTCAATTTTAAGCCAGTGCAGGCTGTCGGCGCAACCACTTGGCACTTAAAGCCAACAGCCCACTCCCATTGCCCATGAGGCATTCAACTGGTTGCTGGCTGCAGGTTGTTGCGACGATGCCTTTTTGTGTTGGCTGGCTGGCTCGAGGGCACCAAAGCACCGTGACTGCCACTCGCATTTGTCTGACTCATAATTGCGCTACCGCCAGCCGCTTCGCTATGCTATACACAAGGTGCACAGACTCGAATGTGCACCATTAAAGCGAAGGAACCCCAAGCAAAGCAAACGCTGTCTGTGTGGGAGGCGCCGCCGATGGCAGATACCGCAAACGCACTTCCCACTTAAAGCACCTCATTCTACTGTTCGCTGTAATGGCATTTTTTTCCGCGTCGAGTAACCGTGGCTAAAACATACAAGACAGATCTAAGTCGTTCAATAGGAAATCCTCGAGTTGGCTTTGAGCAACGTAGAATTTTTGTGCAAGCTTTCTAACATTCAATATTAAAAATAATTGCACTCACTCACTCCTCTTTTCCATACTTCGTAGATGAGACAGGAACTCTTTAGGGGCATTTTGTTTGATAAAAGCATCATTAAATTTTAAAGCCCATTTCACAGACGTTATGGCCTCTGACATGTTTTTATTGCCGCCAATAGACAGTTTCATTAAATTGCCGCCAAAGAGTGGTTAGTGAAATTGCATACCTACACACACACATGCATCCATTAACTGCGGCTTGCCACATTTGCCGCAGCGCCAAATAAATGCCAATCATACAAATGCGCACACATATCAACGAGTTGTCAAGGCTCGAACATCTCTAAAGCCTCTGTTTTGAAGAAGCCAGTGTCTCGTGGGTATTGAAAGGAAAGAAGCCATGATCGATTAATTTTTCTCTTGAATGGTGCGTAAGCCAATTCTGCTTGCCGTAAATTTAACCCGTTAGTGCCCAATTTTTTGTTTCGACTTTCGAGTTAATTTTCTGAAAGAAATGGCCCGAATTTTTATTAAAAAACAAGTTCGAATATAAACACGTAAAAAAAATATTTTTTATTTTCATTTTAATATTGCTCCAAATGGGATCATTGGGCACAGCGGAATGTTGTGAAATTCAACGAAGCAATGAACATGCATCCCACGATGTTCGCTTCACATTCGAAATTTTATCGAAAGCTCGATATATTGTTGCCTTTGAATAATGTGCTCGTTTAAGTAAGTGTTCCCAAATGGGAATATTGGGCGCTAATGGGTTAAGATGCCTAAGATACCGGGACTCTTCATACTCTGTGGGGATTGCTCTCAAAATGATTGCTTAAATTATCAGTGGCCATAGGTACCAAGACCGGAAGGTAACGAGTAATCGGTAATCGTTAAAAGTTAAACATAATGCAGCAACGTTTTTGTTGTTTTTAATTGCATTGGGAGCGAAGGTTCAATCAAAATCTATTCCAACCTTGACTGCCATATGAATTTTTTAAAACTTGTAACTGAGCGGCAAATTAAAATATGTATGTACTGTAGTGTGTGCGTATGTGTGGGGGTGTAAACTTTAAGCTTTTACCTACAATTTGCATTCTGTGAACTTTATTTGGTTATTGGTTGCGTATACTTAATTATTGTATTGAAAGTTACTCATTCGTCATCAGTACTAATTTTTCACTTTCGTAATCACACGCAGACACTCGAGTAATTCAACTTAAAACTGTAGAGTCACGTGACCACTATAGTGTTTTTTGCGTAGAGTTTTGTATACACCCCGTAGAGCTCTACATCCACTCTATGGTAGAGTTCTCTCGCCTAAATAACTACAATTCTTGCATGTGCGCTAGAGCTCTACATCTGCTCTACGCTCTATAAAACCTGTTTAGTGAAGTTAACGGTATATTTTGGCAAGGATTGGTAAACATGCGTGCGTGTGTGCGTGCCTATCGTTGTGCCCTTGTGTGATAAAATTTAAATCGTATCGCAATAACATCGGTGCCAAAGAAATCGCGCGAAAATCTGATCCCAATTCGCTCCCAACATTTTTTTCTCTTTTTTATTATTCAGGCAAATATAGAACAGCAGCACAACTCGCTTTAAGCGATAAGTAATTTTTTTAACTTTCAATTATTTAATTAAATGTTTTTCCAGGCCCAGACAGCACCTTAACCCTTTCACTATTTTGTTACCATAAGGCAACATGCTACTCTGTGGACGTCTGAACCCTCTGTGGTTTCAAGAATACATTTTTTGTTGGTCTTTAGAATAGTTTGAAATTTTAGTTAAAAGAAATTAAAAAACCGAATATTAAAGTTTAAAGAAGAGATGTATACACGTTTTTAAACGGTATATCTTGGCATAGTAAGGAAGAAGAAGCAGAAAACTTTAGATAACATTCTAATTTGACGTTTTCTTTCAATTTAGATAATTTTTTTTTTTTTAATTTTGGGTAAAGTTTTTGAAGAAATATTCAAATTTTCGTTAACCGTAAAAAGTTGTATGTTTAAGTAATTATTACACCCACAACGATGTGGTTTCTGTCATAGAAAAACACTCTAAAACACAGGGTCCGAGCATAAAAATTGAATTTTTGGTTTAATGTTGCTAATATAAGTACATAGAAGCCTAAAACGTAAAATATAAAATTTTAACTTTCCTTAGTAAAAACCTGTAGCGAAAGGGTTTAGCTAATCAAATGTTTGGGTCACTCAAAAAAATTGAAATAAAATAAATTGATATTGTAAATTGAAATAAATGGCTGCGAAACGAAGTTAAATGTCAAACAATCTTGCTGTACCATGCGACTCATGGTAGAGCTCTACTCAAAATGTCTCTACAACATTTTTTCTTAGAGCGGTCGAGTGGTAGAGTCGCGCTGTAGTGGACACACAACAGGTAGAGTCTCTTCGCTCTGCACTCTACCGAAAAACTTTATAGTGGACACTTGGCTTAAGAACTCATATTAAGATTAAATATACAGCCATGTCTTATGGCTGCAACTGATACATAATGAACGACTAAACATTTAACTCTTATATAAAATGAATTAAGTTTTGCACAACATTATTGTCCTTTGATTGTATTCTGAGAGCCATAGACTTTCGCATTGACCCAGTTTAAATGGCACCTGTTTCACTTTGCGCGGTGCTGTCCACCTCAACGGGGCGAAATGGAATTCTGCCCAAGTTTGAGCGTTTGTTTATTGCCATCTGTGATGGCTTGTCATAATTGAAGTGATATAATCGCTGTGAAACTGAGCTGCTTCAAATTTCAATCTCTCGGTATTTATCGTCGTGAGAACATTCAGTTACGTGTTTACACTCGCTTATAAGCAAATAACGATACTATCGTGTGACCGGTGGCGGACCAAGTTTATATGCCGCCTGAGGTAAATCGCCAGAGTGCCGCCCTGCATTTTTGTTTAAAATACTGACGAAATTATTAACCACATGTGATCAAATTTACAAATGATGTTATGTAACATTAGAAAGGAAGAAGTAGTTGAAATAAACAAAATTTATTTATAACTTTTTATTTAAACAAAACTGACGTAGACGAAGTTACATACCTATAATTTTAAATGCTCATAGGAATATTACATTTTTTCTTCATGCTTCGCTCGTAAATTTTGCCGCCCTTTCCAATATGCCGCCCTTGGCATTTGCCTCATAAGCCTCGTGCTTTCACCGCCACCGAGTGTGAAAATTGTTCACCTAAGTGCAAAAACGTGAATCTTCGCAAGATGCGATTGTTTTTATTTTTTCATGTAAAAATTGCATAAACGTAGTCGAACCACTAAGCGCATAAATCATTTATTTTTAGCATAGCAAAAAGCACTCAACTGGAAGCATGTAGTTCTCAAACTCAAAGTTTTAAAAAGCAAATTCAAAAAGCCATATGCCACCTGGCCAGCAGCAGTGACTCTGTAGCGGCAATCATAGCAGCAATTAAAATCACAATTAGCGCTCTGCATGAAAGTCGAAATGCAAACAACCCACCTATGAAGTGCTTGTTGACATTTTCTAGAAAAAAAAACCAGGTCAATTAGCAGACACATTGGGCAGTGCTACGCCCGCTGCTAGTCGATTGTGCTTCAACATAAATACACACAACACAACAACAACAATCAATAACCAATTAAATAACACATTGCTCATTCTCACGCTTCGCTCTTTCGACAAATTGCAGCTACACGAAAAACCTCTCGTCGGACAAAATCAATTTGAGCACGTTTCGCGGCGAGGGCGAGCTGCTGAACCTGCAGCTGGACGAGGCGGTACTCACCGAGCTGCTGGAGCTGCCATCGTGGCTGCGCCTGACCTCCGCCTGGTGCAATCATGTGTCGTTTCGCATCAGCTGGACCAAGCTGAAAAGTGTGCCCATAACGCTGGTAAGACCGCTGAGCCGTGCATCGGAAATGTGCAGCGACAACTCTTAATTTGCATTTCTCATATTTTTGCGCCAACCAGACGCTCGACGAGGTAAACATCACGGTGGAGACATGTGATCCGAGCACGCGAAATCAGGACAACAACTCGCCGAATGGCAGTGGCGGTGGTGGTGCGAGCGGAGGCGGGGGCGGTGTGCAGCCGCTGCCGCAAGTGCCGCAAGGCAAATACAGTTTCATACACAAAGTGGTCGACGGCATCACCATCATCGTGAACACGGTGAACGTAAAGTTTTTGAGTGCGGCATTTACGGCGTCGGTGCAGGTGAGTGTGTGTCACACCGTAACCGTGTCCTGCGGTCGTAGCGCGCGGCATAATATGATTTTCTAGTTTACTTTGTAAAGCCAATGATGCGCGCGTGCTTGTGGGCGAATGGCACCTGTTGAGCCAAATGAACTGTGTCCTTTTGTTGATTGCATGCGCGCCATATGGACATGTTCGTGCAAATTTGTTCAATAAACTATGTCGTTCCTTGCACATTACGTATTTTTCCCATTTAAATATGTTCGGATTTTTAACCCGAACAGATGTCCCGCATACGCGTTGAATCGAAAACACCGAAATGGGCCAATGCTGATCTGCGATTTACGCGCCTGAAGGACGCACACAAAGGCATAATTTTGATTTTCAAAGAATTGTCCTGGCAAACGGTGCGCATTGAGGCCAGTTCGACGCAGGACAAGTCGCTGACACCGTTACGTTTGCTCACCAATCAAGCGCGCTGTCGCATTACCTTGCGAAAACGTCTTGCCGACTGCTCATTGCTGGCTTCCAGATTAGTGCTGATACTGGACGATTTGCTGTGGGTGCTGACAGACTCGCAGCTGAAAGCGGCTTTACATTTTGTTGACTCGCTGTCGGGACTGATTAAAGCTGCCACACATGCCACGCAGAAGAAGAACGCTGCCAGGAAACTGCAGGTACGTCGTTATCGTTTCGTTCTGATTTGATGATTTGTAATTGATTGCGTTGCGACAGACGCTGCCAGAGTATCAGGCACAGATAGCGCAGCAGCAAAACCGCCTGTCCGAATCGGCCCATACGACGACAGCGCAGAAGATGTTCAACGCTTTCGATGTGCGCGAGACATCGTATCATTTCTTCAGCCAACGTATCGATCTGCATTTGTGCGACGATGAGGGTGGTAAGTCAGCACATAATCATTCAAATTATTGGCTAACGTCAACTTTGCTATCTTAATGCGTGCTTATCTAGATGGTCGCTCCAGTTACCCGGAACTAAACAAAGGGGGCGCTTTACAAATTTCGGTGCAAGCATTCCAAACGGATTATTATCCATATCATCTTGCCAAATCAGATCGAACACATTGGGCAAAGTAAGTGGTAACCTTTTTATTATGTTACTATTTAATTCATTGTCCTGTGCTTAACAGATACCGCGAGGCGTCGGTTTCACCTGCGCTTTGGCTAAAAGAATCACTAAATGCATTCCGCGAAGCTGTGCTCAATCTAAGTCAACCTAATCGTCCTTCAACGCATGCGCCACTCGAACGCACGGCACCTCCCTCGCCAGTGGCTTTGAATGTCGGTGCATTGAGCACACAATACTTGAGAACAGTTCCCGGTGAATCAGCCACTTCTGGCGCAAATACTCCAACAGCAGGCAGTAGTGGCTCTGGATCAGCTTTGGGCAACCAAATCACGCAGGCACAACAGCAAAAGGCAACACTGGATAATCTAGCGAAATTAATGAGTGCCTGTGTAATTTTACGCATCGAGGATTTTACACTATACCGCGTAACAACCTCAGGAAAGAAGCAAATGCCCAAAGAATTTGTTTCAGGTGGGTGCGTGGTGAATTTGAATTTATTTATATCTTCTTGTACTTTCTTAGCGCACATCATTCTCGTACAGTGAAATTGCACTGCTTACAATTAATTGGCTCATTACATTCGACGTGTTTTAATGCATTTCTTCACATTTGCTTCCCTTCCTTTCACTTTGCCTTTTTGCTTGTACTTTTGTCAAACATTTCACTTACGCTAAAACAGCACAACAAAAAAGGAAAATCAAAACAGGTGAATACAACTGTTATTACGAGTGCCTCAGTGACTTCCTGGATCTCACATTATTAAAATGTTCAACAAGTCTTTATCAAACATTTTAAATTGTTGGTTCAATATTTTCAATGTTTACTTTCAGGTGATAAGGAACGTTATTCCTTTCCGGCAGAAATGCCCATTCTACATGCGGAGTTTACTTACTTTTACTACCCTGGTGATTTTATATTTCCCCGTAAGTAGCCGTCAATTTGTTAGCTATGCAAACAAGTAACCATCTAATAACTGTCTTTTACAGTACCGCCGTCCAAAGTTTTCGTACACATCAACCCATTGCAGGTTCATTTCGATCTGAACTCCATTTTGTGGTTTAATTCGTTTGCCTTAAACTTGCATGAGAGCTTACTGCGCACCAGCGTTGGCTCACCCAATTCCACCGCCCGTGGCTCGTTGTCCTCGGCCTCAAACGGCTCACAGACTCATGTGCCACACGTCGGTTCGCAGCTCTCGGTGATCGAGCAAGAGCCCAGCCTCATGTACATGGACGTTAAAGTGGAAGCCATTATGCCACGTATTGTCATCGAGTCGGCCGTGGATGCGCCCAATCAAAAGGATCGACCCAAAATTATGCAAATTCAAATTTCACGCTTTGCTCTGACCAATATTCGTGAGATGGGCTCATCGCGAGCTGACTTGGCGCAAGCTCTCCACTCATTGCAAGAGGGTTCGCTTGTTTTCGGCACCGAGTTTCCATCGGTCAACGGCGATATGTGCATCGTTACCGATCGCATACTATCGCACGTAGCCGCCTCAGACGTGGCTGGAGTATCGCCACCGCAGCAACAACGTCAGTCGTCCAACACTTCGTTACCGAAGTCTTCCTCCACTCAAAATCTTTCACGCTATGCAATGTGGTCAGAGCCGCGCGATGTCTGGTGCATTAAACTGGATCCGGTGTGGATTGATTTTCTGGGCGCTCGCTCACTGGGGCCGAACAAATCGATACCGTTCGTAGATGCAGTTCCTATAACACTGTGGTTGCACTCGGGTTCAGATGCCATGGCCACGGTGGCAGCCGGCTCCCGTTCCGCATCCCTGTCATCCACCGTAAAAGAATCCTCCATCGACACAAACATACACCGCATGGACTACGAGAACAGCAACAATCGACCGCACAATCCTTTTCTCAGCGACGAGGACGTGCGAGTAGACTGGAAGACGCAGTCGTCTGCCGCCGCCTCTAGTAGTGTTGTAGCGGCGGATCGCACCGCCGACATGCACGCCATTGCGCATATATCGAATTTGGTGAGCGTGCAAATCGATCACTACCAATTCTTGTTCCTACTGCGCCTAGCCGAAGAAATGAACGAAATGACGACGTTCTTGTCACTCGATGCCGAACGTATTTTACAAAAGGTGAGCGCACGAAGGGTTTTTCTTATATTCTATAAAATTTGTTTTTTTATTTGTTTTTGTGTCTTTCAATTAGCAAAATACGAAAAAGTCTATAATATTCGGTTGTGTCATACCGCAAATTGAAGTAACGCTCGTGATGCCCTCCCCAACACCTGGTAAGGAATCAAGTGGTGGTGATGCTGAAAGTGTCTTACCCGATTCAGCTAGTTTGGGTGATGATTTACAAATGAATAGTAAGATTTTCTTTCGTTTTTTGCCTTTAGTTTTAAAATGAAATTCTAATCCCAAAAACTTCCACTCACAACAAATGTGTATTTTTCTTTATATCACCGCCGCTTAAATAACACCTCTTCATTTGCTTGTTTTCCTACTAACGGTTTACGTTTCTCTTCGACTCTATTATTTGCAGTTATGTTTGGTAGGTAGACTGCGAATCTGCGACAGTCTTAAGCTTTAGCGGCAGAGTTGAATTGATCAAAAATTGAAAGTATAAACTTGTTTGTTGTTTCAGTTGAATTTAGGCAGTTCAGTTTAAGGCAGTGTGACAGCTCGTTCTATTATTTCAGTCGCAAAGTTTAATTTGTTTCAGTTGCCAACATTTGCAAATCTTTTCGTAAAACATTTTGCTTTCTTTTTTGCATAATCTCGATGTGTGTACGTAGCAGAATTCGTAGTAAACTATTTTTACACTAACGTTGGCAACCTTAGCGATATAGTAGACTCTTCGGGGCTCTAACTCAATACTGCATGTTCTGTCATACTAACGCTAAACCAGGAGGAATTTTAATCCAATTAAAATTTCTTCATGTTTTTTAATCCAAATAAATACTTTCAAGCAATCATTACTTGCTCTAATCGACTTACCACCTGTACTTGCTTACTGTGCGACACGTTTTCAATTGCAAACGCTGGATGTGTGTAAACTCTTTCTTTCCAGGTACAAATACCACATGGCCTACTCCACCACCCTTGGATCAAATCAAAGGTAATACGTTTGGAAGTATTGAAACGCCCTCGCCGGTCACAACTGAGCCGCCCTACGACTCCGGCCTGCCGCTCTCCAACCCCAACACACACGGGTAAGTCGCTGGCTCCTCTTTAAAATCGTATTTATTAAAACCTATCCGCATTGCCAGTTACAATGTCCAAATCCAAAACACACCCACCATGGCGCCTTCAACACCCAGTCAAGCATCACGCCCCGACACCGGTGTCTACTCGCAGTCGATTACAATGTCAACGAAGAGCGTCCGATCTACGCGCACTTCCACCAGCGACTCGACCAGTATTACCAAGGAAATTAACTCTAGTGCGTATGCATTTTCTAGTCCGTAAACTGTTAACCTTTAAAAAGTTAATGTGCAAACGCCTACCACCACATGTAGGTCTCATGTCCATGAAGAAGGGCTTCTCCAGTTTCATGACTTCTATTGACTCGGCAATAAAGTCGGGTGCGCCGGGTGATGATATCAGCGATACGTTCTCCATACAAAGTGACATCAGTTCTGATTCGGAGAATTTCGCCATTGTTATGGGAGACGACAAGACAACCGATTGCATTGATGTGATGTTCAGGTAAATGCAATGCAGCTTGGATTTGGATTTCAGACGAAAATGAAAACACTTTCAGACTAAATCCCTTCACGAATGACACCAACCTGAAGGCATCGCCCGTTGAAGTGGCGAGTGAGGTGTGCGAGGAGCCTAATTACAAGACGAACTTGTCTTCGCCGTCGGAACCATCGGATGCGAGCACGTGGCGCCGCAGAGATTTGGTCTCGATGGCCACATTCAGGTAAGGCCCAAGCCTGCGAATGATTGAATGACTGTATACAACAGTGGAAGATCTCCAAATAGGCTAACAACTGTTGAGCTGATACGCCAGAATGAGGGCAACAGCTCGTCGCTGCGGATTCAGGTGGCAGCCGTGTCGTGCGATGAGTGTGGTTCCATACCTTGGGACGAACTGCAGGTATGTTTTGCAACGGTTATCTCTGTGCAAAAGTTTTTTCATTTGACATTGTTTTATTTTTTCTGTGCTTATTGTTTACTGTTCATTTCTGTTGTTAAATGTTAAACCAATTTGTGTTTTTATACTTTTTCGTTTGTCTGATTTCATTAAACTCAGCAATTTACCATAACCAGAAAAATGTACATATTTGAAGAGAAGATATGGCGAACACTAAGTTGTTGCCTTTTCGTTTTGTATTGAATATTTTAGTTGAGGAAATAAATAAAGATCAATGAAATAATTTCCATTAGAAACTATACGATTTAAATGTCTCGCTGAAACTTTTTTGCATGCCTAACAATTTCGATACTCTAAATTTTTCTACTCTCTCTCACAGTCAAAAATTTATTTAACCATATCATTTCTTTGCCATTTCAACATTCAATAAATTTTCAACTTTTCATTGAAAGATTAATTTCACACCTGTATTTTATCCGAGTACGTGCAAAAAAACATACGATTTAAATATTAATACATTACAAGTTATTCATATTGTAAGACTTATAATTTTAACTTTACGATTTTTGTTTTCTCTTTTCTCTCTCTTTTCAACAAAATTCTCAATGTGTGCTAAATTGTCAACATGCATATTTACTTACATAATTCTTCTTTTGTCAACATACTTGTGAAATACGTAAATCCTATTCCAAAAACAACAACAACAACAACAATAATAATAATTTCGCACCAATGAAAACTTTTAATTGAACAACACAAATTTACCAACAAACAACATATCGATACAAAATTGCATATTAAAATACAACAACAACAAAAACGCCCCGCGAACCCTCTTCAAATCCATTCGATAACAGAACGCGCAACAAGCAAACAAGGTATCTAAAAAAAAACTACTCCATTTTCAGTACGTTTATGCAAAATTCGACATTGAATTGAAATATTTCTTTGGTTGTGATTTAAACATTTTGATTTCGTACTTTGCTGCTTCTTGTTTCTATTTTACCAATAACCATTTATATTTTGCTTCATTTGCATTCTGATTGAATTATGTACTTCGGCTACACGTAGTTGGCTAGTTGGTTTCCTTATCAGTTCAATTTGCTCTCTTACTTTTGGTTACGGTTTTGAAAATGCATTTGGGTTGTTTGGTATTGCAAAAACAAGTCATTTGAGTACTGTTAGCATTAAGGAAGTAATTTTTGTAGATTGTGTAGTCGTCCTGTTCCTATGTTAATTATTGCAAGTCCACCTTGTATTCTCTATTGTAATCTGTTCATGTAAACAAGCGTGAATTTTATTGAATTTTATTCTCCACTCGTTTTAAATAAATGTATTGCCGTCAACTGATTAATATTTTGGCATCGGCTGCCGGTTGAGTTGACCTATCAGCGAACTGTGTTATAAAACTAAGACCAATTGGGCTATGCTATCAAATAAATGCGCAAATGCACTATTTTATTTACCTCTTACTTTGTATACTAACTGCGACATCGGTGCCAGAATCGTTCGCATTAGTCGCTTTAAAAAATGAACGATTTGTTGCATTTGTTTCTAATCGAATATGCTTTCCGCCAGACCGCAGCAGTTGAGCATCGACTAATTGCATGTTAATCTAAATCTAATTTGCATTGGTTTGTAAATACAAGGGCACGCGACCCCGTCTCTCGTCTCCTAGAAATGCTCTACATTTGACATAGTTGGTAGAGTCCGACCGATACCAAATTTTTTGGCCGATGCCGATGCCGATTAATCGGCATCGGCCAATTATCAGCCGATGCCGATTAATCGGTCAAAAGGCCGAAAATCGGCCGATGCCGATGCCGATGCCGATTCCATAGAAAAAAAAACACGAATGAATTCAATCAAAAACACAGCTTATTTTATAAAACAACAAAAGGAACTATTACATATATAATACATTTCATCACATTTATCACAAATTAACAAACGAAAACGAGAAAATAAACAACTAAAAACTAAATAAAATTACAAGAAAATTCAGAATTCAAAATTAATATCTCATGAAAATTGCTCATTCTATTTGGCACAAGCAATTAACAAAAGACCCAATAGCCAATATAGCTGAACAAGGTGTTGATGTAGCAAAAATAGATTAAAAATATCTGAAAAATATTGTCCCCTTAAGTATTTGTCATAAAATCCAAACAAATCTAAGGAGAAACCCCCTAATCAGGCAACACTGGTTTGTAACGTATAATAAAAATGTAATAAATATACAAAGCGAGATATGAAAAAGGAAGACAGTGCGATTCAGCTGCAAATAAAATCGTATTAAAAAATCGAAAATCGTAAAATCGACCAAAAAAACCGATGTGGCATCGGCCAAAAAAAGCCGATGTGGCATCGGCCAAAAAAGGCCGAAGCCGATGCCGATGCCGATTCTTTTTTTTTTGGCCGATGCCGATACTAGCCGATGCCGATACCAATTTTATTGGCCGATACTAGCCGATGCCGATGCCGATGCCGATTAATCGGTCGGACTCTAATAGTTGGTACTTTGTGTTTCGAGTTTGAAGTTTGTCCATTAATTTGCTTTGTTGGCGTTTGCAATTATGTTCTTACTTTTAGTTAATTTGGTTGATTGTACATTTTTAATTGGCTTTTTGAATCTAACAAAGTGCAAAAATAAGAACAACTGCTACGAACAACTGTGCCAACAACTTCCGCGACATGAGCTGCAGAGTCATGCTGCGTCGGGTCGAGACGGCACTCGTCGACACTGTGACAGTTACTATAATTTTACATTCGTACACACGCCGCCTCCATTCCCAATTGGCAGCTGGTCATATTCATCACACCGCCACCACCGCCCAACGAACATCGACACACACATACACACTCGACACTGCACCAATCTGAAGGCAGCTACCTCGCTTCTTTGCACTGCATGTCCGCACCCTTTCAAAACCCGCGCATGACCTGCACCACGCAGCACATATTTGTTGTCTTTTGCGTGCCGTGGCGCTTTTCGTTCTAGTTGTGCATGCGTTGTTTAACAACTGCGAGTGGCCTTGCTCTGCTTTGCATCGCTTTGGAGTAGTGCTCAAAGTTAAACCAACTTCGTTTCTTCTTGGCATTTCACCTATCAAATGTCTGCATTTTCCTCTCTGTGTCGCACGTTTACAGACAAAGTTCGGCGCGCGTTGCAAGGCCTGGAACTTGGCGCCGTACAATCCTGAGCTGCCGCCCTGCATACGTCTAAGACTGGAGGAGACGCTGCATCCGCCGCAAGGCGCCATCAACATCACCGACAAGCGCTGCATTCAAAGGTAAAAGCAAACGCTCGAAAGACAAAGTGCAAAGTGAAATATTGCTCGCCTTTTCCTTGCAGCTGGTTCACGCATCACGCTGAAATACGCGTGAACGACATCAACTTGGACCTGTCCATGAGCACCGTTATCGGCCTGGGTGACTTGGCGGAGGATGAAATCATCACAAATCCACTGCCTGTGAATGTAAGTGCCGCTCATGCAGAGTTCTTGAGTATTTCGTAATGGCGTCTGTTTTCGTTCAGATCACACTGGAAAATGTTAAAATCAACTTGATGGAAGATCGTCCGCCTGTCAATATTACCTCACCTGGCCCAGTGCCTATTCACTTGTCCATTGGCCGCATGCACATAGAGCGCGACAAAAACGGCATCCTGAACATTCAGCCGATTGGTGAGTTGTGCTGCTGAGTACTCTGAGTCAAGCCGACATTATGCAATTTAATCACGCAGATGCAGCTTTGTCTGAAGCGGCGGCCGCCAAATATCCACTAGTGGCTGCGGCAGTAACGCCGCGCGACCGAGATCGCGATCGCGAATTGCTGTCCATGCAACTGGTGATGCAGCAGCTGAAAATGGACAATGATAATCTGCGCAAGCAGCTTGTGAATGCGAAAGAGAATTCAGAGTGCTACAGGTAACTTTGGAATTGCAAAAATTTTTAGTTTGTGTAATCGTTTTCCTTTCAGACAAAAGAGCAAACAGGAGAACGATGTCTTGCGGTCGTATCTGAAGGCAGCTCAAGATGACATCAGCATTTTGCTGGAGGAGAAGAAAGCACTACTTGACACCATACGTTCCTTACAGGTAAATGGTCGATTTGTGCAAAACAACTCACTTTGATAATTAGCACTCAAAATTACATTAGACAACACACACACCGCTAAAACTTACCTATCTGTCTAACTAAATCCACAACTTTCACCTTTGTTCGTATGATTTCCACTGCATTTCGATTTCACTTTACTCTTCACAATTTTTGCTACTGAATTTCACCGGTTTCGTCTTTTCAATGTGTTTGTATTTGTATTTTTTAACCTTTTTATATAAAGTTGAAAGTAAATTCTTCAAACACTTCTAACTTAAGGATCAAAGGTCAGTTCTTGTATGGTCTGTCAAACGCACTGAATTGTATTTTGATTTGTAGAAAATGTATTCGTTCATTTTACATTTCTGAATGTTTCTACGGAATGCGTTCGCTTTCCAGCTGAAGCGCATAAATTCTAAGAAAGCATCTGCAGTTTTGCGGCTGATTTTTAAATAGCTTAGTTTTACTTTTATGGCGGATTCAGCTCGAGAGATTTTTAAGCGAGTTGGCAGTCTCGCTTAGAATCCGTTAATTTTTAATAACCGTTTTTCTTTCTAATTTCAACTGTCAAGTTTGCACCTTCTCTAAGCCTTTTCTCAATTTCATACTTCGACACTATAACAAATAATATCTAGAAATGTTGTATGTTTGCTATAACAATTGTTCTGAATCTCTTTTACGCACAGCTTCAACTGACATCATCGAATATAAGTAGGAAAAACGATGGGAACAGGTAGCACAACTGCATGGATTGCATTCAGTGCTGTGGCGAAAATAACAATCCGTAAAGAGTCATTGAAGCGCATCTCCTTCTTCATATTTTGCAACTTTACAAGAAACATCACGCGAGGCAGCCCGCAGGACGTGCGCGACCAGCTAAGCCCATTGTCGTCTTTTGGTTCTGCAACGCTCATAAAAAAGCTCATTAGCTAAACCGAATTGTGCAAGGTTTCCGTTGACACTTGTACAAGTCCACGACGTATTTTTGCATACCCGCTGACTTTGCTCGTACTCCTATTTGCTTTGTTAGACTTTTGTTAAGTTGTAAAAAGACTGAACTGGTTAAATGAAAAAAGAAAGAATTGTCAAAACGTAAACTTTAGCTAGAATGTCTCCTTGCTTACGATTAGTCCTTAAGTATATGTAATCGGAGCTTTACTATTAAATAATTTACAAAATTTGTTATTCAATTTCTAAAAAAATAACTCTAGCTACATATGTCAACTTTACGATACATGAAAAAAACATTTCTACTGTTAAAAACTTCTCGATACGCATCAGGGGTTCACTTGAGAAATACAAAGAAGAAAAAGAAAAATATATATAGATTGCGATGTTCAAGAAGTAGGAAGAAGCGATTTGTGAACTTCATTACCGCATTGTTGTGATTTACTATCATATCAGTCATTATATTAACAGCGCCAAAATCGCTTTATTATTGCATACCTATAGAGAAAAATTATTCAACCGAAGACTTTGCGTGTTAATTATATTTCCGAATTCGACTATTAGCCCGGACAGGGGCAGTTGCCAGTGTTAGCACTACACTAAACGATACGATATATATAAATGTGTTTTGGAATCGCGATGCCTGACTCCTAGTTATGGTATCTGCGATCTGCACTCGGACGCACATGGAAGGCGTCTTGTAAATTTCGTTAGCTGAATGTATTTAAATGTGATTCCTTCTGTTGCAATCCAAATTTTTACAAAATTATACATACACATACATACATGGTTATTTATTTGTTTGTAGCAAACTTAATGTGCGCGTTTTATGCTTTCGCCGTGCAAAATTTTTCCACAACTCTAGGAAACGCTTAACTAAAGGAAGCAATTGTGAGCTCGTTGAAGAAGACTTTGCTTATGAAATATTTACTTACTCGTTTGTACATATGTCATTGATATTAAATTTATTTCTCTCCATACTAAACATAAACTTTCAACTCTACATTACTACAAGAGATATTGCAAAATCAAAACATTAATCGTGTATTCAAAGCAGAAGAAGCGAAATGAACTGCGTGCCCGCGCATTCAAATACAAATCAAACTAAATTTGCATCAGTTGAGGTTCAGCCAATACATAACACTCGATATTTTTAAATAGCTAAATCAAACATTTATTCTTACATACTGAATACCGAATCAACAATGTATTTTAACGTATAACCATATATATGAGATTTTACCGTTTTGTTTTTGTAGCTAGGAATCAAATAGACACGTGCGACAGTTCGATTTTAACATTCAAACGACTCATTATAAATTCGACAAGTGTCGCAAGTGTTGGCGCCATTCATTAACGTACATACGTCCGTAGAAAGAGTTGAATGTCGTTTAATTTCTTGCGTTTCGTTCGGTTTCATTCATGTAAATTGCAGTTTGTGAACTGAACGCCCAGGCCATAATAAAAACAATGTGAATAAACTTACAAATAGACATACACATACAATATTTGGACATTGTATGAGACATACTTGCAACTAGGCAGATGTTTCTTTGAAGCGAGCAATTTTAAATCAGAATCATTCGAGTACATTACTATATTATATATACAAAGTAAAAGTTGTTGTTCCATGGAGTAAAATTAACTATGTATTTAAATTTTTAAAATTATAGTCAAGCAAACAATTATGAATGAAAATCAAAAGCAGAAATAAAATCTATTTAAGTATTTTTGTGGTGATGAAAAATGTGAACAGCTGTGCACGAGAAACGCGTAAGTACAATAACAACAACATTGAAGACAGATTTTCCCTTCGACAGATACAACTATTTGCATAATAATAAACTTGAAATGAATATCAAATGGTCGATTCAGTATTAGCTTTGTTCACCTCTGCTTACTAATTCAATCAATGTTTTTCTACAAAGTTGAGCTTAAGTTAGCATTTGTTATTCTAATTTTATAAATTATGCATAGTTTCCATGTTTCTAAATCGAGTTTATTAAATATAAAATATATGTTCACATATTGCACACCTAGAGGCTTGTCTAGGTCGAGGGTCTCGACGCCCTTTCCGTTTCAATCACGCGACAATGTGAGCTGTATGAGCGGCAGCACTTTGATGGACGACAAGTCAGCCAGTATTGCTTCGATGCTGTCGAAAGCTGTCACCTGCATAAGACTTTCCTTGCGAAAGCTCAAGATGATAATGGCAAAGAGCGACAGTATTTCCAAGCTGTCGAAGCCCAAAACCTAACGAACAAATGTTTACCGAAAGTTCTACAAATTCTAGTGGGTTCGGAGAAGTGCAGCAACTCACCAAATCCCATAGAACCAGCAGCTGATCTGGCGGCAGATGACCGCTGAAGGCGCGCATCAGCCACTTGAAGACAACTCGCAAACTACAAAACAACAGCAGGAAGGCCTCAGCCGAAGCGAACTGTTAAATGTCTTTTTTTACTTACGGCTGTATCTGAAGTTCGCGAAAATGCGACCACAGCTGCGGCTCGTGTGTTTGCAGAAGCTTCTCGAACAAGAGGCACAGACTCACAATGCCCTGCAATGGCAAAATACTCCAACGAATAGAGCAAAGTAGCTTACTGCGTCAGGGCCAACGTACCTGCGGATGAGTATTCACGGTTGTCAAGCGATGACAGTAGCGAATGTAGAAGGCGCGGAACGTGTAGTACAGATTTATGGGCGAGTCGTACAAGTAGCAGAACGGCGCCGCTATACAAATAGAGCACATAGCAGATCAGTGCAGGGAATGGCTCTGAACAGCGCACAGCTGCCAAGCTTACCAAACATGCAGATGCCATGGAATGGCACCACGCCAGACGGCGGGCCCTCGTAGTGTTTGCCCTTCACCGGGTAGTTTTCATACTGCACCAGCTCAGCGATTTCGGTGTCGCGCGAAAAGCACAGCATGATCTGATAGAGCACATCCTCGAATACGAAGTATTGATCGTCATTGGAGGCAGTCAATTGGATGTCCTTGAAGACCAGCTTGTCAACAATGTGTTCGGTGCTCAGGACTTTGGCCTTCAGTGTGCTCCAATGATCGATATCCTGCATGGTCAATAATGAATTAAATCAGTTCAAAAGCAGACAAGTTGCAAATCACAAACAAAAACTTACGGATTTACTGACGTAGCTACCGTAGGACAACACATAGGACCACAATTCGCCGCGAAACGGAGCTGGCGTGGTACCCCTCTTCAGAAACTGCTGACACAGTGGCGCCCGCTTGGCTCCTAATATGCGATGACACTGCGCTCTCAAGTCGAACTGGGCAGAGTTGTTGTCGGTGCGCAACAGTTCGTTGAAATGTACACGCTGCCAAAGTAGAGAGAGCAGTGGGGGTTTTGGGGGTTGAACCCCGCTTCCCCCACGAAATATTAAGATCTACTTTAAAACTACATACAAATTAAAATACATTTTATAGAAATTAAAGAATTCCTTTTTGAAACCCCCCGAAATATTTTTCTGAATCCGCCTCTGAAAGGGATTAAACACAATCATGGCGGAATTTCACAAATTTTAAGTTGATACATTTCAATAAATAACTTTGGTTGTACGTCGTCATCCCATTCAAACCAACCAACAAAGCCACCACTCACCAGTTCAAAGAGATTCTTCACCTGAAGCCCAATGTGCGAAAACTCCCATTGCGGTATCTGTCTGCAATCAAATGGCAAAAGAGATGCGTTAGTGGCGATTCGTAGCACAAGTCGGTGCGGAACGAGTGGAGCATAAGTAGTGCAGAAAGCGATTATACACAAACTCAGAGTTTTCCACAGTGCGCGGCGGCCCCTTGAGCGAGAGCAGAACGTCCAGCAGATCCTTGGGCGCGTACACCGGCCGATAGTTGGCCAAGTCTGTAAGCGAAGCGAGCAATAGAAATGCACTGGACGACAGCCGACAGCACTCACCGATACTGTAGTTGCTCAGCTCCTCCCACTTGGCGATCAAGTCCTCGCGGTCGCTGGCTGTGCGCGGCTGACCGGGCAGCGGCATGCCCAGCTCGTTGCACATGGCGTTGAGGCTCTTGCGCACGCGCCGGTCCCACTGAACGCCAGCGCGCTTCAGGTAGCCCAGCGGATCGACATTCTGCAGCGGCACATCGGACCACATTTCAATTCACACGACGAGCGAAAGACAAGTAATTAAGTTAGTACAATAATTGTCGGTTTGACACGACCAGAACTGCTTCGCTTACCACTTGCTGTGTTTGTGACTTTGCCTCCGTTTTCAGTGTGCTGCGCACCAAATGGAACACGACGTTGCGTATTTCCGTTTCCAGGCCCGTTGCCTTGATGGCCTCCTCCAGCGTGTTGCGCAAGTCGGCCTTCTCCACGCCCGGATTGCAGGCGAGTTTCTGCAAAGTGCAGTCGCATTCGCACGTACATGTAATTTCGCAAGTAAGTTCAACTCAGCTCGCGAGGAGTCAATTACCTGCACTTTCTTCAGGATCGTATCGTAGTTCTTCATGGACTTGATGGCCGAGGCCAGCTTGAGGGCAGTGTGATGTATGCTCGCATCTCGCAGCTCCTCCATTGCTCTCCGCGTGCGCTCAAAGCGACTTGTTGTTGTTGTTGTTCTGCGGGTTTTGTGTGTGTGTGTGTGGCTTACGTTCAATTTAAATGTACAAAAAATAACGTGTATTGCACTGTGCAATGCCGAAATGTGCGTTTCATTTACAATTTGATTTTCTTGAGTGAAATGCTTCTGAGTTGTATGCTTCGTTGTCGAATTTTCGAAATTTGGATTTTTGATTTATCGATCAAACATTGGCATGAAACTAGCATTGACTTGTTGCTGTATTTATTTATTTTCTTTTTACTTGTGTGGCAATTCATATTACTGAGCAAAAGTGCTGGTTACAAGCATCGCTATGCCGACGGAATGAGACAATAATCGTTGATTGAGTGTAATCAAAAAATGTCCAAAAATAAAGCAAACATTTCCATAAAAACAAAAATAACTTTATAAAAATGTTCAGAAACATTTAGTCACCAAATGACTAATATTAAATGAAAAGTTCATTAAAATATCTGCATTCAATGAGCAATTTCGAGCCAATAAAACTGGCCGAAAGCGCACAATTCAATAAAATTTCAATGGTGCTGCCGCATATTGTGCACACATTGTTGCTTTATTGAGCTGTCGATGGTTCTTTTAAAAATTTCCAAATAGGTTTCTATTAATTTTTTTGTTGCTAATTAAACGGAAAATAAAGTATTTTATACACGTAAATTTTAATTTATGGCATCGCGAAGGAAATCGCCTACGAACGTTGCAACATATTTGCCACTTCCTCGACGTCACTGGCGTTGTCGTCATAATGACGAGCGTCATCGTCATCATGATTAGCTGCCCCGTTGACTAAGTGCGCTGCTAACTGAACTTGGCGCGCTCCGAAGAGTTCTTTTGGTTTCTGGCCCCAACTATTGGCATCAGCGAGGCGGCTGCTGTTTATTTTTTTATGATGGAAAATCTTGAACATTTTCGCATGATTTTCCGCATTATGTTTTGTGTTTTTTTGTTAGGAGGTGAGGTTGAGGGGAACTTATTTATTTTGGCATTAGATTGCTGAGGGTGTTTTCGAGTGAGGGAAAAATGTGTATAATTGTTTCAAATACGGCTGACGATGACATCAACATGTGTTGGAAATCCATTTCGTTATGCAAATTTGTCGAAATTAATAAATTTAAGTTATTTGTCAATATTTCATATTTTAGTGAATGGAATTTCGTCTTTTCGATAAAAAGCAAATTGTTTTATTAGCAGACAGTTCAAGTCGCGATACGACAAATAGATACACCAACAACTAAAATTTAATGCAAAGTTTTTAATTTTGTGAAGATCGTTCGTTCATGTTATTCGCCCACTGACGATAAGTAACACGTATACCTGGAAGCCAATGAGTCTCTCATATACATTATTGGGCACTGGTACTGGATGGACCCACATATTTTTGAATATATATGTATGAAGGAGTATTGAGCTAAACAGACAAGGACAATGAAAATGATTCAGTAGATGCAGGCGTTGAAACGTTTTCTGGAAAAACTAAGCTTTCCATATATATGTCCGGAATAACATTTAATGTAGCCAGTCTATGCGAATGGATATGTACCTCTCGTTATGAAGTAATTTATTTATGTATTTACTTATTTAGTACCTAGTAGTATTTAAACAATTCTTACAGACTAATTAACAAAATAGAACTTAATCTTTAGCTTAAACGGGATACTGAGAATAAACAAAGGAAATGAACAGGGGTTTAGGTACAGATAGATCAAACGTTGAAGAGGTCCACAGCACATTTAACTCGGTTAATGCTCGAGGAATAGGAGCGTTACTACCATAACGCGTCCTAGAGAACTCAAGAGAAAAGGGGGAAACATGTCTGAGGGAGCGAGATGGCACATTGAAAGCTATTTTGGACAATAGAGAGGGACTATATCAAAAATGAAAGCCATGGAAATGACAGCCCTCCTGGTTTCAAGAGATTTTAAACCAAGCAGAAGACATCTGGACCTGTAAGGAGGCTGGGGCTCAGAAAAACGAATGGAACGAAGGGCAAACTTTAGGAATCTTTTTTGGATATGCTTTAAACGATTTGAATGCGACGCATGATACGGTCTCCAGATGCACGCAGCATATTCCAGTCTGCACCTAACAAAAATAGTATACAAGAGCTTGAGCGTATAGGGATTGGAAAAGGAGGAAGAATTAAAAATTAAAAATAGAGTCGGCACTCGAGACAATGCGATTAACATGGGAAGTGAAGCAAAACTTTGAATCGAAAACAATTAAATTAAGGAATATGAGTCTTTCACCATCGTTTATGAAATTCTTTCATTGCAATTGAAATGCTCTTATAAACGGTACAGGGTGGCGCAAAACTCATATCCTTATCCGCCGTTGCTATAACTTTTGCAAGTGGCGGAAAAAGTTAATTTGGCTCTCTTTGGATTCATTCACTTATTCATTCATTCATTTACTCATTCATGCATTTATTTATTCATTTACTCATGCATTCAGTCATTCAGTCATTCATTTACTCATTCATTCATTTATTCATTCATTCATTTACTAATTAATTCATTTATTCATTCTTAAACAAATTAGAGCCAAATAACACTGGATGACGACTTTTGCGCCACCCATTTTATTATATATACTACAAATTGTATTGGATAAGTGCATAAGTTCGTGCCCGATTTTACTAGGTGGCGTTTCAATCGTTCACGGTTAGTACTCATGACTGAAATGTATACTTACTTGTTGTAATTCTTTGTAAAGGTGACAATTCAAACTTTGAATTAAGCGTCAAATCATTTTGATTTCTTTGAGTTTGCTTGTTGGAAAAGCGCATTGAAAATGGATAACGAAAACCAACATTACCGTCATATTATGTTATACGAGCGCTTCGCACAGTGAAGAAATGGTTTGCTAAATTTCGAGTTGGTGATTTTAACCTCAAAAACCAATCTCGCGCTTCCGATCTTGATGACGACGTTATTCGCACTCTTGTTGAGAACAATTCACTCATTTCAACGGAAGAGGTTGCCCAAGAACTGAACGTCAACAAATCAACTGCATTTCGTCATTTAAAAAAGGTTGGGTACATTTTGAAGCTCTATACTTGGGTGCCGCATCAGTTGAGTGAAAAAAATAAAGTGGACCGTGTAACAACAGCCATTTCTTTGCTTCGACGTATAAAAAATGAGCCTTTTCTGGATCGGTTTGTGACAGGTGACGAGAAATGGATTCTGTACAACAATGCCCAACGAAATCGAACATGGAAACAGGCACACGAGAAGGCGGAACCGGTCTCCAAAGGTGGATTACATCCGATGAAGGTGTTGCTGTGTGTTTGGTGGGATATCCGAGGATATATTTTGAGCTCTTGCCCGTTGGCGAATCGATTACCGTGAATAAGTATTGTCAGCAATTGGCCCAATTAAAGAAAGCAGTTGAAGAAAAACGTCGGATTTTGGACTCTTCCACCACGACAACGCCAGACCACATGTTGCAAAACCCACTCTGTCCAAACTGAAGCAGATGAACTGGGAAATCAGGTCGCATCCTCCATATTCACCCGACATCGCGCCACTTATTCCACTTATTCCGATCATTGCAGAAGAATTTGAATGGAAAAAGATTAAACACCGTGGACGACATTAAAAACCACCTTGTCCCCTGTTTTAACGAAAAAACGCGTGATTTTTATGAATCCGGCATCCGTAAGTTGGTTGATCATTGGGAGTGGATTGCCGAACATGATGGCGAATACATAATTGATTAATAAAGGTTTTGTTTTGAAAAATTTCAATTTGAGTTTTGACTTCAAATCCGGCACAAACTTATGCACTTATCAATAGTCTTTTGTCGTACCAAGAAAAGCATCAGTTGGAAAATCGACGTGATCCGTTGACATAAAAACGTTGGAAAGTTAAAAAACAAATTATTCTAGACATATCTTTATCATGTTTATAGCACGTTACATGAAATTATTTGAGAGTTTCTAATTTAAATCTCTAATGTTAGATTTATCATTTTGGAATTTTTCTCTTGAAATAGTAAAAACAAAAGTCTATTCAAACTATTTACGTACCTACTTATACAAAATTTCAAAATCCAATTTCATGCTGCATATATTTCTGAGAATTTTGCCAAAAACCAGATGCAATTCCGTTTGAAGGTTTGTCAGCGTATGTGAGAGTAATTGGAATGCAACCAGCTAATTTGATCAAGCAACATAAGCTGAACGACACACTACAGTTTCAAGCTTTGCAGATTGTGGTCGAAAATTTTTGAAAAGGCCATCGCCAACAACGCCAATAGTTGTGGCAGTCAAGTCTTATTGTCCCTTTGAGGGTGTTGGCAAAATTACTGACATAAGCAAACATAACTGATACTTAAGGCAGATTAATTTCTTCTACTGACTTAGCGAACGGAAAGACGCAACGCGCACTTGCGTGGCTCACACAAGCTGACAGCTTCTCGTTTTTCTTGCGTAAAGCACACAACAAATCATGCGGAAAAGTGGCGAATATTAAATTGTCAACAGTGGCATTTATTTTAAGAAATCCTATATGCGGACAGATGTATAGTTTGCAGCTCGAGTTCGCGACGATCGGACAATGCGATCCGCCGCTGCCTCCAAAAGCAGTGTACGGCAGCGCGCCGCACGCAGACGAGCCAAATGAAAACAACAAATGAGGCAGTTGATTTGTACATAAGTATTCTGGTGCTGTGCTTGTTCTCGCTGTTTTTGTTGTTGCTGTCATTGCCTTTACTAAGGCACAGAGAACAACAAGTTGGCGGCGCGGACTGCTGCTGTACGCCACAAAGTGAGAATCATTGCGAAAAAAATTCAGTTAGATGGAAAGCATCATTTTGCACCAGCAACCGCTGCATTGGCAGCATCAGCATCAGCAACAACAACAACGACAGTGACAGCAACAGCAATTAGGTACCAGGCGGAAGGTTAGAATTTTTGCTTTTATTTCAGCTTTTCTTGTTTTTTGGCTTGTGGCTATGTGGCATCAAGCCGAGCTGACGATGAAGCAGCAGCATTCCCGCGACGACCACGGTGCCGACTGGGGGCGGCGGTCGCTGGGGTGTGAGCGCGGTCTGAAGGTTGGCAAATAATACAAATACTTTTAACTTACTATAATGAACTAAAAATATGCACGTTTTCGCATGTTCGCCGAGCGGAATATAGTGGTTTTTTAAAATGTGCGCACACACCCACACGGCACGCACACTTCCAAACGGTTCGAGTACACATGGGCGCACTGTCCGCCCCGCTCGAGTGGTCGAGTGATCACCGGATCAGCATAATTACCGCACAGCGAGTAGCCAGCAAAAGGAACGTTCGTCCAAAGGTGGGTGTGGGTGTGTGAGTGCGCTTGTTGTGTTTGTTTGTTTGTGTGTGTGGGTGATGGGTGTTTGCGCCTGTCACTGCGCGTCTGTTCTGCCAGATATTGGAGGTGCGAAAGCTTTCCCCAAAGATAAAGCAACAAATCAAAAGAGTGTAAATGAATAACAAGAATATAGGAAAATGACGTTGATGTGATGTGATGCGGCCGCGGCCGCGACTGTGGCGGTGGATGCTAATAAATAACGAGCACGGGCGAGAGGTGCTCCAATGAGTTGGAAATGAACTATACTAATTATAATATTTGCAGTACCGCGAGTTGGATGCACTTTTGGCGCACGTTGCAGCTGGACTTTGTTGACCATTTAAAGCATTAGTTCGAATATAAGGATAACTTATTACTTTGCCAATTGTAATGAGTGAAATGAGAAGTTTCATGGTATAACCTATAAAAAGTCTGCGTTTGATGGGTAAAGTTATAACTTAAAAGTGCTAGATTGCAGAACTCGGGAAAATCCACAATTTCGAGGGCAAATTCATTTACTATATTTCGTATTTCATTCGACAAACGAATGCAATCATCCAGGGGCGTTGCTAGAACTTGGTCATGGGGGTCAATGTTTTCCCAATTTAATATTACATGCTTTTTAAAGTAAACTGCACTTTTTAAAGAGGTCATTTTGTGCTTGTGCCACCCATATGGGACTTAGTGCAATAAAAATGTTATAAAATTTGGTTCGAAGTCAAAGAATGTTTTTCTCACTGGTGCAACCAAATATTAAGTTTTGCTTTAAAATTGGTAGAACTTTACCGGAAACATTTCAATTGATGAACCAAGTTTATGGTGATGATCGTTTATCCCGTGGCAGAGTTCATGAGTGGTACACGCGATTTAAAAACGATTGACAGGACATAAGTCAAAGTCGATTTGATGAAGTTTTCAGGAGAACACTTTTAATTTTTGAATTTGCTTTAGATTACACTAAATAAATTTTAGATTTTTGGGCGTAAAACATTAATTTTATGAGCAACAGCCATAGAATTTTGTGTAGTAGTACATTTGAATACGAATAATGCAATGGTGGTAATAACTCAATGTTGCCCTAACTCGACTTTGGCTGTTATTCCTTACGGCCAGAGAAATGATGACCAACGTGTTAGGTTACTGAAATCCCCTATCACCGCAGATTCCATCACAATTTGGCGGTAATTCATCATAGATCAGCTTCGCTTTTCAAATACCCACCCGGGTTCAATATCTGCCAGAGTGTTTATCCAATTGAGTTATGATCTCGACTTACTGAAGAAGTAGTTAACAGTAGTTTACAGTTTAGTTTAGTAGAACAGTAGTTTTCAATAACTTAAGATATATATTTGGGTAATATTATTCATGCTTTATTTGTTATTTTTGTTATTTTGTATACCAAATACCCATTTTAACTATTGGCTATCGAAAGACGCCATCTCATCGATAGACACTTGTGACTGATTTTTGACTTAAAGTTGAATTTTAACAATCAACCACTCCTGGTTTTGACCTGATGCGGCATTGTGCGACTTTCACCTTTTCAAAAAAATGCATTTACCGATTAAGCAAAGGCGTTTTGATGACATAGAGGCCATCCAAAAGGCTTACACCGACATCCTAAAGGACATTCCAGCCAACGATCTAAAATACTCATTACACATGCTTCTAGATCAAGCAAATAGCTTTACTGAGCCTGAAGGGGACTACACCCATATCTCACTTTGCGTCGTGGTTACGTTCCAAAAAAACACGACGCAAATTGAAACGACGCAAAGTGAATTATGATTTTCTATAGCAAACCATGTAAAGATCGAAGATAGGTTCCAGGGTTACGAAAATACTACTTTATAAAAAGAAAATTGAACAAAGTAAACATTTAAAAAACAAAAATAATATAAAATTTTATTACATACATACAAAAAACCACAAAACAAATTCAATTAAAATAAAATAAAATATTCAATTAATTTATAAGAACAAAATAAAAATTAATCACTGTCTGATGAGTCCATAGTGGCTGTTGTCGTAAGTCGGCTTTCTTTCACAAAAGTTAAAAAGGGAATCCCCGAGTTTGGATGGCATGGCGCTATTAGAAACAAAAGTCGTGCCATCTTTTAGGAAAAAAAAACAATTAAAAACAAAAAAATTAAATACTCGAACCCAAAACAACGCAACTTCAAAAATCTAACGACGCACAGTGAAAATGAGTACTAATTCAGTAGCGACGCAACATCGAAACAATGCAAAACGAAACGATGCAAAGCGAGGTATAGGTGTATTTAAAAAAAATCATATCGACTTTACCAACAAAATTTTTTTTTATACTTTCAGATGTTTTAACGTGAAAATACCATTTGGCTACATACCATACAAAGTGATTAAAAATTTTTATAATTTTAGGCCTCACACCCAAAACCGGTCCCCCCTTGGCTACGCCCCTGCAATCATCAAAGGCCATCAGAGTAGTTGCTGGACACTGATCACTGATTTGTTTATTTTATGAAGCTTGTTGCGTAAGGACCCCACTTATTCAATGTACTGTAGTTTCGCACTCTGCCTTTCGCACTTATTGTTTACAATGTGGAAACACATTCCGATCATTCCACCAAAAGCTCTGAAGCAACTGAAGAGATCCGTCCAGGAAAACTTTCATATTGCAAACTTGAATCCGCCGCACCACCTCATGGACCAGACATGTGAAATGAATTCATTATGGTTTTTACCTGCTATCGGTATTCGCAGAGCCCGCCCACACACTCTGTGGTGTGCCTCGATCTCCCACTGCAATGCAGGCTATAAATATATAAGTCGATATAGACAGAGGAATGCGTTCGTCGTAAAACTACACAGACGTCGATGGTCATGCGGACGTGTACTCGCCTGCTCCATGGCCATCACAATTGCGAGCAGACAATCATGTGAACTGCCTGGATCAGCTGTTATACGTTTAATCGTTTTCTCAGTTGAACAGTCTGCAAGTGTAGCCCGCACAATTCTAAAAACAAAACATCACAGAACATCTGCGTAGGGCGACTTGATTGATACCAACTTTTATATTGTTCTATCTAATTCGTCTCCAACCCACCCAAGTACTTTTTTTCTTCATTTTTTGTTTATAAAGCTCACAGCACCCAACGACTGCTGGCTACGCATCATGAATTCCGGGCACAGCAACACACTCACCATCCGATATTAACATTTCACTTAAATCACCCAGGCGATTTGCTAAATGGCCACCTCTGTGAGTAATGGAAACGTGGCCACCCACTTCCACCGTACCACCACATGTCATTGTTATCTAAGTGTCGAGCTGCGACCAGCAACCAAACGCCGAGCATCGTTTTCAATGATTTTGGCGGGCACTATGACGCCCATGACGCTGCTCACGATCTGCTTCATAATCGTCTTGCGCGGCTACAACAACGCATGACGAGGAACAGTGGCCGAAACATTCCAATGCGATCATCTTCTAAATAGAATAATAAACCATTTCGAAAATATTTCGACCGGATAGATGGATGGTGCTGGTTGATGATTCGACGGACAAACGCACGCTAGCGGGTAGTGCGCTGGCGGCGGGGCCACGGGCGAGGGCGAGGCGAGCTGCCAGTGGCCAGCGGCCAGCGGCCAGGCACCGCCGTTGGGCTGTTGCTGGTCGTCCGTCTGTCCGTACGTCGCATTGGAATGCTAATGCTGGCAGCGGCGCTACTAGGTACTTGTGCCACAGTGCGGAGAGCGCTGCCGCCACCGACTCGGCAGAGCAGTATTATAAATATTGATTTTTGCACATCTAGTGTTTTAGTTTATTAACGTAACTCGACGTCCGTGGAAGTGCGAAAGCGGTGCTCAAGTGGATACGCGTAGCGCCAGTGGACGAACACATCTGGCCGGATTTACTCGATACTCGGTGGCACACACGCAGCGCTAGAAACGCTTCACACTCGCATTCAAAATGGTAATGCCTGGAAAATATTCTTCAATAAAGTACTTTTAATTTAATAATTATTAATGTGATTGCTGTTATAATGGTTTCGATGCAATGAAATACTCAACTTTGGTGTACAAGAACTCAAGTGAAATCTGAACTATTGAATTGTTTGAAAAATTCTGTGATACGTGGCCAATATTTGAATGCACAATTGAAACCGGAGCTGTGGTTACTTCAAATCATTGAAGACTATTTTATTTCTATAATTCAGTTCTACAATTAAAAATAAAAAAAAATTATAAAAACCACATATGTGTCCTTGAAGCTAATACACAACTAAAAGTACTCAACACTTTAAATATTCTTTGAAAAAAACCTAATTTAAAAATAAACCACAAATGTTGACAGATACTTTGAAGGGGATTAGCGAAATGTGATTTTCACACTTTACAGAAACTAAAACACAAAAAGAGACAATTTTCCAGTTGAAAGTAAAAAACGAATTGCTGCACACAATTTTAAGAACTCATTTTCATTCATTTAGAAAAACTAAAATTGTTTCTAGTCTGAATTGAACAATTTAAAATGGTGCAATAAATATGAATACAAAGTTTCTTATATTATTAACCATATTCTGCCAATAGATAATAAACTTTTAATGTCACTGCATTCGAAGCCAATTTCTTGAAATTCTTGTTTTTTTAATATTTAATATTTATATATTTTTACTGCAACTTTGAATATATTTTAAAATTTTTTCCAATATCCCCTATTCCGCAGGAGGATGATGAGAAAATGGACATTATGCGTCGCGCATTTCAAATGTTCGACACACAAAAGTCCGGCTTCATTGAAACGCTGCGTCTCAAGACCATCTTGAACAGCATGGGTCAAATGTTCGAGGAGAGCGAACTGCAGGACCTGGTCGATGATAACGACCCCGAGGACACGGGCAAAGTAAACTTTGATGGCTTCTGCAACATTGCAGCGCATTTCCTCGAGGAGGAGGACGCCGAGGCGATACAGAAGGAGCTGAAAGAGGCCTTTCGTCTGTACGATCGCGAAGGCAACGGTTACATAACGACATCGACATTGAAGGAGATCTTGGCGGCGCTGGATGACAAGTTGTCGTCGAGTGATTTGGACGGTATTATAGCGGAAATCGACACTGACGGTTCGGGCACTGTTGATTTTGATGGTGCGTACAATCAAGTTCATTATTTTCAAAAAATTAATTTTCTAATTTAATTTTCTTTCGCAGAATTTATGGAAATGATGACTGGTGATTAGAAAGA
The DNA here is from genome assembly GCA_963971225.1 of Melieria omissa. NCBI lineage: Eukaryota > Metazoa > Arthropoda > Insecta > Diptera > Ulidiidae > Melieria > Melieria omissa. Next base: position 152,846,159 of record OZ020267.1, read on the forward strand.
GAGATTTTCGCGTACCTATGTCTCAACGTTTGTTGTATTTTACTATCAAACTACCCACAAATCAATATGTTGAAATTGCTTTATTAAATTTTACTGTTTAGCTTAGTTAAAAAAAATTACATAAATAAATTAAAATTGCCAAAAATTTGAAATCGTTTTGAATATGTGTTCTTAAGTTGAAATGAATAAGAAACCCCATTGATGAGGAGGTTGATGAGGAGCAATGAAGCAATGAGAAATCAAAGCAGAATATAGTTGTGAGTTATTGATGCTTAGCAACAAATTAAAAACTAAATTTCAATTGCGAGTAGCCTTGAATTTTGTTTTTTGGCATAAGAAAGTGTTGAAATGTACAAGTAGAAATGACTAATGAGCTCCGAAATGAAATTTTATGAATACGATCAGTCAGTCAGTCACACAGTAGCGAAAGTACCAACGCTTTATGCGAGGCAACAGTTTCCTACCATTGTTGATCCCAGCGTTTCTCTACGAACCGCAAAGATACACAATTGTCTGCTTTCAATATTTTTTTGTTGTTATTTTATTTTAAACAAATGAACTTAGTTTATGTTTCAACGGTAAATAGATACACAATACATATTCGTATTTTGTATAAGTTAAATTAAAAATATATATTCATATCATTCAGTGCTTACAACTAAATTAATTGGCTAAGTAATCAAAAACAAAACTATAGTTCTCTTCTTTTATGTTTGTTTCAGTTTGAGTGACTTAAGTTAGCCAAATTTGTTACGATCTATTACTAAGGATAATTGCGAATACATACATACGTTTTTGTATTTTACAGTTATGTGGTATGGTAATGAAATATTTACAGACTTAAACGTACGAAAGAAAGAAATACAAACAAACACAACACATTTTCATGAAAAGACAAAAGTATCAATAAATAAATATTTAAGAATATTTACAGAGCAATAACAACGCTCGCAAAGCAAACAGAAAGTAACAACAAATTTTGAAAGAAAAACTGTTGAATTATTTTGTATGTAATAAAGCAAAATAAGGCAGTTCATAGTTTCATAAACATATATCAAATTTGTTTCTTTTCGTTTGTGTTGACAGCGTTTCGCAACTTTAATGGTTTTGTCTTTCTCGAAAGTTGTGTGTACTTGTAGTTTTTCTTCATTGTTTGTTTCTCGTCCATTTGATTTTACAGAAGGCAGCACTTTGGTTACATTTTCCATTGGAAGTAACGCATCTATAATAAAGTTATTGTATATTTTTTGTAATTTTATTTTATATTTAAATATTTTATGTATCGGAAATTGTAACTCCGCTAATATAAATTATCAGTTAATATTTGAATAGACTTTAAGGCAATCATTTTGTTGATTTCGTCCAATGCTTAGCTTCAAATTGTAAGCGAATATATAAGGCAATGTTTGCTAATTAAGTAAACTTTTACATTCCTCAAATCTAATATCTATGTATTTTATATTTTCCTCTAAATTGTAAGCTGGCACATTTTTATAGTTATTCCCATTTACTTCTCACAATTCATTGAAATTCATGTAAACTTTTGAGTAACAATTTTAGATGTTTGCAATAACGAAAAATGGAAAACACAAGTAGTATAAAAAACAACCAATTCAAGGCCAAACAGGTTACAGGTAAAGGTTGGCAATGCAATTAGGTAATTACCACTTCATTTGAGTGTAGTTGAATATCATGTTGCAGGCTTACAAGCAAATCAAACCGAGGTGTGCAAGTCAGTTGACAGGATATCACAAGGCATACAATGAAGATTTGACAAAGAGACTTGTTGCCAATGCATTGAAGGCAAAGAGTAGCTTTTCGATTTCATAGCCCTGCCTCAACTTCGATGATAGCTTAATAATTTTCCCCACTGCTATTTCTTACATTTTCAGACATACTTGTATCTAATTGTTTGCATAGTTTTTGTGATTTTTTGTTGATTTATGAAATTTTTCTGGCCTGAAATTGATTAGCGTTGCCATGCATTCACACTCAACTGTCGACTGTCTGCATAGCACAGAAACCATTTCGCGCCCTAATACAAAACTTAAGTCACTAAGGTATAAACTTAAACTAGTTAATGACTTTGTACAAGTTGTTAGCTTTGCCAAGCGTACAATAGGCTAAATGCACTCTACATTTGCTGTACACACCTCTCAGGCACATCAACTCAGTCAATTCAACTGAGAACTTCTCAACAGCAAACCAATTCTTCTTCATTTTCAATCACAACTTTAATTACTGTTTTCTCCTTTTAATTTTCCACTCTTTCGATTGTTGGCAACTTTCAAAATCACTTGCTTTCATTCCTGCTAAGCTCTACCAGCGATTGCATTGTCAATGCGGTAATTTAATCCCACTTAATCCAATGCATGAAAACTGTATGAATTTGCACTGAGAACATAACAAAAACAATCTGCACAGAATATACACAGAACGCCGTCTTCACTGCAACTGCAAGTTCCATTTCAGTACAACTATATATCATAAATTAAAACCTAAAGCTCCTTAGTCTCGTCTAGTCTTAGTTTACACAATATTCATTGGACACTCCATGCAGTCGATCTCCAGGCGTCTCAGTGTCTTCTTGACGCGCAACGCCGTCAGCCGCACCGTGGGATTGGGGTGCCAACACTCCTGCATTATCTTGGCCACGGTGGCCAGCACGTCGTCCTCCTGCCAGCGCGCTGGTATCGGCGGCCGAATGCCCTTCACGCACACCACGGCGTGCATGTCGTCGAAGGTCGGGTCCGACGGCACCATGTCGTGGTAGGGCAGCGCGTAGTCCTCGCAGGTGGTCGCCGTCGAGCTGGGTATCTGCGTGTAGCAGCGACGCGCCATCTCCCACAGCACCAACCCCACGGAGTACATGTCCGCGCGCTTGAACTCCTCGAACTGCTGCGAGCACAGCTTCTGGTCGAGCACCTCGGGCGCCATGTAGCGGCGCGTGCCGACGCGCGTATTCTGCGCAATGTGCACCTCGTCCAGCTTCGAGTTGTACTTGACGGCCAGCCCGAAATCGGCAATGGCGCACTCGCCGTTACGCTTCACCAGTATGTTCTTGCTCTTGAGGTCGCGATGCGCTATGGCCGGCTTGCCCGGCGTGCCGAAGATCTCGTCGTGCAGGTGCGCCAGGCCCGAGGCCAGTGAGTAGGCCAACACCTGCAGCTTTTGCGGATTGATCACCGACGTCGACAGATAGTCGTGCAGGCTGCCGATCTCGTGGTAGTCGGTGATGAGCACCATCTGTACCCAGTTGTCCTTGCACTTCATGTCGGCAGCAATGAAGCCCAAAATGTTCTCGTGTCGCATCAGCACAGTTTGATAGATCTCGGTTTCGCGGAAAAACGACGCCTCCTCGGTGGTGAAGAACGTCTTCACGGCGACCTTTTCGCCGCGCCACTTGGCCAGCCACACCTCGCCGTAACGACCCTTGCCGACCGGACGCACCATCTGGATTTGCATGGCAATAGTGCGTTGCACCATCGCTGGCAGGCCACGACCCGAGCAGGAGCTCTGGCCCACCAACTGCGACAGCGGTGACAGCTGACTGTTGCACATGGAGTTGATGAGGCGCGGCTGCTTGCGTTGCTTCTCCCGACTGCGATACATGATCCACACGGCCGCTATCATCACAATGAACGCCGTCAAGCAGACAATTACGGACGCGACTATGGCCAGGTAGTGCATGGAGTGCGAGCTGACGGGCAGGTCGGGCGCGGCTGTGGTGCTTTTCGGCGTGTACGCGGGATGCAGATACCGATTGCAGAAGTCGTCTGCATCGCAGCAGACAATATTCTTTCCATGCAGATGCGGTACTGTGGCCACTTTACACTGCAATCGAGAGAAGAAAACCGACATTTAGGAAGTGACCCAATCGTTGATAGCCGACAAGATGTGCTTACCATTAAAAGTCCGCCATTTTCCTCCGGCGGCATGCAGCCATATGTCCGTTCCTCCTCGTAGGTCCCAGTGATCTCGTCGTAAACCTCCTCGACTGCGCTGAAGCAGGAGCCTCCGGGCCGGGTCTCACAGGTGCCGTTCACCACGTTGTCGGGACAGCTGCCATCGCAGTAGCAACTCAGCGTGCGTGCTGCAAAAAATTGCAAAAACAAAATATTAGTTAACTGAATAATGCCAGTGTGAGGTTGACTTGGAAGTTTATATGTATTTAAACATTACGTGTGACCATGAATGAGTAAGCTTTAGCAGGTTTTTGTCGCATTATCAGATAACGTAGCGTGCGGTGGAACCACATTGTTGGGACAAATAAGCAACAAAATGAAAATGGCAACTTTGCAAGACAATGTGACAAGGTGTCACAACAGTCACAACGTCTCAGCAATTAACATGTGTGCATAATTTTACTGTGGGTCCTCAAAGTTTTAGAGTTTGAATGGGCCATTGCCGGTGCCGCTGTGGCTGCACTTAATTACTACCTCCTTCTGCTCTAATAGATTTTAACGCTGTCTGGCGCTATGACGCGATGACTCGTGTGCCGCAAACATTTTACGACCGCATGCAACACCAGCAAAAGTGGCAACATTTTAAGCCGCAGGCACAACAAAAGTGCACAATGTGCCGCATACAAGGCTCGTCGCTATAAAAAGGCGAATCTTTGAAAAGTGTGCGCGCTGCTTGCGTCCGAAATGCCGCAAGAAAACCAACTTAAAAACATTTGTGTGGAAAAATGCGTCCAGAAAGTATGTCGACTGTGCAATGGCCTCGCCACCAGTGGCCAAGCAGCCGCACACCCAGCAACAACGTCCAATCAAAAGGCCTACGACGTCAACAACTTCGAAAACGTGCGCAGGCGGCGCCAACTTGGGGCCACCGCATGTATGCGGTGCGGTGTTTATGCGTCTTTGCGCGCCTGTGTGCGTGCGTTGCGTTTGCTTCCTCTTTTTCATGGCTTTTTAAAATGGTTTTTTCTTTGGAGAATTTCATGAGCGCTCGATTTATGCATTCCGAGCACAAACAAAAAGGCGCAAAGACGCATGAATTGCTCGTCGAGCAGTTGCTGCCACTGCACACGCTTTGGAACACTTGGGGTGAAGGGCATTCGCTGTGCTACAATAATTGGGTTTCGTAATGTTTGTTATTAATAAAATTAATATTTTTATTGGCCAAAAGAAGCGCCAGCCACGCAGCTGACGAAGGCCAGTCAAAGTGGCAGAGGAAGAGGAAGTTGCAGACAGGAAGAGCGCCAGCGAGTGTAAGAACATGAAAGTTGAATGGCTTCACATCCGAAAATGTGAACATCAAACGTTGAAGACGTTCATTGGAAATGTGAATTACAAATGCCAAAATTGGATTTTATACAACAAATAACTACTCAACAGAGCTTTGGACTTTTTAATGCACTCGCGCTTGCATAATCACTTGAAAGAGCCTCACAAAAGTTGGCAGTTGTTTCCATTGCATAGTGCGCAGATAAAATTTTCAAATAAACACCACAACAAAAACACTCAGCTCGGCGATTGGAAAAATCGCTGCAACGAACGAGCCAAGCACATGAAAACATTTTTCAAATCCCATTAAATGCAATGCTATTAAAATGCAATTAACTTATTATCAATTGCAGTCGAATCGTTGGCATAGCTGCAGCGATTACTGCACGCTGCGTACGTCTATACATATTTGCGCTGCCCGTCCAAGTCGAATGGACATTCATTTGCACGTAGCGCAAATATTCGAATAGCCTCGACATGGTCACAGTCAGCGGCAGCAACAACGACAACGACAGCTTCATTGATGTATCAGCAACAGCATCCGGCAATTAATTTGTTGTGATTAAAACATCATTGAAAGTGTGTGTCCGTAGTTTGGCATACAAATTCAATGCATGTAACAACTATAGCCGATTCAATTAACTATGACTGGCGCTGGTGTGGATGTTGGCATTGCAGATGTGACGAGGCAACAGGTGGCGGCCATAGAAGCGCCAGAGCAGAGCAATTTAGGCTAAATGGAATTATATGAAACATAGAAATGGAAGGAAATTAAAAAGAATAGAAATATAATAGAAAAGCAATTTTACAACAAGTTGCTGCAACATTGTTTTTCAACACATCAAAGTCCTGAACACATGAAAGTCCTGACTGAAACCTCCCACTTTATCAGACAACAAAGCACACCTTACATTGGTGAGCTACACAAAACAAAAACAAAAAATTACTATGCGGCATCGTAAACACAAATTGCGAATAATTTTTACTATAAATAAGCATAACCTATATGTGAGTGTTCAACAACAACAATAACAACAGCATGGCAGACAGACAACGACGCACTTTTGATAGTGAAGTGACACACCAAAAGAAATCGAATTAAATAAAATATTAAAGTGTATGAAAACGAGCGAATCATTAATGTGGCGCAAATCGAAATCGCAGCCAAACATCCGATTTGTCTGAAACTGTGGAAAATCGTTGCAGCTGACAGTCACACCTACACACGTACGGCGTGCGAAGCCAAGCAAACAAAAACAAAACAAATAACAACAACAAAATGCTGAACTGATAATAGTGGCAACATTTTTTATGAATGAAATGCGCACAACAAAATTTACGACCGGATTTTATTGCGTACCATGATGGCAGACAACAACAACAATAAAAACAACAACAAGAAAAATAATAGCAATGGCGACGACGACGGCTCTGGTGCAGTTGCGTTGAGCAACAACAACCACAACAACAGCAAAAAGTGGGAAAAACAACCAGCAACCAGCAGCAGCCGCAGTGACGCACTAACAAGCCAGTTGTGGCTGTTGTTGTTGCTGTTGCGTTGCTGCGTTTGTTGTCATACGCAATCATATTAATTAAATTGCAATGCAATTCAATATGAGCCATAAATGCTTGTCGCTGTCGACTGCCGCTGACTGTTAGTGGCAAATTTTTATGCCGCACGACTGCATGCTGATGAGCTGCGGGCAGCTACGCACATATTCCGGCAGTTGAATTGGTGCAGACGACGAGGTGTGGGCTCGCATACTCGCGAGGTGTTAAATGCTAAATGACTACCATATTTGTTGCTGTAATCTATTTTCCGAAACGCAGCATGCTTTCTTCGCTCGTGCGTCCGTGTTTAGCAACAATGTTGCGGGCACTTTCAAGCGCTGTTGTTTGGGTGCAAAGGAGGAAGAAGGATAGGTAATTTTACGAGCCGCAGTGCGTGTTTGGATGTGACTGCTGTTAATCTTGCAACATTGGCGAATAGGTGAGCAGCCCCGTAAAGTCGAATGGGTCTGAAAAAGAATTATGTTGAAGAACGTACTAAGAAATTAGCCCTTTCGCTACAGGTTTTTACTGGGGAAAGTTAAAATGTAGAATTTTAGGTTTTAGGCTGTGGTTGTGGTTATTTTAGCAACATTGCATAAGAAATTTTTACATTTTTATACTCGGACCCTGTATTTTAGAGTGTTTTTCTATGAGAGCAACCACATCGTTGTGGTTTAAATTCAAAAGTTATCTAATTTTTCTCATTTTTCTTCCTTTACTATGTCAAGATATATAGGGTTTTCCACCAAGAGGTGTTATTTTGGTATTCAAAGAAAAATGCTATTTTTTGAGATAAATTATCAGATGTTTATTTCATAATAAAGAGGAAGGTATGCCGTTAACGACACGACCACGCTTACAGGACCATATCCTTTTCATGAAATTTTCCATAGCCAAATCGCAATCGAATTCTATCTTTGAGGTCTTGAATCGACGCTGGGCTGTTGGCGTACACCTTATCTTTCACGTGGCCCCAAAGGGAGAAGTCGCAAGGTGTTAAATCAGAAGATCTCGGTGGCCAATTGTGATCACCTCTTCCAGAGATAACACCCAGAGGACCCAATCAGCAAAGACACGACGTTGTTGATGATCGGTCGGCTTGAGTTCTTGTGTTAACTGAACTTTATAAGCCTTAAGACCCAAGTCTTTATGCAAAATACGGTGTAATGACGTTTTTGGAATGCCCAATTCCAAAGAACGACGAGGAATCGACAAACCTGGGTTTTCTTCAACACTTTGGGCTACAGCAGCAATATTCTCAGTTGTTCTTGAGCGACGTGCACGGGTTTTATTCTTCACATCACTAACTTGTCCCAACAGCTCGAATTTTTCCACCAATTTCTGTATTGCGGTCCGACAAGGTGCTTCACGACGACCCAAAAATGCTTTAGTTTTGCGAACTGTGTTTGCAAGATTTTCACCATTTTTGTAGTGAATTTTAATAATTTCAATGCGTTGTTGAAGCGTGTATCGTTCCATTTTTAGTAATGGCGTAGTTTCTACTTGTCAAATGTCAAAGAATAAAAGCTTCAAAAGTGACAGCTACCGAAGTACCGGGTGATTCAAAATAACACCTCTTGTTGGAAAACCCTATACCATTAAAAAAAGTGTATACTTCTCTTCCTTAAACTTAAATAATATTCGGTTTATTAAATTCGTATTTTTCCTACAACTTCAAACTATTCTAAGGACTAACACAAAATGTATTCTTGAAACCACAAAGGGTTCAGACGTCCACAAAGTAGCATGTTGCCATATGGTAACAAAATAGCGAAAGGGTTAAGGAGTCAAACTGTTCGGCCGACTTTATAGCGAAGTTTAGTTGAATTAGTGCAATATCCAATAGTTAAATCATTTATGAACCCAAGCTATGAACTACTGATAACAAACTTTTCTTTTCAGCTTAAACTTGTAAAAGTCATAAGGACTCAGTACAAGAACGTCTCTGTACAGTAACCCCTGAGAAAGTGCAACGAAATCCAGTAACCGCTTCTTGTGGTCAACCAAGTGTACAGTTTCCCCTTCACAACTTTCGAATAGACATCTTAAAACCCAACTACAACTCCAACTCTCTATTCATAAACTAAATTTTCAAGAAAAGATTAAACGTTCACCTGTTGCCAATACTCGCTAATGGAAATATATCGCCTTCTGCGATGCAAATACTTGTAGCGTGCAGCTTTAGCGCTCATTAAAATTGAATTGCCAATGCAATTTGCCAATATTTTACAACCCAAATGCCGCCCATTCGCATTTCTCCGCAACCAGCGCGCGTCCGCAACAGCAGCACTACCAGTTTTACGCTCTGCTCATGTAGCACAGCTGCGCCACCCAGCCGTACAAAGTGCAACGCCTACCCAAACGGAAAACACGCTCGCACTCGCGTGTTTGCTTCGCAGCATTGCTATATAGAATATTACCGGATCGAGACGAAATTACAATGCAATTACAACAACAACAATGGCCAGCATATTAAATTCGTAAACGAGACGCGGCCACAACCTATTTGCGCCAACATTGCTGATAACAGTTACAGTTGAAGCAAACAGTAAGCGGCAACATTTACAATTGCAGCACACCTCGTCGCTGTGTAGTAAATTGTTTCAGAACAACCGTTTGGCTTTTAGAGTAAACAGCAGCAATTAAAAAGTACTACAAAGAGAACACAGCATTGCAGAAACTCAGAAACTCGCGGCCAATGCGATAAATTATAATGTTTTTCTAATTAAAACGCTGACACCACATTTTCCACTCTTTATACATAACAACGTGTGCGCTTGAGTGCGCCGAGTGTGTGGCTGCGCATGCGCGAACGCTCAAATGTGTTGCATGTTCGACTGACACGGCTGCGGCTGCGGCTGGTGCTTGGTGCATTTGTTGTTGTGCTTTAGTGCATGTAATTGCTTAGCCATGAACGAGGTGTTGCTAAATGTCATTTGTGCTTCGAGTGCTGTCACCGGCCACTTGGCAAAGACAAAGTTTTAATTTACATCTCAAAGAGGTCGCCAATCGGTGGAAACATGCAAAAATGCAAAATGCGCTAAACTATGCAAAACTTGCTACTTACAGCACTTAAAAGATGATTTTTACTGCCAACTCGGATGCCATTCGAAAGGGAATTGTAATGAAATATTTGCAATTGTCAGCGAGAAAAGCTGTTGAGTCTGTGGCTCAGTGCAATAATCTGTTTGCCATATGTGAATATTCATTTGTGCTGCTCGACCTGTTAAAGTGTCGCATTTACTAAGCCGTGCACACGCCCAGCAATGGCTCCAAGCCAGCGCCTGCATTGAGTTGCTGTCATGCAACATTTACAAATTCAATCATTTGCACTTCCGTTGCAGCCAGAAAGTGCACAACGACAAAAGTTGCATGGCCATGTGCGCAATTTCGCCAAACAAAACACACCCATCTGCCTCACACACACACACATACTCAAAGCCATGTTGTATGGACTTGGAATTTGTATGCAATTGCAATTAGTTCAAAGTTTACACAAACAATGCAAATAACAATTGCCAGCGAGTGTATTTTTATGGCCGGCAGCGCAATTACAACCAATTTTTGCATAATTTGGCCGATAACCGACCTTCGACGTTCAAATGCGCACTACGCATAAGTCGAAAGGATTTTGAATCATGCAACAAAACTGCATCGTTCTGATTCTGCCGTTGCTGCTGAAGATTAACACATTTTCCTATAAATAGCAAACAAATAAAAAGCCAAGTACAGTCTGTCCAGCAGAAGCGTGATCGTCGTAACTTGGAAACTATTTGTCCGATTCGTTTCAATCAAACTAGATTTTATGCGTTTATAATAATTATCGTACGCAATATTTTTAATAACAGGTATAGTCGCTGTCATTCGCTATTATGGCCTCACACCTCTGACTCATACTTTACTCTAAATTCTGAGCAAGTTACCGAGGCAATCGACTCAAAATCAGCCGAATTTGTCTCGATAACGATTTTGCTTTTTATATAGTTTTCCTCTGAGTTTCTGCTTTACTATTCCGTACACATTTTCTATCGGGTTGGCATCAGGCGAGTGTCTGGGCTCATCTAACACCTCTACCCCATTTTGCTGTTTCCACTCAGCACACATTCGGCTGCGATAGTTGGGGTCGTTGTCTTCTTGTATAATCCAAGAGAGTCTCTAATCTCTTCTCCCGAACATCTTCGCAGCTGGTGGTAATAAAGCTTTTTCATAAATTGTGTTCATCAAAACCGCGTTCAAGTTGATAGTTATAACGAAAAGTCGACCAAATCCTTTTTCTGAGAAACAGCCCCAAACATGGACCTTTACTGGGTCCTCAACAGTTCGTTGGATCAATCAGTTGTTAGTGGTACACCAAGATCGATTTATGCTACTATTTACCCAAAATTAGGATTCATCCGTGAATATAACATTATTCCAATTCCGATCTGAATTGGCATAAGCCCAGGCAAGCCGTTTTTAAACCTGTGATGATGAGAGCAACAGTTTTTTCAAAGAGCTCCAGCATTTAACGTCGTTAGTTCTTAAACATCCTCAAATCAACTTTTTGAGTATTTGAACACCACTTTTCTCTAAAACTGCTTTAGCTTTACACAACGATAAGCCCGGCTTTGTCGCAAACAAATCAATGATTTTCTTGACCTGTTTTGGAGAAGTCTTTTTTCAAGGACCCGGCCAGCCAAATCGTCGACATTTTTTGCTTCCATATACCAATTCGTCCACCTCGTTACGAATGACTTCGACTTCTTCATATATTTTTCTGCAGCTAAACCTGACATTTACGGCCCTCTAGGGTGTAGACAAAGTAATACGGTTTCAAGTGCCTCCCTCACTCTCTGGAACTCATCTTGTTAAAACACCGTGTACTTTGTAATTGTTTCACGAGACTTACAATTTTGGCAGTGCATATTACAAAAATGGTGAGACTACTTAGGTGCGTTCAAATTTTTTTTGATAACGGTACTCTAAGTGAAAATTTGGTCGATCACGCTTCTACTGGACAGACTGTAATTGCATGAAATTCTCTGGATCCGGCGATGTTGTTGTTTACACAAAAATTGTGGGTCTCTGAAAAATCATTGGGCGCAATAAATCAGTTTGAGGTCGCTGATATCCTTGACAACACACATACATACAGTTTTTTGTCGAAATGTTCTGCTCACATTTTTTATCTCTTTCAATTTATTTCGAAAACATCATAAATTCCCTATTCTTGTTCGGACACACTGTTCAGCGCAATCGTTCACTTTTTATCTCTTTTATAGATGTTTTTGTTTGTGTCTTTTTAATAATTTACTTTAATTGGCGTGCAAAAACATGAAATAAAGCAATATAAATATTTAATAAATAATAAATTAGACGTGTCTTGCTGATATTCTATGTGTGTGTGTATGTGTGTAGTTCCAGCATCTTGTCGCTGGCGCCACAGCGTTGACATTGACACTGTGCCAGCCAGACGTGTACCAGCGCTCGTCCAACAACAATAACATGTAAACACAAAAAAATATATAAACGTACATTCATACAGACAAATACCTATGTATGTGTGTATGTAAGTGCAAATATTTTTATCAACAGCCGGTTGCTGATAAGTTGGGCAATTTCACTACTGCCAACTTGTGGCACACAGGTTACGAACGCTTTGCCGAGATGAGTGTGAAATTGTTTAATGTAATTTCAATTTTATTTTTAAATTTTTTGCTTCCGACACCTAAGTATTTAATTTCAAGGAATTGTGCGCAAATATTATCAGTAAAAGGTCTTACGAATTTCGCAGAAAACCGCAATCACTTGGCAGATAAAGTTCCATGGATATTTGCTAAATACAAACAACTTTACGCTTTGCTGTAAACGGAAATGCAACTTGACTTGCGAAGCAACGCATTTTTGTCTCATTTAAAAACGAAAAGAATGCGAAATTTTCTCCTATTCATGCTGCAAACATTTCAATCTAAGACTTCACACCCAACAGTCAGCCAGCCAGCCAGCCAGCCAAATGGGGATAAAGAAATGTATGTATGGGATAACCCACGCATACGAAATTGCATTCCGCCCCAGCAGCTGTGACGACGTTACATACTTGTGGGCGCATATTTCAAGAAAATACAAAAATAAAAACATTCAAATACGACAAACAGCCAGTGATGAGTTGGAGCATTGCACAGCGACTGCACCCAGCAGATATAAACCAATATACGACACACACACACACACACATATATATAGCAGGAACAAATAAAACAAATACGTGCCACGACATACGCGAATTCTGTAGGCGCTCGCTGCAGCCTGCAGTTTGAGGATGAGGGCGTCAATTGAGAGTTGAATGCATGAGCAGCACACATGTGGACCAGCGTACATGTGTGTGTGTGTGTGTGTGCAGCAAAACGTAAATCCGCAATTAAAACTTCCGCTCAAAATAGACACGGCAACGCCGCAACGTTGGGTGCATCACCCAATCTTACTTCGTCATATTATATGTGGAATGGGGCCGGAGATTTCCATATTGGATATTAAGGCTGGAAAACTAAGATTTTTAAATTTTTACATTGAAATATATGCACAGAGCCATAACATGGGTATGAAGCTGATTCAGAGAAGTGGTCGATTTAATTTCAGCAGAATTTTTGAAATCACATATAGATCGTAAATCTTTACTTAGAAATATTCTTTTGCATTGTGAACAACTTTGTGATCGAACTGTTTGATTTTATCACATTAAAATATTTCCAGTTCTGGCGAGACTTTTTCTCAGAAATCACAACCAGTTAATAGCAAATTTGATTGAGCAATTTTTCAAATTTGTCGTGGCGTAAGAGCTGCTTCGCTTTTAATCTCACCAATGGCCAAGCGCTGCCGTTGTATGGAAATTCGATATGAGCGGAAGCACGCGCTGAATACAAAAATTCATTCAACAATTTGTGCGAACACGTCACACTGGGAAACGTCATTGTGTATTTTTGAATCTGTCCAGAACAAGTCAGGGTGTGCGTGCCGCTCTCGTCGAGTGTAGAGCGAAAGCACGCAGCACCGCGAGTATTGGCGTAAATATTTTAAACAATTATAAATGCCAAAACGTCCATTAGCCATAAACGGTGCGCCATGGAGACAGAGAAGTAATTGAGCTGCTGTCCGTTGTTGGGGTTGGTTCCGCTGCAAACGTCATTTCTGAAACTACTTACGCAAGAAATCATAGTCAAGGAGAGAAAAGGCTTTACAATTGCGGAGGCAAACGGGCTGCCTCCAGGCAGCTGTTCGATTACCTAACAGAGACACCGAACCATGTGACTTCACAAGCCAACGGGTGACGTACGGCGAGCGACAGCGTGTGGGCGCACATCGACTTGTGGGCGCTTATTTTCGATTCTGCTCTAACAAATGCTCGTCGCCCGCTGCCGCTTCGAATAAATTTCTCATCTTCACAAGAGTTGTTTTTGTTTTTAGTGAGCGTCTTGCATAAAATTTTGTTTCATGTTGGTTATAAATTTTATTTTAAGCGTATTGCGGTGATTTATTCTCAATGCATCAATAGATCGACGGGCAATCGTGTGTTTATTAGTTTGCCAATTTGTTACGAGCAGTTCATATATGAAATGAAATTCGTGCAGAGTTTATGACGATATAATTTAAATATTGATGGCACAGGTAGGCACACAGACTTTTTGGCATAAACTAAAAGATTTCTAGTCTGAAGTATGCGAGAATTTCGAAATTGACAACGGTTTTGCGACATTCAAATACAACACAAAAGCTAATAAAAGCTCAGTGGGCCCCTGTGTCTTTTCCACTTTTACAATCCCCAGTGACATTTACATCAAATAAAACTGGGTTAATTGAGTCATTAAATGCAAAAGTGTGCAGTGTGTTGTAGTGGTTTTGCATTGGTTGGCCTTTTCATTCACCAATTTCTCAACGCCCACACACCGCCTGCCCGTTGTCATTACTATATAATCGCAACATATTGCTGTATTAACTTTACACAATTCCTTTCGACAATGCGCCACACGTAGCGCAAATAAACAACCACAACAAGTGTTTTAAATTAATAAATATACACTTAAGACTGCGTCTGGCATGACGGGGAAAAGGAGGCCAATCCCAAACCCCAGACCGCGACTCGGCACAACTTTAAATTACGTCTTAACATTTATTTCATTCATCTGTTTGGTTTGTTCTTTTTTGCGCCATTCTCTGGTTTCTGCTGCCATACTTTAACGGTTTTCCTAACTTATTAACAATATCCAGCGAGATAAAGTCAGGCGGCGGCGAAACGATCACAGAACGTGCGGTGGGCGTTAGACACATTTGCACAAAGCATTGTTGAAGTCATGCAAAGCGAAGTTTAGATGCGGTTTCTGTGTTTTCTGTTTTGCCAATCGATACAAAGTGTATGCGCTACAAATGGCATGTAGCGAATTGAACTACGAATGGCCGACTTACAGTGGGTCTCAAAGATTGCTATAAAGCAAACAAATAATAAATAAGTTGTTTATGCTAATAAGAGAGAAAGAAGGAAATAGGTATTTGGAATTTTTTTTTTCAGTGAACAAAGAACAAAAAAAATAAAAATATATGGTTTTCCAACAAGAGGTGTTATTTTGAATCACCCGGTATTTCGGTAGCTGTCACTTTTGAAGTTTTTATTCTTTGACATTTCACAAGTAGAAACTACGCCATTACTAAAAATGGAACGATACACGCTTCAACAACGCATTGAAATTATTAAAATTCACTACAAAAATGGTGAAAATCTTGCAGTCACAGTTCGCAAAACTAAAGCATTTTTGGGTCGTCGTGAAGCACCTTGTTGGACCGCAATACAGAAATTGGTGGAAAAATTCGAGCTCGGAAAACCCAAGAGTTATTGTTGAGAAGCCTCTCCATCCTCAACGTGTGACTGTTTGGTTTGGTTTATGGTCCGGCGGGGACATTGGACCTTACTTTTTCGAAAATGAGGTTGGATCAACAGTTACGGTGAATGGATTGCGCTATCGAGAGATGATTAATGATTTTTTATGGTCGGAGTTGGATGGTATTGATCTGGACAACGTTTACTTTCAACAAGACGGCGCTACATGCCACACAAGCAACGAAACCATTGCTCTTTTACGGGAAAAGTATCCGGACCGTGTTATCTCTGGAAGAGGTGATCACAATTGGCCACAGAGATCTTGTGATTTAACACCTTGCGACTTCTTCCTTTGGGGCCACGTGAAAGATAAGGTGTACGCTAACAGCCCAGCGTCGATTCAAGACCTCAAAGATAGAATTCGTTAGGCTATCGAGGACATAGGGCAGCCACTTTACGATTTGGTTATGGAAAATTTCATGAAAAGGATATGGTCCTGTAAGCGTGGTCGTGGTGGCCATTTGGCTGATGGTGTTTTTCATTATTAACGGCATACCTTCCTCTTTATTATAAAATAAACATCCGATCATTTATCTCAAAAAGTTGCCTTTTTCCTTGAATACCAAAATACATTTCCAAATGCCCATTACCTTCTTTCTCTTTAATTAGCATACAAAATTTATTACTGTAACTTTGCATGCACAAATTTATTTAAAAACAAAAAAAAAATTACCCAAGCCAAACGATTGTTTGCAAAATTCTATGAAGCAAATATTAAGGAAATAAATAAATAAACAGAGAAAAGGACACAAATTGCAAATGCACACAATTCGCGGGAAATCCTAAATATGCACGAGACAAAAAAACAACAATCCAATCGAAGGCTTGCCGTCGTTGGTAAATGTTTGCTGTTGTGTCGAACACACCGACGCGCATACAACTCGTACATGTGTAGCGCGCATAAATAACAAATTGCTGCAATGTGGTTGGTGCTGCGGCTCGTAGAAGTACTTTCAAAAAAACTTATTAGAAAAAAAATAAAATATTGTTATAAGAAGCATTGCAAAAGTGTGCAGGTGTCTTACGGGTATGCAAATTATTTCATTTTCTAAACGATTTTTACTTCATTTTTATTTGTTTATTTAAATGCAAATTCAACAACCAATGCAAGTATGTTGCAGCAACTTGTTGCACACATTTGGGTGCATTTTCAACACAATATTTGTCCGCCGAGTTGTTGGCACGTCGTAGGTATTAGCTGTGAGAGAGCACGGAATTATGGATTCTTGGACATGAAGTAACTTCTTGCAATGATTAATTGCCCATTGAATGTGTGCGTACGTACGTGTATGCAGCATGTTGCTGTAAAATGGCAACAAACATTTGGCTGCACAGCATCTCTTAATTAAGACGCTTGCACACAGTGTGTAATTTTGGCATTTTATTGGCCACTTGTGGGTGTTATTTCGCTGCCGTTTGGTTCATAAAAACGTAGTCGTAAATGCCAAATAGTGCTTCATGTTATTCCAAGCGACTCGGCCATAATTCAGGGAAACTTCATAAAAATATACAATACTTATATTTTGTTGTAATATTTTAATGTTTTCATTCTTTGACACAACTTTTAATGGCACATTTGGTTGGCTTTCATTGTGATTTCATATTTTATTGTCAGCTGCCATTTGATGAATATTCTTAGCAGACACTGTCAAGTGCCTAAGAGCACAAACGCGACATGTATTTGTGTAAGTATGTACATGTGTATACATTTTTTGTTCAGCACTGTGATGCGACAAATCATCTTTTGGCTACGCAAATGAAAAAATCGATAAATTTTTGTGGACATGAAAATGAGATTTATTCATGTGTCTGGTATTTTTTGTATTTTTAGAAATAAATTCGACTGCCAATTCCACAGTTTACAGTATAGTTTAGTATAAGAAACGAAAGTCATTAAAATTTGTATTTATTTCAATTCGTGGACAGAGCAGCTATTCTGTTTTCATGCCAACCAAGTTCCAAGTTTTTTTATGTTGCAGAAGAGAAACTTGCACTTCACACTTCCTTTAAAAATTGCCATGTTTTGCAATCCTTTCATTACAACAAGAACACATCTTTCCTACGCTTACACATCTCTATCGCAGTTCATATATTTTCCGCTTCAAAATTCATATGTTTCTTCAATTATCCTCAATATGAGAAAACAAAATAAGACATCACAATTTTATGCTTCAATTGCTGCCGAATGTGTGTGTGTGTGCGTGTTTAATTATTTGGCCATAATTTCACTTTTACTGCCAGCCGTATATTTTGCCGGATTTATGCGTTCCATAAACGACATTTGAACGCACCGTAAATTAACACGGCATGGCGTGAAGTGTAAAGTGTGTAATTGGGTAATCAGTAACTCAATTTCCTCAACACAAATTCAATTACAGTTAATGCAGCTAATGCATTTAATTTCGACTCATATGCAAATTTATCAACAGAAACTCTGACAGCGCTTTGATTAAGAGTCCGTAAAGCGGACCACTATGCGCTCATATTTACATACATACAGATATACATACTCGTAAATGTACATAAACTGGATTTACACTTCGTTTCTGCTTGAGTGCGCATACTCGGCGCACGTTATCAGCCGCTCGCAAATGCGAAAGTATCAACTTTTTGTCGCACTTAATTAAATTTGCCACTAAAGTGGACACCGGTCAGCTGGTTTGGACAGTACAACGTACAACAAAACGTACAAATGCCAGGCCCACGCACAGCCTGGCTACCTGACGGCACCCGAATTCCAAAAGCCATTCGGGATGTCTGACCCGTGCGGCCGAATGTCACTTCACCTCAGGCCGTGTTTGAAAGCCAAGTTGGAGTTGGAGTCGGGAAACGCGACACTGCACAGGCTGTACGCAAGACGCCTGTCGCGCACGACGACAGTTTGACAGCAAACTCCGCGCGATGACTTGGCGTTACCCTGCAGCTACGTGCGGTTGACAAGGTGTTAAGTGCCGAGCGAATGTGGGCACACAAATCTATCACCGGCAAATCTGGCGCGTCACTCCGCGTTAGCACTGAGGCAGCCACACAATGGCCGCTGCGCAGAAATCGGATCGAAAGCGGGGACGCGGGTTAGCGATTAACTTGTTGCCTTCGTGGTCTACGTGTTGTCAACATTTAATGAAGTTCTCCGCTTACAGCGCGCCGGGTGTACGGTTACTTTTGTAACGCAATGTGTTGTGGTCGAGCGGCGGGCAGCACAGCTCCCCGCTTGTACAGTTGCGTTTTCTATTTTTTCCGCCTGTTTGTTGGTTTTACTTATTTTTAATGCATTTTTATTGTATTTGCTTTTAATGTTTACATGCGATTTGCATGGCTTTACCGCAATTAACGCATGTCATTTATTTCATTTATTACGTGCTTTGCGCGTTTCCTCGCCGCAATCGCTGTACCGCCGCAGTGTGTGTCGTCTGTCGCGCTGGTTGATCGTTTTCGTGCGTTTGTGTATATGTGTTCGTATTTATTTTTTGCACTTTTGCGAATATTTCGTGTTAGCTTTTATATTTCGTGCATATTTATGAGGCACAACTGAAATAACAAAATTCGAATGCAAAGATTAATTGACACACATACACAACGTGGGCTGCTCAGACACTCTGTCTGACGAAACTCAGCCAACGCTGTGTTGGCAACGATGACGATGCATGTGCGACCAAACCAGGAAATTTTTGGACCAACTATATACACATAACGCTTGTACTATATCTTACTGACATGACAGACAAAAGGTTGTTCTTTGGCTGTTGGGGCTTTAGGTGACTGGGACTCAATCCCAATTTGAATTCTAAACCAAAGTTGCAGGCAGAGGTCCTTGTGTCGATAATTTGTATGCAAATGGCCGCAATCCACAGTGTTAAGGGGGTAGTCAGGTAGAATCGACCATGATTTTAAGTAATTTTTTTTTTCATACAAATTTTTATTCCACATTAAAAAATTTTTTATATGTTATTGTACATAGTTTTGAGTACTGAACAAAATTTTTTTTTATAAATTTTCGTTTATATCCGGGGGAGATATGGGCGACCGGAAGACGCCATTTTGAAACATTGGCTGACACGATTACGGCCGATATACTGCACCGATTTGCTTTAACTTTTTTTTATATTTTCAGAAAAGGTTTGGCGATCGCGTGAACTACGATCATTATTGTCCATTTCTATCTAACGTTATGACACAATTATTAACAAACAACAAGCAAAAAAAAGAGGAAACAACTTTACAATTGCACTAAATGTTTATTTATTAATATTTTTTTACACTTATAGTTTAAACGAGAGCCATTCATTTGTACTTAAAAATGAAATCTGTTTGGTATGTTTCAGATCATCCAAAATGGAGAAATCGTGTCAGCCAGCGTTTCAAAATGGCGTCTTCTGGTCGCCCATATTTCCCCGGATATAAACGAAAATGTATAAAAAAAATGTTGTTCAGTACTCAAAACTATGTACAATAATAATTTTAATGAGGAATACAAATTTGTATGAAAAAAAACTACTTAAAAACATGGTCGATTCTACCTGACTACCCCCTTAAGATGGACTCTTATCATTGACCAACACTCAAGAGAAGAGCAGGAACATTGTGTTGAAAAGACAGCGAAACAAAACCTGTGAACTTTCTATTTTAGTTCACCGAAGTCGTTGTGTCTAAAAGTTTCTCATGACAATTGGAACAAGTTGCGCCCAACACTGAAATACTTGTACAGCATTTCGAACTGAATAAAATTATATAAAATCATTAAAACCAACTAGTTCGATTGCTTACTAGTTTGAGCAACAATTTATTAATTTATCGAAAACAACGAAACATTTTATTGAACTCATTTAACATTTTGTTTCCACCAATTAGGTTAACTAATTTGTTATTCCCATAATATCGCTGCAAATATTACTCAGAATAGCTTCAATCGCTTCCAGCTAAAGCTGAGCGTTAGCAGTTAATGAATGAAATACAACAACAACTAAATCTATTCAAAAACAAAGTACAAATAAATGTTTTTAATCGGCGACTGTGACTGGCAGCAACAGCCGCAGCCCAAACCGGATACAAGCGAACTGTGGCTGTGCTTGTAGCTTTTTATAACTTTCTGATATGTAAAGAAAAAAAACAACACACACACACAACTAGTATGAGCACAACAACCGAACCGTTAAGGTTATAGGTACACAGCTACATGTGTTTGTGTGAGGAGATTTGGAAAATCCCAAATCGCCTCAAGACGGCCACCATAAAACTTTATCATTTGCAAGTCTAATTTTCATACACAACAACAACGAGCCAATGACTGCGAAATATATCTCGCTGCAGTAAAAGCAAAACTCAAACCAAACACACACATACACACACACACAGACAAATCCAAAATCAACAATGGCGGATAATTTAAAATGCAAATCTTCCAACACCCACCTTCGATGGCGATTTGTGATCTCCAGTCTTTTGCACTCAAATGCGTTCAATGTCCAACCAACAACAATTATTAAACCATAAACTACAACAACAAATTGTACCAGTAAGATTATATTTATAGAGATAAAAGCGGAAATACAGAGCGTTACAGTGTTGCAACAACTCGCAACGGCTGCGATCGGAGCCAAGTTTATGCAAATTCGGGAGTCTGCCGCTTTGTTTTCGGTCAAAATGGTGAGCGTTCGATTTTGGTAAAATGTTTGTTTCACGCCATTCATTGGTGGCAGCTACTTTACGGCACTCGTGACTTGGTTTTGTGCACTTACAGTAAATCATCTGCCACGTGCCAGCGCCACGGACGGACGCTTCTGACCCACATGCGGGCGGCTAATTTCGATTAATTCGCTTTCTGCTAATATCCGGGTTCAGAGTCCGCTTAGTTAAGTATTTATACAACAATGTTTACCTTCTCGCGTTTGCGCGCTAACCATTCAGATTAAATATTCGCATCTACACACACGAGAAGTGGCGCGCACACCAGTTGATTCTCGCCTAACACGCGGCCTGACTTTCCACCAATTCCGATTCGCTAAAGCTAAGCCCGGCAACTGGCCGCAACTACGCGCAATTCTCAGATAAACAGACAGACAGAAAAGCCTAGTCAGCGCTCGCCACGACAGACAGACTGCATTAGCATTAATATTCAAAACGTCATTCGTCTGATTTGATGAATGCACGCATGGATGGATGGATGGACAGATGCATTGGCTGCCAGCATTGTTCTCGGAAGCGGCTACAGCGAGTTGAATGCTCCGCGCAGCAAGGAAACTGTCAAGACGCTTTGTATGCGCGTGCTGGCTCTGCTTCCTGCCAAACCTCGTAGCAATGCACTCAGCCAAGTAATAGACGACTGAAAGCCAACAACAACAATGCACTAGGCGCATGCGCAGCGCAGAGGAAACAACTTTCAGCGGACGCATAATCCACGCAGCGACTTTAAACGAATTCGTGACAACTCGCACACATTTCGACATTTTACACAATTTTCTATTTTGTTGCTGTTGTTTTTGTTGTTGTTGCGTTTTATTGAAATAACCCAAAAGGTGTTGTTAACAACACTTTATGACGCTGTCGACGAGCACATGTGGGGCATGTGCAACAACAGCAACACGCCACACATAATTTGTTTTCTGTTTCCCCCCCGCTCGTCACTGATAAGAATGTTTTCATTAGTTTTACCACATGTGATGTGATCGTAAATTCATGCGGCGCAACAACATTGCAACTTGAGCGGCTACATGCGCCTGCAATGATAAGACGCGGCGCGTATCTGAGCGCTGTTTATGTGTGTGTGTGTGTGCAGTGCTCATAAAAATGCGTTCCCGATGTTTACCATGCCGTGGGTTTTTTACGCGTGGAATTTATGCCACAAAATACACTTTTATGAGCGCATTGAACAGCGTCAACAGGCCGGAGTGTTCCGGTTTAGGTTAGAAAAGATGAAAAAAAATTTAAAAAAATTAATAAAAATTGTGTTAAATATTTTGTATAGTGTACAAAATGAATTCGAAATTAGAGAATTCGTCACGCAAATATTTATAATTTGTTTTCTTAAAGCGTGCAATCACTTGCAGTGGAGTACAAATGACAGCCGCACACGGAGTGCCGCAGCGCCGTAAACAAAACACTCAAGGAACTATTGTACCAATACCACTTATGTATGTATGGCTGCATGTCAATATGTAAGTACATAATATATGAGCTATGTGCTTGTGTAACTATATATTGTACAAATGTGAATAGATTCGAACTAATTGCATGCACACGTCTCTCAGGGGCATTGTATACACTTACAAACATACATAAGTTTAGAAATGACTTTGAATTTTTTTGAAACTTTCCATTGTACTCAATAAAATAGACACCTTCCCTAAAGTGAGAGTTGTAAGGGGGCCAGTGGGCAACATGTTGCGCAAAGGACAACATGCTGTGCACATAGTTTGTGCTGCGTCAGCCAGCCGCCGTTGCCGCCTCGAACCAGTTCGAACTGCAAGCAGAGCACACGAGGCGTTCCCTGTTCCCTGCAGTGTGGCATCATTGCATTCGTCACGACGCTGGCCGCATCGACGGAGATTTTGTGCATATTTCGCCATGGGGCGGTGAGTAGGGAAAAATGGGCCAAAGTTCAACAACATTACGCCACGGAATGCATATTTCTCCTTTAGGGTGAGTGAAGTTTCCTGCACATTCGCCATCACAGAATAAAATAATGACAATAAAATCGACTTTTCGATCACTTCTCGCTGACCAGATGTGGCGCGCACGCCCACCAATAAATAATCATTGTTTGTGTTGTGTTGCCAAAGCACTCGGAATTAATTATGCACAGCGGAGCAGTTACAGCAACAAACAAAGCGAAAATATTCTACATAAAAGTGCGACAAGCGACCATCGACCAGCATTGGGCAATAATAATGGCTATTCAAATCTAAATCGTTGGAGACTTCTCAACAGCATCAGCGCAATTTTCTGATTATTGAAAAATTCTTTGCTATTTTTGTGTCTGCCGGGTTGTTGTTTTTGTTGGTGGTAGTGCTGCTGTTATTTATGACAAGACACATAAATACACCAGAGACGGCAATAGTTTTTAATTAAACCAAAAGATGAAAAGATTCTTGTCGAGGCTGGCGTACTGGTCGGTCACCGCGCTGTGCTCGTTGCTGCGGGAAAAATCGCTTCGCTGGCAACTGGCAGAAATAGTAATGCATGTATGTATGTATGTGTGAGTGGTGTGTGGCAACCGCATACGGTTTCCTACAAAATTTATGCGTTCACAGAAAAATGCTTGGACACTTGGCCGTTGCGAAATGTGTCCGTTTTTATGAAAATGCTGTCACTGGGCGCGCGCCGAAATGGCTGCTTGGGCGGTAGCAAAGGTATGAATTATTGGCTTCTTTGATGAATGAACAAACGGAGAGAGGGGGGACAAAAGAGGTATAGTGAGTCAAGCAAAGTAAAAATTGTTCTTTCAGAAATATATATGTGAAGGAATTTAGACTTTGAATATTCTATTTAGCTATATCTGAATTGATTTCTATAGGTTTGCAGTGTGATTTTAATGCTCACAGCTGAATCAGAGTCTATTTGTTGCTGTAGAGATCGCTGCCGCAATAAGGAATTCTAATAGAATCTAAATCGATTCTATTTATCAGAGCGTGAACTCCTTTAAACTTGCTATTCGCATTATAACTTTGCATTATATCGCACACGCACTACTAAAGTGACATAACTCAAAAGTTTTGATTTTTCAGGAAACGCAAAAAACTGTTTTTGAGCTAAATAAACATTTTTTTTAAATAACGTATAGACCGTCCAGTAGAAAATCCTTACAGATTATGATTTAGAATAAATTACAATAATTTTTTCTATTTTACACTAGAAAATCCAAAATTTTGAGTTGTGACTGTTTTGATGATATTTTAATTCAATAATTACGGAATTATTTTAAGTTATGTCACTTTTGCTGAGTTTTATAATTATAAATGACAGTCAAAAAGTCGAAAGAACATTTTTGAAAATTCTACATTAATTTTTTATTTGAAAATATATACTAAAATTGTCAGAACTTTGCTTAAAATTAACTTCAACAAAAATTTATTTCGTCAAAAGTATCACAATTTGAGTTAGGACTCTTTTGCATTGAGCTGCAGCGATCAAATAGCATCAAACTTCTGACATGAAGAGAGACATAACAGTATTTTTGCAACAGTTAACAACAACAAACTATACTGAGCTTTTGCTTATTGGTAGATTGATGCATTGTGTATTAACACATAAACCCGAAAATTAAAAATTTTGAGTTATGTCACTTTTGTAGTGCGTGTGCGATATCTTCTCATAATTTCATGGTGTTGTAAAAACCCACTTTCAGAACATGGCTTGAACTTTCTTTTATTTGATAATATGAAACACTCATTCATAAATGGAAATCACAAAACTATGACAAATTCCATTGAGCAAACAATATTTCTAAACAAAATGTAGAGACCGGAAAACTACAGCAAAACTGCCAACACATGCGACCAAATGCGATGTAAAAACTGCCATGACTATATGAAACAACAGCTACAAAAACTATAATATTAAAACAGCAACAACACGTTTTCTATAACAAGCATAGACATTTTTTGTGCTGTGTATCTTTACAACTCTAAGCGACATCATATCACAGCCGGACCCAACCGAACCGAACCGAATTCAGCTCAGAACTCAGACACCGCCACAAGGTGAACAAGTTTAGTTAACTCGCTCAACATTTTCTTTTCATTTGTTGCTATTGTTGTTGTTGGCATTTGTTGAACTCGACTTTTAGAATGAAACGCCGCAAGCGTTTTTCCAGTTGTGATAAAAAATCACATGTTTTTGTGTCTTTGATACAATAGCAACGAAAAAAACCAACAATTTATATGAATGAAATTACTGACCAGCAGTTCAATAGTTTTACTTCCAAGAAATCAACGTTATTCATCTGGTGAATTACAATGTTAAAATCATCCACACACACACACACACACATACATATTTGCGACATGAGCCCGCAATGCGCGCAACTTAGGTTACATTTGTAGCGATTATCGTAGCCAACTTCGTGATGCCATACATCAAATGTGCTGAATGCGGCTTGCAACGATTGTCAGCAGACGTGCACACAAACAAACGGACATGTGTGCAAGTGGCACGTTCGCGCCGGTGAAATCTCGCCGGCGGTCCTCGCAAATATGGCAATTTTAATTTATAGCCGCACGTAATGTATGCGGCTTTAATCATTCGACTATAAACTTCTTTGCAAATTGGCGATTTTCTTCAGTGGAGTCGTGTAATTGATTTCTCAATTTTTTGTTTGCGTTTTTTAATGAATTTTTAGTTTTTAATTTACTGTACGTTGAGAGTGATTAAAGTTTAATTGACGGCACATTTGAACAAAAAGGAAGTAAAAAGAAATGTGACTTGTAACGAGAAGATTTGGATAAATGTGATAAAGTCGGGAATGTCATTGTGCCTATGGAAGTGATGAATTAATTTAGGATAGTTGCAAAGATGGTAGCTGATTGAAATATTCGATGAAATATTGAAACTGATTGAACTGATTGAAAATTTAAACTGATTGAAATATTCTATTCACGGTGCAGACGCATCAACGCTTACAAAGACATACCAAATGTAATGAAAAGAGTCTCAACTGCCTCAGTGGTTAAAGCTTTGAACCACGTTGTAGGTTGTGGCCTAAAATCAAAGAAAAGGTGAAACACCTCTTCGTCAAGTTTTTGCGTCCAGCCTCCCGCCCCCTACAGGAAACGCCTCTTTTTAGGCAAAGTTTTCCAGTCCCTCTTTTAAACTACTTTCACCTTATTCATATTTTTAAAGACGCTGTATTTTGCTTAGTAATTTTCCTCAACAATTACAAATGAAATGCAGATCCTCAACACTTTCGAGTCAACCGCATAGTTGTTTGGTTCTTTCGATAGCAGGTCACATCATTTGACATTTAAATCTACAATAATTAGACACTACAAATCAATGTCTAATTTATTGCAGCATCGAACAATCGTTGGCCTGATGAGCTCACACACACCATCACAATTCCAACTGTATTCCGAATGGCAAATGACACATGTACACTGTGTACTATGGTCGCGACAAATGAGCCTTTGTCTAGCAGCAAATTAAGCACAAATTATACACAGACCGAGCAACAATGAAATTTTGCCATTTCAACTTTTGTACAATACGAATTTAAATCAATTTTTTTTTTTCGTGCGGCTATATTCCCAGTCAGATTAATTGACGTAAATCCGCGCAGCCGAGGAACAGCAAAAAAACACGCTTGTGCCACTCAATCGAACTTAATTAAAATTGCTGACTTTGGCGAGCGCGGCAGCCAGAACAAAAACCCACTAATTGCATGCGAAATTACCACAGTGCACTGGACACTGGCTGCATTCCACAGCCACAGCTGCTCCGCGCACTCCAGCCGCTCGGCACAGCGCATAGACGATAAATTCAAATGTTAAGTAATTAGTATATATGCAGATGTATGTTTGTGTGTGTGTGTGAATGTGCGTTGATTTCATTCAATGGTTTTCAATTATAGCCAATTCTTTACTCTTCTTTACTACAATTCATTTACGAAAATATCCCATAACCGAACAAACATAAAAAAATAAATAAATAAAATAACAGCAACGATTGCAAATGTAATGAAAATCTTGATTATTGGCTTTCGGAGGCTTGCTGCGACCACCCATCAAGAAGGAAATGTGGCTGCTGGACGATGCTGGCGATTTGCGCAAAACTTGCACACTGTCGGTATGGAAATGTACACACACACATACATACGCACACATGCAAATAAGCGCTGGCAGGGGTAAAATTTTATTGATTTTTTTATTCATTCATTAATTCATGCCTCGATATTTCATTGCAAAATCCACAACTTTGATTACACTTTCCGGCAGTGCAAATTCTTAAAACTTACTCATTCATGGTGGACGACAAAGCGCGGTGAGGCGCATTTTTCGCGCGTACGTGAACTTTCAACTTACCTAAAAATAAACAAAAGACAAAGAAATGCGAATTAGTGATTTTTGTTTTTGGCGAAATGTCGAATCTGTTATACACTATGAAATTTTTCAACACTTTGCCGAACGTGACTTCGACATGTTGAAAGTTAATGTGACTTAAGTTATGGCTTTACCAGTTTTACGCTTTTATTATGCAAATCCAGAAGCTGCTGTTTACGGCCTTAACAAAGAGCAGAGCACAGCGATCCGTTTACTTTTTTGTCATTTCGATTTTTATCGCTTCAGATAATTTATAATTAGAGCCATAAAGATGCGCATAAAATCTTTTTATCTCTTGCAAGCACTTCTTCGGTGTATTGTTTCTTTTCCTAAATTCGACTGTCGGCAGCCCGTCAAAATTTCAACGCAAACCTTACTCGGGCAATATAAATAATTTATCAATTTTTATATGCACACAAATGAACAAATAAGACGGTAGCTGCAGACGAATGCGGCGAAAAGTGAAATCTGATAGAGTGTCATTCAATTCAAACAGAAAGATCTCTGCTCCAATGACTTTAATCATTAATGAAAGAGTGAGCCACGTAATGGTCACAGATATCGACAATGTGACAAAGACATTTCTCAACTCTTTGCCACGTGTGCAAACAATCACACGAGCACTTTTTCAATTGGCTCAGTTCGGCGCGAATCTACAGCGACGGCTTCCGTTGCCGACACTTAAAAAATACGAGAATGCTCAAACTAAAAATACGCCAGCAACAATATTTTCCGCACGCAACTAGAGGAGTGCATTGACATTTGCTGCACTCATCCCACTGCAAATCCGCATGGATATTTTTGGATTTTGGATGCGTTGCAGACGTGCGAAAGTTCTCAGCAGACCGACCGACCAACCGAGATGAAAAGTGCCACACATTTGGCAAACACTGAAGACTGAGAACGAGCAGCGCAATGCGTGATTGCAGCCGGTTTCCGTTGCCTGTCACTGGTTGGTTGTGGTGCGACAAATCATCTTATAGTTTACAACTTGGTTATCTCGTTGTTGGTGTTGAGTGAAATTTCGTAATTGAAATGCGACAAATTTTACAAAAAAAAGAAATAAATAAAACTCTTTCCTGTTAACTGAAATTTTCATTAACTTAGAACAAAAATGGCGCCAAGCTGAAAAAGCTTATTGAAAACGTATTTGAAGCTTCGTGACTTTAGCTTTGCTTACACTGAAAAGTGGCACTTTAGTTAACCCTTTCGGGACAGAGTTTAGTTTTGAAATCCAAAACACTCTCAGTGGAAATGTTCCTATGCTATGAAAGTTGGACTCAGAAAACTATGTTGGATGCTCACAAATTCTGAAATCAACCTTTTATTCGGGGACACAGATTTCGAACAAATATTTTGCGTGGGTCATAAGATCTGAATAATTGTTTTGAGAGACATTAAAAAGATGCTGGCACGTATTATCTCAGTAGTCTCGTGAGGGTTAAAACAAAAATTTGAACTGACAAAGCAATTCTTACTACGCAAATTACAATGTTTAAGAGCATTTGACTTTGTTTGCTTAATTTTTCAACTGTTGACATATTTTCAAAATTATTTTAAAACTTGTCCTCTCCATATCTTTCTTGCTGCTGCAAAACAATCCAGCCCACTAACCGCAGAGAATCAATTTTGTTGTTTTGACATTTGTCATTGTTATTCTTCATTTGCCAACAAAAACAAACAAATGATTGGAAAACAGCAAACAAACAAAATCCCACCTGCCGTGCGCCATAAATCAAAATCCGTCCATTGTCATTTGATGTACGACTTCCCGCACGCGAAACTGCAAAAAACGCCGTTCCGGCAAACACCTACCAATCGATCTGCAGCCACCACAATGCCGACTCCAACTCCAACTTCGACTCCAACTCCAACTTCGACTACCAATAAGCCGTGTGGCCGTGTGCGCTGCGAATGGCCACTTTGCATAAGCAATTATTCAAGACATGATTAAATAACAACGAAAATGTCAGAAACACCTACGACATGATTGGCCAAACAGCAACAACAACAACAGCAGCACGGCCGCCTATTGCCAACTGCAGTACTCGCGTTTGCCAGGGGCGCAAAGGCCACAACCGAACACGCGTTCGTGTTCAATGCGAACAATGTCTGAATGAATGCTCGATTCGCAGCAAATCATCATCAACCTCATCATTGTCATTGCGGTGATGATGATCGTTGCCACCGCCACCGCCAACATCAACGTCATCGGCACGACTCACCTTGGCTGGCGATAGGCCAGGCACCACTGTGGCCAGCATGAAGTGTGTGTGTGTTCGTGTCCAATGCAAAGATTATGTGTGGTGTGTGCAAAAGCGGATGTCATCTTTCATGTGTCAATATTTGTCACTGCTGCACAATGCGAAATGAAAACATTGAATTTTACTTGCGCGACTCGCAAGTGGCCATGTGGCATGCCACAACATTGCAGCGGCACCGCTGTAGGTAGCGCTGTGTCAATTGTGATGATCATCTCGCGCGTGTGGGTGGCATTTCTGTGTGCGCTGGCAAAATTGCAAAACTGCAAAATGCAACAACAAACTATGCGTGCATGCAATTATTTAACGCTATGCAGCGCTGCATTTAAATTTAGGAGGCGTACTCAATGCGAACGCTTATCGAGTGACTAAGCACCAATGAATTCGATGAGTCAAAGAAACGAAAAAGTGATGAAAAAGTTATTTAGTGAAAAGTAAATGTTGCAATTGCACATATCACACCAAGACAGATCGACTCAATCATTCATGTAAAAATGTCTCGTCGAATGTGAGTAGATCAATTGGGATCTACAGCTATGCACGCAGTGTATCAGTCAAAACCCCAACTGAATTAGTATTTCATTTCAGTTTGGATCAGCGTTGCTTGTTGCAACCGCACTTCCCTTTCGCCCACTGTGGAAAGCCACGCAAACGATCGAACGCGAGGAGCAACAAGATCAAAGACCAGTTTGGCCACTTTTTCTCTCAAGTGTTTCGTTCAGTTTTTTTTCGTTTTTCTCCCTGCACGCAGGGGAGCAATTAAATGCAAATTTCCATATACTTAGACAACATTAACGATTGCTTTGGCTTTTTACGAGCATTAGAGTCAACTTAACATTTTCATTTCCTTTTGCGGTGCATTTGCAGCTGTTTTACGGCCATTTCAGTCAGTCGGGCTACGCTGGCGGTTGGCTGGTTGGCGGTTTGCGTGCCCGATTACAGACAATTATTTGCAAACATGTGCAGTGCGCACAACTTTTTCCCCCCCATTCTTTTTGCGTTTTATTCCATTGAAATGACAGACTGCTTGGCGTTGGCCGCTTGCGAGTGAGCGTGTTTTGTTTTTGGTTTGTATACTTTTTGTACACCTTTTTGCACGTTTCCTTTGCATTAGTGTTAGTGTGTGTGTGTGTGCGCGTGACTACAAAGCAAAAACTGCAATATTTCACCACACACATCAACTTACAAACATTTGTCTTTTGTATGTATCGCTGTGCTGACTCGAAGCTGGCCCATAAAATGCCACCAACACCCACGCGCTTTCGATTGGACTTGTTAGAGCGGTTGGATTTCTGTGTATCGAAATACATACATACATACATATGTATCTGGCTATATCCCCATGTACCTATACATTACGATTTCTGTTGAATTTTCGTGTATTTTTCGCTTGAAATTGCAAAAAGTGCGCTCTGCATCTGTGTGAGTTTGTGTCTATAGACAGCTGACGTTTGCGTGCTTTGGCTATTTCGACGCGCACACGTCAGCAGCGACTGGCGGCAGTGGCGAGAATTTCGCGTTGTGACGCTGTGGCCTTACATGGTAAACAAACAAACAAACAAACGCCGAAAAGTTTGAATCATCGCTCGCAGTCATGCTGTCTACATTTGGCATTCGTTGTTTGGCGTTGCCGTTGCCGTGTTGCCCAACACAATCGCCGCCGCCGACACGAAAATCTAGTATGGCAATTGTTGGCGTTCGCTGTGGCTGTTTTGCGCCTTCATTCGTTCATTCATTTATTCACTCGATTCGTGGCTAAAATGTGCGCTAATAATAATGATAATTGATTCAAGTTGCATACAAATTCGGACTGCTGGCTGGCTGGCAGCCTACATGTCAGCTGAAGACCAAGTGGCCAATATCTCAGGTTAAACATTATAATGAGTGTTTACAAAAAAATTAAAAAAAAAAATTCAAATAGACACGAAGTAGCTCAAGCAACCGATTAGTGTTAAGGAATAAGTACAAACAATTTATGCATCAAGCCACTTGGCCACTTGCTGTCTGTCGTTGTCTCTAATACCCAAAATTGTTAATTAACCCGCTTCTTTATGATGAGGAAGAATCGTAAAACTAGTTAAAAGTCAGTTGGAGGCCAAGTAAAACATTCAGCTCATTGCCGATCAACATCATTGCGGCGGATTACACATGCAGATGTTTTGACGCAACTGCTTCTTAGGCCTTTTCGCACTCACATGGAGCATTCAAGCAAAAAATTACTTCGACTCGCATAGACTGATGCGCAGTGCTGTTGCTGTGCAACAGTTTGACATGTTGGCGGCTCTGACAGGGATGCTGAGCAAATGTCAAAGCAACGAAGCGTCAAAGCGTTAAGCGGCAACCGTATATCCTGCGGATATTTTCACACAGCAACACACAACATGTGAGCTGAGTGCAAGCAAGAAAAGAAAAAAAAACAAATTTTTACTAAAAAAAAACAATTTTCCTTTTTTGCTTTTTAAAATAGTCTCATAACAGTTTATAAAAGAGAAAATAAAATGTAAAGGAAACATGTACAAAACGGTGAACGCCGCTGCAGTCAATGAAGTGATGCACACATTTTTGTTGTGTTGTGTCTGTGTCTGCACAACAAAGCAGTGACATTTTTCTTCTTTATCCACTACACAATTCGCTTGAGAATCTGGTTGCGCTTTTCAGTTTTGCTGCAGGCAAGCAGACAGAATTTTGTGTTTTTGTTTTTATTTAGGAGTGTGATGAATTTCTTCGCTGGGCCCGCGTCCGTGTTTGCAGCACACAAACATTTGCGTCTTGCTGTGAGGCTGCGGTACGCAACACTTGAAACATGTCTGGCGCCTGCAGCTGCTGCTGCTACTCAAACACATTCACACCAACCAGTCTCGCAAGTGGTATGAAAGCAAGCAGCAAAAATTTAAATGCAATACAATTTAAATGCAGCCAAATATTTTAAATTGAAATTTAATAAAATCTCTTAAGCTCTTTCTTAAAATGTAATTCTAGAGCAACCAATTCCGATTGTCTTTTTGAAAGATGCACTTAAATCTGCATGAACAGGTAATTTGTTGTTGTTGTACGTTCTGTCTCGCATCTCGCATTCTCCCCATTTGATTTCAATGCATTTAAATGGCTTGAATGGCTGCCCTCCAGTTTGACTAATGTCTGTGCACATACAAATTTTCACTTCATTAAAGGCTAAACGAAAACAATGACGCCTCACACCCAGCTAAATACTAACAGAGCGAGAGCGAGGCAAGAGGTAAGAGGCGCAGCATAAAAAACTCCATTTAAAAATAACAATTCCGCTAAAATTTGTTGACGATTAATCAAAATAAAGGCCCATCAACATCATAAACAATGCAACGAATGCAACAACAACAACAATCATTAAGCCAACAGCAGAAGGAGTAACCACAAGAAGTCGAAAACAACAAAAAAAAACAAAGAAAGGAAACAACAAAAAATAAGCAACAGCAACACACGCGCACATCACACTTTCCAGCAGCGAAATGCAACTTCACGAGCCCATCCCCACGCACACACTTGCACTCGCACACATACACAAGCGGCGCAGTATAACATTGTGTTATTGTATTCGGGGGTAATCCTGCTCGCTGCTTTTATATATATTTCAGCCATGTTGAATGTGCTGCAACGGCTCTGCTCATTTTGAGTAATGAAGTGAATTTTAATGATTCAACCCACACACACATACACACACACACGAATGCATACACCCACCACTGTGCAATAAAAGCGAAATAAATAATTTAGAGATGCTCATATTTCTTCGTAAATCCCCTCGCCTTATCATCGCATAACATTTGTCTTGCTTTCTATATCTATCTGCATTGTGCCATTTCAAATTTTTTGGTTTCTCTAAATTTGGGGCACAAAAATATTTGCTTTATTTTAAATGTTTCGGATGTGTAACTGAAAAAACAAAAAACGCCAATCAGTCACGTCATTGTCGACATTCACGATCTGTGGCAACTAAGTTCAACAATAACACAAAAGTTTGCTGGCAATTTTAACACATTCAGCACTTCTACTTTTCATACACGTTTAACACGTTCGCGGAGAGTAAAAATTTCAGTGAGCTGCAAAAATAGACACTCAATTTTTGTGGAAACTAGTTGCAGTTGTCAGATTATCGTATTTTAGCCGTTATACACATTGAATGATATAGCACATTATTTACAAAAATTTCAGTTTATTTAAAATTTAATGAATAAAAATTGGCTTTAAATTTTGAATGCTATGCCTATAGCATTCACGTCAGTTTTCATCACTATGAAAATGACTGCTATAGCATTGTGAACAAGTGAACAAAAAACTATTAAATTAATCATTAAGGTTGGTTACAGTGATTGGTTAACCATTTACCGATGGTTTACTATCCCTTTTTCGATTTCACAGTCTGGTTACCAAATGTTAACCAGACTATGTTGAATAGTTAACCATGGGTTTTTTCCCCTGTTCATCCTCTTTGGAGCATAGGACCTCCACAAGACATTGCCTTGTGTTGGTTACGTTAATCGGTTGTGTTGTTCTGCCAGGGGAGGTGATTGGCCCGACGCAGGGTTAACCATCGGTTAACCAAGCAATAAATCAGCTGTTTTGACTTCAGTCTCTTCTGAACATAAAAAGTTAGATTTCGCAAGTTAAAACTTTTGAGCACTTATTATTCCGTCATGGCCCTCATGCACATCTTTGATGCCTTAACCCTTTCGATATTTTGTTGCCATATGGCAACTTGCTACTTTGTGGACGTCTGTACCCTCTGTGGCTTCAAGAATACATTTTGTGTTGGTCCTTAGAATAGTTTGAAATTTTAGGAAAAATACGAAATTAATAAAATGAATATTAAAGTTTAAACAAGAGAAGTATACACGTTTTTTAATGGGATATCTTGACATAGTAAAGGAACAAGAAGCAGACAAATAAGATAACTTTTTAATTTGACGTTTTCTTTTAATTTAGATACTTTTTTTAATTTTGAAGTTAAGAAATATTCAAATTTTCCTTATGCGTAAAAAGTTGTATGTTTAAGTAATTATTACAGCCACAACGCTGTGGTTGCTCTCATAGAAAAACACTCTAAAACACAGGGTCCGAGTATAAAAATTAAAAAATTTCTTTTGGAATGTTGCTAATAAAAACATATAGAAAACTAAAACGCAAAATTTAAAATGTTAACTTTCCCCAGTAAAAACCTGTAGCGAAAGGGTTAACACACCGCATTCTTCTTGGAGACATTCCAAATTATGGACAGCAAATGCCACAGCCGCCTTCGCATCATCGATTAATCCATACAAATTGCGCATTTACTTCAATGGCACTTAGCACTCGTCGGGCAAAAAGTCGAAAACGCCTGTTCGAGACAGAAATCAGTGGCCACTTCGGTGAGGCAAAACATCTCAATTAAATTTCGGTTATGGAGAGCAGCTGCCACGGCCATAAACAAACAAATAACATCAACATTTAGCTGAAATTCAAACACACATCAAATGACAGCAACACGCTCAATTGCCGCTGCCGCGAGTGCTTGGCGGCAGTGTGGCGGTGGCGGATTGCGCGCTGTCAATCTATCGGGCAATTACAATCGCTCGCCATCAGCCAACTGTAAGCTGAGCTTCATTTTAATTGCAAAAAACTGCAAACAACAAACAAAAAAAAAAACATCCGCAACAACAAAAGTGTGTGCGCGAAAAAAAATGTGGAAATTGAGAAAACAGTGGCACACTTTTGAGAGGCGACCGCATGCTGCACGATCTATTGAAGCCGCGGCCGGCGGCGGGAAAAGGCGGCTTGGCCTGACTTGCAGCAGCATTGCGGATTTTATGATTGCCAGACCACACACACAGTCGATGGGAAAACGCTCTGAAAACGGCAATAAGCAGAATGCGTGCAGCCACTCAGTGCAGTCAAGTGGATTGAAAGGCAACATTTATCGCGATATCTGCGCAATCGCATAAAATCAGCGATAAGCGGACAGTGATGGCCATCAAATGGATGCGGCGGCTTGATTGAGCGGCTTTTCGTGGTGGGCTCAAGTGGGTCTCAACATTTCCCCACTCGTTATTTAGCAATAAAAATGCCACAAAAAAGCACTCCGACTTGAGTATTTTCGCTTTTTATGAAAACAATTTTAATAATTTACATATTTTGCACATTTTAATTTGGCATTCTGAGGCAATGACCTGGTTGTGGCAAACACTTTATGCTGATTTGGCTTAAAACAGTTTTAAGCCATACCATTTATATTAATAAAACCTACCTACTGTTTGTATGTTTGTTTGTTGTGTGCTTATGTGTGAACCGCTCATGTCGCAGTCATCAATCATGCGTGGCTTGCGGTAATTACTGATTAAGCATTAATAATGGCGACAAATAAAATTTAACCCGGGCGATGGCCACAAAAATGCCGACGCAAACGAACGCCGCCGCCGGTCGCTTGCGAAACTAATTGAAATTAACTAAACGTGCGGAGCGAGCAAAACGCCGCACACTGGGGTAATATATAAGTAAAGTGGCGATTAATTCAAAAACGAAAAATAAAGATACAGATATGTTTTTGGTACCGGGTTAAAGTGGATACAATTCTGCATCACTACGTGAAAGAGTTGTTGCAAAATAGTTTACCGTTTTCCCGCAAAGCACTCTGAAAGTTGACATTTATTTTCATTTGACGTGCGCACAGCGTGAAACGTGAATTTTTCAATTACTTAAATCAAATTTATTTTACAAGTTTTTAAAGTAGCATAAAACTGATGATGGAGGCTTGTTGTTCACGTATTTAAGTATTGAAATACAAATTTTTATTTTTTTTAAAGTGTTCGTAAATATTTTTGTTATTTTTTTTAAAAAAAGCCTAAAAACTGCCTTATTTTGGCCCTATTCATAGACATATAGTTGTTTGTTCAGTGATGTTCACCTACAATATTGTCATAATCGTAATCTGTGGATATTCTAGCAACTTTCTACGAAAAAAAAAGTTGCGCTATTGTTGCGCACTTTTGCAGCATTTCGATTTTTGTATGTAAAGTCTTGGCAAAATATGCACGCTGTCCGTGAAAGGAAAGACAAAAAATAAATGTAAATGCAAAAAATATGAGAAAAGCAAGAAGCGACATGTTTTATGTTAGTGTTTTTGTTGTTCAATGTATGGTTTTTAGTATTTCTTTATGCTTTTTAACCTACATTACGGGGGGCCGGCACGTTAGATTTATATTAACCAGCATATTAGGCGACATATAAGGCGGGATATCGCGACACGTAAGTATTTTTGGTTTTTAAGATATTTATGAAACACAATACAAAATCATCTCAAATGATGCAGAACCAAATAAAACTTCGATATCTTAGATTATTTTATTTGTCTTTGTGGTATGTGCAAAACTAGGTCTGCTGACCTTATTTATCAGAAGTTGCAGTATTGGGCATTGCTATTGTTTGTATTACTTATGTATAATCGATTGAAATAACCGCAGTGATGTGCATTAAACTAATTAGGTAAAGGGTAACTGCAAAAGACTACTTTTTCAAGATATTAAAAAAGGTGGTTGTTCTCATTTAGGAACGAAATCCAATGTTTTTTTGGTATACTCGTTAAAGTCTTTATTATATAATGACCAACTCTTTGCCTTAAATTGTGCCAAATCTTTCGTCGAGTACTATCCCTGGTATAACATGCCTACGACTGTTCATAAATATTTAATTAATGGACCAGAGGTCATAGCTCACGCCTTGTTGCGAATCGGTAGAAGCGCGGGAAGCGAGAAATAAAGATTTTAAGGCTTTCAGGAAATATTTTTCTGGAAAAAGTAGCCGAGAAAAAACCAACGAAAACGTTCTAAATAGACTGCTTATAAATTCTGATCCCCTTATATCGACAGAAACGAAATTTCCGCATAAAGCAGTTACACGCATGACAAGGGAACCATTAGATTTGTTGCTAATTGCGGAAGAAGAACGCGATGATATGAACAATGATGATCATGATGATAACGATGAATGCGAAGGTGAAAGCGTGGGTGAATACGATGATGATTCCGATAGTAATTCATAAATAAGCGAGGAATTCTGTATTCCCTTTTGTAACAATTTTGCATTTTTGGTCATA
Source organism: Melieria omissa (assembly GCA_963971225.1). Lineage (NCBI taxonomy): Eukaryota > Metazoa > Arthropoda > Insecta > Diptera > Ulidiidae > Melieria > Melieria omissa. The sequence goes on from OZ020267.1 coordinate 152,884,237, forward strand.
AATAAAAAAAAAATCCACTAACGTATGTTCAAATACATTTATTTTTTACTTCTTTATCTATAATTAACTAAGTCTAATACTTTTTTTATGTCTAAATAGTCCGGGTGAATTAATCGCCAAAATCGGCATGAATTACCCCAGTGTGCGCCGGCGAAATATTTAATTATTGTGAGAAAAATGCGCATTCAAGAGGAAATGGCGAATGTGCGAATGCAGCACCAAACGTTTCGCACTTGACAACTTTTCAGTCAAACAGCCAGAAGCTTTCGCTGTGGACTGACAGCCGCACAACACCGTTAGGCGATTAGCTTTTTATCGACGGTGCGCCACGCACATTTCCTTCCCTACCCCTCGCTCAAGCAGAAGACTGTCGATTGGTCGATATTGGCAGCGGTGCAGGGGGAACGCAGCACCCAACTGCAGTTCACGTTATTACGTAAGGGACGTCGGGTATTGTTATGATTTTTTCAGCGTATTACTAAATAGTGTTTTTTATTTTGTTTTGCTTTGTTTACCAACTGATAAGATTACACCTACGGACTGGGACGAAGTCAAGCACAACAACAAAAACGAGCCTTAGTACAGCCGCCGTCCGCAGGCGATTGACAGGCGCAGCAGCGAGCGGCGGCCCAACCTTATCACATGCCAAATTGAAGCCAGTCCACCGCGAGCTAAGCCATGATAAATGCCAATAACAATGACAGCGGCAAACAGCAAAACAATAAAAGCATATTATGAAATTTTACCAATTTTCTGGCCCGATAGTTGTACGCGATAAAAATTATACAAAAAAAGCAGAAAACGAGACAAATTTCACACTGAAGGTTTGCCGCTTCACGGCGATTTGCTGCTGCTTATGCGAATTTTGAAAGCTTTCGGTGGCTGAGAGTTTGACATGCTTGACATGCGAAAAGTCAAACAATTTGGACAGCTGCAAAGCGATAAAAATGCGACTGGGCGACTGGGAAAAAAACAAATAATAAATAATTTTCTTATATTTAAGAATAACTTCTGCACTGGACACAGAAAAATAAACGACAACAAACACTTTGTTCAGTTGAAATTCCCAAAATCTATGACAAGTCTTTATTCTATGCGTCGTCGAATTCAAAGTGTACCCAAAAGCAACAAGAACAAGAGAAGAGGGAACATCGAGGGCACTCATGGGTTGCGGCCGCCCGTAGCGAATTTATTATTAAATCGTACACACCTACGACTGTCGCTCGCCTTTGGGTTTTTATAAGCATTTTTCCTTTTACAATTCTCCTTCAGTGCATGTCGACATTTGCGGCCTTTGTCAGTTGGCTCAACTGTTATTTATTTATGACAGCACGAAATATTGGTTCGATTTGGTATTGGCGTTGTTTTTCAGGTCGTTTGATTTGTGGGTGTGTGCAAGCATTTTGTTGGAATTATAATAACACTTAATTAATGCAATGTTTATGTATATGAAAGTAACATAAAATAAAGAAATAAAAACAGCCAAAAAAATTGGGGAAGGGTTCGCAAATATTGCAAAAAGTGAAATTCTAAGAACATTTTTGCTAAATGTTCAATTAGTTGATTTCATGGTTTTTTTAAAGTACAAAATATGGTTTTAACACTAGAATGCCCAAGGTACAAATTTGACATACAATTTTTAATACCTTGAGGTCTTTTATTGAATATGACTTTTATTACATCGCTTTCAAAAAAAATATCTTACGTGACTTTTAGCTAAATGGAATAAATAAACTAGAAATATTGGAAAACAAATTATTACCCAATTTTGCAAAATTCACCTTAACCCCTTCGCTATTTTGTTACCATATGGCACATGCTACTTTGTGGACGTCTGCTTCCTCTATGGTTGCAAGAATACATTTTTTGTTTGGTCCTTAGAATAGTTTAAGGTTTTAGGAAAAATACAAAATTGATAAACTGAATATTTAAGTTTAAAGAAGAGAAGTATCGACTTTTTTAATGGTATATCTTGACATAGCAAAGGAAGAAAAAGCAGAAAACTTTAGATAATTTTTTTAATTTGACATTTTCTTTAAATTTAGTTACTTCTTTACTTCTTATTTTGGCTAAAGTAAATGAAGAAACATTCAAATTTTCGTTATGCGTAAACATTTTAATGTTTAAGTAATTATTACAGCCACAACGATGTGGTTTCTCTCACAGAAAAACACTCTAAAATATAGGGTCAGAGTATAAAAATAAAAAATTTTTTATGCAATGTTGCTAATATAACCACATGGAAGCCTAAGACGTAAATTTTAAAATTTTAACTTTCCCCAGCAAAAATCTGTAGCGAAAGGGTTAAATGCTCAAAAAGAGTCATTTTGACTACCTATGGACATTTTCAGCAAATCTTTTTATATTTCATTTGCGAAATATGAACATTTCAAATAATTGCAAACATTTAAAATAAAATATATCATAGTAGATTGTGACAATTCCCAAGTTTTTCAATCCAAAATTCACTCACAAAATTCATTCAAAATTCCGAATTCCAAATTTCATTCCATTTTATCCCATTTATTTATCCCAAAAAATTAATACTTATTTTAATTTCGTGTACTTAAAAACCAGTCAGTAAACAATATTGTATTTCATTCTAGTGTTAAAGGTATTCTAGTGTTAAAGGAAAAAAAAATCATTCGATTGGCCAGCAAACACCTTCTTCTAGCTGCGCAAACAACTCAAAAACAGTAAAAACCCTTTGGCCACCAATCCGCCCCGCAGCAGCAATGCGCTTCTACGCGTTTTCGTATCAGAACCCTTCAGATACTGAGATACATATCAAATCGGGTGACAGCAGCAGCGCCAAGTTAAAATTGAAATTGACAGCTGATTTTTAAAAGACACTCACACGCAACTTGCGACTCGAGTGCCAGACAGTCAGTGCGTGCGTATCGCACGGAACCCCAAATGAACTCCGCCGACAAACTAACAACACTTTCGAGCTATGTATGTGTGAGTACCTGCTTGTCATACCGAAAATAACAAAAAAAACAACAACAACAAAAATACGAAAGACGTACGAGACAGCAAGCCAGAAATAAGGGAAATCTCTGACAAGATCACTTGAAATTTATGTGCGCATTTGTTGTGAACGGCCGCCGAGCCGGGCGAAATTTACACAATACGCACTAAATACAATGCGTCGAGTGAGAACGGAAAATCGAAGCCCAACTAAGCCCCATAAAAGGATAAACGTAAAAATAGCAGCCAACTGTCGTTGGCTGTCGTCAGCGGTAGGAGACAAATGCCAGAAATTACAAATTCAAATTGTATGGGCGCATTGTTGTTGGTGCGAGTGCACTAAAACAGGATATTCCCTTCAGCCGCTGCATTTATGATCACACCAGCGATCGCGGCCGCTGTAATTTAAATAGCATACAAATAAGTGGGCGCGGGAAGAGCGACTGCCAAGGCTCCAGTTGTCACTGTCATTGTGCGTTCGAGTGCGATTAAAGACAACGACACAAAATAGATACACGAAATCGTGAAAAAGTGAAAAGTACTTGAAATTAGACAAAACTGACTGCATGGCCACATTGTGTGAAATGAATGTTGGTCTTTTCGGTCGTTCAGCGCACATGTTACATGTATTTGGGTTTGTTTTCTTGTTGTACAATTTTCCAGGCAAGCGAGGCCTTCAAATGGCATTTAAACGAAAAATATCACAGAGTACAAGTAGAAAGATTAGTAGCAGATAATGGGCCCTTTGAGCAGCTTAGTCTGGTACTTGAACGTTGTTTGATGATGCATGTCGAGTGTTAATCGAGTACAGCCATTATAATAAAATTAAGTATCCACGACAGTCGCATGCGACATGAGCAATGGACGAACGCAGTGTTCCACACTTCGAGCAGATAGGCTCGCACGCGCTCCGTCTCTCGCGTTGCCGCTTCGCAGCAAAACCGCCGCAAAGGGCACAAAACTAATAATTCAAACGCTTTTGTCTGTGTTGTTGTTGCGAGTTTCTGGTTTTTTGCCTCGCAGCTCTTGGCCGCAAACCAAAAAATAAATGCGTATACGAACAAGCAGCCAACGGGCATAAAAAGCAGAACGAAATCAAATCAGTCGGCCGCTCTGGACTCAGTGTCCGCGCTTTGTAAACGCTCCTCAAGTCAAAGTTGCCATTTGATTGAGCGGCGCGCACTGGCAACTGTCCGTTTTGCTTTGCCATTATTTTCAATTCTTTGTTTTTTGTTACACAATGTCGAAGCGTTTCTTTGGCATTCAACGAACGTTTTCTAGATCTCTGAGATATGCCGGGTTTTTCTGACGTGTCGTTGCCTTCGATTCCTTTGCTCCGGTAAATTGTTTGTAACGTTTATAAGATTTCGATTTATTCGCTCAATCTGTTTTACGTTCCATCTGTTTTGGGGTTCTTGACTTTAACGACTTGTTGTTGTGGTTGTTGTTGTTGTGGTTTAATTTACTTGTAAATTTTGTTATTTCGCTACGCTTGTGCAACTAGTTGTTTTTGTTGTTGTTTTCGATGCAGGAAGTTTACTCATTTGACTTGTGAGTGTTCCACCAATTATGACTAACGCTGATAATTTCGTTGCGCTCGTTTAATTTGTGTTACGATTGTTGGTATTTGCTGTGGGTTGGCACTGATTTGGAGCGCTTTGCTGTTTTGTTGTTGTGTTGTCATGTTTAATTGTTCCAAGTTCGATTGTATATCGAGAGTTTTAGGTGCAACCCGGCTTTGGAAATTGGTTCAAACAATTCGAGAGATAACAAAACTGATATCTCGAATTTTGTTGTTTTTTTTGTTTCGCTAAGTCAATCGCGGACTAGTAACATTGATACAATTTTCATAACATCCCTGACAACAACTTTATATAAGAAAAAATGGATTTGAAAGACAGTTTTTTTATTTCATCCTCAAAGTAAAAGAAAAGTCTAGTTTTCTTTCCTTGTCTTTGAATTGAGTTTTCTTGTCTTTGAATTGAGATTTTCGATTTGAACCCGTCACCCTCTGCACCCACTGCAAAAGTTAGTTTCCTCTCCAACAATTGATGCGACATTTTCTTGCTCTAAAAAGTCAGCCGGCAAAATGTTCCGAAAATTCCATGCATTTGTTTTTTTCAAAATTAAATATGAAATCATAAGAACAAAACCAGAATGCACGTAGCACGTAGGTACAAAAAATATGAAACAGAGGACGAGAAATAAAATGAAAAACATATTAAAATTTATTATTATTTACCATGTGCCTTCTTCTTTCTGGATTTCGGCGCCATGTCTGCAGACGGTGTTTTTCAGGCAGCGACGAAGCACACAATCGATGTGTACAGATGAACAAAATATGCGCAGAACGAGCGGCGCACACACAGGTTGGTGCCTTCTTCCTTAGGTTAAGACTTCGAATACGACGGCCAACAGCACAAATCTCATCAACGGCCGCTGCAACTGGTTGTGCCGACTACGATGGTGTTGGCGTTGGTGTGGTTTTTGTTGTTATGGCAATTGTTGTTGTTGGCAGCGTTGTGCTGGCCGTAGCCTCAAGTCCGAGAACTGGGTTTACAAACACTCGTCTGTCGCTACGACACGAATGCGCCGCTGCACTGGGCGTCCGAAAAGCGGCTCCGAACAACAACAGCACAGACAGCAACAGCGGTCAAGCTGGCGACACTGCCTGACTCGAAGGCTGCGGCTGCAGCTACGTGTGTACGCGCAGGCGCGCACCGAACGCTGTCGGTAAGCGGGAAGGCCGTGTGCGACGTCGTCGCAAATTACGGGCTTTTGCAAAATCTTTTATTCCTGCTTCCTTTTGTGTTGTTGGCGTGCCTTTTTTGCGCCTCTATGCAACACGGCGTTCGCTTCCTTCGAACGTCTTTTGTTTTTGTTGCGCTGGGCTCAAGGGAAATTCTGTTTCACAGCTATGATGATTATGCGGACAATGATGATGGCGGGAGCCAGCCGGCCAGCGTCTCAGCCGTGTTATTATGTTGGCTCGTTGGGGTTGTTGACGTTGTTGTTGTGGTTGTCGTTGTCGCACCGTAGAGTGCAGTGAGTGTGGTGTGAGCGCGTGATCACGTTGAGTTTAATTATAGGCGAAAGGTGGCGATACAAATCAGGTGAAATTTAATCCGCGGGGGGAGCCAGCATCCAGTTGATTTGTCGGGGCGCCAGTTAGCGAGTTGCAAGCTTGTTTGGTTGTTACTGGTGACTGTTGTATGCGCTTTATTTATTTTTCAGTATCGGCTGCTCACTGTTACAATTTCATTTATTGTATTATTTTGTAGTTTGAAATTTTCTAAATTTTGGCACAATTTCGGGATTTTCGTTTAGGGGAGTGGGGGCCACATCAACACATTGCACACAACTGGCACAACCATGAAATGTTAACATGCAGATAGCAGCTGGATTTTCCCCTCTTCGTTTCGGGTGGTTTTTGTTTTTGTTGTTGTAGGCGATGTTGCTGTTAATGGTGCAGCAAACGTTCTAAGAACAACAAAACTGTGTAGCAACAAAACACTTGTGGCACAACAATCACACTCGTATGTGGCCGAGACGTTCGAGCAACAAAAATTCTTTCTTTCACTTCACAATGCTTCCTGCAATTTCGATTTGTGTTTTTGGTTTTTTGTGAAATTTTGTTGTACGTTCGAAGTAATGAAAGTATTTCGGTCTGGTATTTGTTTTTATTTGCAGCTATATTCGATTTATTTACTTTTCGGCTTCGCGCACATATATTGTAACAACAACGGAGCGGGACGCACGTACAAATCACACACTTCTTTCTGGCAGCTGCGCGATGCTTTGTCGACACTTGGCTGTCGATTGAACTGCAAGTCGAGCGAATTGAATAAACATTGGCACAGTTTCAAATGTTGTCGCTATTTTCGATGCGAAAGGACACAGGTCGACAGTTGTGCTTGCTCCACGAACTCCACTTTTAAAAGCAATTTTCATTCACTTGTCGCGAGAAAGCGTCTTCGACCGAGATACGTCATGAAACACGTACGACATATCAGGTACTAAATGCAACAGGCAGCACCACACCACAACAAACCGAGCCGAGCCGCAGTCTACAACGAAACGACGAAACGTATCAACAACAACAACAACAACAATAACAGCAGCAGCAGCCAACCACGGTTGCCACAGTTGGTTAGTTTTGTCAAAATTGGATTTTTCTGTTTAACGACTTTTTGCAAGGGAATTCCAATGTACAAAACATGAGAATTCTTAGCGCAAAACATTGCTAGCACTGTCAATTATACAAATAAAGGGGTTTCTTAAAACAAGAATGCCCAGAAAGAAACCCAGAAAGAGTATTCTTCTGTTGTTGCACAAAGCAACTACAATAAAATTTCAGCTAATTTGTAACACAATTCTGGTTAACAAAAGTTTGGCCATGTGGCAACGTCGGCAGCAGCACCAAGCAGGTTTGCTCGTTCAAAGTGTATCTGTGACTGGCGCAGAACCCAGCAACAACAACAGCTATACAGATTCTCTCGGGTTCTCACACTCGGCCGCTTCTGCCCACACGCCACACTGCTGCCCAGAGAACGCGCACCCTGGGCCTATTCTCAGAGCGTTTCAGCCGCGAACAGGGCATTTGTCGTCGCTCCAAACTGGTTCTCAGCACTCGGTGCGAGAGTGGTCTGCAATAGGTATATCCAGCAGATACATTTTTGTTGTTGTTTCGCTGTGTTGTTTTTGGTTTTGCTGTTAATAAATTGTTTTTCAACTTGAATGAGCAGCGCCCACTGTGTGTGTAGGTTGGTCGGTTGGTTGCGTTGTGCTGTGTCGTGTTGTTTTGATTTGTTTCCTCACTACTGCGCAGTACTGCCACATTATTGATTATAATGAAAAGAAGGAACATTTGGGAATATGCAAAGTTCTTGAACCACTCGTTTGACTTCAGATTCAGAGAAAATATGAATACTTCTGAGTACTTCATCTGCTCTTAAATAGGATAAAGTTGTGAATAGTTTGAGATCACAAAATTACTTGCACTCAAAACATCTCAACAATATTCATTAAAGTTGATTATTTAAATACAATGAAGTAATCGTCATAAATAGACAAAATATTATAGATTCAAATATTAGTATTCAACATTTGAAAATCCCCAACAGTTTCTATCAACGGCTGGCAGCACCGCTCCACCCAGAATGTGATCACTCCAGTCCCCTTATCGACAACAAGCAAACTCTTGCACCACCAACGTCTCATCCGTCTCCTGAGGCCTTTATCAATTGTTTTGGAATCGCCATACGATTTTATTTTCATTTTATTGCTTATGCTCGAGTTCGTATCCCCACCACAGCTCCCACCCCGCACTTTCCACCCCACAACTACAGTGTGTGCGCTGCGGCAATTGTGAGCATGACTGGCATATCGCGCTATTATATCTGATAGTTCAGACAATTTTGGTGAGCGCGTCGGCAGCTGCCGCCGTCGCTGCCAGCATTCGGCCCCATTGCGCTGCTGCAGCATCGTTCGGATGCTGCACGAAGAGCGCCCATACACCGATGTAGTGTTGGAAAATGTTCTTAAAAAGTATGTTGAATTGTTTTGTGCGATTTTTTACTGTGCTCTCGTTTCTCGAAGCGTTCAACCGCAGCGCTTTCTGTTCCAGTTGAACATTTGGCATTTCTCAAAATAAAAACAGTGCATTTTGGTTGGATTCAATGGTTTTGTTGCAAAACATATAATTAATGGCAATACGAGCGGCAACTGTCTGTAACTCTTTGTAACTAGTTTCTGCTGAAAATTGGGTACTGCGTCATGCCTAGGAAATCTTTAAAAGAAATGCTTCTACTTCTACACCGAAAGGGAATTCAGTAAAGAATTTGGTCAAATCTAATTGTTTACTTGATTGGAAAGAATATATAATATATAAATGATATACAAAATATATTAAAATGTTCACTTATGAAACATTTTCGAACAGATCTGGACCTAATTTGGTTCTAAAGAAATCTATAATCTTGTAAGAAGTCTTTAGTGTAACCACGAAAGTAGGTAAGAACCGAATATACTTCCCCACTTTATGCAGCATTTCCTGAAAGCTCGAGATTAACAAAGTGCTTCTGCTTTTAAAATTGACAAAATTTATCGATAGAATTCCCCTAGCACAGGTCAAACTTTGCATATTTTGGGTATTTCTATAACATTAGGTAGCAGAGAGATGAAAGCATACAAAATTTCCCACTTGAAGACATTTTCGTAAAGCGCAGCAGTCTGAATTTCCAAAGTACTTCAGTTGTTAAAGTCTGTCATAAATTTCCTATTCAAACGACCCCAATAACTGAGGAAAGAAATCCCACTTTGCAATTTTCCTTCCATATTGTACTCAGGCTCTATGAATAGTTTAACAATGTGCCATAAAATTTCCGGCGAAAGTAAACGCAGCAGGGTGCGGACTTAAATGCGTTAAAAATATTCAACAGGTAGCAGCAATGGTGACAGCGTCACTGATAGTCGAGCCAACGAAAACGGCAGCGCCAACCTGTAATTAACTGCTAGTCTCCATCGACAGCGAACCGTCGACGAAAACGACAACACGGCAGCAGCAAGCAACAAGCAATAAACAAATTAAGACAAAACGGAGATTACCAGCCGCTCAGCGCTTAATGACGACCATGATTACCATAGATATGAGTATCACACGCCTCACAAACAACAAATGACACATTTACGACCAGTGTGTGTGCAAAAAAATCACAAATTAAAATAGCAGAAACAAAAAGCGAGTTCGTTTAAACAAGAACAGTTCGTTAGTTGAAAATTGTCATGCAAAAATCATGCAAATTCGATTCAACTATCAAATGCGAGATCAAAGCAAATCTAAACACCGATAAATGCTTATCATTTTATGTCGAATTTTGGCAATAAACAACCAATTTTACGCTTTTCGTGCTGTCAATGGCCCAAAGACCCAGTAGTCTTTGCGTTGCGAATAGTTTTTTTTAAACTCAGTTGCAGCTGCAATCTGTAGTCTTTGAATTTAAAAACTCGACTTTGTAAAACTTCACTCCTCACATAAAATTATTTTCTTCAAATTTTATATTTTTCTGACTGAAAAACCAAATCCGTCTGAACTCACACCTACAAAAAGCCCTCGCAGTGCAACTTATATAATACAAAAAAGGCAGAAAAGTGCATAAAGGCACTTTTCAAGCGCACGCAGTGCTTACAGCAGCCAACCAAAAGGGACGACAGACAGTCGGCGAGCATCGCGAGGTGTGATTTACCAAGTGTAGGAGTCATGCGGCGAACGCTTTTTCTTAGGGCCCCCTCAAGCTTGATGCATCGTCTGAACTGGAAGTTGCACAGTAGCAGTGTTGCCAGATCGAATCACTAGGCATTTTAAACTTTAGTCTAAGCTTAGATTATTTGAATAGTAGTTTAAAGTCCTTTAACCCTTTCGGGACGGAGTTTAATTTTGAAATTCAAAATGTTCTTAGTAGAAATATTTTCATGCCATGAATTTTGGGGTTAGAAAATTATATTGGATGCTTGCAAATTCTGAAATCAATCTTTTATGCGGGAACAGCGAAATCGAAAAAATATTTTGCGTGGTAGAATCGTAAGATTTTAGTAATTGTTTTAAAGGCCCATAAAAATCTTGCTGGGACGTGCTATCCCAATAGTCCCGAAAGGGTTAAAAATCGCTCACACCGAATGCATCGAACAACTGACAACAAATTATTTCATACATCATATAAAAAATATTGCCGCTTGAAATCGCCAGTCATCTGGCAACACTGCACATTTTGTCGGTGCAGCGTTTTACCTGTGTTGTTCTTCGACTTTTTGTCCATTTCAGTTGTTTCATTTTTTTGTTGCTGTTGTTGCTGCTTTTTGTTGCGTTTTTATATCAACGCACACGTTTATCTGCTTAACTTGCACGGCACTTCTGTTCGGCGATTAGAGCGGCAACAACAACAGCAACAACGGCGGCAGTGGCACGACTGCATGCTGCGGAGGCGAGTCGTGTTTTTATTATTATTTATGTTAATAATATTAATGCAGCTGCTGGCTGGTGTTTCTTCGGCCACACTCGCTGTGCCGGCGAGGCTGCACGAGAGGCGCTGGGCATCTCAGGCGAGAAGCGATCCGACACTTTTCCGTGTGGAAGGTGTTAAAATTGTACAAAATTGATTGTTGACGCGCTAACGTCAAAAACAGAAGTTCAAATATTGGATTGTTAATTGACTTTTCTAACTGGGTAAACATTAATACAGCAACAACAACAACGAAAACAACGAAGAAAATGCCTTCATCAGTGATCAAAGCGCGACAAGTGTTCCCACCTTAATTAAACAGCTGCTTTGAGCTGATAACACAATCATATAACTATGGAGATATGTATATAGACATACTTATGTATGTATATATCTGTATGTATGTGTATGTAGTAGCAGCACAGATGGGCGAAGGCTTTTATAAAATACAAAAAGTAGAAATTATGAATAGCGACCCAATTTCGGAAAAAGGTTCAAGTGTGCAGTTTACGCTTTTGCAAGGTGTGGAAAGCATTGCGACAGCTTTTGTTTTACTTAAACAAAAAGATTTCAAACATTTAGCAAATAAAATACTTGAGTGCCTGTACATTAGATACTGAGTGGCTGAGTGGCTCAGCTCATCTCAACAGCCCCAACAGCAGTAATGCGAACAACAACTGAGGCACAACGCCATAAAGACCACAGAAGAAATAAACAATGCAGATATTTGGAGGCGGCAGGAAAAGGCGTAATGCGGCTGCAGTTCAAAAATGCCATAAAAAGCGCAGCTTGCCCCTTTTCGGAGACATTTGTGCGACATTACGAAATGCGTCCACAAGCAAACAGCGCAACAAACAAGTCAATAAGTGCTGCAAAAGACCAACAACAGATCCCTTAAATATTTCACTTCAAATCGGCCACAGCGGAATTTCGGGACAACACGACCAGCCAATGCAATGTGATTGTACAGTCGACGAAGGAATGGAGCGGCCACAAATTAAGGAGCCGAATTCCTTGCATTTCGTTGCATTTAACACTTGTCGGCTTTATGCATACTTTTTTCCTCAACGCAGCTTATTTAGCTCCTTTTCAGGGTTATTAAAAAAGTTTAACTTTTCATTGTTGCATTGTGAAATTTTCAACACCTCTTCGGGGTTGCTGCCAAAGCCGCTAATTACAATTTATTCGCTGTGCAATGCGAGCGGCAGTCAACTCGAAAATCGTTACGTTCAGTCAGACAACTGCGATTTAGTTGTTGTTTAAGGCCGTAACGCTGAAACACGCCTGTCGGAAATTAGTTACAAATGGGAATAACAAAGAAGGGAAAGAGTCAGCCCCAACATTCTTCAAAGGGTGTTAATTAATAGCTTCACTTCAAACGCACAACACTCCCCGAAGCGTTGCCCCCACCACTACTGCCACAACAGCAACAACAGCCGCCAACTGCCAACCGTCAGCCACGGTCGCGCGTTGATTTATGAGCATTCAGCCGTCGAGGTGCGAGTGCAACGCTGCAAATATTGACGCTGCACAATTTTCTTTAAAAAAAATTATACATACTGTACATGTATGCGTGTATATTTAACACTTCTTCACAAGAGGTGAAAAGAATTGCGCTTTGCATTTGACGCAGCAGCCGCAAGTGCGACAAGACAATTGGCCAATTGGTGTTGGCCAGCTTCGGATGCTGGAACAGCAATGTGAAGACGTCAGTGTACACATTAAACATCAAATTAACATCACTGAGCAAAAAAAAGCTGTGCCCATTGTGCAGATGTGTTTAGATTATTTTAAGCAATTTTCTCGTCTCACAACTGTACGCAGCGCAGACGAGAAATGACTTCATTTACAGTCATGGCTAATTGAAAGTGTGGCAAAAACAGTGTTCCGATCTCATGCTAGGAAAACTCTCTTTGCTCCTCACTTTTTACGGAATTGACACTCTTGAGGCAATTGCCACGCCTTATTCTACGTCGAAATGTATTGCGCGCTGTTTACATTTAATTTACCAAAAATCGCTCAACACTCGAATAGAAAATTCCACGGAAAATCCTAAGTAGATCGTACATGTCGTCTCGCATGCACCAAATCAGCCAGACAGCCAGCAACAACAACCTAGCATTGCACTAAAGCAAATGCAGACGTGGCAGACATTGTGGCAGTTGTGCCGATCATTAGGGGGGCCGCAGCAGATATATGCGGATGCATAGCACATCTAACAAAATACTCGGCGATTTGGAATAGCAACAAGCCGAAAATAACGAAATGGCCCTGCAACACTTCGCAGCCCGACACTCGAGCGCAACGCACATGCGGCGCACACATCGAACACGACAGGGCAGACAATAAAATCCATTTGCCATACTCACACAGCAGACAGTCGAAAAATCAGTTTCATTTGTTGGCATTGTTGCTGTCGCTGCTCTAGAATCGAAGAATTCACAGCGAACCCCAAAAGTGCGTAAATTAGACAAATGTTCAACGAAAGAAATGAACAACAATGAAGCCGCAGGTCACTTAATTTTTCAGTTGCCCGTTGGCCCTCGTATCGCTGCCCGAAGTCTAACGATTTTGAACAGTTAAACGAACAAAGGAAGCAGCAGATGTCCGCGGCCGTTGTCCGAACCGAAAGGCCGCCAACCATAGTCAAAGTGACTGAACGAAATGTCGAATAGGGACAGCAGGTACAACAACAAGGTCGGCACCAACAGTTTCAATGCTCGGAGATGCATATTCAAAGCCGAATAAAATTAAAAGACATCAAATGAATTGGGAGAACAGCGGCGATCAGCGAGCAGCAAAGATAAATGCAACGCATAAACATCGAGCGATGTCACTTCAAGTGTTGTTGCATTTAAATCAATGTCAGCTGACAATTGGGCATTTTTGTGCCCGAACAACGGTCGAACATAAAATATTACCGAAATAAAATAAAAGGGTATCCATCCAGCAATGACGCTGCAACTCGAGCGACATCTTTTCTGTTGGTCGTTTTTGTGCTTCTCACTTATTGTTAGTTTTGGAAATTGAGAAATTCAGCACAACTGCTGTTGTTGTTGTTGATGTCTTTTTGGTTTTTGTGACTTTACAAAAGTAAACGAAAAATTCGTTTTTGTGCCATGGAAAATCGCTGCATTGTAAATAGTTTCTTAAGGTCTGTTTTTGTTTGTAGTCATATTTCTTGTTGCTGTTGTTGCCGAAAACATGTCAACGTGGGCGAGTTGCTTTGATTTTAGTGACACCAATAGAACAGATCGAGAAGAACACGAAAACATTTCTCACATATAAAGTGGATGATTACAAGAACAACAAGTACTGAAAAGCAGAACAAGGATGCTGGGTGTTGTTTTTTTAATCAAATTCACAGAATGAATTATATATTTGTATATACGGACGTAATCACAACATTTGGAGTATATATATGTATGTATGTATGTAGTTATCAAACACTGCGCAAAACACTGACAACCTTCAAAATGTCGCTGACATGCATTAACAAAAACCGTAAACAAAATTGGCCAATTGGGGCTAAGCTTCCATAAAACATTTTCACGTAAACATGCCACACATATCGCAGTTTTATTGGCAGTATTTGCCAGGACCGCTTATCTCGACGAGTAGTAGACAACTCGAGAGCGTTGGAGATAAAACCAACAGCGATTCGTGAATTGTGATAAAATTAATTGAGACACACTTTAAGCGGTCAATAGCTGCTCGTAAAAAGTTGCACGCTTTTGAAACGAGAGTGTCACCTATAAGCGCGAACCTAGTTGTGTCGGATTCTATTAAATTTTTTGATTTCGATTCAATCGACTTAAAAAATAGGTCCAACAAATTGTCAGCACGTTTCGAAAACATGTATTCACATATGAATTATGGCACTCGACACCGACAACAACTCTGGATAAGTGTGCAGAGCTCAACAGCGATAGTACAATCTGCTCGATGCCGCAGTTGTTGTGTTATCAAGAGATTTTTCGCAACAAACAATGGTATCTGGCACAAGATCGCCAACTGAAGGTGCACTGAGTGCTTCAAGCAAACCACCAATTTTAGATAAAACGCCTCCCCGATATCGGCGATGAGTTCATTTCAGCGCAGCCATTTCGGGCGCTGACCTCATTCGGCGCATCGACGAACGAACGAAATCCGCCGTCAATGACAGCCAAACACGGAATCGCTTAACGCTTGGGCCAAGGTCCAACGCACTACTCACCGTCTGAGATCTTTTCGGCCACGACCATTGTTCCGTCCGTCACAGCTGCAGCTGCATAGAAATTACCTAAAAAGTATAAACAGTAAGCAATTAATTAAAAATCATTTCTTTTTAAACGTACACAACGTACGAGCCATAAAAATAGCAACTCATAAGCCTTAACCTCACGTTAACAGCGAAAAAGAAGCAGAAGAAGAAAAGCAGTTGGCGCCAGTAGGCAAAGCAAGAAATCAAAAATATTTTATAATCAGCAATAACAATAACAACAAACACAAAGAAACTTGTCAACGCGAGTATAAATGAAAGAAAACAAAAGCAAAAAACACTACCGCAAACTTTTAATAAAATTTTAAGTTCATAAAAAAGTAACAACAAAAATCAATTTCTACGAGCGGAAAGAAAAAATCAAACCAAAATAAATAAAATTAACACAATTTATGATTAGCAGACAAAATTCAAAAGCGCAAAGGTTTTGTATTTATTGAAGTACTAATAATAATAATAACTTTATAAGCCGATTAAGGCACAACAACAAATGCGAGGAGTAAAAATAAAAAATACAAATTCAGCGAACGTTTATTGTTGGTGAAATGTGGATACAATCGGGAAGGCGCAGAGTCAAATCGACGATACCTTAGGAGATCTTTAACTTGAATGCAATCTATGTGTGTCAGTAGTGTTAGAAATGAAACAAAACATTGAAAGAGACAGAGAGAGTGGGGGGAGTGGGAGAGGACAGCAGTGCGTTGCAGTTTCAAGCGCGTTGACGGCGGGGACAGTCGTTGTTGCTTTTGTTGAAAAACCCATTGAAATGTGAAATTATTGAACATTAATAATATTGTATCAATTAAACTGAAGGCACATTGAAGCGGAACTCGAGTGCGCGCAACAATGATTGCGCCAACGGGGAGCAAGACAGAAAGCGGAGAGGCGAACGACGACGCACAAATCTCATATGGCAAGTGACTTGCAATGGTCACTGAAGTGGGACGAAACGATGTAAATAGTAAGACGAAGCAAATCAAGTCGCCCGCTGCAATTACCACAAGGGAAAATATTGGGAATATGAGTTTAAAATTATAAAATATGTTTAAAAAGAAAGAAGCCGAAGCTGCAATCAAATTTTTTGTTTAAAAATATCTCCAAGGCAAAATATTCAAAAAATTTCAACCAACAATCAGTTCCTTAATAAACAACCAACTCTACAGCAAATGCCCCAACATTTTCTGCCGGCTGTAGCCCGTCTATGCACTGCATAGCGTACAGAGACCACTTAACTCTGCTTGGCGCAAATCTTACGCCAATTCATAATTATTTTAGTAATTACAGTTCATTTCATTTATGACAAGACGCCATGGAAATTCGATATTGAAAAGGCAAAACAAAAACAAGCCACAAGCTGATACTTGTTAAAGATGAATAGAGACACACACACACACACAACAGATTTCTAGAGCAATTTTAAACACACTAAATTTAAGCATTTTTCAAGCACACTGGCGACTATGAAACGATTTTAACGAACCAAATTCACATTGATTGAAAAGGTTTGAGTCGCCTGTCGGTTGGTTGATAATTTCCATGGCAGTGTGATAAGTGGGTTGATTAGTTGCTCACTTACAAAAGCAGCCACTCAAAAGTCAATAAGTTAAAACTGCTCGAAATCAACTTTTCCATTCAAGAGCATTTTAAGGGCATTTTCAGCTGCAGGCAGATGAAAAAATAAACATATTTCCCAGCTGTTTTTTAATTATTGCCAGTGCACTATAGTTAAAACAACAATGATAAAAAAAATACTGACAATTTTTAGAAACTTGTCAAGAAGAATTATTAAGGATTCGTTGTCGTTATTACTTAATTTTCAGTTAAACATCAGAGTGAAAATAAGCTGTACCCTAGGCATGCTTTAGTGTTGTATAGCGATTCTTACTAATAGGTTCTAAATGCTACGCAACCTCTCATTTCGCATCGAGGTCAAAGTTCACAAAAAAGCAGCGAAAATTGGCAAATTGCTCCACAGCTGGTCAAAAGTTGTTCTTAGAGGGTTAAAATCTATGACTGACCCCCACTAGTTTTCTTTACTGAACATTTCTTTCAAACATATTTATACCCCATCGCCAACCCTTAATGGACCCTGTATGGGCTCCCATACAAAATGGCCTTTTTATAAAATAGGCTCCCACTGCTCCCAGGTTGCCCCCAGATGTCTCAAATGTGTGACCGACACCCATTTATTTTCCTTTCCGAATGTTTCTTCCAAGCATACCTATCCGCTATCTCCAAGTCTTAAGGGGGCTGCCATACAAAATTGGCCATTTTCCATGCCATTGGACGCCCACTTGTAGTTAAGTAAACAAGAAAACATCGAATCTTGAAAACTACTGAGCAGATTTAAATGATTTATTCAGCTATCGCCAACATTCTTGAGTACAAAAAATACAAAATTTATTAAGGTTTGAAAGTTCACCACCAGAGGGCATGTCTCATATGATCGGAGTTGTAAGGTTGTCAACTTTTGGGTTTCTACAAAACAAAAATCTATCAACATTTTTGGCTCATGCACTATTTGACCCAACTGCCTAAAACGAGACGTTGTCAAGCATTGACATAGAAAAATCTTGCACTAAATCATGTTTACTGTACAAAACTAATGGAAGTGCGAAATGTTCAATTACACTGCACAACACAAAAAAAAAAATAACAAGGTTCTGACAACGGATTCTGGTAGAGGGAACCAAACAAAATATACGTGTATCGGCGTTTTGAAATTTTACGTCTGAATTTTTTTATGAGGGCAAAGTTTTCCCCTTTTTGCGCATTCCTATGATGAATCGGCATACGAAAACCATGTAACATCACATTTTAGGTATGTGATGTGTTCAGCAATTTGGTGTAAAACACTATGAGGAACATTTTTGTGGAGCATTTCAACTCTGTAGCTCCTATTTTTATGGGTCAATTTTACCCTTTTTTTCTAAAATGCCAAAAATGTCCTTAAAACAGGACTTTTTAAGGACAAAATGTACCACAAAAATATTCGCCATAAAATTGTACTGTAGGTCTCTGAATACACCAAAGCTCAGAAATTAACTTGAACGACAGAATTAAACCAAAACTGAAAATGTGTTGCTGTTGCTTGCTGTTGTTTAAAAAAAAAATTGATTTTGTTGTGCAGTGTTATTTAAACACACAGTAGCACAGTGCAAATATAGTTAATGTCCTTTTGAACATTATAGCGTGTGTCGTTCTTGACTTTTGTTTGCACGGTCAATGCAACTCTGGGTCTACTACACTCAAAGTCTGTTTCAGAAGAACTAGAAAGCAGACTGCAACTAATCTAACTTTTAACTTTTTTTTTGGAAACGCAGTTGCCACAAAACGAATAAGTAAACTCCACAACTCCTCTTGCAAATCTTTCCAACCGCAAAAATATTCAAATGAGCCACGCAAAATGACAGGCAGCCAAAAGTCCCACGAAATCGCATTGGCATAAAGCGCAGCGGCAGTCAAACGACGCGACGCTGCGAAAGCCAAATAATTAAGAGTGGAGCATAATTTTCAGCGAAACAACTGACACTTTTATACATATGACTTCCAAGAAGCTCCGCCCGTCCATCCGTCCGTCTGTCCGTACGTTTGCCTACCGGCCTGACAGCCTAAGCATGCGCGATCGTCGCGTCTGATCGCTTCAAGTCGACAACACAACACAGCACGCAGCAGTAGGCTTCACCAAAAGCAAGAAATCAAAAACAAAACGAAAAAGATTTGTGCCAAATTGAAGCAGCGAAGCTCCAGTACGACTGCTGCTGCAACGTCCATGCAGACCCACACACTGCCGCCGCGGCCGGTGTGTGTGTGCGAGAGCAGCAAAATTAATACGCGTCATTATTAAATGCGGCTCAGGTGTGAAGTGAAAATTTATGAGACACAAATAATATTTTTGCTGTCAGGAAAAGACGCGCCGAGCGCTGTGTATGTGTGAGTGTGTGTGTGTGTGGCTAAATGGAAGAACGTATGGATGGCGAGCTGACTGTGCTGGCGGCTACAAGAGATGATTGAGTGCGCGAAACCTTGCTGTGATTTCTTCCAGTGCATATAAGTTAATTCTAAAGGTTGCGGCTTTTGGTATGAAATTCATCAGCGGAAGTGGTTACTGCTTTTCTGAAGTTGTTGCTGCTGTCATTGGATACACAGCACCTACGTACGATCTGCCTGACGTAAAAACGAATTTTCGAAATTAATCGCAAAAGTGTGTGATTTCGAGACTTAATTAAAATATACGCAAAAGTGCTTTCGCGCACAGGAAAACCGCAATCACCACAAGTTGCAGCCCGGCCTGACGGCCTGACTGCCAGTCTGACGATGGCACACGCACTTTAAGCCGCAAACGTGTGCCATAACTCAGGACAGCGCTCGTAATTTGTTGCTGCCCACCGTTGTTGCTGTTGCTGTTCGTGTTCGTATTCGTGTTGCTGTTGCCTTTCAATTGCGGTCGCCTATCTTTGTGGCTTCCACTGTCATCTGCAGCGTCAACAGCGTCACCGGTGACCGGCATTGCGGTCCCGGTTGCTGCACATGAAGCCTTACAGCCGAAGCACCGTGAGCGCCTTCGCCTTCGCTATCTTCCAGTAGTTGAAATAGTAAAACTGGCTTCAGATTGCTTCTGAGCATCGCGGCCAACGCAGCTCTGCCACCACTTTGTTGCTGTCATTCACAACCTTCGCAATTCATCTGCTGCCTGAGCTGATCTTCCAGCAAGTGCCGCGCAAGTACCCACACGCAAACACGCCCTTTCGAACGCCAGCCAGCACACTGCGCGTCCCTCCGCCGACGACTGTCATTCGCGCTAATCACTCGTCGTCTGGCCGTGTGGTGCCTCATAATTAAAGTGGCTCGTTGCATGTCCCCACACTACTGCGCGGACGCGGCCCTCCGTTGCCGCACTCGTCATGCGCGTAATGCCGCAGTTACTTGTCGTTTATCGCCTAATAAATTGTGCCATGCGGATTACGTTATTTATTAATGCGTTTTTAAATTCATATCGACTCCTTTTCCACACACGACCGCCGATCTGAGCGGGGAACAGCAGCGCCCGCGGCTGCCAATTTGCAGAGTGCTGTCACAATTTGCAATTCCTGCCCAACTTGATTTAGCCGCCCATAACTTGTGTGCGCATTAAGCATTTTCCCCGTTTCCTTTCTTCTAGCCCCTCCCTCTCCCGGCCCGAGCGCACCCCTTGCTGCGCCTTTCGTTCGACTTGTTGTGTTGATAAATTTGTTAGACTTTAGTTTATGAAAATTAATGAGCGACTAATTTGATAATCATTCTCCATGTGTCGGTCGCGCGCGACACAACAGTAAGCGACATGTGTTTCACGTGCTTTTGGCGGCAACGCCACAGAGCCGCCAGCCGAGTGCAACGCATGGAGAAACGTTTTTCTCCTACTTTACCTGCAATTGAAAATGAATAATTTAAGCACTTAATGCAAGTGGCATTTATGACGTTATTTATGCGTGTGGCAAATGTGGGCCACACACCACGCGCCGCCTGACTGCGCGACTGTTGTTGGCTGCTCGCGTGCGATGCGTGCTGTGCACAGCGCGTTGCGTGTTGCTGCGGAAAAGCGTTGAGCGTCATGTGTCAACTCAATTCTCGTGGCACAGCGCGAAGAAGCAGCAATGAGAAGTGACCCCAAACAAGGTGGAATCATTCAAATCACAAACCAACAATTGACACAGATTTAGTCAAAGTCGAATAGAAATCCATAACATCGAAATTAACAGTTGTGAATAAACTCCGAATTAGGAGTTGGAAGCTTTTTTGTGGACAATTACTTTACTTACAGAGGTTAGTCATTATCTGTTGAATAGACAGTGAACAAAAGAAATACTTCTACAATTGGGATCTATTCTACAACACTTTAAGGTCGAAAAAGTGTCGACCATTTAAGGAGAAAGTTCCAAATACCAGATCACCGTATGATCGTACAAGAATTTGTGATCGTATGAGAAAAATTCCTAATCACCGATCACTGTCATGTTTTGTATTAGAAACTGATTCCTGCACAATTATGATCGAGTGAGAAAAAATGAGGCTGAACCCATAAAGTAATTTCATTATTTTCGCTTCATTGATTTTGTATCCTTTTATTATTTAAAATACTGATACTCAAAAACATTAGAATTTTTCGACGAATTGTTTAGGAGAAAGTTTAGGAGATATATATTTTGTGTTAGGGGATTTTTCTGATCCTTAGTGGGTTTCTAGGAGATTTTCGGATAACAAGGTATGATGTTTTGGAAACACTGGCAACAAAAACTATTTTGGCAACTATTTTAATAGTCAACGCATCTTATTGTGTTAAAAATTTGTAAGCTTACAAAATGTAATGTCTTTCTATCTCGTTCTCACTTATTTCTGTTACAATGAAATCCTGCCAAAAATTGCGCTTTTTTATTTAAATCATTTGTTGTATGTTTTGTTTTTGTTAAGTTTTTGTTGTTAAGCTCAAGATGAATAAAAAAGGCTGCATTAAAAAATTTGTATCAGAAGATTTATTCCTTTAAAATGACGCAGTTATAAAACAAATGTTAGCTTTTTTAACTTTTGGGAGGAAATTTCGGTATTTTCTTAAGATTTAAGAGAAAGTCATTTCAGGTATCTGGCAACACTGGTTCTTCATTAGAATTGCAGCTTCCGCCTTTTTTTAATAACTTTCAAACCAATAAAGTCAGAGTAATGAAATTTTGACACATAATCGAGAGATTGAAGTTTAACATAGTTACTTTTCAAGAAAATTCTATATAAATTTTCAAGGATATAAAGGATTAACATTTTCAAAGGATCTTTTCATATCCTTTTTTTACAAATAGATAAAAAAAACAATCTTATTTAAATTCTTGACCCTTTCCTCTTTCATTTGATATACATATCGTCGTTTTTATATTTTTTGTTTGTTCCCCCTTAAAAGTTTTGAAGGCCTTTTAAAAGGATGAAGAATGTAGAAATGATAAACTGAGTACGCAGTATTACTATATTTGGTCTCTAGTTTCACGCACATATGGATTTTTCCCCGGGGTGAAAAATGCTGTGGCACGGTGTTATACATGACATCAACTTCCCTCTCAATTTGAAAGAACTCCAACTGGTAAACAAGTGGTTCACCAAAATGTCTCCTACTTACTATACGTTAGACAACCAACGAAGAAAACAACACTAACACTCTAATCAGTGATTAAAGCACAACGCATAAACAGGAGCACTCGGTTAACCACGATTTCTTTCGAACTTTTAAATGTGCCCACTTTTTTCCCAACTAAACAATCGATTTTCAAGTGTTTGTAGCAGTTCAGCTGGCTTAAAATTTATTAATGAACAAATTTCATTGTTTACAACTTCGCACAGCACTTCAACATGTCCTATGAAGAATAACAAAAACTCAATAATTTGTTTACTTATTGTTTCATAGCTTATTTATAGCAACTTTTATGAATATGACTGTTTTCCCGTTAGGTTAAGGCCCATTCGTGGAAAAAATGTCTGGGCAGGTTTGGGAACAATTCAAGGAAAACGCACAACAACAATGCGCCGTGTACGATTGGCACCTTATCGATATGCTTAGACCAAAGAATCGGTGATAAGATACTCGAAAGTGCGCACCACTCGAAAATTGTGACCGATGGAGTGGAGGCCGGTGGGCAGCGGCCATAGCGCAACGGTGAAGTCGAGTTTATGTCGACAATATAAAAACGGCACATTTTGTATGTGTGTGTGTGTGTATATATAGCCACCATGTACAACTGCAAAGTACAAATAAATAATGACAACAACAACGTTGTGCATGTTGTTGACAATACTACATCGTAATTATGGTTATGGTGAATTCTGAGAAAATCGTCGACTGTCGATTAACCGGCAACAAAATAACGCACAGATAACCACAAACAATAACAACATGTGTGCAACATTTCCAATTGACATTCATAAAGCGTCACAGGTGGAAAAACAAAACTGAAGCGACCATAAACGGCGATGGTTTGTTGTTTGCGGCAAACGAATTTTTCTCACCGCAACCACCAATGCCGAGGACAGATCCGCGACGAGCAGAAGGTTGCGGCGCACTCGCTGCGCCGCTGCAACATGCATAAAAAGCGCTGACGCGATTGGCCGCTGGCAGCGAGGTTCGGCCGCTGGCGACATTTAGTATGCAGCGAGCGGCCTGCCGAAGCGACAACAACACCAGCAAATTGGAGCACGTGCAAATTACAAATTGTTTATTGCATTTATGAGATACTTGCGCAGCACGTTCGACTGCGGCACGGAGGAAATTTCGCGTTTGCAGCGAAATAAAAGCAAAGCGCGATTTGCATGCATAAGCGGCCGCGCACAGCTCAATTGCCAATCGCCGATAGCCAATTGGCGGACGACGAACGGCAATCAGCGATCGGCTATTGCCAATTGACGGCGAGCAACACACAAAACGAGCGACCAGTTGACAAAGTGGACTTTACACCGCTGCGAGATAGCAGCAGATTGCACAGAGCAGCCAAATGCCAGCGTTTAAAATTACTGAAAATAGAGGCGTGTTTGGCGATTTTTGACACTAATTCATTTGTTGCTGCCACCAACTGCCCCACAGAGGTTGCTGCACCGAAATGGCAGCAATTCGAACAAAAAGACACAAGAAAGAAAAACCCCCAAAGAAAAACACTGAAGCGAAAGAGCTGAAAACGAAAATCATAAAACATCAAATTAAGGTTCATTAAATCGCATGTTTCTTGGCGGCAGTACGTGTGTCTGCATGGCCAACAGCCATGCCAAGATTAATGATCGCTTACGTTGCGTCTAGCCGATGCACCCGGAGCTCGAGCCCGCCGGCCGGGGCTGTGTGAGTGGCTGCGAGCGCTGCTCGTTGGCCGGAGCATCATTTGTGCGACTGACAAACGATCGACAAACTGAAAAATGATCTAATCGCAGACAGCGGCAGCAGCATCACGATCCATACACCACTGCAGCAAGCCACCCCACAGATCTCCCCCCACTGCCCCGGCTGCGAATATATCAACAGTTGATTTGTTTCTTTCTGCCGCGTCTTCCTCCGCGCCGAACTTCTATTATTCATTTTCATTTTAACATACGGACGGCAGCACGTGTTTCCAAAGGTGACTATGAAAAAGTGACTTGAGCTCCACAACAACAACAACGTAAACAATAAAAAGCAGCCAACGCTGGCATTCAGTTGAGCAATTGTTCCAGCAGCCACTGGCAGCGGCCGCGGCAGCAGCAACAACGGCTTCCGATAGTTTATTTTTCGGTTTTTGATAATTTTGGACACATTTGTTAACAATTGCTCTGAGCTGGCGACAAGGTCGCTTTCAGCACAGCTACAAGCAATCAATTAGAAAAAATGCAGCGCATTAATTATACAAATTTTTTTAAGTTATTTAGTTAGTGATTAAATTTGCAATTAGTAATTAAAAGTGGGGTTTATGAACAAAAACTCTACGGCTGTGTGCTACCTTTGAGTTGTACTACTGAAAGAGGAGACTTGAGTCATCTTTCCAGCTAATGCGGCGTTAGAAAGCTCTAGGCTTGAGAACTGCCACGAGTCAAACTGGCTTATATGACTTTTGGATTACTAGCAGTACAAACATATTACTGCTTTTTTTGTGATATTACAATGGGGCCCAATTTGTGGCCCAGGTGTGCTTTGTTTGTGCTTTGCTTCAACTCAACCTAACCCAACCTTGAGCCGTACTTCTCTCAGGATATTACTGCTATCATCACCGAATACACTGTACAACAAAAAAAAAGACAAAGTTCTGACAACGGATTCTGGTAGAAGGGACCAAAAAAAATATACGTGTATCGGCGTTTTGAAAGTTTACGTCTGCATTTTATTTTAAGGGAGGTCAAAGTTTCCCTCTTTTTGCATATTCTTATGGGGAATCAGCATGCGAAAACCATGTAACCTCACATTTTAGGTATATGTGTTCAGCAATTTGATGTAAAACACTAGGAAGAACAGTTTTGTGGAGCATTTTAACCCTGTAGCTCTTATTTGTATGGGTCAATTTGACCCTTTTTTTCTAAAATGCCAAAAATGTCCTGTAAAACAGGACTTTTTAAGGACAAAATGTACCAAGAAAATATTCGCCATAAAATTCTACTGTAGGTCTCTAAATACATCAAAGCTCAGAAATTAACTTGAACGACAGGATTAAGCCAAAACTGAAAATGTGTTCAAGTGTTTATTTCGTACTTAATCAAAATTGGTACTGAAATCTCCTACAATACTTGCACGTGGAATAGCAGATGGGAAAAAAAATGCAGACGTAAACTTTGAAAACGCCGATACACGTATATTTTTTTTGGTCCCCTCTACCAGAATCCGTTGGGAAAACCTTGTTATTTAACCCTAGTGTGTGTGCTGAAAAAGAACACTATTACCCATGTGATGGGGTACCCCAGTACAAATTGTACGAAAATTTCTCACTTTTTGTTTGCACTGTAAGACATTTTGCCGTTTTTGTTAAGTTTTAAAGTTGTCTTTCGACAGGTTCAAAAAATTTTTACGTTTTAAAGTTTTTGATAACGATGCTAGTCGACCTTTACGACCCCAAGCAAATAAAGCGGCTGCCATTTTTTGTTGATAAAATTGTTCTATTACAAACTATTTGCTTTAGAAAGTTTTACTTACAAGAAATATCTAAGAAATTGATGAAACTCCATAAAAAATGTGTTGAGTTATCCGGGTTCCCCAGCAACTAAATGGAATCAAACACTCGAAAATAAAGACATAATACCATTTTGGGAGTTGTCATGAAGTTTCACCTTTCTAGGTTATCCGCAAGTATGTAAAATTTCAGTATCAAAGTGATTCGGGTACCCGGGTACCTCATCACACACATAAGGGTTAAAAAAATTTAATTTTTGTGTGCAGTGACATTGTGATAGAAGATCTATGCTCTCAACTGATTTGATTGAAGTGATTTCGATCAGCGCTGCAAAGATGAGAAAAGGATGAAACACTTTCTTTGCTACTGTTCGGTTACACAGTGCATTAAATAAAAAAAAAAAAAAAAAATTTCGAGCGACAAGGTCAAATATGTCTCGTTCGATAGAGGACCTCAGTAAAAGTACCAAGGGATTTTTTCCGGAATATTGGAGTTTTGTTTTAAATGCAGTTTAAAGATGGCGGCTTAGTGTCCCTTACTTAAACTTTTTAAACATCATATCTCTGGACTCAAATGTCAGAAAGGAATAATGAAGGAAAGTGATTGAATGAAATAAATATGCAGCATGCATTGAATGCTTTTTTATCAGAAGTCACTTACATATATAAAATTAGCTCTCACGGTTTCGAGGATATTCAAGGATAAAAATTTAGTTGAGGTCCTTCATAACCTTTTTCATAAAATTTTTCAGAAAAGGATATTGTTTCTTCGACTTATATCATAAGCTTTCATTTGACCTAAAAATTACTCCTTTCTGACATTTGAGTCAAGAGATATGATGTTTTAGAAACTTCAGTAAGGGGCACTAAGCCCCCATCTTTAAACTGCATTTAAAAAAAAACTCGAACATCCTGGGAAAAATCCTTTGACCCTTTTTCATCTACTGAGGTCTCTATCGAATGAGACACTGTGTTGCACTGTGTTATCGATGACCAAAGTGTCGGCAAACGAGACTTTTGAATACCAATCACAACAATTTTATGGACTCTAGGACCTATAGGCTCTATAAGTCTTTCGAGCGAAAAAAACGGCATGCGAACCTAACCTAACCTCACTTACCCCAACCTAATGCATTGTCAAATAAACAAATCAAAAATTTACGTTAAAATTACAAACATTTCCCTCTGTTGAATTACGTCCACATCCATTGGTGCAATTTTTCTTTAATATTTAAATATTGTTGTAAATTATTCTCTCTAAGAATCAAAGCAGAATATTTCATTGAAATGTTTTGCCATTTGCAAATAAATTCAAATCAAAAGTATTTAATTCATGAAATATTTAAACGTCTTTGTGGAACAATAAAACATTGGCGCTGGATGTAAGCGACGGTGATTTACTGTCGCGATTTACCTCTCGAGCGGCTTCATTAATTATTGCCACCGTTGCTACCGTCCGTCTCGTGCACTAATGCAGACGTGGCGAAGGGAAAGCGAACGCTGAAATATTGTAATAATCTTTCAGTTTGAATAGAGTTGAACAACAGCAACAGAAGAGTGAACAGTGGCAGCAGTCGGCAACAGATACAAATGTATCTAATAAATATTTTTCGCTCAACTTGACTTCGGAGCTTTAATGTGTTTGCATTAATCAAAATAGCAGACCGACACGCACTCACACAGATGCCGACAATGCAGTTAACCAACATTACAAACAACAAATTGATGCTTTACTACAGAAACAACAACAACAACAGAATTAGAAACGGAAACCAGCCAACAGTGGAGCGCTGCCAACAAAGCCCGACGAACGGCACTGGTGTGCGGCGTTGTGGCAAAGTGCCGTTCGCAAGTGGCAATTGCAGCAATGCCTGCAACTGTAATTAGTTGCAATCGATGATGTAAGGAATGCATTTATAGAATTAACGAAACGATGAGCTGCCATCAACCAACAAAACTTGACACTTGCTCAAAGCTGCTGAGATCGAACTTTAATGCGTTTCTTTTGGACGCGAATCAATATTGTCGGCGATTTGAATTGATTTAATGAGTTGCTGAGTTGCCGCAAAACGCTGAACAACAAATTAATTTGCACTGCGGTCGCTTGAGTTCACCAGCAACAGAAGCAACGCTTTGTTTTTACCAGATTTGATTCGGAGACAAACAGACATAAGAGATGTTTTCGACATAATTTTGTATACAGTCACTGAATAACACTCAACCTAAACGGTCGACCTCCTGCTAAACTAATAGCTCGCAAAAAACAAAAACCGGCAAACAAAATAACCTTCCGCCAACCTTTGATTCAATTACACATTGTAAAAAAAAAAAAAACACAAACACAAAAAGTACACTCACCAAAAAACGCAACAACAAATTCACTATGAACGAACCACCTGATGTCAGAGGCGGAAAACAAAAACCGCCTGATCTGTGCTTCGAAACGGACAATACTAAACTTCTAAACAACAAAAGTCACGGTCCCAAATATCTTATAGTGAGAAGAATTAGCAGTGAAGAAACTCTTACTTCAGTCTCTCCTTTTCTTATCAAAAGAGTGATAGACTGCGTCTGCGGAGAAATTGATACATGTGAGAAAACAAGAAGTGGTATCCTACTCTTAAAAACAAAAACACTAGCACAAGCAATTAAGCTTATTAAACTTACTTCATTTTCACCGACAATTAAAGTGGAAGTAAAAGAAAACACATCTCTTAATTATACCAAAGGCGTCATATACAACAATGACTTAAGAGATATAAGTGAAGAAGAGATTCTTAACGAACTCAAAATGCAAAATGTAGTTGATGTAAAAAAAATTCTCAAAAAACAAAACAATAATTTAGTAGAAACTGGCCTAATAGTTCTCACTTTTTCCGCGCTTAAACTACCAGAATCGATCTTTGTTGGGTACCAAAAAACTTATCTACGACCATACATACCCCTTCCGTTACGCTGCAGAAACTGTCACAGATTTGGACACACAAAAAAATACTGCAAAAACAACAAGCTATGCCCTAACTGCGGAGCTCTCGCCCACGTCAACGAAGAGCTCCAAGAGCCATGCCTAAAAGATCCAGTATGTAACAATTGCATATCAACAAACAACAAAGAATACTCACACTCAACGTACAATAAACTCTGCCCCATCTTCATTATGCAAAAAGAAATGCAAGCCATCAAAACTCTCCAAAAAGTTACTAACAAAAAAGCAGCACAAATCTACAAAGAGCGACTTCCAGACAAAGCGTACAACAATACTCTGAGAACCCAAGTGACGTACAACCCAACCGAAGACATCGAGCCAGCATCCCAACAAAAACAACAACAAAGTCACATGCATAATTCACCACAGAAAGGAGACGAAAAAACTTTACAAACAACCAACAATCAAAACGCAACGACAAAAAAACAAGGTCAAACTACTCAATCCAACGAAAGCGAAACCAACAACAAACTGGACACAAAAATTAAAATCTTTCCAAAAAGCACATCCAACCGTCTAAAGAGACAACTTAAAGCAAAAGCAACAAATCCAAGCAAACAACCACCCCAAAGACACAACAACAATCTAAGTGATTCGGACGATACTAATACTTCTCTAATGGAAGAGTAACACAATCAACTAATTAACTAACATCCTACACTACTAGCCAATACATAAAAAAATATACTTTTAGAACATTAACCTATATACCATCGATCTTTACCTTGAACTTATCACTTAATACCAAATCTAGCCATAATGACTGCATCACTAAAAATTATCCAATGGAACATTAAAGGCTACAAAAACAATTACAAAGAACTAGAAATACTATTAAAAAAACACAAACCCCAAATTATTACCCTACAAGAGACCCACTTGGAAAACGACCAAATAGTAACTACTCCCATTAACTACAAAATATACAAATCTCCAAACCCACAAAATTCATTTGGCGGCGCAGCCATACTTATACACAACTCAATACAACACATGACAACAAACTTCCCTACTAACAACTTCGACATAGTAAATATTTTCATCGTATCAAAACAATAGTTTCTCCTTAGTTCAATATATATACCACCTAGAAAATCATTCAACCTTAAAGACCTTCATGATCTCTTCGACAACACCCAATTACCGCACTTGATCACAGGCGACTTCAATAGCTGGCACACCAGCTGGGGTTCCAACTATAACAACACTAGAGGCAATAAAATCAATAAATTTGCAACACAATCGGGTCTTACACTCCTTAATAATGGTTCTCCTACACATCTCTCGACACTAAACACTCTAACCCATATAGATCTTTCATTTGCTAGCCCCATCCTAGCAATGGAAACCAACTGGGAGCTAGAATCCGACCTGATATCTCCCATCCTGATATCTCTCTTCCCAAATGCCTCAACCAAGTTAAATAAAAGTAGACCCAAATTCAATTTAGATAAAGCAAACTGGGACAAATTTAACAAGCTGGCTAGTCAATTATGCACAAGAAGAGCGATAAGCGAAAACATAAACAAAGAAACTGCAAATATACAAAAAATAATAATTCAAAGTGCAAACGAATCCATTCCCCAATCAAGATACAAAAAAAGAACAACGGTCCCCTGGTGGAACACAAAGCTAGAAGAATTAAAAAAAGAAAGAAACAAACTCCGGAACAACCTAAATAGAAACATATCCTTAGAAAACATTATTAAGTTTAAAAAAGCCAACGCATTTTTCAAACGGGAAATAAAAATATCAAAATCATCTTCAATGCACAACTTCACCTCAAACATTAATCCTTCAACTCCACCGGGAAAAGTATGGTCTACAATACGCACTTTCTGCGGACTCAAACCCTATACCCCCATCCATTCAATTAGTTTACCCCCACCAAACACAAATTCGATCACAGACAAATCCACAATAGCCAATAAATTCGCCGAAACCTGGTCCAAAGAAGCACAGGATAACGCTTTCTCACCTACATTCCTTCTTCACAAACGAAACTCTCTATCCAGAAGCACCCCCTCCAATCCGAGCAAATCAGCTTTACTTATCGACAAAAAAATCAACTTAATTGAACTAAATATGGCACTAAACCAACTAAAAGGCAAAACCCCGGGGATTGATCGAATATCTTACCCAATGATTAAACACCTACCCTACACAGTAAAATGTCGACTTACCGACTTATACAACAAAATTTTTAGTGGATTCATTCCTCAAATATATAAAAACAGCCTCATAATCCCCATACCAAAACCAAAATCCGACAAAACCATGCTAACATCCTACCGCCCAATTTCACTAAATCCTTGCTGCTCTAAAATACTCGACAAAATTATTGCGAACAGACTATGGTGGTTTGTCTTGAACAACAAACTACTCAATAGCCTACAAATGGGTTTTAAAAAAGGGAAATCAGTGTCTGATTTTCTAGTCTACCTAGATCATCAGATCGCGCATTCCCTCTTTTACAAAAATCACATCTCCCTCATCTCGCTCGATTTCGCAAAAGCGTTCGACAAAATCGGAGTACATACCATTTTAGACCAACTCGACTCATGGAAAATCGGCCCTAATATCTACAACTACATAAAAAATTACATGACAAACAGAAACATTAAAGTGAAAATTGATTCACAATTCTCGCAAAACTTCCCTCTTCAAAATGGTATTCCGCAAGGCTCACCCCTTTCTGTAATCCTATTCCTAATAGCATACAACAAACTGAGCAACGTCCTATTACTCCACAAAGAAATTGACTTTCTCGCATACGCAGATGACTTTCTACTAATAAAAAAACTAAACAAAAACAAAAATACATGCTACAATTTAAACCCCATCTACAACAAAATTTCAAACTGGTGCGCATATTCTGGAGCCGTACTATCCCTTGAAAAATGCAAACATATCCACATCTGCAGAAAACACAATTGCTCTTCAACCATCACATGCAGCCATATAAATATAAACAATGTTGACAATTTAAAGATACTAGGCATAACACTCAACAAAAGATACCGTTGGGCCACCCATATTAACCAACTAATAGACACACTAAACAAACCTCTCAATATAATCAAATGCCTTTCTAACAAAAAATTCAATTGTAACACAACATCACTTATCTCAGCCACAAAATCATTACTAATATCTAAAATAAATTATGGCCTGTACTTATTTGGCTACGCACCGAAATCAGTTACAAATAAATTAAACACCACTATTAACTCCGCTGCAAGAATCGCACTAGGAGCATTCAAAACTACCCCTCTACACAGCCTCCACTACGAAGCAAAAATTACCCCCATAACCTTCACTCGAGATCTAATCACCTCCAAACTTGTCAAATCAATTACAATCAATGATCATTCCCCCCTCCCAACCTTATGCTCCCAAATCCTCAAATCCAAAAGACACCAACGAGTACCATCCACATTAAACAAAGTAATCAAAAACGCTCGCGACTTTGAGATACCCATAATAACAAAAGTAAACAAGACGTCCCTATCTCCCAGTTGGCAACTCCCACAATACACAATCAACACCTCCCTCCGACGCTTTAAAAAAAATAACACAACAAATGAAACCTACATTCAAAATTTCCTTAAAATAAAAGAAGAACTACATACCTTTAAATTTATATACACAGATGGATCAAAACAAAATGACTTTGCAAGCTATAGCATAGTAGAAGAAGACAAAACAATCAAAATAGCACACTTACCACAATACAGCACAAATTTTGGAGCTGAACTAATAGCCATTCACGACGCAACTAAATACGCAGGCACAAAACACAAAAAATTTGCAATCTGCACAGATTCCCTTTCATCACTTGACGCGATTACTAACCCAACAAACAACAATTATTACATCGACGAAATAAGAAACTCCTTAATAAACCATAAATCGACTATCAGACTTATTTGGATTCCCGGACATGTCAACATAAAAGGCAACGAACTAGCCGACATGACGGCGAAAAATGCAATGCATGCACCACTGACAATGACTCAAAATATTCTAACATCAGACATTCTAAGACTCATAAAAAGCACATACAAGAAAAAAGAAAGAGACCAATTCCTTGCAACAAGTGACTGGTACAAAAAAATTAACAAATCAAGAACACCCATATACGAAATTTTTAAAACCAATACCAACGTAAACAGACAAGATTTAATAAAAATTGTACGACTCAGACTTGGACATACAATGTTAACCAACAAATATCTTATTAACAAAGAAAACAACACATGCAAATTTTGCAACCTACCCAACATAAACGTCGAACATATTTTAGACAATTGCTCCTACTTTAACGCCCACAGAAAATCACTACGAAACACTAAACCTACGACATTACTTGCTAACCCCACTGCTGAAAATTTAAGGATGCTAATAAGTTATACCAAATACTGTAATATTTACAACGAAATCTAATTTGTAAAATAGCTTAAGTAAATAAACTAATTAGCTTAAGACCATAGATGTCATAGCTATAATTTTACATATTGTTTTAAAAAAAAAATATAATTTTTTTTTTTTAACAATTCTAAATAAAAAAAAAAAAAAAATAATTTTGTATAATTTTTGAACACATAAATAAATAAAAACTATTTAAATTCATTTCAACACTGACCGCTGCACCTGTTGGGCTGTAGCTCAAACGACAAGTCGGTCAAGGCGGCCTTATTTACTTTCGGCCAAATGCTCATTGTGCGCAGTTCGTGCGACTGCAGTGAATTCATTGGCATTTGCCACCGCAGCCGCCGGTAGAACGCATCCACTTTTCCGCAACGAGTCGAGCGAAAGCGAAAACGAGAATGAGGTCAGCCACCTCGAGCGCGCTGCAAATGCTTTTCGCATGTGCCCCCTTCGTCGGCACTGCCGCTTCCGTCTGTGTCCAACTCATGCGGCAGCACTTACTCGAACGCTTTGTTTGCTCGGCGAGGAATTGCAAGCATTCAGTCGCGGCCAAAATAGATCAAAGCGAATTGTTGCAGTTAAGTATTGTTGGCGCATTGCAAAGGAGACATTCTGGCATTTGTTGGCCAACATACACTGAATGCACTTCCCCAGACAGTGCCATCTCTGCGAAAGCAATTTCAATTCATTTCAAGCGACGAAATTCCAACTTGCTTGCAACAATAGCAACAACGGCAGCCGCTACAGGCCGCTCACAACGAAAGATGAAATATTGCTATCGCAGCACAGCCACTCCGAGTGCATTTCCACTCCAAATCCTCGCACGCGCGTATGTTGTATTTCCATCAACGCCAACGCCGCGTCGCGTCGGAGCCGCAGTCTGTGCAGCGCTACAGCGCGCCGCCCCACCGGCAAGCACGCCCAGCTCCCGGCGCAGCGTGCGTTCGGCAGCGACGCGTACGTGTTTCTCAACCGAAAAGCCCGATTCAATCAACAAGAATTCCAAGTGCGTAATCACTTCGCCACAGTGTCCGATTTCAAGCGGGGCGCACCAAATGGGCCAAACACTTTCGAAAGGCCTAAAAGTGCATTCGGCGCAAGTGTGATGAGTTGTGGCAGTGACGGCGCGCAGGGGTCGTTCACACAAAAATCAATTATTACAGCATGAAATTGAAAATAGCACTCGAAAACTAAATCGAAATGGAAAAATGTGAGCGTTTATGCTCCAAACAAATTTTCAAATAGACGTCGCCGCTGCAATTGCTATGCTTGTTTTTGTTGTCGTTGTTATTGTTTTTGTATGCGTGCCGCACAGATTTTAATTTACATCTGTTCCGAAAATAGTTGAAATGAAAATTTTCAAATGTGAAAACAGCAGCTGACCACATCAACACGAATTGGCACAAATTCAAACATTTCAGCACGTTTCAATGATCCAATTAGACGTCGAACTATTTCGAGCTTAACTCCTATGCAGATAAAAAATTTATGGCGGGTATGGTTGGTACAAAAAATTGCGTGCAAATCGGTGAATTGAAGCTGGAAAGGAACTGCAACTGGACGATCAAGGTGCTGACCAGCAAAAATAATCGAAACTATGTTATGTGGAAAATTGCGACTACTTACAACTACTGGTAATAGAAACTTATAAAGAATCGAAATTTTCAAGAAATTCAATAGAGTGATGGACGTCACAGTGGAGAATGATGTATTCTGAAGTTTCGTCGAAGCCAATTAACGATGATCAGTTGACTCCGTTTCATTTCGATAATAATTTTAGACTTCACTTTGGGTTTTTAATCATCTTAACCTTTTCGATTATAATCATCTTAACCTGAATTTTGTTCTGCATCCCGATATTACTTTAAGGTATTCAAATGATGAAACATTTGCCTAAGAAAAGTGCACACGACATTTGAAGTCGCCACGCCTTTTTGTTCGATTTCTAGAGCTAGTTTACTTTTGAACTATTTTAGCATAAAATGGGTTAAATAAATTTTGTATCAACATTTTTTAGTTACACAAATATTATTTAATATTTATGGGAAAATACAAAATTATCACATTTTGATTTTATTTAACCAATATTAAAGAAACACGGTTTCAATCGAACGCGCCCAATTCGTAGACTTCAATTAGAACACAAACTTTCCCTGATATCGCTGCAAATTATTGGAAATTATTTTGGGGATAACAACATTTTTGTAATTTGCTTTGAATTCACTTCTAAAAACATTAATTTGTTGGTGGCTTCTTAAATTAAACCTATAAACCAATCGTAGCTTTTGCTATAAGATGGCAAATAGGTTAAGTTGCTCTCAGGCAACTTTGGGGTCGAAAGGTTTCAAGATTGATGGTGATGAACAACTCTTAGTTATATGTCGAGTATTCTAAAAAAATATGGCTAGTGATCAAACTACTATTTAAAAATTATGCTCACAAATGGACTGCTTGAGTTAATCTTCAGCTCGACTATGACACTGTTGCTTCGCGTAGTCGTAACTAGCGACATAGGGTTTTCCACATTTGCACATTTTTAACTAATCCAAGCCCCAAATAATGATAATAATTGAAGAACAATGCAAAACATGTAAAAGTTTTCGATTTTTTTCATATCTCAAAGTATGCCACCAACAGAGGGTTAACGCAACCAAAAACCCCAACAGCCATTAGCGGCCTTTAGACGGTCGCACATGTCCGCAATCATGTGCGGCGCGACGAGAAGAATGACCGTGTAAACGCAAGAAATTCGTGTCGTCGGACATGTGCGACGGTTATCAAAATTTTTTGATTTTTCTGTCGGCGCGACGCACATGTGCGACCGTGTAAACGGCTGTGTGACACAAATAGTGCATTTTTTCATTCGATCGGTGGACAGCGAGCAGTGAGGATGGCGTCGCAAAAAAATGAAATATTATGGAAGGAGTTCTTTGAGGTGTATAGACACAATCCCGAACTGTGAAAAGTAAAAGGTGAAGAATATAAAAATAAAAATTAAAAGAAACGCAGCATAGAGGTGCTTTTATGCAAATTTAAAGAAGTTGATGCGAAAGCGCATACCATGTTGCTTCGTTGGCAGCAGCGAGACAACTGAAGTGTGCGCACATGTTTGACCGTGTAAACGCTCATCGCACATTTCCCCCATCGCACATGATTGCAAACATGTGCGACCGTCTAAGGGCCGCTATTGTGTTGTGTATGCAGATCAGCATTGCTTTTATACATACATACATATATACGTATGTACACACATACATACATTGTGTGCTCCATTAAACATTTGTGTAATCAACGCAAATCTATTTTGAAAAGTTTGCTAAATTATTGAACTAAATTATTGACTTGTTTTCACGTTAAAACGCAATAAAAGCTCCAGTAAAAAAATTTATGATTTTTTTCGTTTGTACAAAGGAATTGTTTATTTGTATTTGCGGTTTATTATGCGGTTTCCATATCTGCCAAAGGTGGCCAACAAGTCGCGCAAACCGCAATGCGGCGTGTTTGTTATTGTTTTGGTGATTGAATGACGTTTGATTTGTACATAATTCAAATGTTAGCACAAAAATTATATTTCTGAAATGTTGTGGAAACCTGGGTGGTCCAATGTGCACACGGATCGCCGCATTCGCTGCCACAACCCGGTTTGGCACAACGCAACTCTCGCATGTGGCCGTAATAGCAACAACTTTTGACACGTTTTCATATCAAACTGTTTATGTTGTTTATGATTTTTATAAATGACTAAAAATAGGCATTTTTCGAGAAGTCATATTATGCGTCTGGCACGTCGGTGACAAAACGCGTTAAGGCGCTTTTTTCGTTTTGTTTTTATTGTTATTCACCTTTTGTTTTCACATTCCGATTTTTTGTTATCGCCACGGCCCTTTGCCGCTGCATGGAAATAGCAAATATTGACCTTTTTCGTTGAGTTCCTCATAATGCAAGCATAGAAATTGGTCAATATTTGCCGAGGTTCCTCTTCGAAAACGTAGAGCAAACAGCCGACTTGAGTTTCGAGAGCCAACATTTGCATTTCGCGTTTCGTGCGGCCGTCAGTCGTCAGCAGTCAGCGTCAGCCGGTGTTGCTGAAGCTTTGTTTTAGAAGCGAACGCCCGAAGTGTGACATATGGACGTCATATTTATGCGTAAATATGGACGTAAATTATGCGCACACAAAATTGCCGATAAATATTTTTCATGGAATTTTTTGTTGCTTCTCATGTTGTTGTTTGTTTTCGACAAAAAACATAAAAACAATTGAAGTTGTCGACAAAAAGATGCTATACACTGGCAAAGACGATAGCAGTGATAAGAATGATGGCACTAGTCGTTTAATTAAGTTGCGAACAACTTATCTGATTTATTTTATAAAACTTATCAGACAGTATAACGAAAGAAATCAATTAACTGACGAAAGAAACACACCACAAATGTAGTTTCTGTTTTGCCATTTGAATGTTTGTTGGGCAGAGAGAAACACACACAAAGCCATGGACGTGCAAACGAATTGATTTTTGCACAACTCTCAACTCGTGAGTCTTCACTAATAAAGCCACAAATCATTGAAAGCAATTGTGCTGGGCCACAAAACACAACAACACAAACCAATGACACTCGCACCCACTTATTAATGGGCAACTAATAAATGACACTTGAAAATATTGCAGAGGCACCTAACGACAGCAGCTCGCAGCGGACCCTGCGGCCGAAGGCGGCGAGTGTGGGTGGATGCAGTTGAGTTGGCGTTGAGCTGCGCAGTGCAGAAATATACAAACATACGAGTGTGTGCGTAGGCGTGCAGCACACAGCTGCAGTATAACCGTCGCGACCTAACAACAAAAACAAAATGCACACAAGTCTCGCTCACCTATTGCACGAGCAGTAATGAGCCGAGTACCTACGCCCAGCTAAGAAAATAAGTCATGCAACAAGTAACTGCATATGTGCATAAATGTGTATGTATGTATGTACATACATATTTCAGATTACTTGCGTTTCCGGTGCTGCGAAAACGTGAAACGAAACTCGAAGCCGCACCGTTGTTTAGTTTGGTTTGCGTTTCGTCTGTTGAAGATGTTGGCGGTGGCGATGGCGTTGGTGTGGTTGTTGTTATGACGATCAATACGGCTGCTGATGAGGATGGCCGCCGACGACCACAATGCTCACAGCCAGCAACAATCTGCACCGACCAACCACCAACTAAACTAACTGTTATTGTTCGTAAATTTACAATGAAGCTTTAATTAAGTTTGCACTTTGTTAGCGGAGAATGGACCGAAGCCAAGTGAAAAGAAATGAAATGAAATCTCATCTCACTTCAACTCGACGCAACTCATTGCAATAACAATAACAATAATTTACCCCATTTCCGAATGCTGGCGCTGCACGCTCCCGCCGCACATCGAGCCACCAACACAATCAAGCTTATTCAATCGCGCAATTGATCTTCAGCTGGTCCCCGCGCGCTACCCGGCCATGGTCAGCGTCTTCCATTTTTCATTTTTCGAACAGTCCTCACTAAGCGCACTCGCCGAGTAGTTTTCCAGCCAACCACACAGCAATTTACTCATTTGCCCAGCGCGTGAAGGCAGCAGCAGCAATTGACCGCCAGCAGAATGGACGCGGCCGAGTATGTGAAAAAGTAAATTAAATTTAACAGAAAACTGACAATGGACCGAATTCGTGCGGCGCTGCAGCGCATTCGGTCGTTTCAATTTTGCAATTTAAGCAGTTTACGGTGAACGCCGGAACGGGTTAAATTGAATTCACTTCAGCTGTTTATTAAACAACTCAATTCCTTGAAGCACCGAGCAGGAGTTATGCGTGAGACGCATTGACCGCAGCAACGAGACAAGCTGCACCGGGCACAAGGCACAACTGTACCGCAGATAAGTGCAGCTCAACGCCGAGAAGCGTCTGTGAACAGAAGACATCTGATGAGGGAAATTTTGAATGAAAAGTTTCTACCTTATTTGAATATTTCACCATTTCGAAAACGTACATTTCTCAGCTTCCAACGGCAAAGGCAGTTCTGTCTGCCTCTGAGCTGCCGTTCTACATTGCGCCATGATTTTCCACACACAAGCGAAAGGAAAAAGATTGCGTTGCACTAAAATTAAATTAAAGATTTCCTGCGACAACATTCAACTCGGCACCAACACATTATCACCCCACATTGCTGATCATTAGCAATGCCACAAAGAAATACAAATACAAAAACAAAAATAAAGGCATACTTCAATTGAATAATGTCTCCAATTCATGAACCCATTTGGTGGACGACGCGAGGCGCAGCAAACGAAACGGAGAAGACCAAAAAAAATCACATAAAGTGAAGCGACTTTTAAATCACACACACACACACATTCACCCATGATAAATTCAAAACGCTTTGTGCGTCTGCGGATGTTTCATATGTGAGGATGCTAAATGCTTTATTATTGTTGTTGTCAAGTTGATCATTGTAACACAATACTTGGGTGCTCTCTGATTGCGCGCCTTGTGGCACAATGGAAAAGCATACCGAGCAGAGTAGGGCAGAAGACAACCAGCAAGGCGCAAAAAATTACAAAAACAACACATATACAAGATTTTACAATGTACACACATACATACATGGATAGTACAGCGAACAAACAGAAGTGTCAAGCGCTCGGCCCATGCCAACCGATCTCAGCTCACCGAAAAACGGCGACAGTTCGCTGCGTCGCAAGCCGGTGGAAGTCTGGCCGTGTGCCGCGTCAAATTCAAACCCAAGTGACGGCATAATAACGCGCACCGCACCGCATCTACCGGCCATCGCCGCCAGACACACAAAACTTATCCCAAACACATCGCACACGATAGCGCGCGATAAACGGAACAAAAAGACGCCGATCGCAAAGCGATAATGATGAGCGCGCCCGACATTTTCGTGATCTTTTGAATTTCAAAGCAGTTGGCCTTTTTTAGGTGGAACCAACACTTTTGCCTCTTCCTTTCCGTCTGTTTCTCCTTGAAAGTGTCAAACGCAGACATTCTGCATTTTAGACGAAATTCAAGCCGCTTTTATCATTGCTCCGCGGCCGAGCAGTTCTCAAAAACTATCGCTACGAGTACATCATTAGGGAACAAAAGACAAGCAGACCCCTAAAAGTGTTGGGACTGACACGTTGGACACTGTACGACTGACAGCACAGGAGGATCACTTTCAAAGCGCACGTTGAAAAGTTGAGAGAATTCAAAGAACGATGCCGTTTGATCTGCTCGATGTTGTTGTAAGCATTTTCGACATTCTGTTCAATTTGTGGGACATTGAAAGCAACAACGAACGAACACACTACAAATGTTTACGATCGAGTTTCCAAGTGAAGCATGTGATAAAAATTTGAGTCTTGACTGAAAATTGTTTTCTGCAAAATTTCAAAGCGCTCAACTCAGATTAGTGCACGAGTACTTACATACCCGAATCCTGCACGAGTATGCATTTTTGCTATTCGAAAACATTCAAATGCTTTTGAATAGAATACTGTACTTCATCTCTGCGGACCAGTCCGAATGAATACTAGTACAGCTCTCTTCGAGTACGAGTAAGCTCCGAACAGAAACGAGTAGACACATTTATTCATACACTATATATTCATATTCGCTCGAAGCGGGAAAACGAAGACAAAAGCATTCGAAAAATAGAATAAACTGCTTGAATATTCGAATATACTCGTTTTATTATTCCTACAATTATTTACAAATATTTATGTTGTATATTAATATTTATTTATTTTATTAACAAACAAGCTACTTTAACCACACCACAAGTACAGTCGTGTCTGGGTATAGTGAACCCCCTATATAGTGAACACCCAAATTTTGACATCGAGCCTCTAAATATAGAAACAATTTTTCAAGCAAAAAACAAAAAGTGTATTTTGAGCAAATAAGACGAGTTTTTGAACAAAACTTTTAACTTTGATATAGTGAACAACCTCAATACAGTGAACAGGCCTTGCAATAGTTCACTATATCCAGACACCACTGTATACACATGAAAAAGTGACATTCTGCGCATAAAAATATTCGATGAAACTGTTGATCTTCGAATACTTCGTAAAGTTCTCGATTACCGAATACGAGCACTGCAGTATTCGCTTCTCACCGAATACGAGCAATGTAGTGTTCGCTATTCACCGAATATGAATAGAATCGAGAAGACGCTCGCTGATTCTCGTTTCTATTCGTTTCGTTGCACACATTCTTCGAATACCAAGTACCCGTACAGTATGTACAGTAGTGTAGTCGCCAAAATGAATATAGTCATGCATACATACATATCCATACAACAATAAATAGACCTCATGTGCTGGGAGAGCCGGCCGGAAGCGAAATTGGAGAGTGAACATTCATAAGTTGGCCCACTGAATCAGCGTTGAAAGTGCTTTGAATCTCAGGTTGAAAGATCTCATGGGTTCGAATTCCGACCAAAGAAAGAAAACATCAAAAAAATATCAATATTTGCAAAACATTTCGCAACATACAAATGTGAATTATCCAAATAAATAGAAAATGGTTTTTGTGCGCGTCGCCCACATGTTGGCGCCAAATCTATGTTCGTATGTTTGTTTGTGCGGCCGGTTTTCTCTGCACCAATGATGTTTTAAAATAATAAATTACAAAATTCCTCCATGTCATGTTTGTTTATTGTCTTATGCCGCAAAGATTCAGCAGCAACATTTTGATTATGTATGTTTGTATGTAGCGATGTCGGCGGTTGCAACGCCATGGGTTGTCGTACGAACGAGGCGGTGTGCGGTTGTGAATGACCTGCCCGGCTGTCTCTGTGTGTGTGTGGTGCAAATCTTCATTGAATCGAAGAGAACCGATGCAACTCGCAATTGCACATTTGCATTGCGCTTTGTTGTTTATTTGTCTACGGCAACATTTGACAGCGAGCGACCGTTGGCGAAAGAGCAATGACCATCAATTTTGGCGTCCCACCGCGATCGCAATGCGGCGATTTGAACTTTTGGAATACTAAAATACGCAAACCGTGCAATAACTTCAAGTTTAGCGCTGACTTTAGTAAATTTACTAAACAAATAAATAAATAAATTGAAAAGTTTTACGTTTGACATTTTTGATTATTAATTTTGGTTTATATTCAGGACTACGGGTTTCTCCTGCCTAGTTATCCCGTTTATCGCTGCCCAGCCATCGCTCCAACCCACTGCCACAAACGTTCACTTCCTCATCAGCCCATAGTGCACCAACTGCCGCTTCCCTGCACCCGAACGCCACAGCGGAATTTCACTCTATCGCTTTCGCAGCAATCTGCATAATATTTCGCTTCATGCCGGAGCTGCGCGCCAACCAGCCACACGGCAACATTTTCCAACTTCGTACACACAAAACCAAAGACCCATAAAAACGGCCTGCAGACAACTTCTTCCTTCACTGCAGCCACCAGCGAAATCTACATTTTCTGCCCTGCTACGCTACGCTGTGCTGCGCTGCGCTTTTCGCAACTACGAAAACAGCACGAAGCCGAAAACCAAATTTCATAGCTCTCCCCGGGACGTCCACGTTTTCTGCATGACCATTGCCATGTTGCGCCCGCCTCGCCCATTGCGCAGGCGCGCTGCTTGTGCGCGTGACTTATGTTGCCACACTGCACACGGTGCAGCACAATCTGACAGACAGGCGAACAGACAGACGGACACTGGCAACGGCCGCACTTTGCTGTTGTTGTTAGCAATGGGCTGCGGTAAATAACTACAATCACGTGTTGGTGATGGCTTAAATTATGAATTAGTGTAGTCTTGGTCCAGCAGTAGCGGCGGCCGCCTGTCCGCCAGTCCGCCACCACCCACCATCCGCTCGTCCACCGTCGTTGTGGTTTTGCCTCTTAGCAACGGAAGGCGTCCAAGGAAAATTACCTTTTAGTCGACGCAGCAGGGCCAAGGGGGTAATTGTTGCGTTTAGTTGTTGTTGTTGTTGCTGTTGCTGTGCTATTTTTATAAAGTTTAAAGTGGAAAATCGTGTCGACGAGCGTGTTGAAAGATTTCGGTGTGAATTTTTATGTTGGCAGGTCACAAGTGAGACGTGCTCCGCAGCCC
Source organism: Melieria omissa (assembly GCA_963971225.1). NCBI lineage: Eukaryota > Metazoa > Arthropoda > Insecta > Diptera > Ulidiidae > Melieria > Melieria omissa. Next base: position 152,927,600 of record OZ020267.1, read on the forward strand.
GTAGGTAGAATTGCTGTAATAAAAGTTGTGTCCGAAGCTGTTCGAGCTGTTGTGATACCATTTTCTGAAGAGAAAATCCAAGTAAGCATTTAGAGACATATTGAAAATCTTGAACAGCTCAACTATCACAAAATGTTGAAGTCGTCTTGGATGTCACAAACATTGCAAATTTGGGCAATTTTCTAACAAATTCAATTATCGCTCACACTACGGTCGCTCGTATGCGCCACAGCGACATTTGTCGTAATCGCAAACAATGACAAATTTATGCGCCATTTATGGCCGCATTAAAGGCCAAAAGACATAAATTTAATGACCAATAAACTGCGTCAGCCATGTTCTGCACGCAGCCGCATTTTCCTCACGCGTTCCATGACTCGTTCCGTTTCCAGCTCTAGAACGCGACATTTTCGCAGCGATCGCACCGATCGAGCGCGTCCAAAACAGCAACCGAAGCTAAACGCCGAACGCTTGTCTGTCAATGCATCGCTTCGATAATACATATTCAAACTGTCAACGAACATATTAATAACGCCACATGTGCGGGAACTTGCTCACGTTGCGATTGGCTATCGAATTGTCCAGTGGCGGAATCGAATTGTGAGCCGGGGGGCAGCAGGCGGCAGGCGGTCAATTGAACCAACAGTTGAGTTCATTAGCGCGTCTAGGCGCGCATTTACGATTTGCTCGCCCGCCATAGCAATTTAAAAGCTGGTAAACGCTTTTTAAACACCAGCGCTGACTGGAATATTTTTCCCCCATGTCCATGTCTGTCCGTGCGAATTGTGACTTGGACGAACGGCTGTGTTGGTAGTGTTGATTTCTTTTGCGTTTGGTTTTGTTGTAACAAGTTATTTAACACTTTTCGTCTTAATGACACTTAAGTGTCATTTTATTGGCATGAGAAGTGAGTTGGCAAAAAGCAATACAACAACAACAAGAAGCCGAGCAGCGACAGCACAGAAAAGCCATAAAATTGGACAAGACAACAATAAATCGGCTAATTAAAGAGATGACTTTGAAGAAATCACAAAACGATTTAAAGAAGACGACAACAAAATGTGGCTGACAACAAAAAATGGTGTCAATTATTTGCAACGAAATTCAAAGGCGTTCGAAACATTTAAACAAAAATGTTGCCAACGACCAACGCACTAACCATTGCGGCACGCCACGCCACGTCGCAGACGCACAAATGCCAAAATGGCCAAAAACGACTCGAGTGGACACAACTGCCCACATACCGAAAATTCGAAATTCGCCGCTAACAAGCAAAAAATGCACAGCGCAAATAAACCAAAAACAAAATACGCGAAAAAAACCCGAATAAAAATTGAGGTGGAAAAAGTCACAGAAGCAACAAGAAATTACACAACAGATTAGGGAATATCACCTTAGCGCACGCTATGCTGCAACGCAGGAAAATAACCACTACAACAACAACGACAGAGTCCGCAGCACTCAAGTCATCGAATGGTTAGAGCAAAGAACGGAGAGCGCAGCTGGCCGGTCGGCTGACTGGCGTTGGTATGTGTGATTGGGACAAACGATTGGCGGCACGAAGCTCCAATGCCACTGGGAGATGCAACAATTGATTACAATTGCCAGCAGCAGTCAAAGCCAGGCACAAGCAGCAGCAGCAGCAGCGAAAAATGCAAAGACATACACGGCAAAAATAACAAAAGACAAACGGCGAACCGTGCATGCTGCATGCAAGAGCAACCAGCAGCAACAACAACCACAACAATACGAAGTCCTCAAAGTCTCATTTGTACAGTGCAATGCAAAGCACAGCGACACTAACAAATACAGCAGCAACAACAACAGCAACCACCACTACAACAAGACAGCACAAATTGCAGTGTCGAACAACGTGTTTTGCTGTTGTTGGCACTGCTTCGTACACTTGTTTCGCGCATTCGCTTTGGCGAGCGATACACGTGCACCCTGGCGGCCAGCGACGCGCCTTGCACCGCAGGAGCAAAGGTGCTAAAATGCCGCAACGGAAAAGCATGAATTAAATTCTAATTAGTTGCGAGACTGATTAACACTTTCAATTAACGGTTTAATCAGAAAATATGAAACATTTCACACTCTGAGAGTTCAAAAATTAATTTGTTTCGATTTTATGGGCCGAGAGGTCACAAGCGAAAAAGTTCACTGTGGATCTTGCAGAAGAAGAATTATGAAAAATTATTCAAGAACACAATTTCAAAAGGGCATTACAGACTTTTAATGTAATTTTTAGAATTCGAATTTCTTCACACCTTGTCTACGCTTGCTTTGCAATCATTCTTCCTCTTTTTTGGGATGGGAAATGCAACATGCAACAAAAGTGGTCTTAAGGAAATTTATGCCAAACGAAGCACAATCAATCGCGGCCGAGGATGGCGTGCCAATCGCCACATCCATATCGAATGCATGATTGAAAATAACGAGCAGCGACGACAAAAATAATAAGCCCCGGCACGGCGTGGCATCTGCGCCAATCCGGCCATTCGTACGAGTGCGCATTTATATGTACATATGTGCATATGTATGTGCAGCTTATATGGGATGCCGGTCACCGAGTGCAACTGCCGCAATTGCTCCGGTGCGTGGCCAACGGGCATAATGAGCAGGCGGACGAGCGCGCCGAATGTGGCGTGCGACGGATCAGCGCAGACGTTCCAGACACAACAATGGCCACATAAAATTGCACAAAATGCGAATGCGGCAAATCTCCAGAGATGCGCGACCAGCCAACCAGGGGAGAATGTAAAGAGCAAAAAAATTTTACAAAAATAATAAAAAGGAGCCGGCAAGCAGTGCATGCGAATAAACGGCGGTGTGACCATTACAGTTTTTGCTCGTTTCCCCCAACACTTGACGTGTGAATGCCGCACAGTTGGAGGGAGTTTTCGTCCGACACCATCTCAAATAATGATAGCTTTTGAGTGAAGAATGCGAATGTTACGTTTTTAAGTACAGTTGAGAACGAATGTTCGTAAAAAAAAACATAAACATTCACGCAAAGTGGCTGTCGCACCTTTTACCTGCATACAAATAGTACAGTTATTTTTGTTCATATAGTTCCTGCATTAGATCATATAGATCGATTCCTAGTGTGGAGTTTTTGTGTTCACAATCGAGGCGCATTGGCAGCTCCGTTTAAGGAGGGGGGTAAGGGTTTACACTTTCGAAAAATCGAATTACTTTTTCTTGTCTTATGTTATTGTTAAACATTTCAAGAATATATTCTCAAAATTGTAAGTCGATCGGAGCAAAACTCTTGAAGTTATGGTCTATAGTTAGTCCCCTGTCCTTTAGTGCAGGTATACAGCTTATTCTCTTCTACTGTTCTGGTCTCAAAACTACTTTTTCAAAGTCCGTGATCACTGTCATTTAAAAACTACTAAACCGATTCATTTGAAACTTGGTACACATTTTCTACATATAAAGTACCTCACCCTAACGTTTAGTAAACAATTTTTTGTTACATTAAGAGGGTTTCCCACCCACAAAATGGCGGAATTTTTCGTGGAAAATAGCAGTTTACACTTTAGATGGCCACCAAAAATTTTTAAATGAAAAAAATAATATTCGGAGAACGTTGGGGTGAGGATTTGATAATACTTTGACTAAATTTTAATGGTTTTTGATTTCAGATAATTTCCGACCGAGATACAGTGATCACCGCAAATTGTATTTTTTCAAAGACGTTCTGGGGCAAGCTCTGTCACCGGCTTATTTTGTAATATTTCTGCATGAAAAAATTACAGAATATTGTTAAAAGTATGCTTAATAATGTACGAAAGGTTTAAATAAATTTGATCACTCCATACTTTAAAAAAAAAATTCACAAAAAAAGTGTTTTTTTTACGCTGAAAGCCTTACCTCCCCTTAAGTTGGATGTACGTGCAACTTGGAGCCTCTCTCTTCCAGTCATAATTCTCCGCCTCATTAAAGACTACAAACTGCACCAAACGCAGCTGCAGCGCGCAATTTCCGAAACGAAACGAAGCAATCAGCGACATACAATCAGCATTTTTAATATGCACTGCCATGCATATTTCGCTCGAAGCTCTCCGAGGCGTCAGACGTCTTATTAAAAGAAATTTGCACTACCGCAGCAAACATCTTCCAGCCCCTTTCTGTCCATTCCGATTCCCATTCCCAGCCAAAGCCAAAGCCCATTCCATCCCATCATGTTTATCCGTCCATGTCCAATTGCAGAACTGCCACAAGAGATGCACAATTCCAGATTTCACATTCGCATTCGCATAAATTTCCGGGCACTTGCACTACTCCTGCACAACTGACCGCCATTATGGCTATTATCCTTTTTATGCTGGCAGCACGAAGCCAGTGGTCGTACATGCCCGTACATACCCATTACTACCTTAACCGCTGCTAACCTCGCCTTATCGATGCCCAGGAATCATTATTTCACACTTGCGGGCAGCGTGCAGCTTCCTTCCCAATCGTCGAGCCAGGCAGCCGCACAAGGCATTGCGACAGCCAACAGAAAAAGTGGCCAAACAGCAGGCGAACTCACCAGTGGCAGCACACTTTGCGAATGCAGGAATTTCGGCCTTGCAAAACCAAAAAACATAATAAATTATGCCCGCAATTTTCAATTTACACGCTTCTGCACTATAATTCAGCGTATTCTGACGTTTGCAACAACATTGAAAGAGTTCTGAATTGGTTTCTGCGCGCCGAAACATGAGACCATGTTTGAGACAAAGTCTCGGCATTTCGGCCTTTTGCCACTCACATCTCCAGTTCGCGTAAATTCGAACACAAAACGCAACGCAGCGCTGTGTTTGGGCACTGTGCAAAGTTGGCAGAGAAAAGACTGCTACAGCCGCAAGTCAGAGCCACATTGGCGAGATCGTATCGAATTATGCTGCAGTCGCAGAGACAGCAGCAACTGCTCGCAGCCGCGTCAAATGCTGGCAAAACTTGCGAGCGCACAACTTGCTGATGAGCCGCGCCAGATAGCTGAAGAACTAATATTTCTCTGAATGCTGCGCAGACATGCGCGTACGTTACGTTTGCACGTTACCTAGAAATGGAAATTCAAGTTTAGATGATCTTCGCAAAGGCAACCAGCCAGTCAGCTCGCCAAGCAGCCTAAACGCTGCTAGCCGCATCCACTCGTTTGGCCATTTGCAGTGTAGCGTACGAAACGGAAATGGTCGCGTTAAAAACGCAAAGATCAAAAACTTGCCTACACGGATATGGCCAGCAGCCGCTAGACGCGCACGTACCGGCCCAGACCAGTCTGCGAGCACATACACTCACACACACACGAATGCGAATGTCGCCAGCGAATGGCCAAGTTATGCTGGACGCGGCTTTTGTAAACGAGCGGCGCACTGGAGGTTGCGTCCGTTCATCGTGTGGCTAGTTACGCAGGACGACAGCAAACATCGATCGCAATAAATTATCGATTAGGCGAGGTGGCTGCGCGCTGCATTGGTAACTAGCCAACAATGCAGCCACACATGGCAACTGGCCGAAGCAGAGACGTATACATACTTACACATGCATACATATAGTATGTAAGTATATCGAAAGCGATCAGAATTCCTTGCTTCAATTGCCGAATGCAAGTCTAGTCAGGGTGGCCAGACTATGTGAGATGGAAACTGTATATGGATCGGTTTTATAATCTGGTCATTTACATTTTTTGGGCAATTATCAATTAAAATACTTAAAAAACGCCTTATTCAACTCTCTACAATAAAACTAATAGGGGTACCGGTTAATTCGTGCGGTTTTTTTTTTGGGAAAATTGAAGCTTTATTGTGAAAAAATGGTTACAAATTTAATATTCAAAGTATTGTCCATCACCAGCTATAAATTTTTCCCATTTTTCTGGCAATTCGTATTCGTGAATTGAAAAGAAATTGAAAGAATTGAATTTCTGAAAAATTCGGCCGGCTTTTCCGCTATCCACGAATCGATCCAATTTTTTACTACTTCATAATTGGACAAGTGCTGGTCAGCCAGGCCATGTTGCATTGATCGAAAGAGATAGTAATCGGATGGCGCAAGGTCTGGACTATACGGCGGGTGAGGTAGGACATACCATTTGAGCGTTTCAAGGTAGGTTTTGACGACCTGTGCAACATGTGGCCGAGCATTGTCATGTTGCAAAATTACCTTGCCGAGCCTTTGTTCATATTCCGGCCGTTTTTCGCGCAGTGCTCGGCTCAAACGCATCAATTGATCCCCTGTGATCGTTTCATTCGGTTGCAACCGCTCATAATAGATCACACCCAGCTGGTCCCACCAAATACACAGCATAACCTTCAGGCCATGAATATTCTGAACGGCCGTCGATGATGATGCATGGCCGGGGTATCCATACGTTGCTCGACGTTTTGGATTATCGTAATGGACCCACTTTTCATCGCCAGTGACAATTCGATGCAAAACACTTTTTCTTTTGTGCCGTTGAAGCAGTTGTTCACACGTGAAAAATCGGCGTTCGACGTCTCTTAACTTCAATTCATACGGCACCCAATGGCCTACCTTCCGGATCATTCCCATTGCTTTTAGACGATCGGAAATGGTTTGTTGAGCGACGCCAAGTGATTTTGCAAGTTCTTCTTGCGTTTGGGATGGATCTTGGTCGAGCAATGTCTTTAATTCGTGATCTTCAAACTTTTTTGGCTGTCCGGGCCGTTCATCGTCCTCTAAGTAAAAATTGCCACTTTTAAACTGTGCAAACCACTTCTGGCACATACGCTCAGCTAGAGCATGCACACCATACACTTCCACCAAAATACGATGACTTTCGGCAGCGTTTTTCTTCATATTAAAGTAATAAATAAGTACTCCCCTCAAAAACACTTTATTCGGCACAAAATTCGACATTTTCAGAGTAAAAAAAAGTATTGTTGTTTACGCTTCAGCTAAATGACACATACTGATTCTGAAACTATATGACAATAGCTTTCCAACACATATTTGTAATCACTGTTCACAAATCAAGTTACGACATCTGTTAGAAAACCGCATGAATTAACCGGTACCCCTACTAAGTCCACCGCTAGCGTATTTCAGCGAAATTTGTTCAATGCGTGCTGACTAAATCGTCGATAAAGTGGCACGCAAGCCACAGTTCAATGACAGCGTTTTGTGCTAATCATAGTCCACGTGCGACGCGTTTCGAAGCACCGTCATACGAATATTTTCTCATTACCTTAACAGCAGTTTTTGTGAAAAAAAGAATACCCAACAATTTGAAATCATCACTCTTGGTGTAACACATTCATACATACAAACATGCTACAGTATCCCTAACTACTATGTTGCTCTATTAAGCTGCGCCTAATAACATAATGAGCACCTCACACCTCACCCACCAGTCTCACCATAATCTAACTCATCGTCATCATTATAATTATAACTCAACGATTCAAACACACACACACCTACAAAGCATCACCTATACTGCTTGGCAGTTTCCCAGCGCACGAGTGGCCGCAGCAGTCAAACTTCACAGCAACTTCCTCAGCAAAGGGCTGAACGCTTCGTACGAGTATTGGAGCCACTACCAGCGAGTAGCAGAGCGTTTTCGAAGAGGTGTTTTTAATCGATCGATCGTATCGCATGCAACCAATCTCTATAATAATGCTCCTCATATATTATTATTACACTTATGGCAGAGCTGCTGATTGTTTCCACCTCTTCACGTTCTCCTCTTCGCACACACTTTCTGCGGTGCCTACGGCTGACTGGCTGGCGCGCTCTGGACATTCGCCAATAAACCGGGTCACTAACACATTTGGCAATCTTATTATCTTTTCTTACTCAATGGGTTGCATCGAAGGGATATAAGGTTGAGTTAATTTTCTACAGGGTCTTTCTAGCAAGATCACTCAGACCCATATCACCTTTGCCGGTTTGAGTGCATACTTTCTAGCTGGTCTGAATTATAGTCTCACCCTATATTCAACAAAAATTTCCGTAATTTTTTAATCCTGGTTTCATTTTTAACCCAACTGCAGCCAATAGCTTTCACAGGTTTCTGCAGTGGCGTGTGACATATCATGCACAGGATCCCCTACCCCTGCTTTTTGTAAACTGAGACCTGTCAGTGTTAAGTCTTCAGTTTCATGTCTTCAATGAACTTTTGCCGTACCCACACAGCAAGGCTGCTTGAATTTTAATTTTTTGCAAAATACTTTTCATTTTTCTTCGAAAAAATAAAAGTTCACCCCTTTTTCAACACCATTCCACCGCAGTGGATCTCATTCTTATCCGCAGCAAATCAAGGTTTCGTTGACAATGCTTTGTTTATTGCTCCCTTTTTGTGTGCCCCATCCTCGTAAGGTTTCTTTGCGGCCCCGCACACGCTGACCGCAACATTCACCAACTCGGCGCAGATTTTGTGTGGCGCGCCCATGCCGCAGCACTTAATGCGTACCTGACCGCATGAAGATGATGAGCTGCCGCCGGATTTTCGTGTGCCGCTGCCGCAACCCTGCGCGGCTATAATACGAAATTGTGCTTGTTATTAAGATAAGCATGCGATAGTGGGCCCATTCACCGAGAGAACTCGCATACCTTCGGTTGCCTTTGAGAGTCTGAGTGGAAGATTTCGTGTGCTGCCTACCGCCTCACTCACACTGTGGGGCTTCTTAATAATAATATTGTTTACGTGACATTTGATTTATTATGCATATTTTGACAGATTACCAGCCAGACAACTGCAGTTTCACGGCTACCGTTCGGTGTGACTTGCCGTGTAGGCGACACTCTCACAAGGACAATGAATCTGGATTGCAACTGTGTTGCTTTTTAGAACTGTGCGTTAAACGAAATTGAGTGTCAAGCCGATTTTTAACGTTTCAGAGCGTTGCTTTCCTCACAGAAAAATATTGCAATGCATTTCGGATTGATGTCCTTACTATTTGTAGGAGGCTAAATATATACACATGTATAATATTTCGACATCAGCTAACATCAGCAACATCGCTGCCTCCTAAGCTGACAGTTGACTGTGCCTGTCAAAGCGTCCGCTGCTTTAAGGCGATTAAATACTCGCACGAACGCGGACTGCGCCAACGGCCACGAACCCCACGCTGGAAGCTTAGAGAAGTGCATTTTTGGCTTCAGAACCAAACTAAAAGATTACGTGGGTTTTAAGATGACAGCTGCTTTTGATGTTCAGGGGCAAAGAAGTGCGCAGGCGCAGCAGCAACTTTGAACAACGAAAACGAATCATGTTTAGGATTGAAATTTTAATTAAAATTTCATTTAATAAAAGGACACAAATTTGAATGAATAACATCAACTGTTGATGTCTCTTCAGCAATGAAGTATTTTTGTATTTCCAAATTTTTATCGGCTTGAATAAATCTTTCGACTTCATGCAAGCGCATTCTATGTGCCTGCAGCTACCAAACACACCTCGCCGACTGCGGGTCAATTTGATAAATTGATATTTTGATGCGCGTCCCAACGGACAGCAGAACAGCTGAACAGGTTGAGGAATCCCAAGCGCACCTCCACCAACACCAAAAGGGTTCGCTATCGCAGTCACAATCAGCCACAATCGGCCGGCAGTGGCTTTGATCGCACGACGACGAAAACAGACGCAGAGGCACTCGCCAGTCTCACAGACAAGTGCGTCACCGAGCCGCAGACATGTCATTTAATTAAAAACACACGCACACACACCCGAAAGGGATCAACAGCGCCGATAAAACATGTCGTTGGTTGATTTGGCTTGGCTGTGCCCAAATGCTGCGCTCCGGCCAGCTGTGCGCCGCGCATCTGCACTGCTTCGCTTTTTGTTATTCCTCAATTTGTGTTTGATTCGTTACGATTGTTTGCCAACAACTTGAGAATGTTTCGTATGCATGTCGCCTTAATTAAAAACAGGTTCAACCAACCGAACCCAAGTTGTATAAACAAATTTTCAAACGACTTTAAAGAGGCAGGTGGGGCATGACAGGGGGCGGCCAATATAATTCAATTTTTTGCAAATGCATAAATTATTCCTCAACGCTGAGTATAAATTTTCCTGTAATTACACAATAAACTTTCACAAAATTGAATTGAAGTTTGCCTCGTTTTTACAACCATATCGCCACACTTCATTTTACCGTTGGCTTTGTTTTTTCAAAAATCGAATTTTCACTTGGGCCAATATTTGCGCTGCTCCAAGTTTACAATGTGTGTGAACGTACTCCATACCGGAGAATGATGGGCGCTGAGGCCTGGACATGGTCGGGGCCGAAGTATGGGTGTGCGTCGGTGCAGCGGTTTTATCATTTCTTGTTTTTATTGCTGCAACATTAAATGTCAACAATTATTGTGAAAAGAGGTGCGTGTACACCACACCAATCGATGTTGTTGTAGTTGTTATTGGAAAATCGAACGATAGTGTCATAAATGTGACAGCCGATAAAGATCGGTTTTATGTGTGAAGTGCAACATTTTGTTTTTCTTTTTTAAAAGAGGCTACACTGTGAGATTTACGGGACATAAAGTGACACAAAAAATTTAAGAAATTTTGTCTTTTACGTAAAAATTGTACAATATCTGCTTAACTGAAATAAAAGGATCGTCAAGTTGCAGTGAGAAGTCCAAAAGATTTCATAAAAGTTAAAAAAATTCGGCTTTCGTAGTGTGTGTCATAGTTAACGTTTATAGAACCACTGAATTTTTATGGAAACCCAATAGAACCAATCGGCTGTGTACATATTTATATACAATCGTGAAGAACTCATTTCCACCACTCCACAAATTGTTCGATTCTCCTAGTTCCTTCTTTATTATTTGGTCGTGTTTCCCGGCCCGCCGCATTGTTTACTTGCAATAAAGATATTCCTCGACGATAAGACTGCAATAATGCTGAATGTGTTTGTTTTGCATTAAGCAACTTAAACGCGTCCAACCGCAAATATTGGTTTATTGATATTTTGATTACGAATTGAACTCAATTATTTTCCAGAGGTGAAAAATCATATGAAACCGTTACCGAGTTACCTTTGGCAGCGATCGGCGCAAACACTTGAAGTGTCTACTTGCCAAGTAGAAAATAAGCTGCATCGAGTGCCGAGTCATACGAACGTGTTGCACGTCAAAGTCCATCAACTGAGACTCGAAAACTGCATTACAACCCGGGCCGTGCAATGCCGTCAACTACATGTGTAGCATACACGTATGTACATATGTATGTATGCATGTATAGATGTGTGTACTCCTGCTTGGGTTCGAGACACATCTTACACATTTCACACCGTCTGGCTAGTGCGCCAATCAGGTCAGAAGCGCGCTGCTCTGGCGTAGACTTGTCAGCCAGATACGCCGAACTTATGGAACCGCACAATCTTACATTCATACATGTGTTCATATGTTCATACATACATATATGCAAAGTCATACACGACTTTGCACTAAACACTACGCAGAAAGCGGCCAGCAGACGCTGTGGAACAGTGAAAAATTGGAATCGCAGAATGAATCTTAAAATCTCTTTAAATCTCTTTCGCAGACGTGTGCAACAGCGAAACGAAACACAGAACAACACGGACGCGGCAAGCGAAAAAATGTGCAAAAACATTCGTACAGAACGCCACAAGACGTACAAAGGCTGGCAACAAAATAATGAACGAAACGCGAAACGCGCCAAAGACGCGACTTTCGGTCGCCAGAGCTGTCAGTTTTATAATAGCCAGGCTAAAGGAAGGCACGAAACGCGAATGCGGATGCTGACGCCGGCATCGGCACCACCGTTCAGGCCGATGCCGATGCCAGCGCTGATGCGGCAGCTCTGACTCTGGCTGCTGATGCTGAATATGTTGTGTTGCATGCCACAACTGTTGCTCCGGCCAATGCTGCTTCAGCACACTTTTGTTGGATTATGCAGTGAAACAAAATAAATATTGCCGAAGAAGTGGAGCGAAGCACAGACAAGAGCCGTTGTAAGCTGCCAATGTTGCAGCAACAAAATTATGTAAATAATCCGATTGTCATAGCCAGAACTGTTCCAATATTATTGTAACGTTTCAGTTCCAGATCGACCTAATTTTGAAATATCACAAACACATTATGTATGTATGAGTGTAAATATATACATTTAGGGTGTTTCTAAAGATTTTTAATTATAGGTTTTCGTGTGACATACTTATTTATGGTTATTAAAAGCAAGTTCCACATAAATCTGAATGCAGTTTTAACAACCAACATGTGAGAGACTTAGCACATACATGCCAAATATTTTCGCCATCGGTAGGAACCTCCCACATTTATCATTTGCATTCGGTAAACTTTGCTTGGAATTGCCAGAAATAGTGTTTGCCTTCAACTTTAACCCATTTATCACGCAGCCGTTCAATCGCGATTTTAGATCAGATAGCGATTTATTCAATCCATGTGGCTTTCAATAAATAACTCTCGAAATTCAAGTCATTTTTCGGCAACTTCAAGCCTTAAGCAATATTTTATTTTTGTACCTTTCCGCATTCAAATACTCAGCGAGATTTATAAGCTGCGCATTTTCTACGTATTTGGTTTACGCGACTAGTGTTGGGTGATTTCCAAAGAATTCGCAACTCCAATTCCTATTTTCGCAAAAACGCTTTGTGACCTTTTATCCTATTAAAAACATAAATCTTCGTATAAAAAAAAACGCTAAAGCGAAGATTCGCAGGCGACGTCCAGCGCGGCGGGACAACGCCAAAGACCTTCAAAGTGTGATAAAATGAATTATTTGCCGCCATAAAGCCAAACGAGCGCAGAAAGACCAGCCGCACCAGAATCGTAAAATCATAAACGACAAGAAGAGCAGCCACAAGCCGACCAACCAACTCCATAGGTGATGAACAGCGCACCGGCCGAAACGCAAAGCCGCACACAGTCCGCCCATGTGCGCCGATTTCCGCGCAGAGATTGTGCGAGTATTTCACGTACGTATTTTCCTCCGTGCGTACCGCAACCAGAAAACATCACTGCATCCTTCACGCAGACGTGTGCTATCGCAGAAATCTCACGTACAATTTCATCTGCAAGCGCAGTGCGACAAGCAGGGCCGACGCGCCGCGCAATTAATCATAAGGCAAATGCGCGCAGGCGTAGCAACGGCAGTGCATTTGGCTGCTATAAAAGGGATGCGCACAAACGCCCAGCCACTCGGCCTGGCCGTGCGCCACACCTCACCACACCGCGCCAGCAACAGAAATTGTTTACAACTAAAATGCAAATCACATTTCAGGTCGAGTGTGGCAAAAGCACATCAGTTAAGCTTCAGGAAAATAAATTCCAAAACGATTGGTTCTACGTGATTGCGTGTCAAATTGGATTTGAGGGCTTTTGTGCGCTCAGTCGGCTCGTTGCTCGCGCGTTCCGTCCACGTTCTACGTGCCGGCGTGTGACGACCGGCTGAGTGGCAGTAAAACCACGACAGCAACCAAAACGAGGAAAACACTGGAAACTATGCAGAGCTCTGACATGAGAAACGCGCATTTCTACTCCCGATTCCAGGTTCATTTCACCATTCACCATTCACCATTTCGTTGCCGTCTCCATTTTTTCAGTTGCCGCTCAACTTCCACGATTGGAGATTACGCTATGTTGGCTGTGCTGTATCGGATTTGCTTTTGTTGGCTCTTTTAAAGCTTCACGCGCATGCGCAACCAATCGCTTGATTGGATTTTATTGTTGTGCGCTGCCGTTGCACATTGCTCTGCCGCATTTCGTTGCGAGTTTTCTTTTGAGAGGAGCATGAAAAATTACGTCAGGATTAGGCGCATGAGACAGGAAAGAACAGAATGACGGGAAATAAGCATAATAAATTTCCAAAAAAAATTAAAATAATACAGATTAAACTGCAATAACATTATAATTTAATGCACATGCACACAACAATGACAAATTAAAGATTCAACTTTAAACCTAAAATTAATGTCTTTTTTCGAAACTATAAACGTAAAAAACGAGGCTGTAGCTCCCGGCAGCCTTCACCGCCAATTGTAGCACAAATATTTCGTATTCTTAGTTCTAGGAAAGGCGAATTCATACAGGTGATAGCGTAAGGGCAACAACAAAATTTCAATGTATTTTGTTTTTGTTTTCTCGGTTTAGAATGGCAAAATCAGCCAATCAGAGCTTCCTCTTTCAAAGCTTTCTTTTTCATTTTTAAACTGTCAAAGTTTTAAACAGGCATTTTGACAATATAAACCTTTCCCACCACAAAAAAATCAAATCAGCTGATTCAACGAGCTCACCTGTATTAATTCGCCTTGCTCGTTCTATGTTACCTTTTGCAGTCATCAACTACCGATCAATTTTAAGGCAACTAGAATTTATTTTCCAAACAGCAGAAACTTACCTGAAAAGGAAAGAGAAAAAATTTCATCAATTGGTTAATTGTACAAAAAACTCAGAGAATTACTACTAAATGCAATAACAATTTTGACCTCCACACACACACACACATACACGTAAATGTTGATTTCCCCTCTTTAAAATGCCTGAAGGAAATTATCTAATTAAATTAAGAGTCCTTCTGGCATTAATCTCTGTTGCCGAGAAGTTGTTGTGCGATTCCCACATAAATGATCTGGCAACGCAGCAAGTCTCTGGGCGGCCGCATCATTTGTCCACTTGTCCGGTTGTCTGGCAATGTTCTACCACATGTAGGGGCCACACTCTCGCCAATGAGTTGTTACTTCTCGTTCAATTCACTGCCACGCAAATATGTACTAAGCGCCACCTGAATTAATGACACCAGCAGTAACATACATACACATTCATACGTACATACATATGTACATACATGTGTACATATGTAGGTGCAACGAAATAAGTGCAATAAAAGAAAAATCTGCAGAAAATCACACAAACGAAACGAAGCCAGTGGTGGCGTGCGCATCGGATAAAAATCGTCGGTATCCTGGGCACTATGCCACTTTTTTTGCCCTGGCAAAGGCTGATCTCCGTCTGCACGACTTCTGCACATTCGATCGACCGGCAAGCGGCACGCTGTCCCATGCTCGAGCGACGACGTTGCCAAAGCGATGCTGTATTGGTCACACAACATACACACGTACACCCATACATACATACATACATCAAGCAAAAGTCGAATGAATGAGCCAAAAGGGGCAGCAACAAAAAACAACCAAGCAGACGTGTGTCGCCACTTCGACGCCTGTCTGAGTGTGGAGCGTTCTTCAGCGACACGTAGCAGGCATTTATTTCGGTTAAGTTTGAGGTTGTGGCTACCCGCCTGTCAACCCGTTCATCAGTCCGAGCGTTTACAAGTCAGCACAGCCAATGCTCATTTAATTAAAAATCCCATGTTGGTGTTGAAGTGGAAAGTTTTTAATTAAAACACACATTTTAAAGTGAATAATTGTGTATCCTTCAGGGTAGTTTTGGCGTTACTCCCGTGTAAGATACTTTTATTTATGTGTTGTTAATTAAAATGCAAATTACAGCTGTAGGAATTATGGAAATTCTCAAAACTTAGCGCACTCTGAAAGTTGCTCC
The DNA here is from genome assembly GCA_963971225.1 of Melieria omissa. Taxonomy (NCBI): domain Eukaryota; kingdom Metazoa; phylum Arthropoda; class Insecta; order Diptera; family Ulidiidae; genus Melieria; species Melieria omissa. The sequence continues at coordinate 152,943,101 of OZ020267.1, forward strand.
CGCGACAGGGGAACTCGGTACGTTGGAAATCCTCTCTCGAGGCAATTGTGTAATTCCCTCGAAATTCTCTCATTTTATTTTCTTTTTTGGTCAGAAACAACTTCAAGGATGTCGGACACCAAGTCCAGTCAGCCAATTCCCGCTCGCTCGCTATCGATGCCCATATTTATGAACTCGGCTGCTGAACTCTTTGCCGATGTAATAAAAACACTCCAAGCCACATTCAACTAAATACGCAATAAATTAGTGGCTTTATGATATCAGCGCATAAACATCGATTTTATTACAATTTTATTACATGCGTTCAAGATAAACCGCAGAGCAGAGCAGAGAATATCATCGAACCCAGAAGAACGACAACCTGAAGCAAGCCGAAGCGAAGTGAAGCGAACCGCAGAACCGATCGCCAGTCACAACAAGCACACAAACACCAGACGCAATGTAGCAGGCGGCATCGAAATAAACGAGATTTCAATTTATTTGATTATCGGCAAACGACACAACCCAGCGAATTCGGGACAGGAGCACGCGGCCGCCACAATGTAAAATGACAAGATGCGCGCATAGAAAAACTCGACGCAGTCCCACGGTAGTCACAACAGAGAGCCAACAACCGATTCAAACCCGGTCGGGCACTTATTGGAGGAGATAGCGACACGGAACCGCCGAAAACTCGAGCAGTGATAAAGCTTGAACTCGGCCAACCCAGCGGTCAGGCGACAGCGATATAAAAATGAAATATGCTGCGTATTGTGTGTGCAGCATGCAACTCGTTGCCCGATGCTCGATAGCAGTGCCCCCAAACACACACTGATGGCCCCGATACTACGTCTGCCGGAATTGTGTCGACTAAAGACAAACTTTAAAGTTGGCCAGCGCATAAAGAGCCAAACACGAGCAGCGATTGTCATTTTTAAAGGGCACCCAAGGGATGCTGATTGGAAATTAAAGCCGAATGAGCGTTGACATCACATGGGGCAGGGGCTATTTAAAGAAGACATTCATGCGACACGTTCCCCAAGCAACGGGGAGTGTCATTAAAATTACATTTCAATGAACGCTGCGCAGAGTACTCGCACACACACATAGGTACAGCTGGGACACTAACACTTTCCAACAGTAACCATAATAACGCACGTTTATGAGGGCCAACATACATATGAGCATATAAAAATATCTTTTACTGCTCGTAATCGCATTCAGCAACAAACAAAACTGTGTTTACCAGTGATGCAAAAGCTGCTTGCTTAGCCTTTTAGGTCACAGATGAAATGGCACAGCTCACGTGCTGTGATTATCGCATTGTAATTTGGCAATAATGACGCAGTGGTGAGGCGTATTTTCATTGCGAAAATATCATCTGATAAGTGTGCTGCGCCCTTCTCAGGCAACTTTATGCCCTTTGAACTCTGTCTACGGTTTCGACCAACAATGCACCAATTCAAAGCGACATTTAATGGGTCTCATGATCGCCAATCCAACACATAACAATGTACAATTAAATCTCGTTGGTGAGTTGATGTGAAGATAACTTCTGTACTTTAGTTGTTGCAATTGTTGCATGTGTGAGTTTGATATATATTTTTTTTTTTGGCTGCGATCACCGACGAATCAACTGTACTTATCGTGAAACCAACATGTAGACACATCGACATGCATGTGGGGAAATTCAATGCTGTAGTTCAATAACTCACCGCAGATACTTAATGGGGAAAAATGTAATTAATAAAAACAAAAACGCTGGAATAGCAAAGTAGTTTTTCAAGACTGCTGTCGTGATGTTGTTGACGGACAATATAATTTTATTATACAGATATACATAAATGCATATATTAGTTTATATATGTATATTTTACTGCATATCTGTCAGCAACAGATCTTGCGTATAGTATACAATGTTAATACATTTGCAGCTACTGTGGTTTGGCTTAGCGCTTTAGTGAAGTGATTTGATATTTAATAAAAGGCGCCGTCATTATAAAAGCATCGGTGGTTCAGTGGTAGAATGCTCGCCTGCCACGCGGGCGGCCCGGGTTCGATTCCCGGCCGATGCAAGCCTTTTTTTGGGTAGTATAATTTAAAATTTTAAACGACATTAGTTGCATAGATTCTTAGCTTAACTAGGAAATTATCCATTCTATGTTAATGGTTCGAGTAGTTACACTACATATTGTTTGCTATATTATTTACTACTACTCTTGACTACTATTATCCTATACCACTATACTATTTACCATCAAACATGATTACTAACTACTACTTATTAAACTTTGCCTGTTTGTAAGGGATTATATCGAGAACTGGAACTTGATTATATTACCACCGCCACCGTCACCGCAACCACTGTTCTGTAAAATTACCCTCAAACCTTTAAACTATCTTAAGACTTGAGACGGCAGCAGCTCCGAGTTGCGTCCATTTTACACAAACAACCACAACTTACATATCTTAATTTCTCATTTAATAACGAATTGAAGGCAAAAGCAGGTAAGGAGTGGCAAAGTCAGCCACCTGGCAAGACATTAACGAGTGTAAAAACGCAGCGGGTGATCAGCACTTGCGGTCACAACGCCGAAGACACGCTCCATGGAACAGGAGGGAAAGAATAAAACATGGCCAGTACGCTGTCCGAGCGTGACGTGAAAGGAAAAGTGTCAAAATGTGCATGAACATAAAACCAGATATGCATGTGAAAGAATAGGCCCACGCAGATCTTGTATGCCACTACGCTCGGAAGGCATGAAAACTGTGTAGGAGACCACAAAGTCATAAAAATTAAAACACCAAAACAGCAGCGTCCTTGCACGCCTTATTTGCACTTTGTAGCGCAACAGAAGTATAGACCGACTTGGTGTTTTCCAAATTTGAAATTGTCTTAGTTTAATTGCATTGCCCGCAGGGCCGATCGCGCCATTATCCGTAATACATATAGTCGGTTGGCACATTCTGCACATTTTCATTTCCATACAGTCCCTTCCAAGCCTTGTCTGCCCCACCCCCTCTTCACACCATTTCGTCGGTCGTTGCGCTCCTTTTTTTGTGTCACACTCAATTAGTGCGCGCCCCGCTCACGTATGGACGAGCATGTTCGTACTACACTCGTATGTGGTCGAGCCTCGCTCCGTCCCTGTTGCTGATCTTGTGTTGGCGTTGTTGTGCTCACACTGTCGCTGCGCCCGTTGCCCAACTTACGGCTCGCATGTGCCTACAGCAAGCGGCCGGCCAGGCCAGCACGTCCAATTGTGGCGTTCGGTACGCTTTCTGCAAAGGTGATTCAGTTTGTGGCGGGATTAGCGGCCGCTTTTGATGTTTGCGCGGTTTACGCTCGCGCTGCTATTGTTGTCGTTGTCGTTTTTGTTGTTGTTATTGTTTCATAAAGTTTATGCGGTTTCGCTGTAGCAAGGCTTGTTATTGATGTTTTCGCATTGCCCCCTTCATTTTCAGCCTTGTTGGTTCTTAAACAAGCCGACTATGTGTCCGACGTACGAGGCATAAATATTGCGGCTAATAAGAATTTTCTTACACCTGCATTCACAGTACACACGCTGCTAATGCAACTTTCATGTTCGCCCAACTCAGCAAGTTAAAGGGCAATTATTAATTTGCAGGTCGCAAACTTATGCCAATTGCTTTAAGGCCCGCAGAATGTACGCTTTTTGAATTACTCGTTTCCATAAAGGCGACGAAAGTTTAATACAAAAACATTAATCGCTATTATATAAAAGTTAAAAGCTAAAAACACAAAAATTAGGTTCGCTATGGTTGCTGCAAACAGCACTGGTGAGCAAAATACTCGTATTTGTCTGCTGCAGCATATTTTGAATATTTAATGCTATAATCTGCTCCCATCATTTAATGTTTATCAATTTAGTTTTTAGTTTTTGTTTTTGGGTACGCCAGCGTCCGTCGATCTAATTTATGGCAAGACGTAAAAAATATATTCGAATATATTTATGCAAAAGCGCCAAATATTGAATAAGCTTAAGCGAAAACGAAGCAAAATATGAACATGTGACAAGCGCCAAATGAAATCCTCCCCGACATGTTAATTTGAATTGGGCATGAAATCCGCTTAGAGCTGCAAGTCGGGTGCGCACACAAAGACCAGAAAGCCCAATAAACGCCGCTGTTTATAGCTTTAAGCAGATTCCGACCCGCAGCGACGGTTATGTGTATTCAAATCATTGGATTACTTTTTTACGTTTGGCGTCAAAACTTTCCTACGTCAATTCCACAAGTCCAGACACCTTTATTCACCCATAATGACACCTGAATGCAACAGCTCGCGCGAGTTTATACTGCGTAAACCGAAGCACTAACAAAGAACACTGCGACAAGCTTTAATGAAAATTTATTGTGCTTTATTTTGCCCGAATTTCGTCGAGACGAAATAACGAAGGGATTTGCATTCGAATTTTAAGCCGAATACAATAAATTCGTATTGATTCAAATTTTATGAAAGCAACCGTTGTGTCCGAGTTTTCTCACTCATTGTCGTACAATGTTAATCCTAATAAACAGCACCCAAAGTCGCTTTAGTGATCTGTGAACTTGCTGTTTGTGGATCACTCCACTTCCAATTTTCGGTTCGCTTAAGCTTCAATGACAAAACATTTCACGCAGTTATTGTGAAAGTTTTTAAATATTATCAGCTCCCATTACTCAGTGATTAATGGATGGATGGGTCAAAAGTCAAAGTGTTGCAGGTTCGAAGGCTGTGTAGAATAAATAAGTACATAAAAATTTGGAATATGGAAACTTAAACTATTTCTACATGTGCAACTTTTTGCTACGTTCGATTTTGAACTCGTTTGTACAAACTTGAGTTCAAAAATGTTAACTTTTTAAATTAAAGATCAACTTTGGCACAAGCGACAGACATGTTATTGTAGCGCCGACCATGCAACGCCAGAGTCGCCACTCACTCGCCTCTGCTTCCACAAAACATCATTCAAAACAGATAAGCAATTCCCGCTGCATTGTCGAAAAGAAAGTCGATGTCGGTGTCGATTTGGTAGTGAACAAACCTGAAAGCTATTTTTAGCCACACATACACAGCAGCCGCCAAGCAAAAGTACGGGTTATGCTTATCGCTTGGTTGGCTTGATTTGAAAGTTAAAATAACAATATACAAGGAGCATCGGTGGTTCAGTGGTAGAATGCTCGCCTGCCACGCGGGCGGCCCGGGTTCGATTCCCGGCCGATGCAACACTACTTTTTGTTAATCTTACATTTGAAATAAAATAATTGATAACTAAATATGACTCTTTAAATAGCCTAATATGCCACAAAATAGGTTAATATTAATACTTATATCAGGCCAACAAACTTGCAACAACACTACAACTGATATGTTTATACCATCAGACCAGCAATGACTAAAAAGTTTGCATTCCATATGCATAAGTATGTACTTGTCTGCGTATTAACGTTGATTAAAATTTTTTAATTTGCATTTTTGACACATTTAAAAGTGCGCAAAAATTGAAAAAGTCGTGACCAATTTACGTACAGCAACGTGACCACCGATTGACACCTTCAGCCAGTCTTTTCACACTCGAAAAACAGCCACAAACGTTCGTCACACGGGCTGCTGTACCACTCAAGGCAGAATGTCTATGTTTACCGGGAACAGTTGTTGTTGTTTGTGAACCACTTTATGGGCAACTCAAATTGGCAGTACTCAAATAGCAGGAAATATTAACAGTTTAAAGCGCTTATAACCGTTTCTATATGAGAAACGAATTAAAATATATAATTCTTTCAATGATGAAAACATTTTCATTACCTTCGGGAAAATATAAAAATGCATAATCACAGATAAAGCTGTGAGGAAACACAATTTTTAAACATTCACACACAAACCAAAGACAGCAAATCAACTGACCACAGGCAGTGACAAGCAAAACATTCATTGCCAACACATACAGGAACGCAACGAGACCAGCACAACTCAAGTGTCAGCTTCAAGTTTTATGAGCAATAACAGCAACAGCATATTTTGCATGCAACAACCACGGAAGAACACTGACACCGCACTGCATCCACGATCACATACGATCGCCACGATCACCCAAGCACCAATCACCACGTCCTCTGCATCGCCAACCTCGTGCGATTCGCTCTCACATTAGATTGGAATCATGACTGAGAAATTTGCCAGCATTTATTGCACGCATAAAATTAGCAATAAATCATATTAGATAAAAATGCAAATTTATTACGATCGCATATAAAAAGCGCAATCAATTTGGTCGTGTGGCTGGAAACTGGACGTCAATGGACGGCAAGCGACTGGCGTGTGCAGTCAAAAGCTCAATTTCAAGTTGTCCCAAGAAGTTGTAGTTCGAGTGGCTGCTGAGTTGGAGCATCAGCGGAGATTTGGTAGGCATAGTGCGTTGGTTGGTTGCACGAAGCATGCCTCAATCACATTTCGAATACCATATTTACGGTAGCCATACATCATACGTCAAACTAATTTTTACGCGGCGCAATTCCTACAGAGTCGCTTCAGCGCCTTTAACCAAATGCCAGGCGAGCATGAGCGATTAGTTGTTTGAAACCAAGCGTAATTTTCACTGTCGATTGTGAGCCAGTGTTGTCACTTCTGATGTCAACAGCATGTTCAGCAACATTAAGCAATTGTTTCAAGCGACAAATCATGCGTGCACATATATATAGGATGTACATAAATGTGTAGATGTGAATCCATTATGTTAAGTTGCTCATATACAATGTTGATATCTTTTGTTTCATCGACACTACCAGATAAGGCTTGTCCACGAAATAACTTTTACATTTTCTATTATTAATAGCTACTAAATAAAATATTGAACTAATGTTTGTGTGAGTATATATTGTCTCTTATAACTCAAAGTTTGTGATAATGTACAAATATTTTAAAGTTCAATTGGATTTCTTACAAATCTACGTATTTTTGCTTTCAATCCCCTCATCAAATGTTGCACACCAGATTTTCCAATTTTTTTGGCCATACTGTTCCACTTTTTTATAAAATCAATCTTTCCCTTAGCACGTTTTTTATATTTCAGTAAGTTTCGTTTCATTATTGCCCAAAATCGTTCAACTGGCTGAAGCTGTGGGCAATTTGGGGGATTGTGATTTTTCTCAACAACACGGATCTTATTCCTTTGGTACCACTCTTTGACAATTTCTGCATAGTGGACTGTTGCTAAGTCTGGCCAAAATAAAGGTGGAACAGCGTGCTCTCTGTACAATGGCAAAAGTCGTTTGTTGAGACATTCCTTCAAGTAAATTTTACTGTTAAGAGTGCCAGTTGTAACAAAAGGACGAGTGTATTTGCCACAGCTACATATGGCCTGCCAAACCATATACTTTTTACCATATTTCTCCATCCGTTTATACTTGAACCTTTTCATAACGCCACCCTTCAGGTATGCTGTGTAATATCCTCGACCTGGAAGCTGTTTGAAATCTTCTTTGACATACGTTTCGTCATCCATTAACACGCAGCCTTTAAAACGACACAGATCATTCGATAAAAGTTTTCGGGCTCGATTTCTGGCACGCTTTTCCACTTCGGAGTTACGATTTGGCACTTTTTGAACAACGAAAGATTTGAGCTCGTAGTGTCTTTTAATTTTCGCAATGTATGATTTCGAAACTTCGAATTTTCGTGCCAAATCTCGTAAAGATTGGTTTGGATTTTTTTCCAGAGAAACTTTCACCTTACGACCTATATCTTTATAGACGAAACCTTTTTTTCGTCCGGCTCCGACGATACGGGATGTCGACAGGTCCTTCTTGTATTTAATTACCACATTTCTAGCTGTTGCACTGGAAACTTTGGCTAGTCTTCCCAATAATGCGTACAAAGCCGTTGGATTTTCGAAAAAGTGGGCAATTATTTTTTGTCGAATTTTCTCTTCTTTAGATGCCATTTTGATTGAATCACTTTGAATTTCAAAATACAATTGACCACTAATAGCTGAAATTTGACAGATTCTGAAAAGCGAATTTTTTTTTTAGAAATTTCGGTGCTTACTATACTTTTTTTCGTTTTACATTGTAAAAGTTATTTCGTGGACAAGCCTTATTGACGGATATTATTGCTTGGAAAAATGTAAGTCGTCTATAAAAGAAATCCGAGTAGATCCTGAATATGAAGTTCTGAACACCTCGAAACAGACTCAATAAATTGCATGACAAACGCTTTCGAGCCACCCGCAACTCAAGAAGAGGTAAGAAATGAACGAGTTTTGCCGCCTCTATTCGTGCGCGACTTTTACATAACATATTACATTTTCAAATCAATTTTGTATTCGAATAAGTCGAACCCAAATTAATAACTTTTGCCAATGAGCGCTCATGTGGATTCAGTGGACTATTGAGCTTTAAAATCGACTCCTGCTCGGCCCATCTTTCTCTTTATGAGCAATGTTCAACAATATAGAATTTGCGATACCCCGAAAAACATAATTCAACAAAACCTGAGAGGGCTGCAGCTTTCAAACCTTTTAAATTCGTGACATCTACGAGCCGCATAGTCCAAGTAATTGCGCAACATTTCCACTACGATTTTAGTAAATATAGTATGTTGCAAACATATTTGTCAAACACATGTATGTATGTATAAATCGCTTCTCAAGCATTACTCAACCTAAATATGGGGCTGGTCTAACAGTGCGCGCCATTTATGGTAAGTTTCAGATATTATACGCATTCGACTGCAGTGACTATCATTCTGGCTGGTGGAGCAAAAAAGGCAAAGAGCAGCGACAAACAGCCGACCAAAACTGCTAAGAAAAACATGTGCGCATGCGCAACCGCTAAAAATGTCAAATGCATTACATGCACGCAATTACTGAACGACAATTGCGGCTGGCAACGCACACGTCGCAGTTGCACTTTCGAAAGCGGCGCAAAATATGGGCAGGTGGCAGCGATGGAAATTGCTTTCGATGAGAAAGATGAGCAACGCAGCCGTTGTCCATATCGAGCTCGTCGCCATACAGCAGCAACGCATTTCTAAGCCACGCAACATGCCACATACGTTTACGGCAACTAATGGCCGCCGCATGTGCCCCCGCCATGTTGCAGCACGCTGGCAGCTCGGCCAGCCTTGGTTCCGCGCCGACCATTAATGGCCGGTAAACGTTTCTGCTACTGCTGGCTTGCGCTGAGATTTGGTAATTATCGCCCAGCGACTAGTTCCACTAAACAGCTTGTAATTATAGTATTTTGTTGCCAACATTAGCCCGCGGTCACAGTCGGCTTTACAACCGCCATTTCCAAGGTGTAAAATGCCGTCAAAATCGCATTAAGTCTCGGTCGCCGATCGTCAATCGCCGACTGGTGCCATCAGCAACATCCGCCGCATCCTCAACACACACCACCAACCAACCGCCTCACGTATACACACAAATACATATGCGTGTTATTCTGCCAGCCAGACGCTGCAACAGAATTATGAATGATGCTGCCGTCGCTGCATCTGTCCGACTAACATGCGAGACAGCCAGCCAATGAATATTACGTCCCTTGCCGATATTCGCATTCTGCTGATGCTGCTGCTGCTGCCACTGCTACTGCAACACGTTGCGCCGCTTCTCGTTGCGTTCATTTCAAATTAACCTTTGCCGGCCTGCAGCGTTGCCTGGCCAAGCAGACAAGCAGCTTGTGTCGTTGCAGTGAAGTGCCACAAAGGGCACCGAGCACCAGGCACCTCCAAAGGTACTTCACTCCAGTCCACTCTCGCAGCATTTAGTGCCGTTGCACGCATGCACGTACATACATAACATACATACATACATTACATAGTGCGTACAAACGCGTACGCTTGCTGCATGCGGAAAGTTCATCATTAATTTCAGAATAGCCGGAAAAAAGCGTACAGCGCATTCCTCGCTGGACTTTTGACAGATTTGTGCAGCAGACTTTTGGCGCCTCGAGTGTAATAATTCTTCATTATTTCTACTTCGTCTTTTATGCGTTTTTTTTCACTCGGTCGCTCGCTCGCTCTTTGCATTGTTGCTGCCGTGTACCTGTGCTTGTGTTGCATTTTTATTAAATTTCACTGCACTTTGCTTCTTCTGCGCCTCGTCTTTTGCTGCTACAATGTTTGCGGCCTTTTGTGTTTTTGTCTGCTGTTCTTTACAAGTTTATTAAGATCGAATACAACACAGCTTGGGGACTTTGGGGAGGTTGCGCGCTCTGCGCTCACTCACCACCAGACAGAATTGTGGTCATTGTGGCTTTTGTTGTTGTTGTTGTTTTGGCTATTAAAGGTGTTAAATAATGGCGTTCGAATATTTTCGAGTTGGACTTCTAGACGTCTTTCAATTGTCTTTCGATTGCTGTGTGGCGACCCAAATGCAGCAACATCAGAAGTGGCCATAAAAGTGCAGGTACCAACACTTGTCCCGTACGCCCACAGCTGCGTGCACGTTTAATTGTTCCGGCCCGACGCTTGTGGCCCAACAAAGTCTCTTGTGTGTGTTGGTCTTTGTCTATGTCTCGGCCTGATAGCCAAATTAAAATTCTATGAAACTTTGCTTTGTGTTAGATTATAAGCATTCAACTTCATAGCTTCAGCTTGTACGTTTAATTTGTCATTCCATTTTGGCCCGAACGACGAGGAACAAGCCCAGCGCCCCAGCCACTTTTGACACTTTTGTAAACTTTTGTCTTTTTAACGTGAAATGTAATGTCAACTTGGAATCAACTGTCCCTCATGCTGTATCTAAAATTTTAGTATCGTCGACTATTGACCCGCAAAATCAAGTTGGGTAAAACTAGACTTAGAAGCAAAAATCTGACGGTCCATAAGAGTTTGAACTTAGATGAGACAAAGTTAGTGCTCCAACAAGTTTCAGTATCCCAATACAAATAACACTGATAAACAGCAAAATGGCTTTTCTGGTTTTGACATCAGTTCTAGGGTAATTAGGGACTGCTGATTTCGAATCCGCAAACCGTTTTTAAAACTTAGTTTCCGTTTTCGCAAAAAATGGGCGTGTCACTTTTTCGGATTTTCCTTGACTTTTTGCAGGTTTTCGATTGTAATTTCTAAACCAATAAACCGTTTGACATGATTTTCACTTTGTGTCATTCACAGCATCCCACAGCCACTTTTCCAATACATCTTATTTTTATAAGTTTTATAATTTCGCGGTAATGGGACCTCAAAGTCGGAAAGTATGGAATTTCATGGCGTTTTATTTAATGTTGAAAACCATGCACATTTTTCGTAAATCAACTAACGAGTTAGGTTTTAAGGACTGTATCGAAAATTATGAATACACTTTAAAAATCGTATAAAGTGGGCTATGCAATGCTGGTTGCTCAGCAATATCGGATTTTAGATTCTAGAGGTTCAAATTGTTATTTTCGTGAAAAATTTGTTGTAGTATATCAACGCGCTTCAAAATGAGAGGACTTTCCGTAAAACTTCGTCAAGAAATTTTGTCCAAATTTGCATCAACCAAAGGAATGTCGTATAGAAAACTAGCACAAGAAGCAAATTATAGCCTGTTCGTTGTGCAAAAAGCCATTCGCTGGTGTGTAGTATCATGTGTCATGTGCAGTATCATTGCACACTTGAGGATTTACCAGGGCTAGGTCGTAAAAAGGGTGCGTCCCAACCATTGCTAGATACTAAGATATGTGCCTTATTTAAAAAATAAGGAGATATCCGTACGCGATTGCGCAGAAAAAGCCGGAACGAGTGCAGCAATGGTCCAAGGTGCCAAGAAGAGAAACCAGTTGGGAACATATAGAAAGCAAAAACAGCCAAAAGGAAGCACTCAGCAAGGCGCGCAGATGAGAACCAGATCCCAAAAATTGTACGACTATATTTGTAGGCAAAAATTTGATTGCATCATAATGGACGACGAAACATATGTACGTGAAATTGGACTACAAAACGCTGCCAGGACCCCAATTCTACACAGTTCCGAAAGGCAGTGAAATTTTAAAATCTGACAAATCAATTTTTTGCGAAAAATTTTGGAATAAGATTCTTGTTTGGCAAGCAATATGCAAGTGTGGAAAAATTTCGACTCCATTCTTCACGGACAAGCCCCTGAACGCTGAAATGTACCTAACTGAGTGCCTAAAGTAGAGATTTCTGCCGTTGGTGAAAAAACACACTGGCAAGACTTTGTTTTGGGCCGACTTAGCTTCTTGCCATTATGCTAAGCCAGTACAAACGTGGTATGAGGAAAAGAACATAAATTTTGTTTAGAAAAACATGAATCCTCAAAACTGTCCAGAGATACGCCCCATCGAGAAATTCTGGGCATTGAAGAAAAAGGACCTTAAAAAATACCTTAACCTAACTCCGTTCAAAAATTAAAAAAAAATTTGAATAGTGTTGCCAAAAAATTAGGTTCTGGCTGTGGCCAGAATTTAATGAAGGACCTCCACAAAAAGATTAAAGATGTGGGTAAGACTCCCACTAAATAATTTTTTTTGGTTGCTATTTACAAAAAAATACAATATGAAATATCATTTATAAAAAAAATAAATTCTAACTTTTGTTATGCACTAGTATGAAGCATGTTTTGGTGTATTTATAATTTTCGATACAGTCCTTAAATGAAAGCGGAAACATCAAGTAATATAACACAGTCAAATTATTTGGTGTGGTTTTTCCTCAAAAATTAGGGGCCTCAAAATATGCTTTTCTATATGTTCCATTTATAGTCTGAAATACAAGCAAAAAACAAAACGATTTTGAATTGCTCAAAACAAAAAAAAAATTAAAAACTTTGCATATTTTGAGGCTCTTACGTTTTAAAGGAATAAAAAGCTGAAAAGTGGTGAAAATGACTATGGTACATTTTTGCTATTATTTCGATGAGAATGGGACTTACGCCAAAAAATTTGGAAAAAACGGAAACTAAGTTTTAAAAACGGTTTGCGGATTCGTAATCAGCGGTCCCTAATTACCCTAGAACTGATATCAAACCCAGAAAAGCCGACCAAAAGTCGAAATTTGTTGCTCTGTGTAATCTTGACTTCATATTAAGTTATAATTCTATCTGATTAATCAACCAAATTGACAAATTTTTTAATTGAAATTGCAAAATGCCTCTTTTCCTCATGAACTTTAAAAACTCCATCAAGTTTAACTAATTCCTAGAGAGATATCGAGTTGATTAGTATATGTTTATATAGCTCTGCCTTATTAACTGAATGATCGGGGCTCATATATATTCGTAAAGACAGCTCAAACAAAAACAACAACTTCAATATAATCAATACAAATGCGTTTACATAATTATGAACAGCGACAATGACATTACAAATGCCGAGTAGTACACAATATCAGTAACAACAACAACAACTACATGCCACAACACTGCCTATCATAGCCACAATCGCATTAAGATTTACAAACACACACTGACGGAGCGGACAGCATGAAGTGAAGCCAATGGTGGAAGCAAGCGAAAAAACTGGCTCTGTCAACTCTAAACGAAAATGCAACATTTTCGCAGCCCGCCAGCTTCGACACACCGCTGAGAAACGAAAACTTAAAGGCACACAGATATACCAGCCCCAACATACATATGTACATACATATGCGCGTAGATCTCGATTCAATTAGTAATTCAAAAAACGGTGGCCAACGTGCTTTGCATCCTAATGAAAAACCGTCGCATTAACGCTGGATAATGCGAGCAAAGTGGCCGCAGCGACCACGCACCATGCCAACACCGCCGCCGCCGGTTGGCGTTCGGTGCGCACGTACGCGTGCAGCACTTCTGCTGTTCCCAACTTCCAACTCGAGCGCATTCACTCACTGTTGACTTTGCGACTGGTACAACGACAGCAGCAGCAGCAGAAGCAACATCAGCGTCTACTCTTAGCTGGAAAATGCAATTACAACGTTTCTGCGCGGTTTTTGTGTCGATTTGCCATCAAAACACTTTAACCGCGCACGCAAGCGCTCGACGGCCACATACCGCAACGCTGATTTATAAGAAAAACTACAACTTTGGCCGTAGTAGCAACAACGGCAACTATGACAGCTATCAGACGAATTAATTTTTCAAAACACAAAACAACACAACGCGTCCATCTGCAGTCAATAAGCCAAGTTGACAAAGAAAACACAAGAAAGCAGCGAAGTTATAATACAATTTTTTTCGCTTGGCCGCTTCTGTTATGGGAAAATTGTCTGCTTCATTGCACAAATTGCACTCGTTTGCTGTCCCTGCGGCAGCGGCAGCGTGTTTGAAATTCTTGCAGCAACGATGCGCGCCTCCATATACAGCGGCCGCCATATACATCGGTGCCGTTTCTCGTCGACGTTTGCGCACTTGTTGGCGCTTCTAACGACACTCGCTGCTATTGCTGCTGCTGAAATGTCATCGATCTGGCCGTCAGTAACGCGCCGCGAATGCCGCATCTTAGTGCGCATGCGCTCAGGTTGACAATGCAGCACTCCGTTTGTTTGCGATGTATTATTCGTATTCAGATGATTTAAGTACTGCGGCATTAAGTTGGCGGCAATTGTCGTCATTTCTGACAATGTCCGGTTGTGGCAGTGGCGCTTTATGGGCGTCTGCGCCAGCGACGTTAGTGTTTCGCGGCTAATGGCACACATTAGGCTCACACGGCGATAACTATGTACGAACCGAGTAAACTTCAATCTCGTATTCGTCTTCTGGGGACTACTTGTTTGTGTATATATGTACATATGTGAAGTGCCTTGAAAGCTCTTTCGATCTGGTGTTGGGCATTGCTGTGCAAGACTCACTCCACCACAGCTCAAACGCGAGCTTGGGCCGAGACACCTGCTAAGACGCTTAATGGCTGCCATACCCGATCATCCAATTAAATGTGGCAAATTATGGGCAGACGTTTCAATTATTGGTCATCACCCGCCATCATTGCCAACATTCTTACACACACATGACTAAATTATCCAGCCGAGCTATGGGAACCAAATGTTCGCAACCCGTTTGCGGTGGGTTTCCGGGATTCCGTGACGCCTTCAGTTTGCGGCCACTTATTGCAGCGAAGTGATTGGTTTCTGTAAGCTCGACTAACAAAGAATGTTCAAGTGAGTAAAATATTGAAGGCCGACTCGAAGGCCGAAACAGCGGGAAATGTGGAATGGAAGTGCACAAAGCAGAGAAATGGGCAAATTTTGGTTTGGTGTGACTTATGCCAGAACTCATATAGTAGCGAATTTTTTATATTTTCTTTATTTGCAATCGAGATTCCCAAAAAATTTAACCTTCGCACAGCGGTTGCGATTTAAATCAAATTATTTACAGCGCCATCTAGTGTAGAGTAGAAAAGGGCAATCTGAGATTCCGACGCATGTAAATACGCAAAAGAAGCAGACTTCCAATTGCGAAGAACTGAAACAAACACGCACAAGTCCTTAAAGATGAGCATTGTTTACAGAAGAATCTCATTTCATTGTTTTCAAAGACCCCAATCCCTCAAAATTCGTACTAATCATTATTTACAATGATAATACCACACAAAAACAGCAACAAACGCAACTCGGCGAAGCCTCACAAAAACACATCAAACGAGACGGCCATACCGACACGCAATCTCTGCAGCACAGCACCTGAGCGTCCGACAGAGACAACAGGTGCGGCCGCCACCCGTCGAGTAACTTGACATTTCTCCAATTGATTTGACGCGACTCGCGACGACACTCGCTCCGCCAAACCGAGCGAATCGCACCCATCAACAACACACACACACGCGCACATCCGACAATCCATTTCATTCAACAAGAAAATCACAGAAGCCACCGCAATTTCGGCTAATTATGGCACTTCCAACGCACTCTTCAGCCGACTTTCAAGCGCTTTGGCAAACTTGAATATTGGCGGGTCGACTTACCACATTCCAGTGACGATAAAAAGACAGCAATTAACACAAAACCGATAAAATGCGAACCACCGCGGTCGCGCAACAACAACACTTCGGCCATTTTTAATTGAAATTGAAACTGGTTGAAAATCAATGCGAGGCTGAAAGGCCGAAATGACAGCAAGCGATGTGCAAAGATCTGTGTTTATCGATAATTATTTAGGGAACTGTGATGGCAAGAAGCAAAATGTTGCCGAGAGTAATTTGATTGAAGATTTCGAGATGTCAAATGTGAAAACAAATGAAATAATTAAAACATAAGCTTTTTCTGGTTTTCGCAACTAACCCCAAGTGGTTGTATCTCTTCCTCAGATGAGAGCCTTAATGCTTTTACTAATAAAACCCTTTTTGTGCCCAACTCTGACTATATTCAATTGCTCTAAATCAAACTATTAAAGCATTAATCAACCGCGTTCTACTAAAAGATTTAAGCTAAACCTACTTATTCTCATTCAGATTCATTTTCCGTCGAATATTTAGTCAGAATGTCATTTTGGATATAAAGATACAATGGTTAATCGTGTCAAGATGTATTTTCAACTTAAGTTCGAGCTGTTAAGTGCCGTTGCAACCATAGTATAGTTATTAAACGTTCACTACAATAAAACTACGATATGATGACAATTTAGTCACAGTGCATCACTCTTGAGGAAAATTTGTCAAGCTCTAATTTTCCAAAATAGTTCTAAATTAACATTTTCTTAGTAGCCTTTTAATTAATGTGATACTAAGCAGACTCGGTCATTTCATACCGACCCCCTAAACTTTTATCGCATATGACCAACAAGTACGACTGGGACATTGTCTTCCCAAAACTCCACCAATCATATCACATTTTGTACTAAAAAAAAAAACAGCTCTTTATTTGTAGTTTCATTTTTACGTTTATCTTCCATTGTACATACGCAGAGCAGCGTACAACTCCTCCACACCGATGTTCAACGTCATTTTACATTTTCATGGAAAAAAAACATCCGCCTTATTCATCCGTTTTTATTTCTTGGCCTTGCCGGTGGATTTCTGAGCGGTCTTCTTTGGTGCCGACTTGCCGGCAGACTTTCCGCTGGTCGCTTTGCTCGCGGGCTTCTTCTCAGCCACGGGCTTTGCCGGTTTCGCCAACATCTCGCGTTGGCTCTTCAGCGCCTTCACAATCTTCTGCTCCTCGATGAGGAAAGCGCGCACAATACGTTCGCGCAAGCAGTTGTGGCACAGAACACCGCCGTATGTGCGCGCAACAGTCTTCTGACGCTTGGACAGGCGGGAGCGTTCGCAGGGACGTGTAGGGCGAATACCCTTCAGCTTCTCTTTGCACTGGCCGCACTTTGGCACAGTCTTGTTCTTCTTCACATACTGATAAACAAGACGGCCGCCTGGTGTCCGAACACTAACAACGGATAAAACAATTAGTATACGCAAAGAAAAGGACAACCTGATTTGCTAAAACATTGCAATGAGTTGGTATTGTTTTGCTGCAACAATAACAAACAGCACACTCCAGCCGCTCAGCAGCGTAGCAAATCATTGGCACAAAAACATGCAAAACTTTCCACTCAACTTACATGCGCCTCCTGTTGGATTTAGTGTTGTACGAAAGACGTCTTCTCAAAGTCAAACGCTGAACCATTTTGTCGGCTTCAATTCGCACCCAAGCCCCAACGAATCCATTGCATAGAGTTCCATTTGTAGATGATTTGTAAACGCCGCAGAAACCAAAGAAAGAAGGGATAAATTCACATAAGTTTCATGTCAATACACACTGTAAATATTGCTTGTGCAACTTAAAACAGCAAACGGTTTCACATTCAGTGAACTCTCGCGATGTTTAGCGATTTTTGAAGGCGTTTGTAAAAAAATAAGTACGCATACCTTCAAGAAATAAACTAGAAAGGAAGTCGACGGTATGGCAGTTCAGCGACGTGAAGTGCGCCGCAGTTGCTATAAAATGTCAAAACAACCACTGACAGTTATCGGTTGGTATTGCAGTGCAATCGATGCAAACAGTTGAGATGTCCACAGCTGACTGGACAGTTATCTATCAGCTGACGTAGTAAACAAACCCGAACTGGAATTTCCTGTGCTCCTGAAAACAATTAAAATTAGAATAACAATTTTACAAAATACATAAAATGGACTACAATATCCACAAAATATGCAGAGTTTGTTTGGAGGAAGGAGCACTCACCTCAATTTACAGTACCGAGTTTGCAATGATGCCCTGCACCATGTTGATGATGTGTGCCAAAATTCGGGTACATCGCCGCAGGCTTTGAAGCAAAAATTCTGCAGAGTGAACACATAATAAAAAACACATCTTATGTTGTTTACTGCAGGTTTATAAAAGCGATGGGCTGCCGGCGGTCATTTGTAACAACTGTATTTACCGACTAGGTGTGGCGTACCACTTCAAGCAGGAGTGCGAGAACTCCGACATGCGGCTGCGACAATACTTGGGATTGCAGGATCGTGGATTCGGGTAAAAATTTTTTGCGCAGAGTTAAGAAAATAACAATAGCTACGCTTGCTTTCCATCCAGTCTTTGCGATGCTGAAACAAACACAGACTTCCCCGCTGTACCCTTGCACGAGAAGCCGCCGGCTTTTGTGGAACCAGACTCCGATGAAGAAGCGACTAGCAGCGGCAGCGCTAAGAAAAGGTACCTCAAAGTTACAAAAGCAAAAGTATACAGATTTCAGTTTTCTACTCTCAAAACTAGCAAACGACGCACGCGCTACCAACGCAAACCGCCTGAGGAACATAAGAAACGCGGCCCCAAGCCATTACCAAAAATGCCCCAGACCTGCTACGAGTGCAACAAAACGTTCAAATGTGCCGCACAGCTGCAGATGCACCTACGCACGCACACCGGGGAAAAGCCGTTCGCCTGCAACTACTGTCCTCGCCGCTTTGCGCAAAAGTACAACCTGCACATACACGAGCGCACACACACCGGTGAGCGACCTTTCCAGTGCGAAATCTGCTCGAAGCAGTTCTCGGCACTGGGGAACTTCCAGGCGCACCAAAAGATCCACGCCGGCATACGTGACCAGCTGTGTCCCGTCTGTCAGAAGGCTTTCTACAGCGCAGGCGACTTGTCCAAGCACATGGTGACGCACACGCAGCTGAAGCAGCACCATTGCGACGTCTGTGGCAAGACGTTTAGTCGCCAACGCGACATGCACGCGCACAAGCGCAAGCTGCACGCGCTGCAGGAACGCAGCGAAGACGATGAGGACGAAGCGGTGGACACCACCGACCCGGTGGTTGTGGTCAGTGGCAGCACAATGCACCAGCACTTCAAGTGCCCGGATTGCGACAAGGAGTTCACATCGGCCGGCAGTCTAAGTGTACACTTTCGCACGCACAGCAACAACCTGCTTAACCTGCCGCTAGGCACACAAATGGCACACCACTACCACCCACCGCCGCCGCCGCCCCCACCACCGCCGCCACACGACGGACTGCATCCGCACGCCGCACACCATTTACCGCTGAATGCGGCACCTCTGCAGGCCAACCACCCCGGCACCACCGGCATGGCAATGCCACACCACTCCACCATGGCGCACATGTTAGCAGCGGCAGCGCCGCCCCCGCCACCCACACCGACGGGACAGAGCAGCGCAGCGCTAACGATGATGCACGCGCCGAGGTTGCATCCGTATTAGTTGCATTCAGCTGCGAATTTGCTGTTCGACTGAAGGCGTCATTCCTTGTATTGTAAACGATACAAAACACCGCATTAAAATTGTTTAGAAGTCAAGAATAAAAATAAAAGTCAGTGCTTTTTCATCTAATATCGATACGTGTCTTTATTTTTATGTGTATAAAAATGGAAATGGTTTCTTATAAAATCCTCCTCCTCTCTTCTTTGTTGTTGTATGTCTATTATGGTAGTCATTTAAAGGACAACGAAAACCGTTATGCAATTACAATGGATTTTTATAAATAAACATTAAAATTTGGCAAGCACAGCTTCTTTTTGTGTCATCTTAAATAACAATACACAGTTTTGTCTTCCCTCATAAAACTTGGACTTTGCGTATTTCTAATACTAAATGCAAAAGAGGAGACGAGTCAGGATATTAATGTCAAAAGTTGAAAAGATGTCTTTCACAGATAACTGCACCACCCACTGCCAGAGTTGCGTGTAGGTGTGTGTGTCATGGAATATTTGATTAGGTATTTCCTATTTTTAAGGCATTATAAACATTGTAAGAAAAGAAAATTTTCTATATAATGAACGGTGCACTGCAGGGGCCGGGGTTTGCTCACTGTCGTAAACGACAGTTTGAAGCTTTTGGTATGAAATCGTTGGTATTTGGAAGGCGAGTACAGAATATGCTTGAAGCATTAGAAAATTATACGTTGCTTCAGTTCATCTCCTTCTTTCTGCATATATATATAGTCTACGAACACATCCGTAGTATTGCTTCAATAGTTATATTGTTTCCGCTGCAGCTCGGCTTAGTAGTGCGCCTTACTTAAGCTTTTCCCTGAGCCAATCCTCCGTCAGTTCATCCAGTTCACGCACTTCGTAGACGCGCGTGAGGTCGACCTCCCGTTGCAGCGCACTTTTCGTGCAGGCGTACATCATCTGCAGCTCAATCTGTAGTCGGACGAATTATTTATTTATTTATTTATTTATTTATTAGAGATGGATCTGCACAGTTTGTGTTCGCTACTTGCCTGACTGTCGCGCGGCGTGTAAAAGATGAAGCACATGGGATAGGAAATTCTTTGGTCGTCGTGCACCATTTTGTATGTGTAGATTACATAGCGCGGCTGGTGCCCTGGCAGTGTTTCTTGCAGCTCGTCGACGGAGATATCGTCCAGCAGTTCATCCAGCACGACCAGCTGCTTCTCGCGATCAACTTTTACTGCAGATGAACACGGACAATGCGTCCAAAAACAATTTAGCTCAAATCTACAATATCGACCAACTAAACCAAGTCATTTTTGATTGCTCGAAAAACGAAGCCAATTACATTCAGATGAATAATTAACCATAGCTAAAGTCACACGCATTCACAGCAACAAAGTGGCGGCTACCATAGCGACAGCGACTACTGCTGCCGCGCATGTTATTTTGTTGTGTTTTGTGCCCTTGCTGCCATTGCCCCCATTTATTGCTCATTTTGTTTTGATTACATTTTCGTTGAATACCTTTTTTCGCTGGCTATATACAATTTTGAGCAATCAATCGCTCATTCGAAAATCATAGAGACGGAGGTCAAAGAAACCGCTCCTCAACCCCTGCACAACTTGAAGTCGGTCTTTGCTTAGAGAAAGCGCAGTCAATTGGGAACAACGCCAAATTGTTATTTATTCATGTTTTATGCAAATTTCATACTCACAAATGAGCGCCGAGTTCGCGGTACTTTTACGGAAGCGAAACTTTTTCAGTGCGTCACGCACGTCATCGCTTATGTCGCAAATTTTGCTATCGCCCTGCAAAGAGAACGTAAGAATGGAAAAAATGAATGAACATTTGAGTGGAAATGAGTAATTACCAATCATGGAGATACGGACACTCGTATCTCGCAATTACTGCAAAAATCGCACTCGCGATCCATTATTCTTCAACCTAACTACCCCTTTGCCACCCGTCCGAACCGATCTATATGAGCATTAGTCATACAATTGTTCAAATTGATTTTTAAACTTGGGTATCTGCTGCTGTACTACACCCCCTGTTACACTTTACACAATCTCAACCACACATCCACCTACCATTTCAATGCTCGCTGCTTTCAACTGCAAATTGTCACTTTATCGTCAACTGCTGATTGTTCACTACTCAAAGACCTGCAGGAGTTCTAGCAGAACATCCAAACCGACAATTGCAGTTCGCGAAGCAGTTATGGCAGCGCACCGAGCGTCCAGCACCACACAACGCAAATTTTACAGATCAAATAAAATGAATAGTGCAAGACAAAACGAAAACAGTGCAAAAACAGCCGAAAGCTAATTTGGCATTTCGCTTGCTTCTTCTCTGCACTCCGAATGGACAGTGCTGCCATCTTCAATAACCCATGCGCCGCCATGTCTTGCTAGTGCTGGCAGCACTGTACAACTAAAATGCCGTTAACACCTTTAAATCTTGTATTTCCGCGCTAATTTCTTCAATCTAAAACTTAAAAACTTCTTGACAAACAAAATGAAATAATTCAAGCAAAAAGTTATCAAAAAGCCGCAAATAATGTTTCCGAATAAAGCCGCCTTGTGCCTGACGAGTCCCAGCGAGGCGTTGTTAAAGCGGAGTAACGTGGAGTTTGTGGACGTGGCCACCTACTGGTGAGGACCGAACAGGCGTTTTATTCGCTGCGAAATTGTTGTGAAGATTCTCTTGATTGCAGCGATAAGCTGCGTTTGGCCATTTCGCGACCGCAAAATGCGCTTAAACCCTGCTCGTCTGTGGCGCGCACAGTGCCCGAAGCTGACAAGCTTCCCTTTCGCCAAGCCTCGAATCTTTACCACGCTACTCTGCGTGTGTACAAAATGCAAGTGGACAGCTTATTAGGTGAGCCATAGCGACTACACATTGTGTGCAACTGTTGACAGCCATATGCAATTTTTAGAAAAGTCCAAGGCTTTGCTGGCACGCAGCAATTTTGATTTCGTCGGGCTGACGGCGAGCAAGCGAAAGTCTGGGTAAGCGCCGGCCACAGCCATGCTTATTTGCTCTCAGTACTCATTTCTATCACTAGTGCTTCCATAACGGGTGTGTCAAGGAAAAAATGCTGTCTGTTACAAGGAGCCAAGGACATCAACATTTCGCGCTACACTGAACTGTTGGAGGAAAGCGAGAATTTACAGCATTGGAGCGAGTGTCAAATAACGCTGAACAAAGAGGTACAATGGGCAAAACGTTAAGTTGAAGCATTTTGAGATTTTCTAATATGTTTGTTAAGACCACCAATGATGGTGCAAAACCCAAGACGGCAAACTCGAGACTTATTCAGATAAGGGAAATTACCATACGGGAAATCAGTGCGGATATAAGTCAGTCTTCGCTGGACGAGGATAGCGGCTTTGGTAATGCCACGGCGGAAGAACTAAACGAGTTTGTGCAGCTCTTCGCCGGTACTTCGGTAAATTTTTTTAAATAACTTTTGTTTAGTTTCATATTTACACATTCAGAAAACCATGCGAAGCCTTCGGAGAAAGAGACGCAAACAACAAAGAGAAAGGTTGGTAATTCACAAGAAACCGAATACAGACATTTATTTTATTTAAAAATGTGTTGTAGGCATCAGTTGACTCATGCGAACCTGGAAAGATTGCAAAAATCGAAGATGGTGAGTAGCTACCAATTATTTGATCAGTCCGAAAGTGTAGACAATTTTATAATTAAATCAATTACTACCCCCAGATATATTTGTAAATTAGCCGATTTCTATTTACAGATTCCGCAATTGAAATGCCACGCCATGGAAATGCTAACATGGAGAGTCCATGGCAAACGGCCAATGACCTTGACATACACGCAGCCTCTTCCAGCGATGAGGATATGTGAGAAATATTTGTCAAGTATTATATTTGAAATTGATTTTATTTTGTCTACTAGCAATATTGACATTAATACCATAATTATGAACTTGGACAAAGAGACCGCTTCAGACGGCAAAGCAGCTAGCATCGATTCCAGCGTAGAGGTGCCCCATTTTATCAACTTAAGCATTAAAATTATTTTATCCTCATATTATTTCTTCCAACATTCAGTTTGCAACGAAACCGGAACTACTGCCCACTTTGGCCCTTATTCCGCTGCATTCGGCAAATGCACAAAAAACGCGTAAGAAACGTCGCAAACTGCTTGTTGACAAGTTGACGAAATTGACCGGCGCCGAAATGCGTGCTCAGCTTAGTTGCTCAAAAACTGTGGCCGTGGAAAGCTACAAAGCCAGCACAGATAAATTCCTTCCAGCGCATCAACTATTGACCACATTTGGGCGCAAGTTAGTCAAATAACCGACCTTCGATGTATTTCTTATATGCTAACCGGGTTTTCACGTACAGGTCAAACCTCATATTGCACAAAATATTTAAGCGGAAGCGCCGCTTCAGCCGGGAGTCTGCGCGTACCGAATATATTGCATTGCTACGGGACATTCTTAGCCGCAGCGTAGATGACCAGCTATCTGATGAAATCTACAGCGGTTGGAACGATGGCGCTGTACAGAGCTGGGCGCGCAAGCACAAAGATCGCCACCCTTCAGGGAAGGATCAGAAGAGTCGTTTCGAAGAGGATTTTGCTAATAACAATAACACCAGCCAGGTGTGCCAAGATGATTTAGGAGCGGTAAATTAAGGATGTCTAGTCTTTGAGCAATTTTATTTATTTGGCTTATCGTTCGTTTTACTAAGCACTCCGAAGCCGAATCAGTTGAGTGGAACGCTTATGGAGTAATGATGAAACTGCTCGATATGTGGCGCTATCAAGCTGACGGTGCGATGAGTGATGAAATAGCAGTGAAACACCTTTTTCCGGTAACAACGGTTAGTCGCAAGGAGGCAGCCAGCGGCTTCTCTTCGCTGCTGCGTAAGCAAAATACAAACATGAGCATGAGTGCTATAAGCGACTGTTACTCGAATGCTATAATTTCAGTGCTGTCATCGAGACGTTTCATTGAATTAATTAAAACGCCTGACTCCATTAAGCTGCAGAAAGTGAGATTGGGCACAGCCTCCGAGAAACTAATACGACAAACGCAAGTGTCCTCATTGACTTAGTTAAACGATGCCTCAAAGCGCAAAATTATATTTTGTACCACTTTTGTTATCTAACGTTGTGTACCCTTGTCAGGAACTTGTTAACTGTTTCACTTACATATTTACTTTATTTTTCCTATGTTGCAAGAACTGCAGTTGCAGTTGAGTCCTTGTCATTTGTCATTAACAAATGTTCCACTATGGTGGAGATGTTTCAAGTGTTGTTTATCTTTGCTATTAATGTTTAGCCAAACTGCTAATTGTTATTTAAACCCAGATATCTAGCTAATCGTTATTCCTCTGTATTTTGAATTATTTCCCTTTTGTTTACATATTTTCTACTTTTCTGTTATTACTCAAATAAAGTTAATGAACTCGTTGCTAAATCTCAACTTGTCGACCAAGCATGTTCTCTTGGAAACTGTCCCTTAGAGTCCAATTTGTTGCGCCAATCCCGTGTAAACGTGCAGTGACATGAAGCCCATGATGGCAGCAACGAGTGCCTTCACCGCAATTGTGGACCACGGCCCAAAGGTCAGCACGCTCAACAAACCCTCTAGCCAGACGCCTTTAAATACAGTGAGCACCAGGAGAATGGTGACCAGCGGCTTCAGAGTTTTGTTTAAATCATGGCGTGTAAAGAGCCACACCAAGGTGGCAGTGGTGATGTGTTGTATCTATAAAAATTACAGCGATTACATTTATGGGCCGACAATTTATGACAACCTGCCTCACCAGCAACACATTGGATTCTAGGCATTTACTTATGTAGATCCAACTGAATTCTGTGCCGCGTGCGCCAACCCACAGCGTTATACCTCGTGATAGTACGACCTCTGCTGCTGCCCAGCCGAGTCCAGTAGTGATGAGCTTACTATGACCTTTACCAGGTATGCGCGACAGTATTAGCGCGAAGCCCAGAAGATCTGCGACATCCACACTGCAGCGCAAAAACTCCTGAGCCAGAAATGAGCCAATAATTATTGATAAGTTCAGGATTTTCTTGGTTATAACCTACCGCAAAGAAACTAAAGTCGCCACTCGCCGCGTTTAATGTGTCCGAATCGAAGAAGGTGGCCAGCACAAGCATCTTGCAGAGCTGTGTGAAGATGTAGATGCCACCAGCCTGTATGCACTTCCAGAACGCACCATATTCCGACCTGTGAAAAGGCAGGCAGACATTTCATTTACAACTCTGTAAAAATTGCCTCATGGCCCAAAGCCATAAATGTCCGTCGACTTACAGGCCCGAGTATTTGTACGTGAAGTAGTATGGCACGTAAACGAGTGCAACACAGTTTCCAAAGTGGTACAGTGTCATTTTGGCAGTAATTCCCAAAATTATTGAGTTAACTAAATTAGTGCATTAATTAAGTGGAATTGTAATATCAGAGAAAAAAAGTGCGGCTGCAATGAAGGATAAGAAAAATCGTCGAAGTCGAATGATGGCACAGCAAGTGTCAATAAGGCAGGGCTGCCAAGTATCTTCGGGAAATGCAATGATATTGTACCAGAAAAATACATTATCCCGAAAATTCTTTATGCAAAATAATATAGGTTTGCTGGCAATTTATTTTCTTGAATCATGTTTCCAAGCAAACTTCCGAATTTTTGTTATATCTATAATTCTATTGTCTTTGCCCATGACAGCGATTTTCGTCCCGCTAAGTTGTACAGCGCCCTCTCTTTACAGCTGTCAAATTCTTTGTGCTGACAGCTGTGGACACGTATTATCTGTTTTCGCCCAGCATTTCATTTTTCGTTCGCACTGAAGACCTTTTTAATTCACACGAACTACCAAAATTACGAAAACATAGCAGCCAACTGAATTATTCGATTACATCTACGCATTTTTGACCACTTGGTGAACTGGATACAAGCGTAGTCTGATATCGCAAGTGCAACTTTACTGCCATCGTTGCAGATAACTTCCCAGGGTGAATTGCCATTTGCAGGCTGCAATTGAATGACGAATGTTGGGCTCACTGTCGCTGAGTGACAATTAGTTGTTTATCGCACCCAGGCCTGATCTAGAATACTCGCCTCGAGCGCTGTGTAGACTATGAGATGCCAACAAGACGTCGCCATTACCAGCCAGACGCAACACAGTTCCACTCAGGATCTCAGGACGAAGCAAGGCCGCTAATAACAGCGCAGACGTCACAACACTTCAAAAATCCGCTACTGTTTGCAGGGGCAACAGCTCCGCATTCAAGTAGCAGTGTAGCAGCCGCAGGAACAGCAGCTGGCGAATCCGCGATTCTAATCGGGGACAACTCGCATCAGCAGTCGTATTCGCAACAGGCATATCAAATTAACACCAATAACAACGACAGCAACAATAGCAGTGCAGCAGTAGACGCAGACGACAAGTACAACAAACCCAGTCGCCAGTGGAATTTGCGTTCGCTGTCGACGCGTATTCAGGCCACATCAGGACAGGCGCTGCGCACTTTCATACAGCAGCCACTGAGCGCCGCCGCGGCCGTTGTCACCGGCAATCACCCAGCTCCGGAATTTGACAACTACGGTCAAACCACAGACTATCGTGTTTACACTGACCAGCCGCAGTCGTCGGAGGATCCGGAAGACTTGGAATTAGACCCGCTATTCGACAAGGAGAACATTGTCGTGATGGCGGCACGGGACCGTACTGGCGAATTCACCAACGCCATACGATCGTTACAGTCGCGCAACATTACACGCGCTGTCAACATACGCGACCCTCGTAAGGCGAAGCAGGTGCAAAGCTACTCGGAATTCATGATGGTAGCCAAGTACATTGGCAAAAACATTGCGAGCACGTATGCCAAACTAGAGAAGCTAACATTGTGTGAGTAGTCGACTTTGGCGTGCGCCGTCCACTTTGTTTCGTTTTAATCCATATGCCCTTGTTTTCCAGTGGCCAAAAAGAAGAGCCTTTTCGACGACCGACCACAGGAAATACAGGAGCTCACCTATATTATCAAAGGCGACTTGAACGCTCTGAATCAGCAAATCGCACGGCTTCAGGAAATTTCCAAGGATCAGCGCCGCACCAGCAATGGCAAGCACCTGCTGTCACATTCCTCGAACATGGTCTTGGCGCTGCAGTCCAAGCTAGCAAGCATGAGCACAGACTTTAAGCAGATACTTGAAGTGCGCACTGAAAATCTCAAACAGCAAAAGACGCGGCGCGACCAGTTCGGGCAGGGCCCGCTCGCTGTCAACTCAGTTTCGGCGGCTACCGCAAAGCAAGGTTCGCTGTTGTTGAGCGAGCAGAACCAAGCGGTCAGCATCGACATGTCAGCCGGCGATACCACGCCGCTGCTGGCACAACCGGCCCGCGTGCAGACCCAACAGCAGATCGCGCTGTACGACGAGTCGGACAACTACGTGCAGCAACGCGCTGAAACCATGCAGAACATCGAGTCGACCATTGTGGAGTTGGGCGGAATTTTCCAGCAGCTGGCACACATGGTGAAGGAGCAGGAAGAAATTGTGGAACGCATCGACACGAACATTCAGGACGCAGAGCTCAACATCGAAGCTGCGCACAGTGAAATTTTGAAATATTTCCAAACGGTTTCCAAAAATCGCTGGCTCATGATCAAGATATTCGGCGTCCTGATGTTCTTTTTCATTTTCTTCGTGGTGTTTCTGACGTAATAGTGACGGTGAGCGCAGAGGCGGAGGACACATTCGAGTATTTACACACGTGCCTCACCGCTAGCAATTTAAAGTTGAATTTAATTTAAATACTTGATTCACAACACTGACCCTTGTTTACAGATGGCTTAAGTCTTTGTTTCCCCTCCAGCGACGACGAAGCTGATATTTTTCTAAATCGCCAAGTAAAAACGTTTTCAGTGTCCGTATTCATAGCTGTTTGTGAAGGTACTTCAGTTGGGAGTCCATATGAAGTGGCAAAACGATATGCACCATTTTTAAATTTGTAAAATAACATACGAAAGTTTAAAATAAATTGTTATGGTAATAAGCTGAGCTTTATGTGAACGCCGACGATGTTTATTTGCGACAGAATGTATCAATCCAATGTGAGTAGGTTCTTTGAGCTGCAAAATTCTAAAAATTATTTTAAATAAAATAATAATTCACCATAATCACTGTAGTCACTGTCATTCTGTTATGTCAGAACAAATATCCGAGTAGTGGACTGCATGGACTATGCTCTGTTAGCATTAGATAAACGCTTAGATAACATGCTTTTAAAGTTGGGTATGAATTTTAATTTCCATTTAACATTTGAATCTAATTTCAAGCAATTGGATTGAGGTGCAAAATTATTTACTATGAATTATTATATATATTCTTGAAAATCTCCATATATGTACTCATGACTTTGTGGACATTGCTTCCAATGTTTGTATAGGTCTTTTGTTTCCTGTTCGGGTATATTTAAAACAAAGAAAATCTTCAAAGTATTTCGTTCGTGCGTGGCGCCGATTGGCATACAAATGCAGCAATTCATTTGCAACGCAAAAATCTTTGGACGCATGCACTGCCAACGACTTTGAGTTTGGTTCGCAACAGACGTGCCTTACGTTCAGTTAGTCGTTGAAATAAGCGAGTAGACCATGCTGAAAATTCCAAAAAGAAAACATTTTACAAAAGCCCACAAATGTTTATCCAGAGTTCGAAACTTACCCGTAAATGTAGTAAAAGAAGGAAATCAAATAGATGGCCAGCTTGGTCCAGGATTCGCGCTGGTTCCTCGACATGTTGTCGCCGGAGAAGACAGTCGTTGGATCGTAGAGACCTTTGGGCACAGGACGATTATAGTAGCTGAAAATATATCATAGATGAAAGGCAGTTTTTCGTAGCTGACAAAATCAATGTTGGTATTAAATCGCAATTGGTTACACTCAGCAGCAAGCAGTAACGCTGCTCGAAGCGGCGATGAATCATAAAATTGTTCACTGATTCCTTGCGTCTTGAACTGTAAGTGGTAAAGTGAGCACGCGCTAGTTGCTCGCTGTAACTTACCGCCATATGTGATACGCGATAAGCGGCAAATTGATGCACACCGAGAACCACTCGAATGAAAAGAGGAACAGCAAATTGATGATGAAGTGTAGTATGTACTCCGGTAGCACTAGCTGCAAATTGACGCCCATTACAATTATTAAAGTCAAATCGGGAAGAAAAGGTCCAGGAAGCCAGTAACGCCTTCTTACCGGATTTAGTGCATTGCACTGATCGATTGGGTTCTTATAATCTGATTTGAGCTCGTCGAAGGCGATGACTTGAAAAATCGCAAAGAATATCAGAAACGCATCGGCGATTAGCGCAACGACATATGAAAACGCTGTGAAGCTAAAAACCATTTTGTTCGTCGGTTGACTTGTTCTGGTTCCTTACTATATTAGTTTTGTACTGCGAACCAAATTAAATCGGGGCTTTAGATATTTAAAGTTGTCTTGCAGGAGGTAGAAAAATTAGAACCAAAAAGCACCTGAAAACAATTTTTTTTATTCCGGTCTAGGCTGAATGACAGCTGGGTGGCGCAGTGAATGGCAACTTTGTCAGTGTGTCCATCTTCTCACAATTGTAGTGTAGCTCTCACAAGGGCTAAAAGAATAGTCAACATTTTTGATTCCCACTCAACCGACAAGAGATAGAAAAAGCAAATAGTAGAAAAAGTCTACATTAAAGACGTCTGCTACTCGAGAGATTATATAATTTAAAGTATTACTTCTTATTTTGGTATATCTGTTAAGTCATCAAAGAGTCATAGTGGGATAACAAAAACAATGGAGTTTAATCACGGTGGCTTTGATGACATGAATTAATTTAGTGGCAGCACTGCACAACCGCGGGAAGTAAATCAGTGTTGTATCTTTCCATCATTCCCATTACCGAAAATCATTTGGCGAAGTGAATTACCGGTGTCATTCGTTTGGTTCCCTACAGACGAAAGTTTTTATCATTTACAACCCAATTGGTTCGTGAACAGTGTGTAAGTATTCAATACACAAAAAGGCACCACGTCTTGAAGAGTATTCGGTAGAAAAAACAAGAAAACATCGGAGGAGTTCCTAAAAATGGGTGCACTTGCATGGGTAACGGCGAAGGAGCTGTTGCTGTTGGTGTTCTTCGTTGCCACGATGGTGACGAAGGCCGACATACCACGTCCGCGTGGAGTCTCTCTAGCTAAGGCGTCGCTCTACCACCCGCGCTCCGATCAAAGTTGGGTATGTTTAGACGGTGCGAAGACGATACGCTTCGTACAGGTGAACGATGATTACTGCGACTGTGCGGATGGCAGCGATGAACCCGGTACATCGGCCTGCGAGCACGGGCACTTCCACTGCGCCAATGTCGGCCATCAGCCGCTAGACGTTCCCAGTTCGCGTGTGAACGATGGCATATGCGATTGTTGCGACGGCAACGATGAGTGGGATGCCACTGCTGAGGACTGTCCCAACACCTGTCAAGAACTGGGACGAGCTGCGGAAGAGCAACGACGTAGTGAGGCAGAACTGCATAAGCGAGGTGGCACAAAGCGTGCGGAGTTAATAGCGAAAGGCAAGCAGTTGCGCGCGGAGCGTGAGGTGCGTCGCCAGGAACTTGAGCGGCGACGTAACGAGCAAGACGCGCTAAAAACCGAAAAAGAGGAATTAAAACGCCAAATGGAAGCAGCGGAAACCGAGGCGCTGGAATTGTACAGAGAGCAACAGCGCGAGCAGGAAGCAGTCGCAGCAGAAGAAGCCAAGGTGCAAGTTGACTCGGAGGCTATACAAGCTGAAGCAGCGGAAGCTTTTTCGGTGTACGACGTGAATGCTGATGGGTTTGTTGAAGTCAATGAACTGCAGCAAGATTTGACGTTAGATCGCGATCGTAATGGCGTTGTAACTGTGGACGAGGCCAAGTACTTCCTGGATGATAGAGATCGCATTGATGTCGATACTTTTATAATGTTGTCATGGCCGCGTATCAAACCGGTGCAGATGCTGGCACAGGGTCTGTTCAAGCCACCGGTGGATGAAAGTGAGCAAGAAGAGGAGAAAGAGCCAGAACGATTACCAATAGTAGAAGGCACGGAGGAGCAAGTAACAGATCCTGGTGAGTCTGAACATCATTAAAGTGGCTCACAGTCACAGTCTTTTAAGAATAAATATTTCCCCACAGAAAAGGAGACCACTAAAGATCAATCCGAATTTGACGGTGAGGAGGAAGCCGAAGAAGAAGAACCTTATGATGATGAGGACGCAGACGTTGGAGTTGGCAGTGTGACATCGGAGTCAACACCACAGCCAGAATACGATCCAGAAACACAACGTCTCATCGATATGGCGAATGAGGCGCGCAACGCCTACTCTGAAGTGGAGCGGGCAATTCGCGAAATCGAGCACGAAATAAAGGAGATCGATGAACAGAACAACAAGGACTACGGCCCGCACGAAGAGTACGCTGCTATGGATGGCGAGTGCTACACTTACGAGGACCGCGAATACGTTTATACGTTGTGTCCGTTTGAGCGTGCTGCACAAAAGCAACGCAGCGGCGGCTCCGAAACTACGCTCGGCCGCTGGGACCAATGGATTGGCGAGGGAGAAAACAAATACTCAACGCAGAAATACGCACACGGAGCTGCTTGCTGGAACGGACCACAGCGCTCGGCAGTCGTTCAGCTGAAGTGCGCATTGGACCACAAAATCACTTCGGTTACGGAGCCCAACCGCTGCGAGTACCACTTCGTATTCGAGACGCCAGCAGCCTGTGGCGGAGTGGGCGAAGGGACGGATCGCCAGCATGATGAGCTTTGAGCAATTCGCTCAGTGAATTGATTTTTTACAGAACATAGTTAAATATTTAATTGGTATTGCACGATTTCTCATTTTCAATAGATGCGCACGATAAGAAAAATGCTAAGAACCATGGAATCAATTAACTTTGTGTAATATTTAGTTGAGAGTCTATCAGCATAAATCATTCCTTTAGTAAATTCATAAATTCTCAACAACATTGAAATCAAAAATTATTTACGAACTACTCTTTTCTTTAATAATAAGTTAACGATTTCTGGAAGAAATAGTGAAATTGCATTTAAGCGACATAATGTAAAGTGTTTCCTGTAATGATCATTCTATGATCCAAATAAAGTATAATGTATTTTTAAGTAGTGTTTGATTTCTGTTAATGGATTTCATTCTTAAAAATATTTTTTGATATAACTATACATTTACAGTTTTTATATAGCAAGTAAGATCTAGCATGTTTATAGAACTTTAAGAACAAAGGCTTTAAAACACAAAGTTACGCCTCGCTGACGGCCAATTTAATATCCTCCAAATGAGCGTCCAGCTGATGTTCCAGCGCTAAAATATGACCCGTATTGCAGTGCTCGCCTCCCACAAATGTCAAAATCAATGGCAGTTTGTTCATTTGCACTACCTGAAATGTTGCATACGTCTAGTAAACACGATCACTCGAAACCCATAACAACCCACTGACCTGGTAATTGGAATACATAGAAATGATGGCTTTGTTGCGACCCAGCCCTAGCTTTCCTGCTTGGTCGCTAGCTGTTGTAAAGGTGGGTATAAAGGATGGCATCAGTGCAAAGTCTACATTTTTGTCCTGGCTAAAGCGCAGCAACGGCACACCGTCCCGATCGGTTACTTGAATGACATAGAGACCGTTGACCCTAGGGCGAGGCATTCTGAATTGTACACACGAATTGTTGGCGAACGATCCTGCACTACTCACTTGTGTAGCAGCCCGTTAAAGTACTTTTTCACTTCATCCGTCATCCTTTCACTTGTCCAGTGGATTTCCAGTCCGCGAAGCCTGACTAATGAAATATGGACCAAACAGCAACAATCTTCCAACGAACTGCGCAAGAAAATCAGCTGAGTGGGCTCTGTGGTGCTGCCAGCCAAAAGTGTTTTTTAAGTAAACAACTGCGGAACTATACGCAACTTTTCTTATGCGTCTATTTAATAGGTAGGAATAGGTATTGCTTGGATCACTAGGTGACTAGTACCCCAACTACCCGCCGGAGACGCAATTGATGCATATCTTAATTATTTTTTCTATAGTGGTATGATATGATGCTTTGTAGGTTGTTGGATGGTCGGGTGCTGTGAAAGAAGTCAGCTGTCATGGGATAACCTCGAGAAGTAATCGTGATTTTAGCTGCACTAGTGTCATCGAAGTGAACAAATTGTTAATGTACGTGGAACGGTGACAAACAAAAGAATTTTAGTGTTTATCAATAAACAAATTCGAGGGCGAAGCGGAAAATTAGTAAATATTTCGTGTCAACGGTGAAATGGCGTTTTTGCGTGGTTCGCTGAATTATGTGTGGTGCACCACCAGTGTGTTGGGCAAAGGTGCAACGGGATCCGTCTTTCAGGTAAGAGTTGAGCGCACCATTCCAATGTGTCCTTTTTAAGTTGCCGAATGTCAACCTGTAGGGCGTCAACAAGAACACCGGCGAGTCGGTTGCCGTCAAGACATTCAATCCGTACAGTCATATGCGTCCTCCAGATGTGCAGATGCGCGAATTTGAAGCATTGAAGAAGGTAAATCATGAAAACATCGTGAAACTGCTGGCAATCGAAGAGGACCAAGAGGGGCGTGGCAAGGTGATTGTGATGGAGTTGTGCACGGGTGGTAGCTTGTTCAATATACTCGATGATCCGGAAAACTCGTATGGGCTACCGGAGAAGGAGTTTCTGCTGGTACTGGAGCATTTGTGTGCGGGCATGAAGCATCTGCGCGACAACAAGCTCGTGCACAGGGACCTAAAGCCCGGCAACATTATGAAATTCATATCCGAAGACGGTCAGACTATCTATAAACTGACTGATTTCGGTGCTGCTCGTGAGTTGGAAGATAATCAACCGTTTGCCTCGCTATACGGCACAGAGGAATATCTGCATCCGGATCTGTATGAGCGTGCGGTACTACGGAAGTCGATAAATCGGTCGTTTACAGCGAACGTTGATCTGTGGTCTATTGGTGTTACACTGTATCATGTGGCTACTGGCAATCTGCCCTTCCGTCCATATGGTGGTCGTAAGAATCGTGAGACCATGCATCAAATCACCACGAAAAAAGCGTCTGGCGTAATATCTGGTACACAGCTATCGGAAAATGGGCCTATTGAGTGGTCCACAACTCTGCCACCGCATTGCCACTTGTCCGAGGGCCTAAAGTCATTGGTTACGCCGTTGCTGGCCGGATTGCTCGAGGAGAATCGCGAGAAAACGTGGTCGTTTGATCGTTTCTTTCAGGAGGTAACTTTGATACTGCGCAAGATCGTGATACATGTGTTCTTCACCAACCGCACCAGCTCAGTGGAGGTTTTTCTTGAACCGGATGAACAGATTGACAATTTTCGCGAGCGCATCTATCTGCAGACAGAGGTGCCGGTTGAAAAGCAAATACTGCTTTTTAATAATGAACATTTGGAAAAAAGAGTAAATCGCCGCACCATTGGTGGGTACTTTGAGTTTCTATAAATCGTTTCCACTCATGAAATGTACCAATTGTTTGCAGCTAAAGCATTCCCTACCACTACAACAGACGGTCCCATATTTTTATATAGCAACGACGACAACAACGTCCAACTGCCGCAGCAACTAGACCTGCCAAAGTTTCCGGTTTTTCCCAGCAATGTATCAGTTGAAAATGACGCCAGCTTAGCGAAGGTTTGTAGGCTTGTGGATAAATCGCTATAAACAATCGTTATGAAAATGTTGTTGTGTGGTGAGTGTAGGCAGCCTGCAGTGTGGGGCATGAGTGCAAAAGACGTATTGACAAGTTCACCACGATGGATGTTCTAATCAAAAGGGGCGTAGAGAATTTCATTGAGATGCTGACCACAACGATTACTTTGCTTCTCAAGTAAATTACTCAATTATTGATACAATTGATACAACAGCGCTGTCAATTTATTGTCTATTGCAGAAAAACTAAACACTTTGAAAACCTGTTAACAACTACCATTGATTACGCCGATGTCGTTAAACGCTTAGCAAAACTGGTAACTGTCTAGAATTTGAACAGAAAATTCAAGTACTCGCGTTAATTAATTGGTATATTCCTTTTAGACAAAAGGCGATAACGAGGTAAAGTCATTGATGATGACGTTGGATGATCTGAAGCCAAATTTCGATGATGCTGCGGACGTAATCATGCAAATGCACAAACATTTCGTTGTCGAGGACACGTTGAAGTAAACTCTTTAAACTTGTAAATTTGCACACTTACTTATACTTTAACATAAATAGCGATCAATGGGCTTCGTCCATGCATGGAAAAAAGTGTCCGTGCCGTACGCGTGCTAGCGCTCAAGCTAAGTACTTGGTGGAACGATTGCGTGATTCATGGCAACATTTGCTTCGCGATCGCGCCACCCGAACTTTAACATACAACGACGAACAATTTCACGCTTTAGAAAAGATAAAGGTCTGCTATGCAAAGAAAAGGAATATATTATTTTTTGTATTAACAAAATTGTATTAGGTTGATCGCAATGGCAAGCGTATCAAAGCTCTGCTACTGGATGACGTCAAGCCGGCTGTAGCGCAAATGGCAGAGTGTTTGGCAGATTGGTACAAATTGGCGCAAACTGTCTACCTGAAGACGCAAATTCTGGAAAAGGACGTGCGTGACTATGAGCGTAAACTGAACTCCATTCGAGATGAATTGTATCACGCGAAGGCAGACATGGGCTCCGATGTGAGTGTAAAAGTGAATAGCAACAGCAACAGCAACCAGTTGTCTAAAAGTAAGCAGCGAAATCTGGCTAAGGTAAGCAGCGCATGGTTTTGCTATTTATTTATTCTTTGGCATAAGTCATGGCATTAATTTCAACAGATTATACAGCAGCAACAAAAGGACGTTCTGCAAATAATGCGCGAAAATGAAATATTAATCTCTAAATTACAGGAGCTGGGTATTGAATCGGCGATAAAACCATAAAATAATGATTAGAGTTAAGTGATTTATTTGTAATAAGCGAAGACTGCAATGGAATTCAAAAGTATCTTGAAACTAAATATAGGGAATGCACTTGTACAACTTTATGCTAAAATTTGAAACATTATACACAGTGCATGCATACATTATTGCACTGTCTAATTGTGGTAATGTATGGAATTTAAAATTTGGGTTAACAAAAAAAAGTCGTGCTCCTTCGCATTCCGATAGGAACGTTCAACGTCCATTTTGAAAATGCTGGTCTGCAGTATTAATTTCGTAATACTAACTGCCGCACCATAGCAAATGAGGCCAAATTGATAGCCAAAACGGACACGTGGGAGGAACTAAAAATTTAAAAACAACAAAGAACATTAGACACATTTTCAGTTTTAACGTTAGCCTGATAAACGAATAGTGCATGTTTTTTTTACGTTTTATAAAATATAAGATATCATTGTTCTCATGCGACGTTTAGTTTTGGTGCAGAGTGATATTTGTTTTCTTTTTATTATAAAATACATAATTGATTAATCAATAAATAAAATTCGAAAATTGTGAAAGTAAAAAATCATGTTAAACAACTGAAAGATGTTTTTTAACACAGTTAAATATTTCCTAAATTCCCTAAAAATCTATGCTTGTTTCTCCAATAGCAGTGACAAGAGCCGCCTTCAATGTTTTGCAGTACAAAAATTATTGTGCAACGAAATATTTTTCATACAACTTTTTTTTACTGAGGAATGCTGCGGAATAAATTTTACATGAATCGAAATTACATCTATCGGTTCCAAAGCTGTCATACTCATACTAAAACGAAACCTACACTGCGGGGTCTGTTCAAAAAATTTCGGCAATTTTGTGTTTTCAAAAATTATTTATTTAACCTTCAGCCTGTCTCTTGGGGTATATTTGACCCCAGCCGGAATTAAAAAAACAGATGAGCGGTTTTGTGCACTCGTTTACTGGTGTTATTTAGTGTTAATCGCGCTTGCAACCCAATAACAAATTGAAAAAAACACTCTTCGGGGCTTCCCCTTTTTGTGATTTATGTGTAACATTTCTTCATGTTTTGTCATTAAATCAGGGGTCGGCAAAATTGACAATGATGGTGTTAGTGAGCGCAGTGAAATTTCTCTCCACTGTGTAAATTATACCTTTGCCAACCAGTGCAGTAAATTATATAACCGTTTCATTGGGGTCATCCTGACCCCAAAGGACAGCGAACGCAATTTTGAGCAAAGGACAGACAGAAGGTTAATCATGAATTGTTGGTCTCCACAAATTCACAAATTGCGCATAACTTGCTGGAAATATTTGTTATTGCTTGTTCTACCCTGTCGCAATTGAAGAAAACTGTAAGCAAAACCTTTACTTTGCAAAACGGGATTTACTTTGCAAAACGGCTGTCAAAAATTAACTGAACATACAAAATGGACAATCTTGTCAACATAAATGAGGGACATGAGCAAGACATGAGTACCAATATAACGTCACAAAAAATTAAAAATCGAATATACGCAACCCGGGGAAAATCAAAATAAGCGATGCTTTTTGAACAGACCTCTTATATTCCTTAAACAATTTTTATAAAACATGTATATCTGCATTTTCAATTAATATGAAGATATCTGACATCGAATTCAGCTTTATCGAAATCATGTTACTTTGGGAAGTCTCCGATGAAGAACAGGGATGTTGTGCAGTGCTAGCTTGGCATCAGCTGCGCTGTTTATTTCGTGTTTCTTGGTATTTTTGATAAGAGACGTCAAAGCGTTTGGTCCTGTTGTGCTTGCTAGTTTCTTAGTGCAGTAGAAGTCAGGAATTAACAAGGAATAAAAGTGTTTTAATACAACAAATAAAATGCCAGCCTTTGGAAGCAGCCAAAATTATGTTTGGGAAAAGGAGAAACTGTTGGGATCAGGCACGATGGGAGTTGTATACAGAGTAAGTTTGAATTGTTAGTTTGGTGCGACGTCACACATATTTACAAATATGTTTTCACACAGGGTGCTCACTGCATCACTGGTGAACTGGTGGCCGTCAAGACGTTCAACGCTTATGGCGAGCGGTATTTGCATCATACCTCGCGGCGTGAAATTGAAGTCTTAAAAAAAGTGCAACACGAGAATATTGTGAAATTGCTTGCCGTCGAAACAGATTACGAGGCGGCAGTTACGGTGATTGTCATGGAGTTGTGCGCCGGTGGCAGCCTCTTATCCATACTCCAGAACCCAGAAAACCGGTATGGGTTGCCCGAGGTCGAGTTTCTTTTAGTGCTGAAACATCTGACTGCCGGAATAAAGTATTTGCGCGACAACAAGCTCGTGCATCGCGACCTGAAGCCGGGCAACATAATGAAATTCATTGCCGAGGATGGTGAAGTCAGCTATAAGTTGGCGGATTTTGGTGCTGCGCGTGTGCTAGAGGATGACGAGCCGTTTACCACCCTTGTTGGCACAGAGGAGTACTTACATCCGGATCTATTCGGGCGCGCTGTGCTGCAAAAGTCCGGCAGCCGCACGTTCAGCGCAAATGCCGACCTGTGGTCCCTCGGTGTCACCCTGTACCATGTAGCCACCGGTTGTTTGCCATTTCGTTCGTTTGGTGAACGTAGGGATCGCGAAACCATGCACAGGATCATAAACGAGAAGGCGTCTGGTGTAATCTCTGGATGGCAACTGTCGGAGAACGGGCCGATCGAGTGGTCCACAAGCTTGCCGCCGTTGTGTCAGCTGTCGGAAGGCTTGAAGCCACTAGTCGTAAAGCTGCTGGCCGGGCTATTCGAGAGTAAAGTGGACAAGGCTTGGTCATACGACCGTTATTTTCAGGAGGTTGTTGCGATATTAAGCAAAAAAGTTGTTCATATCTTTTTCGTTAATGGCACCTGCTCGCTAGAAGTATTTCTAGAGCCATCGGATAAAATCGATGGCCTACGACAGCACATTGAGCAGCAGACAAAAGTGCCTGTGGAGGCGCAAATTTTGCTATACAATAGAGATCATTTAGAAAAGATTGTAAACCAGCTTCTCACTGGTAAGTACTCTATGCAAGAGAGTTTTGGCTAACATAATCATATGCGTTTGATTTATACTGTAGCGACAGAGTTCCCTGCAACTACAGCGGAAAATCCCATATTTATGTACAGTAACGCAGATAACAACGTGCAAATGGCGGAGCAGGTACAGCCTCCGAAGTTTCCTGTTTTCACCAGCACTGTGTCGATTCAAACAGACTCTCGTTTAGCTAAGGTTTGTACAGTTTATAACAGTTATTGCCTTAGGTGTTCAATATGCTTTTGTGTGCATAGGACGCATGCGCCGTTGGGTACTTTTGCAAGAGACGTGTGGATTCGTATGCAGCAACAGCCAATTTAATTAAGAATGGCGCTGAGAACTTTAACCAGAAATTGACTTCCCGGATCACGATGTTATTCAAGTAATGCGTCTTAAATACTTTTAGTTTGGTTACATAAAAATTTGTGAAATTAATATTTTTCTATAGAAAGTGTGAAGAGTTTTCAACTCAGCTGACGACGGTAGTTTACGCCATGAACGTTCTGATTCAATTTTCATCGAAGGTAGAAGCCTGATCTGCGTAACAGTTAAGTCGAGCAGCAACTTTACTAATGACAATATTTTGCAATTTAAGAGTGACGACAAAATGCCTCTTTTCAACAATTTCAAGGATTTGCAGAAAAAGTCGCACATGTTGATCGCCAGTATAAGCGAAGTGCACAAGAAATATATTATAGACGATGATCTCAAGTAAGTTATATTGCAAATTGACTACTGGTAGGAGTAATGATTACGATATTTTTTCGAAAGGAGCAAATGGTGTACGGCATTGCGGAACTATAAAAGTCCTAAAGACACACGCGCTGACATAAAAGTCAACACCTTCGTAAGTGCGTTGCGGGAGTCTTATGAATATTTGGCCAAAGAAAGTGGCAAAAACGTTACCGAATTTTCCGACCAGCAGCTATATGCTTTAGAAAAGATTAAAGTAAGCCTTGTGACTATAAGTCAAAAAGTGTGTTCGCTGAAGTTTTAACCTTAACTTTATTAGATGAATCGCAATAGTGAGCGCATCAAGGAGCTACTCTCAGGGGATGTCGTTCCCGCTGTGCGCTCAATGGTCACGTGCATGAATGACTGGTTTAAGATGGCGCAAGTCGTCTACCTGCGAACACGCATTTTAGCAAAGGACTTGCACGATTGTCATCGTAAATTGTTTTTGCTGCAGACAACACACAAAGCGCTGATGGCAGAAGAGCAACAAACTCTTATGATGGTAGTATATGAATTCTGCATTCTTTAGTTAGTTGTATTCTGAATTCTTTGTTTGCTTGTTAATCTACAGCAGATGATTGCGCAACGAGAGGAATTGGAGCAAACTCTGAACGAAAATGATGAGCTGGTTACTAAATTGCAGTCATTATAGAAGAGGTTATTGAAGTATTATTACACACAAACATCAAGTGCCATTATTTATTAAAAGCATAAAATAATATACATAAGCAATTCAAAGCTGTATAAAACTACAACATAAAATATATTTTTAAATTTCTGTTTTGTTAATAGAATGATTTATTGTGTGGGACCGCATTATGCTCTCAATGTTCCAAGTCTGCAAAACGCTGTCAAATCACTTAAAATGTCGCAAATATATCAAACGAATGCATCTTACGAGCGTATGTTTCCAAGAATTGACAATATGTATACCCAATTTAACTTTATATACTAGGTATATGTATATACTTTTATTCATGTATTTATTAGGAATTTTATATATGTATGTATATGAAGTTAATACAAATTTATATAATTTTTATCCATACAAACACGAACATTACTATTATTTTAGCCGATGCTTTTAAGAGCCTTTTCAAAGAAATCGACTATTAAGGGGTATATCTCGTCGTACTGTTCACTGTTCTTACGTCTGACGTTATCGCGATAACGTTGCAAGGCACCCGATATCAGCTCCAGCTTTTCGCGCTCTGACGTATGCCCGTCGAGCCACTCGATCAAGCGTTCATTCGACCAATTGGCTGTGGTATGTGGACTTTGTAGTTCATTACCCGCATAGCCAAAGAGCAGAAACAACACAATATAACTGGGTACCAATGAGTCTTTTCCAACGCTCTGCGTAACCAGCTCCGTCGGTTGTTGCACTAGTAAAAATGACATGGCGCGTAGTAAGCGGGCGGCATTTCCCAGATCGGGCAGATTGGGGCAGATCGGCTTGAGAGCTTGTTCCATGTGAATGCAGTCATTTTTGAGACGCTGACGTCCGGCGTGGCTGAGTGGACGAATAATACTGACGTTGTGTACAAAGAGCTCAATGCAGCGTTTTGCCAGTTCTTTGCCACACTTTCCGATTACTTCCTTGTCATCAAAGGATTCAACATGATTAGCCCAGGAGCGCGAAATAAATTCCTAGTCAGAAATGAGACGTTTTTCGAAAAGCGATATTAGGGGCAAATATTATTGTATGAAATATTGTCTAAATAACATAACTAATCACACTAATAGCCCATTATACAGTACCTGTAGTTCCTTCATGTACATTGATGGGCCAGAGGTAGAGATTTTCTCTGTATTCAAGCCTGGCTCCCGGTGCATACTCAGTATGATAATGCTTATGGTGGAAATAATAGAGTCCATGATCTGTTGCAGTATGGTGCCGATTAGTATATCTGCCTGTTCCATTGATCTTGAAATGTCCGTCTGCGCCGTAGACTTGGACTTTGCAAAATGTTCGTGCAAGTCGTTTAACATGCGACGTACGGAGTCTTTGTAGTAGAACAGAATGTTCGCCAGCAGCACGTTTTGGGTCTGCTGAAAATTGGGAATGTCCACCACTTGCTTCGAGTCGGCTCCCAATTTGATTTGAGCTTCCAGTTTTGTGCACAGCTCCTTGCCACATGAAATAAAAACTGCTGCTACCGAGTTTGTAAGTCGGCCATCAATTAGCGCGGCGCTTAGTTCAGTCGCCGCAACACTAACAAAGTTATCCACTGTCTCATTCGAGGGCAAGTCAACGCCGGCGAGGCAGGCTTTCATGTTAGCAGCACACTTGCTTATATAGCCCACTTCGAGAGCGGTGAAAATGTCGTTGTCGAACTGAAATTCGCCATTTAAGCGATGCTCTAGTCCGCGTGCCGATGTCAACAGCTTGGACAGACCTTCCTGTAGTGTTTGCGATACATGCGCTGGGCATTCGGCAAAGGATTTATGCAGAAGCCGCTGTACGGCTCGCCAGAAGCGATTGTGAATGCCCTCCTCACTTTCGGCTGTGTAGCCGAACTGGTTGATGTGTTCCAACGAACGCTTTAGTAACTTAATCTGCTCGCAGCTTTCGTACAGCTCGTCATACAGCAGCCAATGTAGAGACTTCCAGAACTTTGCGCGAAAGTTTTGTGTGGTGGTCAGCTGCGGAGTTTTTCCTGGGCCCCGAAGGCTACCGCTGCCTTTCGGAGGTGCATTACTTGAGCCTTTTGTCCTAGTGGTCTCCGCCTTACTGAGCACCGAAATATCTGTGCCTGCGAAGCACTCTTTTAGCGATTGCTCCAGCTCAGAAATAAATGTTGTAACCAAATTGTCGAGCGACTTTTTCAGTGTGTTGAAGTTCATAAAAATCTAGAGAACGAACGAGAACAGAGTGCAAGTAAGAATGCATATGCAACAACGTGAGAAAAAAAACCTTTAACGCGTTGACAACTTGCGTTTCATTACGCTCCTGCAGCCCTGTAACCAGTTGCATTTGTGTTAGGTTTCTTATCTTCTGCCTGGAACCCACTACATACGCTCGAGCATTTTGAATAAATTCAATGTCCTTCAGATCCTCATCCTCAATTAACTGTCCCAGCTCGTAGTGGATTTCCGCCTGCTTAAGAATATCCTTGGTTCCACGCAACTTTGCGGTAAGAGTGAGCAAAGTGCCTGCCGATCGTAACATGTGCGACAATTCGTGCAAACGTCCCAGAACTTTGGTCTGGTTCTCCACCTGCAGAACACAACTGTCATCAACTTATTTCTAAGATTCGAAGTGAGTAAATAGTACACCTGGTGATATTGCACATCGACCTGCGATTTCAGGCGCTGCCCAGTCACACGAATTTGCTGCACATCTTCGGCAAGTTCGTTGAGCGCGGCATCAAAGCGTCCCGCATGTGTGGCCTGCTGCAGTAGGGCGCCATGCTTCTCCCGCACTTGCTGATGCAATTCTTCGGTGGTCTGCTGCAACCTTTTGGACAGCTCCTGAATTTGCTCTTGAATTGTCGTGCTGGCATCGACAACCGTAATGGACTCTTCATCGAATTCTACCCTAAGTCATCAAAGTGGATATGTGTTACGATCATTTATTTATTTATTTCATGCTTACATTGCTGGCTGGCAGAGTATCTTCTTTTAACGCTACGCGCCACGGAACGTATCTGTGTAGTTGGCAGTCTCAAAGCACTATGTCCAAATAGTCAAATTGGTGTTTTGAGGATTTGTGTTCGGTGTCAAGTGTAACTTGACGTCTGCAGTTTTTTGCGACTCTTAGAGATGTGCACTTCTTATAGTAAATCGATAGTTTTGGGAATGAATACTACCGCTCATACAAAATTTGAAGGCGGCGGTGGTAATGTCAAATGGTTAGATACTTTAGCTTAATTAAATTGTAAATTCATTACTTTAATTTAAAAAACAGACATTAGTTTACTTGTACAATATATTTTAATACGCAATTGAATTAAATTAAATTAATGAAGTTAATTGAGTTAATTATTTAAATAAAATGTTCGCCAGTTTATAAAATTCCATCCCACCTTTCAGTGAGAAACAAGAAAATGATTGTTATCGCAATCACTTTTCGTGTTCCCTTTTGAAATACTGGGTTTGCATTACGAGAAAAATGTCAATCTGGCATCGCTGGTTACCGTTGCTGCGGAGTTCGGGTGGAATATTTCTCGTTGGAAAAAGTAGAATTTTAATTTA
This sequence comes from Melieria omissa, assembly GCA_963971225.1. Classification (NCBI taxonomy): domain Eukaryota; kingdom Metazoa; phylum Arthropoda; class Insecta; order Diptera; family Ulidiidae; genus Melieria; species Melieria omissa. The sequence continues at coordinate 152,987,623 of OZ020267.1, forward strand.
ATTCCTATCGGAATAAAAACTTGTGTAAAATGAAGAAAAATGTTACCAAGTTAAAGTGTAAATTGTGCTGCAGTGAGTGGTTATAAAATTCGGTAGACGACGGTTTTATTAAGCATGAAATACGCGAAAATCTGTGAAGTGAAAAATTCTTGAGTGAATTTTCCGAAAGTGAAATGACATTTTGAGACGGCGGTGGCGGCGGCGGCCATTAAAGAATTTATTCGTGAGATTTAGCTGGCTCGTCGTGGTGTCGTCGGGTTTTAGACGAACAGGGAGCTGCGGCAGAGGGCAGCGAACGCCGTCTGCGGCGCTGAGACGCATCGACGAAGCGACGCACTACAGCAGAAAAGCAACAAACATTAAAGCGACGAAGGAGCATAGGAGCGTAGGAAGAGTAATACACATAATCAAGCGAACCGGATCAGACAGAGGGGAGGTGTGGCTGCCGTGCCTGTGCCGTTCCCGTGCAAAAGCGTCAGCACTGTGGATATTGGCGGAAAAAGATGGTAGTGAGTTGAAGAAAAAGTTGACATTTCATAAATGTTTTATTGGTTGAAGAGACATAGTTAAATTTTAGTTGATTGAGAATCAATGGAAAGAATTTTAAGTTTTTCGTGTTGTACAGAGGGGTGTGTGCTGCATGGAGTTTTGGCAATGTTTTGAAAACATATGTTGCCGTCGTGTAAAAAAGCGCGTAAATCTCATACCCGATAGATGCTGCAAAAACATTCAGTGACCTTTAGCGAGCATGCGTTGTCGGTAGCTTCGCTTTGGTGGACGCGGTTTGCGAAGGCAGCGTAAAACATGTACAGAGTGCGTCGTGCTAGCCAGTTGTGTGTTGTTTTGAAAAGGGGAAAGGGGAGTGGCTTTGGACTGCTATGATTTATATCGTATTTGTTTCTGTTTATAAACAAAAAGTAAATGGGGAAAAGAATTATGCTTGAGTGGTATCAAATCCAATTAGAATTTGTGGAAACCACGTCCACATTTAGAAGTAACAATTTTATTTCGAGTGATTAGTATCAAAAGTAGTTTGGATAGGATAATGCTACAACTCGATAAGCTAATATTTTATCGGAAAGCAACTCAATATCAATCGTGGATTCAATGTGACTTGTTGAATGTTTTTAAAAGTTTTAAATGGAAAAGTTTAAAAAATTTGGAAAAGTTGAATCAGTAATAAGGAACTTTCATATAAAAACATATTATTTGGGATCCCTTAGTTGCCATATTCAACACCCGACATAAAATCCGGTTTTGGCGATTTTCTTTAAAACTGTTAACTATTTCTTTGAGCCTGGAAATGCATAGTTATTGTGATCCTGTATAAAAAAGTAAGGTATTTGGTAGTCGTTTCGACTCAAAAATTTTTAAAACCACTTAATACATGATTGGAATAGTTCAACGCCATCGTAAGATGGAAGAACAAGAAAAAAGTCTAAACAAAACTACGAATTTTCATCCAATATTTAGCTAAAGTCGTAACAATTTCCAACAAAACTTTTACTTAGAACTGAGAAACGGCTGGTTGGTTGTACTGGTAAATTTTTGGGCGCGATTTTCCAGGCCACACCACTCCTGAAATTTGTATGCGGGCATCGGACATCACGCGCTCGTATTTCACCACCTCTACCAACCTTTCCCAATAAGAAAACATACAACACTGTTTGGTTGGATAATTCCCCTCACTCTGCCGAGTGCAGTGCAGTTGAGTTTAGTTTGATGCGGCGCAGGGGAGCTTTGTGTGTGAGTGCGCTAAATTGAGCGTCAATCATTTTCATCGTGCGCTCGTTGCTCGCTCGTTCCCGTACTCGTCTCTACGCATCTTCGTTGCTGTTGCCGTCGTCGTTGGTGTTGTTGGGTTCTCTCCACTTCTCTCCACCTCACTTGGTTTAGTTGAGTTTAGTCCACACACACCTTAACTCGTCTCACCTCCGTCGACGTATTTTGTTCGTTTCAGATATTTTTTCCTTCTTGTTTTTTGCTGCTGCTAAAGTTCTTCCCCTCTACATCCAGTTAATTCAGAAAGTGATTCTTAAATGGCGTCCCATTAAGAAAAAGTAAATCGCTGGATTGCATATGTATAAAAGAGTTAAGTGTAGTACGCCAATAGTTGAAGTGTGAAAAACGGGAAAATGTTGGCTGGCGGAAAATAATTGAGAAGTATGGTGCAACTCTTGTGAGAAAATGCGAAGAAAGCCAAAAATTGTAAAGATGAAATGATTCGTAATCAGAGCAATATGTGCAATTTTTGTTGAACGTTTTCTTTTTGGCAGAAAAGTGAAGCAAGCGGCGAGAATAAAAACGAAAGAAGAAAAAGTCGAAACGTACAGAAGAGGCAGACGACTTATTAACGTCATCGTGTCATTCTGCTAATTGTAAATATGTATTAAACGTACGTTGTTTGTGTGTGGCGAAGGCACGGTTGCATTTATGCGGGCAGGACGGAACAAGCTTTGAAGAGGAGCGTGTGTCGTCGTGCGTTGACGTTGACGGGCAAGAACGAGTGCGTGTGCATACATTTGAGTCGAAATGGTATGCGCATTGAAATTTTGAATAAACATTGTATTGATTTGACATCGCTGTACAACAAGCTGCCATGTGAGGCTTCTGTCTGAAGTCTGCGCTTCGACATAACAGTGCAATTTCGGTTTTTAGAGCAATGTCTTCTCAAACTGGCAAAGCACAGCACTTGGCTGCAGTATGTGTGCATGTCTATCGTAGGCTTTCAGCTCGTAAAATGTAGTCAAGGTCACGAAAGGTCAAACACCTTTATGCCAGTTGCTAGTTTGGGCATTGAGCACTGCTCAAGTCAAAGTGGTTTTCAGTTGTTACTTGAATAGGTTTTCACACACTTCGAGCCACTCTAGGATAGGCGCTGCTTTGCTTAGCGCCAACTGATGTGTATGCAATGGAGACATTTCAGGTTTAAAGTGGTTACAAATCGCTGCTTTATTTGGAAGTCGAAAGATGTTAATTGCAAATAAACCTGCAGAAGACGCTCAAACTATACTCGAGCAGTCGCGATGAGTGGCAGTTGTTACTCTTGAAGCAACCCTGTGCGCTGTGAAAATGAATTTTTGGTACGGGTAGTGGGCTGGCCAGTTTCACCTCTGCCTGCCGCACCTTTTCATTGGATATGTGTGCTTTTATCCGTATTTTTATTTATTAAACAATTATGAAATGCACTCTAATTGAGTGTGATGGGGAAACGAAATTAAAATGTCTAAATGGAGAATCCGAACACGATTAGAACGAGCGTTCGCTTGTCGCACTCGTGCAGGAATCTGCGGGCGGGCTGGTTATAGCCGGAGCCACAGCGGTTGAAGTCGGCAAAGATGGATAGATGGATGAATGGGATGGGATGGGATGTATGATGGAGGTCGGCGGGAGCGAAAGGGAGTCAAAGTTTGAGAGAGCAAGCGAGAAGAACGAGAGCAAACTTTAAAATATGGAGGGAAAAGGCTGTAAAAGTAGTTGGAAACTTGATTTTTTTCGTGTGCGCCTTTTTGGAATGTTTTTGATTTTCTTTGGATCGCTTTGCGCTTGAATTCGTTGTATAAGATATCGCTCGCTAGTGCGGTATTACGTACGCGGATGGTGTACTGGTTTGTTGGTGCTGTTGTGGCCGTTTGTCTTATTGGCGGCGCCGCGGTGTGGAGAATTTGTTGTTCTGTTCTAACTTGAAGTGGCGGGGCATTGGCGAGAGCGAGAGGAAGATGCTTGTGAATAAAATGTTGAGCGCACAAAACGAATTGGAAGTGCACGCATACGCACACGGGCACTGGCACACACACAAACGCAACGATTGCATGTGGTGAATGTGCCTGGGACGATGACGACGACAGCGACGGCGGCGGCACGGTCGCACTCATTTAGGCGGGTTATTTCGATTTGCTTTAATTTTAATTATTTTTTTTATCAGAATTGACTTCAATTGCTGCAGGGGGTACGACAGAGTTGCAATTACAACTGTTTGCCGCTTTTGCTCAGAGTACTTTTAGAACAGATTTTGCACACCTTCATGCTACTACTTTGATTGGAAAATTCGGCTATACGTAATTGAATTGTTTGGCTCAAGCAATCGAACCGACTAAATTCGTAGGAACTCTCACGATGGATATTCTGTACTCGATAATCTAATCTGATGGATTTTCCTTTGTATTGCAATCTGAATCCTTGCAGTTGGACTTGGAATTGAATTAGCTTGAGGTGTAGAGCAGAGCTCAGATCTAGTTTGAATCAAATTGTGATAGCAAGGTGCGGAAAGGACAGGACGCAAGCCAAGGGCAAAGGCTAGAAGCAAAGACAAAGACAAGTCAAAGTGACATGCAAGTGCTGTGCACTTGAAGTGCACCGAAATGTTCATCATGCACCGGGTGACGGTCATAAAATGAATTCTGAACATGCCAGAGCAACTCCTAGTGAGTCAGCCACATCAATATCAAGGAAAACTGCGGCAGCTGCAGCATCTGAATCGCATCAACAGCAGCAACAGCATATTGACAATTCGCGCCATCCACATCAGTCGCAACAACAACACCAGAACTATTTGAATGAGGTGAGTCGCCATTTGTTTGTACTAACCACACACCGTACGCGTTTCCCGACTTATTCCCCACCATTCGGATTTGTTTATTGCACCTCAAAGCTCTTTAGATTTTTTGCATTTATTTGCTAAATTTTTTCATCAAAACTGATTTGTTGCATTTGGATTGGGTTCGGTGTCGCGTTTCCTCGGCGTACATACATACACCATATCCACAAAAATATATGTATTTGTTTTGTTTCTTCTCATATTATTGCATTCGTCTCAGTTTCATTATTGGTAAATAACTTGAAACAAGCACACATATAACACATGCCCTCCCATTGTTTATATTCGCATTCGTATAATTTGTCGTTCTGTGAGACGCAGCCTGTGCTAACTAACTCATGCTTAGATTTTAGGTGAGCGTTCTTTGATGGACGTATGAACTTTCTGCTCAATTATCGATGCGCTACTACGAACACGCTTTTATTGCCAATGGCTTTGTATACCGGTTGGCACATGGTCATATGGTTGGCAATCAAGCGTGCTGGCTGAGATGTTCAACGAACTCATGAGTAATATTAAAGGATTGGATTAGTAAAATACATGCATATGAAATGAAAAATAGTAAATATGGGAAGCAAACATAAGTTTTCTTTTTTATTGTCCTGAGTACTTCTGACATATGTTTGTATAAATTGAACAAGTTTAAGCCGTGCTTGCGGCATCATTTCTACATCTGGCCACTGTTTTAGATCTTCAAAAACTTGCAGTGTGCTACGAACCGTAACGTCTGCATGCTGGCTCGAATGGTAATACTTATTAAAAATCTAGCAGCTAGTTTGAAAATAATTAATGCGGGTGCAAACAAAGTATCTTTTGTTTTTTGAAGAAGTTGCGAGTTCTTTGGGGAACAATTAAGTTACCTGACAGCTGCATTGTCAATTGCTTGACTCTTTGCTGATTTGATAAGCCGGCATATCTGAACCCCACATCACTTCAAAGCTGGAGTAAATACATCATATTCATTCCTACCTCACTATTCTTTCAGATCTATACATACATTTCGACAATTATAGCCCGGCCACTTGTTCACTCTCTTTCGTTTGTTCTTTGCTCTCTACGCTCGAATACTACCTCACTAGCTTCTCTTAATCTAACACAAGCGTGTAAGTTGATTTGGATTTTACGAATACATTTTATTTGCTGCTGTCTTTGCTATGCTCCTCTTGCCAACATCCTCGTTTCGGCTAGGTCCGCCTATGCTTAGCTCAGCTTTGCTCAACTGACTTCAACACGTCTCTTTGCGATTCGTTTCGCCTCGTCCTATCTCTCCTTTTAATCGATTACACTTCTTAATATTTTACATCAAAAATTCCTCTTACTCTCATTTTAATCTTTATTACCACATCACACCATAGAGCAGCGTCGGATACCACACCTCGCCTTTCTTTCTCTTTTGCACGCTAACGTGTACTTTTTGAGTCCTTGAGAGCATATTTTGTTGCCTTTGGCACTGCTGGCGCTCAACCTCAAATCCGAAATTACCACAAAAAGCGTTTGCTGGCTGATGGGGCTGGGTTGGGTCGGGTTGTGTTGGGTGAGGAACGTGCAGAGGTTGGAGTGGCGCTCCTAATATGGGCTTATTGTTTCAGTATTTGATATGTGTGTATGTAGATACCTTTCTGTGTATGTAATGTGTAATTCGAATTATTTTTATTACTAAATGGCATTTGTATGTGTACGTGTTTGTGTGATTTTATTGAAAAATCAATAAATTATTGCGAACTTTAAATAAAGTTCTTATGAATTTTCAAATACAAAATACATGTTAATTTGGCAAAACATTGGACCGAGTTTTATATTTTAAGTCTGTTGCATATGGTTACCGTAAAATATTTCAAAGGTTTGTACTACGAACTCTGGCGAAACTAAGACTGTTTACGTTGCCTGGCCTGTCATGTGACAACTGCTCGCCAGTTAACTGCTTAAACATACATACATACATATGTATATCATTTGTATTTTTCGCAGTTCTGCTGAAATTTATAAAGGTTCTGGATTAGGCCAGAGCCTTGTCACAAAATGAATAGCGCACAAAAACCAGTCAAAGCATTATTGCACTGCTCCTTTGGTGCTCTCCTGATTCTCTGAAACTATACTGTTGTCTTAGGCATCAGCACAGCAATCTGCATATCGAGGATGTTTTCTACCATTTATAACATCTTATTTTGATAGAAATAAATTTTAACGACAGCATTCATCTACATACATATGTTTAAACACTTGTCCCATGATTATCGCATTGTATATGTGTTATGTTTGTAAACGCGTTTGTATGTATGTATATAGCCAAATGTGATTTTGCTCGCATTTATTCGTGTTTTGTATGTGTATAAATTAATAAAGTAACGGGGACATGTGAAGTTTAAACTATCCTGTCAACGAGTCTATTAATATAATTCTGCAACAACAACAACTGCAACATTGTCAATAACAAAAACAACTGGAAATGAAGTAATGGCATAAGAACATAAATATAAATCCACTCACACGCCCACGTATATAATCGCATGTGTGCGATTGGGCACATATGTACTCCTGTACATGTTTACATAGATAACTATAACGTATCACATAAGACGTGGTTGGACGAAAATGTATTTCCTTTTCTAAGCCCAAGACACAAGTGACATCTCACACTCGAAGTTGCAGTTGTTGTTCGCATTTGACATGCATCGGTGGCTCGGCTATTCATTTACTAAATATCTGTATATACCATCCGCTACACCTTGGACCAGCTTCCGACATACAGCTATTTTCAACAAGTAAATCTAATAAGCTTACAAATAAAATGTTCACATTTTTAAGAATGTTCAACGAAATGTTGCAGCCTCAGGCTTATAAACAGCGGCCACGGACACCACAGCAACAGCGGCCACAAGTGACCAAGTCCCAACGCCAACAAAAAGATCAGTGGGTTTTGATGTCATCGTCGGGAAGTATCGGCAGTACGACGGCTGCCACGCCCGCAACAACAACAGTTGCCAGTGGTCAAGGCGGCCCCTTGACGCTGATAAACCCACTCGCCCCAATATCTACCACGCCAGCTTCAGCTGCAGCGGCGGTCAGTACGTCAGTGTTGGCGGTGAGTGCGGCTACTAATCAAGCGATTTGTCCGACGACGGCTGTTGGTGCGGGTGACGTTGTTGCCATCACTGCTGCTGCTGCGACAGTCAATAAGTCAACAACATCCAGCAGCAACGCAGCAACATTGACATTGCATTCGCAGCAGCAACAACAACGCTTGCAGCAGAATGCCTCCGCAGCACCAACAACAACAACAGCCGCGGCAGCAGCAGCTCCAACAACCGCACTTATACCAAATGCACAAAATGTAAGCGTTTTCCGTGCACTTATACACTCGCAAATATGCACACACGCAGCATAACTTCATACATACTTCCACTCAGTGCCACTGCCGACCCCTGCAGACTCATACACATAACAACTCAAACATTTGGCTGTATTTGTAAAGGTTAGGGATTGTTGGCACTTTTCGCCTCATGCTCTTGGAACTGTTGGATTTTTTTAATCGTGATAAAATATTTGTTTACGCTCGAGCGAGGTCTGAACTCAGGGTGTACTCTCTAGCAGTTCGATTTACAGGCTCCTTCGGCAGAAGTGAACAATTTTGTAAAACCCCAACGATGCCCTGCGGCATTGTTGGCAGATTTTTTTGTAAGTTTTTCTTCTCATGTTGTGCTGCTATCTACAAACTACAGTGAACCCTATGTATTTATTGGCTAATTCTTTGTTTGGTGTCACCCATTGTGCAAACCTTTGACGCGTACAAATGTCCAAAAGCAATCTATTTATTTTTTATTTCGCTCATTTGTATGTCCTAAAGCTTTTTAATGTTTGCAAAGTGCTCGATGTAATGCAAAACCTTTTAATTTTTACTTCCAGCTGGGCAAGTACTGGGTGGTATCCAACGGTCAAGCACTTCCGTATAACATTCTACCGAATGGTACAATAATCACAGCGCATCAACGACACCCGACCTCAACAGAGCCACAGCATCAGCAGCAGCAACAACAACAACAACAACACCAGCAGCAACAGCAGCAGCAGCAGCAGGCCATACAAGTGCATGGTAATAATGGCTAGCAATTGTTTGCATCAGCACGAGCCGCGTTATTTCGTTTTCCGCTACTAAATTTGTCCTCTTATTGCTTTGCAGCTGCAGTCAATGCAAGTGATGACAATCGACAGCAACAACAGCAGCAGCAGCAGCAACAGCAACACGTATCTCAGCAGCAGCAACAGCATGTAGCTACTGTTTCACAGCAGCAACAAGAATTCATTAAAGAGGAGAAACCCTTTGCAGCGAACGGTAAACTAAATCAACAAATTGTTATGCAACACGTAACCGCGGTCACGTCGACACCCACAACGTCTGGCGCCACGACCATCACGTTGGGCGCGCCCAAGACTGAATCCAAGGAGGACGGCATGGGCAAGCCCCCGCCAGGCATTGAAATGTACAAAGTTAACATTGAGGATATATCGCAGCTGTTCACTTACCATGAGGTTTTTGGTAAAATTCACGGTGACGTGATGAACCAGCAATTGGCTGCGCACGCAGTGCCCGCCCCGCCACCACCGTCGCACGGCAATGCCTCAAACAATGCCGCCGTTGCAGCGGTGGTGGCCAGCGCCAATGCCGCGGCAGCGGCGGCTGCTGCAGCTGCTGCTACCAACACAACTGCTGGCGTGGCGCCAACCACGACGACCAACCTGACCACGGCGATTAGTAATAGTGCCGGCGGTACCACCACCGCCCCAACCACCTCGGTGACGGCCACCACCACCGTGACCGGTGAGTTGCTGATGCCGAAAATGGAGGGCGGCCTACCAGTGGTGGACCAGACAACGACGATCACCTTAGCGCCGGACGGCACACCAATTGCTACCGGAACACATGTTTGCGACATATGCGGAAAAATGTTCCAGTTCCGGTACCAGCTGATTGTGCATCGGCGCTACCACAGTGAGCGCAAGCCTTTCAATTGTCAGGTGTGCGGTCAATGCTTTAACACGTCGCAGGATTTGACGCGGCATGGCAAGATTCATATTGGCGGGCCGATGTTCACGTGCATTGTGTGCTTCAATGTGTTTGCGAACAACGCCAGCTTAGAGCGGCACATGAAGCGACATTCGACTGACAAGCCGTTTGCCTGCACCATTTGCCAGAAGACGTTCGCGCGCAAGGAGCACCTCGACAACCACTTCCGTTCGCACACCGGCGAGACGCCGTTCCGGTGCCAGTACTGCGCCAAGACATTTACGCGCAAGGAGCACATGGTGAATCATGTGCGCAAACACACGGGTGAGACGCCACATCGTTGCGATATTTGTAAGAAGTCCTTCACGCGCAAGGAACACTATGTCAACCACTACATGTGGCACACTGGTGAGTGGTGGGGCGCGTCACGCGGAAATTTCCCCGTCTAACTTAACGTACCCGAATGAATGAATGAATGAGAGTATCAGAGAAAGCTAAAGAGCAGAGCAGGAGTGACTGACTTGAGCTACTCACATTTCCGTTTTGCGTATATGCGTAGGCACTTTAGATTTAGGCTGCACTAGCAAGACTGAGTGAGAGGCCCGAGACGGTCCCCATTTCAGTGCTCGTAATCCAATTCGAATGTGATAGTGATAGCGCTACTGCTGTGGAAATGCACTCAAGTCGATTGTCATCGCTTGCGGAGCTGGTAGCTGCGCTGAGAATCAGGATGCTGCAGTGAGTTGAGGAGGTAGTTAAGAAACGCAGCGCAGAGCAAAAGACACGTGCTTTTAGTTGGACACTTAAATGTTTGGTTTGAAAATAATTGGGGATTGCGTTGCTTTACCTTTACTTTTACGTAGATACAGATTTGAGCAGATAATGAATTGAGTTGCATAGTGCGTGGTCCTGAGTCCTAAAGGATAACAAAGTTACATCCACAAAGTGGTGCATAAGGTATTTAAGGCAAAAACCACCTTTAACTTTAGTTAAACTGATGTGATGTGAGGAAAAAGTGAAGAATAGAAATCCAAGAATGAGTGAAAGGATAAGCATAAGTGGCTGATGTGCTTCGGAAATAACCAAAAAATCGTTTCTATTAATTTCCCAGATGTCCAGTTCGACATAGTCTAATAACTGTTTAACATTATTTTGAAAATCTTATAATGTTATATACATTTTTGTTGATAAAGGAGTTATAGTTGATTTTTGATCAGTTCTTGCGCTTCCAATATTTCTGTCATTGGGGACTCGCATAGAATGAAGCTCGGAATAAGTCAGGAATAAGAAACGTTTTCGTGTTTTCCCTTTGCATAAATGTTTAATTGCATTTTCCACTGTAAGAAAATATTTTAAAGTGCATTTTAATAAAAATGTATCACTCAATATCGTTAACTTATATTAAAGCGTCGTTGTATATATGTAGGGTTTTTTAAAAAAAATGTCAATTATTCATTTGTAATGGTTGTTGGCTATTGCAGCCCAGACTGTGAGGACTAATAAGGTACAGTAAATAAAATGCCTCACACCACCGACCCACCACTCGTTTTGTTTCGTCGCAAAAATCATTTTGGAGTAGTGTGCGTAATTAACTTAGCGGGCGGCCCCACTTGTGTTAGCCCAAGTAGTAGTAGTAGCTAGCGTAGTTTAGTTGAGAGTTGTAGCACCTTTTTCGGGTTTCATAATTTGTTGATTGTTGTACGTAAAGTGAAGACACTGGAGCGATTTGTTGACTTTTTGGTGTTTTCGTTGCAGGCCAAACGCCACACCAGTGCGATGTGTGCGGCAAGAAGTATACGCGCAAGGAGCATCTGGCTAACCATATGCGCTCCCACACCAACGACACCCCCTTTCGGTGCGAGATTTGTGGCAAGAGCTTCAGCCGCAAGGAACATTTCACCAATCACATTCTGTGGCATACAGGTAGGTGGCCGTGGTGGCGCAGTGGCATTTGTGTGTCTTGAATTTTCAAAACTCATCTCCCAAGCTCAATCCACAGGAGAAACTCCTCATCGGTGTGATTTCTGCTCGAAGACGTTCACGCGAAAGGAGCATTTGTTGAATCACGTTCGCCAGCATACCGGCGAGTCGCCGCACCGCTGCACGTATTGTTTGAAAACATTTACTCGTAAGGAACACCTCGTCAACCACATTCGCCAGCACACCGGCGAGACGCCATTCAAATGCACGTATTGCACGAAGGCGTTCACGCGCAAGGACCATATGGTGAACCACATACGGCAGCACACCGGCGAATCACCCCACAAGTGCACCTACTGCACCAAGACGTTCACGCGCAAGGAGCATCTGACCAATCATGTGCGCCAGCACACCGGCGAGTCGCCGCACAAGTGCGAGTACTGCAAGAAAACGTTCACGCGCAAGGAGCACCTGACGAATCACATTCGCCTGCATACCGGCGACTCGCCGCACAAGTGCGAGTACTGCCAGAAAACGTTCACGCGCAAGGAGCATCTGAACAATCATATGCGCCAGCATTCGAGCGACAATCCGCACTGTTGCAATGTTTGCAATAAGCCGTTCACGCGGAAGGAGCACCTCATAAATCACATGTCGCGCTGTCACACCGGCGACCGACCGTTTGCCTGCGAGACGTGCGGCAAGTCGTTCCCGCTGAAGGGCAACCTGCTGTTCCATCAGCGCAGCCACACCAAGGGACAGGAGTGCGAGCGACCGTTCTCTTGCGAGAAGTGCCCCAAGAACTTTATTTGCAAAGGTGAGCGAAACGAGTGTAAATGTGGTGAATGCTGACGTTTGAAAATGGGTTTTCGCCCTCAGGTCACCTTGTGTCGCATATGCGGTCGCATTCTGGCGAAAAGCCGCATGCGTGCACCCTGTGCAGCAAAGCATTTGTTGAGCGTGGCAATCTGAAGCGTCATATGAAGATGAACCATCCGGATGCGGTGATGCCCCCGCCGCCAGTGCCACATCCGCAAATACCGGCCGGTATATTGACATCGGTCAAGCAGGAAATCAAGCCTATAATTAGTGAGTGCAACGTGCTCTGGTTTATTTTTACGTCCTCATTTCATTATTTTGTTTCCACTATGCTGCAGTTCCTCATCAGACACCAACAATGCACACCATACAGCAAATAACATCGGGTGCTGCTGCGGCAAATGCTGTGCAGTTGGCGCCTGGCCTGGTGCCGCTGGTAACCTCAACGATCACATCGCATAACAGCCAAAAGCAGCAACAACAACAGGCGCACCAGCAGCACCAACAACAGGTGCAACAGCATCAACAGCAGCAGCAGCAACAACAACAGCAACAACTGCAATTGCAGCAACAGCAGCAGCAACTGCTGCAGCTGTCTATTCAACAGGCAGCTCACCACCAGCAGCAGCAGGAGCAACACCGTCAGCACCAGCAGCAGCAACAGGCACACCATCAGCAGCAAACCGCTCAGCAGCAGGGTCACCCGGCGCAGCCTCAACAACCCCAGCCGCAACAGCAGCCACCACAAGTGCCAATTGCCCTGATACAGACCGATCCGAGCGCGCTGGCACGCGCAGCTATGCAACTGCAGCACCTGCCAGCGAATGTCGAGCAGCATCCGGTGGTTTACTAACAGCAGCATAACTTTACACACTGGTGAGCGTTGGCATTGAGAAACGGTGACGGTGAAACTGAAGCTGATTTCGGCACTGGTACGGAAGCAACAGCTGTTTCTGGTGATAGTGCTGGTATATATAATGGTATTGGTGCAGCTAGTGGGGTTGACAAGAGTGGCAGACGTGGAGGAGGCAGTTGTTAAGGCAGGATGGTTGTTTGGCGAGCCAAGCAGGACATAAGTGAAAGATAAATTTGCTCTTGGTTTTTAAGTTTAAAGTTTAAGTGCGTTTTATTACCGCTATTACTACAACTACATACTGACACTAATACTAGACGCAATAACAGAAACCTGTGGTACAGATATTTTAATCAGTGCATCCGAAGTTGTTTGAACTAAATTAAGATATCGAAAAAAAGTAGCAAGATTTCGAACGACGAACCAAAACGCGACAAGTCGTTCAAGTGCCGCTTTTTGTTTAATGTTTTCTGCAAACGTTTGTACAGTTTTCCATTTGTGTTCACCTTGCAACGCTTTCCGCACACGCTCGCCTCATTTCTTCCTTTTTTACTTTTGAATGTGCAATAATGAATGTGGTATTTTGGAGTTTGGCAGATAGAAAACACGTTGCTGCAGCCGTGCGCCGTGCGGCTGCTGTGGCACAATTTTAGGCAATCGAGTAGCTGTGCTACAATCTATTTTTATACTTTTACACAATTTTCCTGACACCCTTTGAGCTGCACTTTGGGCTGGAACTCAGAGCAAAGAGAAAGGACTGGTATTTGAAAAAAGTGTTTGAATAAAGTGCTATTGGTACTTCTTGAAACATGTTTGCTAAAGCATGTGTTCCGCTTTACGAACGTGTAGAAGTCAATAAAACATGTTGAAAATGGAAAACTTTCAGTTCACTTTGTTCTTTTTGTTTGAATATTAATTCGCATTAACTTTTATTTGTTACTACTTATGTGAATACCATTTACGCCGGTTATCTGAATGAGAGCAATGCCAAAAGTTAACATTGTTCAACTTTAGAATGCAAGTGGAAAATTTGCAGGGCCTGTAATTAAGTTTTAAACTAGCTCCGATGTAACTAGAGTTTTACTCGACGTGTACGGAGTTTCGTGGCATTCGGTCTTTTCCGAATTCACGCACATGAATAGTGAGCGGAACGAACTTTCCTGCTTCGAGGTACAACAGCAGCAAGAACCACAATATCAATATTCTGTATTATTTGCATTTCGTAAGAGTGAAAGGAAACAATCGAAAATAAAGTTTACCCCAAAGGAAAGGCACATTTTCTTTTAACCCCTTAGTTGTTGTGCAAGAACGTATGATATAATTTATGTATGATTCGATTAAACAATTAAGTGATACGCCAATTGTGTGCACTTTTTTCGTAATGGGCAGCCGGTTAGGTTGGGATTTTGTATAGAATGGTTGGACGGAAATGATTCGGTATTATTCAGATATGTGAAAAGAAACAGCATACACAAGCTAAAATATAATAAAATTTGTAAAATTCCAAAATTCATTATTTATACAATAAGTAGGTAAACATTTGTCGGGCATAACGTGCGGCGGCAAATGCGGACGTAGAGTTTTAGTGATGCAAGAAGCAGACGCCACAAGTAGAAGTTGTTTGAATAATTTGTTGAAACATTTGGCAACATTATCAATACTATCCATATAAAATATTACGAGAAATTACACCACGCATGCGCATACCGATAACAAATTGACTAAGTAGAGAATAACACACATGCATACAAGCAACTGCTTGAATCAAGGTATCCATGCATCAATTCGTCACTGTGTATGTATGCTTTAGTTGATGTATAACGAATGAAACGACAAGAGGAAAACAACAAGCTGCAAGCAAATAAGAAAACATACTAATCTTACTGTAGTTTTAGTTGGTAATCGTAAGCCCACTTATATAACTCTAACTACTATTGCTACTACTACGATTATTATTATTCTATTCATTGCAATTATGAGTATGATTACGATTATCATTAAAAGGAAACAAAACATTTATGATTATCATTACTAATATTAATATAAATTAAAATGACTACCCATTATCATTAAACTGAATAATTATCACAAGTAATGTAATGTAGCGTGCAAAGCAAATGCGTAGCCGTATATGTGGGCGTGGCAGAGTGTAAATGAAGTTCGAAAGCCGCAGAACACGATTGCCAATCGACGGCGACGTGCAGGGAGGGAAATGGGGCAGTGCGCCTGGCGCGCTGCAGCCAAGCAAATACATTTTCGCACACCTGCTGTGTGTATTGTGTGCCCACGCACATTGATTTACACCATTTGGCAGCGGCGGAATCATGCTCGGCGCATAGCGCGTTGCGCACATACGCATACACAAGCACACTCATCCCCATACATGTACATGTACGCATACAAAAACTGTAGTAATAAATCATTAGAAGTGTATTTACGATTACGACCCAAATGATCAATGGGAATCTAAATTAGTGGAAACGAATGAAATGAAATGATCTGCTCGAGCGAATTCAATTAAACGCAAAGCAAATAAATGAATAACGATGAAACATGTGCATACATGTAGTTGCTTTATACTTTGAAAAAGATAAGCATGTTCGAGGAAATAAAATAACTCGAACAAGGAAAAATTTAACAGAACACATATCCTTAACCCGAAAGAGCCTAAAATTGCTGGAATTTTGGGGTTTGCGCACGCTGCAGTGCCAGCCAGAGGCTACAAGCCCAAAATTTAGACAATTTTATGCGCACCGTATAATAATGTATGCTTCCTTCTTTTGAGAAAACAACAACAACAACAAAATGGTATATATCTTATATAATATATATTGCAATGAATATGCACTTTTAAGTTCTCCCTTATCGTATAAAATTATAAATTACTCTTACTACTATCATTATTATTATTAATTTTAATAATACACAATACTATTATGAGTTTAATACATGCAATTATATATTTCATTTGCTTCTGAAAATAACACCAGTTTGTGTTTCATTTCGTTTGGTTTGGTTTGCGATTTTTTGTTTACACTCGAAGTACTCGTTTGGCCGTAGGCAGTTGTGTTTAGTTGCAGCCTTCAACACCTTTACTGACTCCAAGGGATTGCGAGAGTTTTCTTTAATTTTGTCCAGATATTTTCTATGCATTTTCATGGGTAAAAAAAGAGAAGGAATAAAATTACTATGCAGGGAACAATTTTAAATTGTATAAATTTGAACACAAACAACAGGCGACTGGACAGAGTGCATTGCAGGCGAGAAGTGGAGATGCGGACTAAATGAAATGCCTGCTAACAGAAGTGGCGAGTGCACAGCCAGCGTTTCTTTTGGTGTCCTTGTTTGCTCGCGAAACTTTGCTGGGCGTGCACGAGACATTTCAGTTAGGAGGCTTTAAGCTTTCTTTCAGCCAAAGTTAATTAAAAGAAGGAAATGAAATACCAATTCGCAGCAGAAACATTGATGTCGCAAGATGTTACAACTATGTTTTTGCTGAGAAAAGTGTAGCCGACACTATGATGGAGCAAGCTGGACGTGCCCGTCGCCGTTTTTCGACTTTGGCGTTGCATTTTATGTTTTGTTGCTTTTTTTCAATTGAACTCTGAACATTTGTTTCGCGTCATGCATACAGTAACTGGGGTCTTAGTTTTCGCGAGGCAAGAAAATATTTATTCCGCACGCCGAGTAGTTTAAAAATCATCAGTGGGCAAAATATGTGTTGAGAATATAAACAAGAAATTTGGAAAACAAAAATGGCACACAGTAGCAAACCTCTTGAAAAATGTTTCCTACAAGTAAAAAGAATGCAATAAAGTGAAATTTACATAGCAAACAGCAGCCGCGTTATTAAGAACAATAAACAAAATGACATATATACATAGGTACATACAAGCATAACAGCCTAATTACATAAATACATACATATATAT
The DNA here is from genome assembly GCA_963971225.1 of Melieria omissa. Lineage (NCBI taxonomy): Eukaryota > Metazoa > Arthropoda > Insecta > Diptera > Ulidiidae > Melieria > Melieria omissa. The sequence goes on from OZ020267.1 coordinate 153,004,746, forward strand.
TATATACAATATAAAAATTATATATATATACAAAGTACATACATATGTATATACATACATACATATATGTACGCATGTAACTAAAGTATACAAGCCAGCAAATACAACAACAGGTCGTGTGCGCATAAGAGCAAAGAAAATGCCGAAATGTGAACGATGGGCATTTTTGATTTTGCCGGAGACGCCTTCGTATACGCTAAACCAAGAAAAACACCAAGTAACAAAACTTTCATACTCCATACAATAGATACGTGAGTGAAAAGTGCAGCTAAGCATTAACCAACCGAACTATGTGCCCTCCATATATGTATGTACATAAGCGCATATATGTATGTATGTATATTAGCATGTGGCAGTCCAATTGGGCGTTGCAATTGCGGTGACATAAAACTGCATTTGCGCACACACAGACTCAGTTGCCGTTCATACATACATATGTATGTTTGTATTTGCATACATATATGTGCCGATGTGTATACAATTGTAAACAAGCCGGTTGTGGGCAGTCACAGGGACTTGGCGAAGCTTGAGTTGCTGCATTGCTTTATGCTCTAACACGCACGCTGGAACTCCTACTCACACCCATACCTATATACAATGACGCACATACATATGTGCGTATATATGCAAATGCGTTTATACACATAACGTAAATAATCAATAATGTAAAGGCGCTAATGAAAGAAATTATATTCATACATACATACACACACGTAACAGATAATTGCATATTATATACTAAATATTAGAAGTGAATGAAATTGACAAATGGTAGCAGAGAAAACTCAATAAAAGCAACAAAAAAATACTGATCAAAACCCGTAATATTAACAGTAACTGAAACAGCAGAAAACCAGAGTAAACACAAACTGTAACGAGATAAGAATTTTAGAAAAATGTAATAAAATGAAACGTCCATGTTTTATTTCCAATTTTCAGCGCAGTGATGAACGTTGAGGGAATGAGGTAAGAAGTTTCACAACGGCACCAAAGCCGTTGTTCTAACATCAACACAACACAATCAGCAGCAGTTATTCCTATGGAAAAAAGGAATAAAGAAACGAGATCCAATTGTCCTCCTGAATATAGGTCATACATATACATACAAACAGTTCCGACTGCTTGAATTTCGACAAACCTATGATCCAAACGGCTACGTAAAGTTTAGAGTCCAAGATAGTTGTTTTGTTTCTTTAAGAATATTGGACACTACACATAATTTACAGGAAAGTGTGGTAATGTAAATTTATTGAAAGCTTTCGTATATAAAACTCCAAATACACAGGTCAAAGCTACAAACATAAAAATTAGCACATTAAACGCACCGCGTCACTAAGAGTACAATTGGAAATTCATCGTTCCGTGTGGGAGCATAAAAAACAAAAATTATTCATAAATATGAAATACATTAAAATTTTACAAACGATTGTTTAAGAAGCCTTGTAAAATGTTCAAAATGATGCAATAATGAGATGTTTGGGAATGAATGAATTATGTTGAATATGTAAAAAGTGAAAAATTCGTTACACAATGTATTTTAAACGCGCCCGCTGCGCTATCGTATGCTTTGCCGGAAGACGCTCTGCTTGACTTTGCCGGCTGCCGTGCTTGCTTTTTTTGCTGTATGCGGATCAGGGGCGAAGCAGTTCCACAGGCGTAGTGTCTCGTCCGCGCCAGCACTAATCACCATGCTGCCATCAGGCGAAAGCGCCATTTGCAGCACGCGCGACGTGTGTCCGGTCAGCTCGGCCTGCTTAACCATCGACGGGTACTTCCAGATGGTTAGCTGGTTGTGCGCGAAGCCGTGTGCGGAAATCAACTCCTTGTAATTGCGCGACCATAGCAGCGCGCACACCTGCGACTTCGAGTCCACAGAATTCAGCAGCTTGCCATTGGAGACGTTCCAGAACTTGATGCAACGATCGGCTGTGCCCCCGCCACTGGCCAACACGTTTGGCTGCCAAGGGCACCATGCCAGCGCACGCACCGCCGCCTGGTGTTCGTTGAGCACGTGCATCGGCTCGCTGCCAGTTCCCACGCCGCCACTAACCGCTGTCCACACGTTAACCAAATTGTCGTTGCCACCGCTGGCCAGATATTTGAAGTCCGTAGACCATTTAAGGCCGCACACCTCCTGCGTATGACCGTTCAGTGTGCCTACTTTGTGTTCACGAGCACGTACGTCATGATGAATGATTGTGCCATCGCGACTGCCTGAAGACACTAGAAAAGAATTCCACGCCAGGCTGCCAACACGCGCCGAGTGCCCATCCATTACGCGAAGCCGCTTGATCTTGGAACAATCCCATAGCTCGACGGCACCAGTGTTGTTGCCTATGGCGAGAATTTGTCCCTCTTGTATCCATGCAAGGGCGCACGCATGATCGCCCTCCTCGTATTCTACCAGCTGCTCGATGTTGCCGCTGCCCGCATTCCACAAATAGACTGCGTTGCCCAGGGCCACTGTCACAATGTTGTCGGCGCTCCAATCAATCAGGTTGAGATAGTAGTCGTTGATGATGTCTGGCGCATCCAGTATGCGCTCCGAAGTGGTGGGTATGTACCGAGACCCGCTCTTTGTTGATATGGGTGTGGTAATAGAGTACACTACCTTCAGTGGGTTTTGGTGGGATTCAGGAGCGGCAGGTGCCTTATTCTGGTAGCATAATATGCGCGTTGTTTTGCCATCGCCAACCTGCATTGTATCAGAGATGAGCTTTTGACGTTCCGTCTTGGCAGGGGTTTTCTTATTGTTGGCATTGTTCGACTGCTCGTTCTCCTCGTCGTTCTCAGACTTCTCCTGCTCTTGTTTGATCTACGGAATAAAACTTCCAATAAACGTTTAAATATGATAAATAACGCACTTACTAGATAGCGTCCCAGCTCAAAATTGCTGGCACCCCGATTCGGTATGAAGCGATCTCCACCGCCTGGAGTCTTTGCGCCTTTGTTCGGTGTGGGAGTCTTCTTGCTTTTGCCGTCTCCATTACCAGTCTTGCGTGGTGTTTTCGTTGGCGGATTCACGCCCGAAAAGCTAGTGTTGTACGACATGGACAGCACGGACCGTGATGCGTTTATGCTGCCGTTGAGGCTAGTCGCGGCGGCAGAAGCCTCCAGTTTTTTTTGCCAGCGCGGTGGTGGACCGCGGGTAATTTCACCATCCAGTGTGAGTGCGCTGTTGATCTCGTTCATGTAGTTGAACTGAGACATTTTGCCGATTAAAGTGACTCGAATTTTGTATCAAATGACTATTTTATGGTATTTTTATTGCAGTGCGTTGTATGGAATTATCGTATAAATGGCGGTTGCAGAAATCGAATTTTGCGCCAGGGACTTCTTCTCGAAGGTCGCGCAGTGCTGACAACTTGACGAAGTTGAATTATACGTCCTCGCAGTGTTGCTATTTTAGTATGAAAACTTATGAATCATTTTGTAATTATGTCTTGGGGCCATACGCGTAAGCCCAATGTTATGCTGCCGGTCAAATGATCCCGATCACGGATAAAATTGTTGTTGCTTTAATGTAAATAAGAAAAATTTCGCTCTCCCAATCTTTTCTTTTACATTGAAGCAACAATCGGCAACGCAATCGGCTGATGGTTTCGCTCAGGCAAATGTCGCCACTCTGCTTTGAATAAATTGAAAAAGAAAGTTACCAGAAATTGTTAAATATACAAAATTGAATGAAATTATTATTTATTTAGTAAATGATTGATAATTTTTAGTCGGTGGCTGCTCATACATTCAATAAAAATAAGCCAAAAAAGTCTATCAACAAAGAAAATCAGCTCATTTCTAAGTTTATGTTTACGGAAACTAAGTCTTGGGTAATCAATTAAATATTTTCAGTTTACCGTTAAATTTAAATTCTGCGTCTCGGGAAACAGGCGCATTACCCTAGTCAGTCCAGTTTGCTTCCATGCTAAGAAATTGTTATAGATTTTTTTTTTTAGAAATTATTAATAAATAATGTTTAATTCTACATGAAATTCTTTGAAGTTCACTTCCAGTTTGTTGCTTTGATTCATTATAATATTGCATTGCCTACTTCATAGACCACTTCTCACCTAAATTTAATCTACTTGCCATGGTGAAATGTAATCAGCTGTTTCCTACTCAGAATTTGCCCGTAACCAAAGAATTTTTTTTGTAAAATATCTTATCAAATAGTTGAGTGGAAATGGGGCTGCTTAGAAAGGCGGAAGCCAGTGCACAAACGGCGCCACCCTCCGATACCAGTGGATTATCATCCACTGTTGCAACAGACTCCAACGCCGATAATGCAACCACAACTGCCGGTGATGACGTAAAGAAGTCACAAACGAAGGAGTGGGGTTACGATCTGTACCCGGAGCGTCGCGGTGAAACGTTTAAGCCCAAGTGGTCACGCATATTGGTGGGCATAGAGGGCCACGAAAACATCGATAAGGTGAAGTGCGAGCGCAATGTTTACTGGTGTGTCAAGAATAGTCCGCTGGTGAAGCTGATGATGGGCGCGCTGCGCAGTTCCGGCTGTCCCATCGATTTGCGGCGACACATTTCATGCGAGGTGTGCGACACAACAGTGACCGGCGGCTACGATCCCGTTACGAACCAAATCATTGTGTGCCAGAATATGGCGCGCAAGGAGGGCATGGTGCAGGGGGTGTTGACGCACGAGATGATACACATGTTCGACTACTGCAACAATGAGTTGGACTTTCGGAATATTGATCACTTGGCCTGCACCGAGATACGAGCGGCCAACCTGGCGCACTGCTCCTTCCTTAGTGCCATGATGCAGGGCGATGCATCCATATTCGATATAAAAGCAGCTCATCAGGTAAGATACATTGATGCCATGACGATTTCGGTTTCCTTTGATGTTAGTTTGTTTTTAGAAATGTGTTAAAACCAAAGCGTTGCAATCGGTGTTGGCCGTGCGTAATGTGACGCATCAAGAAGCCATCGATGCAGTGGAGCGCGTATTTCCGAAATGTTATGCCGATCTGGAGCCAATTGGACGACGTATACGCCGCAATTCGCCCGATCAACACAAGGCATACATGGAGGGTCCAATGTATGGCTACGATGTTTACTAGCAATACGTTTTTTAACAATTTGATTTAGTGTAGTTGCTATGAGCTGTGTTAAATTTCATTTAAAGAAACAGTAATAATCCAGTGAACGGAGTTTAATATATTTACCTAATTAAACTATAGTAATCAGCTGTACATCATAGATAGATATACACTTACTTTGCTTTCGACGGTTACGTTTGTTGTAAAGTTTTGGCTTCAATTAAAAAATCCAAAATTTGTATAAGTTGAGCAGCATTTTATAAACTTAACTTACGTATGAAAATGCATGAATAAAAAAGCAGCAATTAGTTTTAATTGTAAACTATAACTTGCGGGCTCAAATTACTTCTAATATCAACTGAGTAATTGCTCATTAATTAAATTACCACAACATTACAAGCACTTCTGAAAAGTTTGAAGTAAAACGTATAAAATCTGAAAACCGCATGGACAACGTAGGTTTTGCACAGCATTCCACAGTTGGACAATATCAAAACCGTTAAGGGGTATCACCAGGCGCGATGGAGGATTGCGAATTTATTGGCATTGCATTCAGTTTTATATCCGATATACTATTTGGATCGAACGGTAAGTAAGAGCGAGAGCAAAACAGGAGAGCGATAATTGGCAAAAGTCGACAAACAATTAATGCTGAAATTTGAAACATAAAATATTGTCGTCTGCATGCGTTTGCCTAACAATGAAGTGCAGCTAATGAAATCTAAAATCGTGCGCTTTTCCTTCACAGATGGAAAGACTAAATAGAACGAAAGCGGGAAGTAATCCCATACACATATGTACATACATACATACACGTTTCCCAGCAAGAATGTACATATATTAGAATCCATCAATGATAATTGTTAATTTATACAATTTGAATAAAGTAATTTTGTAGTCAGGTAAATTGCAATTTGTTTTATTTATCGACTCTTGCGTGTCAACTATTGGTGAGCGAATGGTCACCACGCAGCTTGAAAACGAAACTAATCAGTATTGATACGTGCGGACTATTCGCCACTTTGCCATCGGTAGTGGCAGTTACTAATTGCATTTGTGATGTTTTTCGACTTGCTGCTGTCCACTTTCAATATGATAATGGGACCATTGAATATAAATATTTCTGATATCTATGCATCTCGAATAGATGGCGTTGACGACGACTACGACGACGACGAGGATATAGAGGAGTCGTAAAATAGCAAAAATTTCAAATAAAAAAACTCGCAATCAACAACAACACAATCAGTAGTCACTACCGGATCAAAAATTGTGCACTCGAGCAGCTAATGAGGGCAATCAAAATTTCTATGCATTAAACGCCTCATTACGCCCCATTTATTTATACAAAAATAAATATGAATATGAAGGAAATCCAACAAGTTTGCCCAGTTTGGTTTGCAGTTGAGTTGGTAAATTGTAAGCTTGGAGTTAAAGAATTCAAGTGACGGGCAGATTTTGAAATTTTCCTCTTGCCCAAATGTTCTTCGATCTGCTGCAGGGTATTTTCGACTTTCTCATCAGTCTGTTATTTCCAAGTGCGTAAATGAATATTGAATATGAATATTTTCAAAACCTTTGAACATTGCACGGTCATGGTGAAATTGCAGGTTCTGGCGATGAACCAGATTCCGAGGAGGTCGAAACTGTGGACACCACGACGGCGTTGACTGATGCTGAAGATTTCCAGCAATGACAAATAACTAAACGTTTGCTCTTTGATATTCACCATGTAAACTGCAGATTAAAATAAATACAACCTGTTTTGTGTGTGAGCGGTGCCAATTTATTGGACCTTGTTGAAAGAATACCAGCCATTTACATTTTCATGCACAAATGTTTTTATTTCATAATAGCTGCATTGTTGTGTGTAAAAATCGAACAGTAAATTTTTTTTTAATAGTGACATATAAATAATTTTATACTCGTAACACATATTTTTTCTGTTAGTTTTACCACATTCCAATTGGCGGAAACGAAATTTCAAAATTCAAGTTCCAAAGTAAAAAGCATCAACACAGTTTAAAACAATTTGTATTTCTTTTTCAATTCCTGTTTCTTCCATCCGGGCAGCTCGTCAAACTCCCAGAACGACATGCTAAAGAGCGAAACGAAGTCATCGTGCGTTAGATGCACCTGAAACGGGCAAATATTGATGTTAAATAATTCATAAGCATCATTCAAATTGCGAGAGTCTGCAATTCAGTGGCGGTGGTACCTATCCACTTTAACGAACTTCCACGAACTTACCTCTCGTTTGAGGGGGTTGACTTCCGCCGGCAACAGATCGATTTCCTGCTGCAGTGTGCCAATCGGATATTTGTGATGGCGGTCAAAGTCCTTTTGGTGGTTGCGCAATACCGATGGCAGCGGCGAGCCATCGGTGTCACCATTAATGCTGCTTTTGCCATTGCCGTTGGGCGTGTCTATCAATTTGGCGAATATTTGACGCTTCTCATCGTAGCTCACGTAATTCTGCAAAGAATCGTTTTCATTAAATGCAATGCCTAAGGGTGCTCATCAGTCACTTACATGCCAGAGCACATGATTCCAGCTCTCGAACAAGCCCTTGAATGTGTTCGGCTCATCACCCTGCCTCACCACCGCCACTGCGGTGGTTGGCCGACGGGCAATTGGCACCGTCTCCAGGTAGGACTGTGCCAATTTCATGTATTTTTCCTTTTCGTGGCTGGCTGCGTACTTTCCCAGCCAAATGTAGGAGACAAGGCCCGTGTCGAGCACATGGACGCATTCCGGCGAGAGGTCGCTTTGTACGTAGCCGATTATTTCTTGAATGTGGAACTTGCCGCGGTGCATCCACACCAAAAACAGCTGCGCCTGGGGGCGCACTTTCGGAGCGTTGCTGCCCAGATAGCTGCCGCCGTTAGTTGGCGAGATGGTGCTGCCATTGCTGCTGTTGCAGTTGCCCCCGTTCGTGATCAGTGGCTGGGTCATGTGGCAAGTTATGGAGCGCCAAAACTCCTTCGGCTCTTTGCCCTCCATCACCAAGGAATTCTCGCCCAGCAGGCTACCGACGTTCTTCGCCACTTCGCGCGCATCACCAGTCGAACTCTGGCCACACCACACCCACACGTGGCTCGTCTTCACCACGTAGCACTCCTTGGAGCTCAGCGTGGTCAGCGGAAACACTTCGACCGCTTTGGAGTTGTAGCTGGTGTCGCCGTAAATTTTCAGCACGAAGCAATCGCGATTCAACACCGCCGACTGCTTTTCCAAGTAGTTCATGTTGTTGCTGCTAATGTTATTGTTGTTGTTGTTGGCATTGCTGTTGCCATTGTTGCTGTGTATATTCTGATCGCTCTGCAGTATAATCAGCTTGCCATCGAAAATTTGTAGAAAGTGCGGTGTCTCGTCGAACTCGCACATCTGCACGAACATTGTCTTCTCGTGCAGGTTGCCGTCGAATGCGCTGATGGCGAAACGCTCGCACTTTGCAATGTCGTCGGCATTGGCGTCCGAGCCATTCCACTGGTAAATGATGCTGTTGATGCCGACACTTTGCGCGTCCGCAGCGTTGGCGGTGGGGAGCTGCAACAGATGCAGTTTCATAAAAATCATATTCGTCGTTTGGACGGTTGGCCAAAGCGCGGACTTACCACCACCGAATACTGCACCATGTAGCAGTTGTTTGTTGTGAAGATGGTCGCCTTCGAGGGGGGCAGCTCGTAAACTTGGTCCTTGGCGACGCGGTAGATCTTGCGCTCGCCGCTGCCATCGTCGATCAGTTGTGTGTCGGCCGCCATTTTCGGGCGCTGCACCAGCGTTAGAGCGTCAAATTTGCCGAATATAGTGGTGATGGGCTTCAGGGGCAGCGACAATTCGGTGGGATCGTGCTGCCAGCTAGGAAATAGGCGAATGAACTCGATCGGCTCATGGCCCTGCACGACTCGTATTACGGGTGTCGAGTACGAATACTTTTTCTAGCAACGAAAAGATATGGTTTTGCAAATGGCTGCGAATTCGTGCGAATTGTGAAAGTGCCAGATGATGTTACCTTCTTAACAAACGCTCTGCCATTGCCCATTGCGCTGATCTTGTCCTGATGTGGAGCCATATTGCCCACCCACAGCCAAACGCCCTGCGAGTAGCCGTCCAAGACATACGCCGTACTCGTATCGCTCAAGTCCTCCTTAGTCGGCATGACCACATCCAATTGGTCCAGATGCAAGCGAGTGCCTCGGTAGCCGCACTTGTAGATTTTCAACTTGTTGTTCAGTTGCTTGTCGGGCGCGGGCGATATTTGGCTAACCACCCGGTGACTAAGCGGCAAGAAGGAGTTCCACAGGTTCTTCAACTTCTCCGGCATCGACTGCTCATAGCCGTCATCGACAATGGTGACGTCCGACGGATTTGCCTGCAGCTTGCACGCCCAGTCAATTGCGCTGCGCCGCTCGGACGAGCTGCTCGAGCGGCCGATCCAAACGAAGATGTGTTTTTCGGTCTTCAGCAACATAATGTAGTCGGAACCGAAGTGCTCCCAGCCGATGCTGTCCATTTCGATGCAGCGCAGCCACTTGCGGCCGCGTAACTGATAGAGACGGTTCGAGTCCGCAGAGCCAATCAGTGCGCTCGACAGAATGCTGAAAATGTAAATTTGCAGCTTAAGTTGCTTGTCACGTTTTGCTTCAGAATTACGGCTGCTTACGTGAGACCCTTTTTGAAATACGACAAAAAGCGCGCGCTTTCGTTGTCCTGCGTTTCACGATATTCCGTGGCGACATTGTTGAAATATGAGTCCAGCTCTTGTATTTTGTGCGCGACATTGGAGCGCTTCTGCTCGGACACCTTCTCGCCCAGCCAAAAGTGTATGAAACGCTCGAGTGTGGTGCCGGCTTTGGCTTCGCGAATCTGAAAGTAATAAGCCGCACTTTTTATTTCCATATGTTATGTGCTGTATTCCGATGTGGGTCTAAGCATACGATAGTGTCTTGATTGACGTAATGTCCCACTGGTCCGGCGGCGTACACGATGTACGCGCAGTCATCGATGAACGTGCCGAACTGACACTTTGATTCGGCCTCGAGGCGATCCTCTTCGATCTTCCATACGTGAAAACAGATGGCGTTCTTGGCAATTTTGCGAAAAGACGCATCCACCTTTACGTCCGAGATGGAGTTCGGACGTACTTCCTGCAAGTACAAAAATAATTTACATAAAATGTTACACCATCTATGACATTGATGCAATCTAATTTTCTGACAACTATCTGATATTTTCAGCCGTAATCAACCTAATAAGAGTTGTAACAAGACAAGTTTTTTACAGCAATAGCTCATTATCATTGACAATTTTTGGACCAACTAATAATTTCCCGGGTAGCAAGAAATCACTCTTGTCGTAAACCCACGCTACAAGCCGCCAAACGCCCCAACTTCGACGAATCTTAATCAAAGTTCTAGGTCGAGTGCTTCTTCTTCTGTAACGATTTATCTTTGCACTCGCCGCAATTGTTGTTGTGATGTGTCATTCCGATATTTAAGCAACACCAACATATGGCGGAATTAAATGCCTGCCATGCCAACCATGAAGTTCATAAAGTTGTTTTAATTTGCTACGCCCGAGTGATGTTTTTAAAACATGTTTATTTGCAGAAAATGAAAAAAGAAAGAGCAACACTATTCGATGACATTACGTTTCGGGTTCTTGCACTTTTGGTGGTGAGGCAGTTTGTCGTTGACATTTTTACTGACAATAGAAAAAGGTATATTTAGCATATTTACTGATAACTTATCAATGGATGAAAGTTTTCCATGTGGATGTCAGTGTTTTGTGTTCGAAATTGCAATCATAAAAATCGTGGGTTATTTGTTTGTGTGATTTCTCATGCAATGGTAATTCAAGTCAGACCAATGCCATCAACCACCGCTGAATATTTAGTTGTTCTGGTAATCCAGAATGATATCAGAAAAGTCCCACTTGTGATGGTGGGAGTTATATGTTGAAATATGTACCCATAGCGAGGCACGTTTGTGTTTAACCGACTGTTTGTCACATGAAATATTTGAGTATAGGTGAATGTAAACCACTAAACCACTCTTGGCCGAAAAATAAACTACTTAGAGGATGCTTTAGCTTAAGTTGAAAAAGTATTTTTAGTTTATTAAAAAATTATCTGTGAGTAACAAGCGTGGAAAAAAATTACTCTGCATTTTTGTTATTATTTAATTTCCTTGTTCTTTGTTTGTGGATATGCAATTCCCACACAGAAATTGACCTCTGCCAATGGTTATACACTTGAAAGTCGCAGGCCGGTTGCCGCATCAAGTCCACATTTTGTTCAGTTAATGACTTCCAATTAAGTTTTGATAACTCTGTCAAGAATTGCCGAAATTTGTCTCACACGTGCTCGATGCAAAGGCATCGCTCTACAATAGAGCAGTGCATTAAATCTAGGCTAGCAAAAACTGATGTTGGCTATAAAGAATTAACACATTTACTCGCATCCGCGCCAGCCACTTTCGAAGCGTGCAAACAACCATCAGGCGGCAGAGCAGCCAGCAAACCCAGAAAACTAAACCCAGTTTTCACTATCGTTTACCAAGCAAAAACCTCATATTCAAACTAGAAAACGGCCTGAGCTCGGCTCAACGCACACTCACACACACACACACAGCGTGCTAAATTGGCGCAGCAAAGCAGAAGAAAAAGAATTTGCTCAGCGGCAGCACAACAACAACCGTTGCCAGCAAATCCAAGCGGAGCAGCTGGGATGCATTGCGGTGTGTAGTTTGGAATGTGGAGCCAGTGTTAGCATGAATATGTCACAATTATAAGTCAAAGAGGTAATGGCGCGAGAGATGATACAGAGACACAGAACAGGGCGACCAAGGTGGCGTGGCATGCAGTGTGTGCTTCGAGAGGCGAGTGATTGACGTGCATTGTGTGGACCCGGTGGACGATCGTTGGCACACGATCGGTGCACTGGGGCGATAATTGACGGCAAATCTGGCCAACTTTCACAAAAAAAAGTCTTAAAATGTGGCGGCTAGACACCGAAGCTACCCACCATTTCTTTCGATGTAATTTCCATCACTTGCATATTTTGCGCTCCCTGGCGACGCTCAATGATGAGTTTGGGTGTTGATGCTTGGCCGGTCACACTTATCGCAGCAGCCTTGAACTGTTGCACCTTTCGAAGCAGCAGGACCACAACAGACGCTTCTTAGCGATGTGCGCGCACGCGCCGAACTCGTTTCGATGTCGCTGTGAATTTGCGTTTTCTTTGAATTGACGATCTTTTGTTGTTTTAAATTTTTTTCACGCGAAAGTGAAAATCCTTCTTAGCGGTGCCAGCTGGTAAGCGTTGCTGTTGATGCCAGGCGCCTGTGGCGTGCAGTGTATATATTTTTTTGCGATTTATAATGAAAGGAATAAGAAATTGTTGGTTTCTGGCTTTTCCAATTCTTTTTTCCAATTGTTGTCACTATAAATTTTGAATATGAACTGATTTTAGAAAACAGCTGTCACAAGCATATTTGAATATTTTGTGACAACTTAACAGCCGCTCTACATACCGACGCGCTACACTGTTAAAAAAATCGGGCGCTTTCAATTTCAGAGCTACACATGTATATGAATCTTGTGAGTGAGTGCACACAAATGGCTACGATGCTGCGAAGGGGCGCGCACTCGGTGCAACTGTTATTTAACCGTTAAGTTGGCGTTTGAGGAATATGTGGCAGCAGTCTTGGCCTTTCACTGATAGTTGCGCCATGCAAGCTGCTCGTCTGCACCGCCTGGAAAGTAACCGTCAATCGCGCTTCGCCGTCAAACGTAGACTGTTTGTGGTGGCGCGCCGCCAGCGCGTTTATTACCAAAGATTGCGCTGTCGCACACAACCGGCAACGGGCAGCGGCAAACTTGGAGACGAGCAGCGTCGCCGTTGCCGCAATGAATGAAATTATCAGTGGAGTGCGCGACGAGGCGAAGAAGAAAAGCATAGAAAATGCCACAGAAAAACTCTGCTAAACCAGCTGGCAGCACCGCTCCGCATTCCGCTGGCCCAACATCTGCAATGCGGCCGCCAATTGTGTTGCTGCATTTTTACCGTGATTTCAATTTCGTGTTGGCTGTGTTGCCGTTGCATGCAGCACTCACACGAGTTGCCACAACAATAAATGTATCACAATCGAACTTCATTGTTGTTGTGTGTGTATGTTCAAGGCAAATTTTACAATGTTTATGACTTGAGCGCATTCAATCAAGCGTTGCAAGCTGCCAACCGCACAACGTATTTCCCTACGATTTTTCTCTGGCATTTACCGCTAACACTCGCTCAATAAGCTGCGTTGTGTGTGCTTATTTCGTCAATGTGAAATTCACTTTTTCGAAACCGCCGGCCGCAACACCAAAATCAAAATCACTGTTTTTGTCTCTTGTTTCCGTTGCTGCCTCTGTCTCGGCTCATGTTTTATTGTTCGTGATTTGTTCACTTAACACTTTTACCATTTGCGTGCATTTAGCATGTCCGAAATGCTTTTAAGCCGCGCTTTGTCTTTACGAGCAGCGCCTCGAACGTGACATTTGCGACGAAGACAAATGCATCTTCCTCGTGTGCGGCGAATGATTTGTTTGACTTGATGGTGTGAATGACGTTGTTGCTTTTTGGCCGTTGTCAACATTTCACCAACGTCTCAATAATGATCGGCCAGCTTAAGCGAAAAACAAAAATCAAGAAAAGTTCAAGATTTGTGGAATGAAACGAGGAAAAGGTATTCGTCTCGTCGGACTTGAATCTCATTCACAGCCAGCGGAGGATCCGAGTTGTAAGTTGTTTGTCATTATTCATTATCGATTTTTCGCTTGCAAATGACTGTAATGACGCAAAGAAATCTCCATTCAAAGCAATGAACCGTTCAAGCTTCGATTTCACGACAGGAAATGCAAAACCGCGTAAGATATGTTCGAGTGTTGTATGGTCATGCGGTTGCTTAGTTCATAATTACGTTGGAGTCAACTAAAAGTAGTGAGTAAAGTACGTAATTATCGACAAATATCTAACAAACACTTACTACATACGTATAGCAACTAATGTGGCGGATGGAGTTGCAAATTTGCAAATAAATCATCAGTAATGCGGTTTTACTTATTGAGAGGTGCCCTGTTTTATCGTTATCAGATGTGGTTATGAAAAAGATATGAATTACACGGTTATCAATGATATTAACTAGTCACCAGTCTGAAAGTTCAAAAGTGAATAGGCAATCGAAACAGTGGGGTTGTCATAGGGGCGATTGTGGCGTGTTTTGCTGTGGCAGTAAAGCAACGATAACTATGTTCATACAGATACAAAATGCTGGACGAAGATGCAGTTAATGTAAGTCAGAGTCAAAGATTGCATCAACATTGCGGTGTGTGAAGTACATGATCGGTGGTGAACTAATGTCTGAAGAACCACTGACGAAGGAAGCGAACAGTGCAAGTCAACCCGCTTGACCGTTTATTGACTTCATAAAGATATTGAGAAAAGTTTCAATACTGGGCAATGGATTCTGCATGGTGCGGCAGATAACGCGAGGGCTCTTCAAATTTGCTCAGATCCCTTTTTCGGAAGTCGGCAACATCATCTGTAAAGTTACTTTTGCGTTATATGAATTGAATAAGCGCTGAATACTGTGATCCTAGTTAACTGCTTAAAAACCACCAGTCAGAAAACGAAACATTTTCAAAGATACCTGCCACCCGCAGCCATTGTTCAACACACAATAAATGTGGGTTTGAACTTGACGATAACATTTTAGGGCTCCTGACAGTTTTAGTGTGTTGCTTGCGTCAAAACACACCTCGAACGCTGGTGCAGAATTGCAGCTCCGCTGCGCTGGCTGCACATGCGTGCAGAATGCTTTCAATCTTTCCATCTTTCTAGCACGCAATTGCTACTGCACTCCACGCTGCCTTTGAGCGATGCGCACGCCAACGGAATTCGCTGGCTGGCCGACCGACTGCTGGCTGCTTCCACGTTTGATCCACTTTAGCGGTAATTGCATTTAATTAATACATCTGCGAGACCATCACGTAAAAGTGGTTTATGTCGGATTGGATGAGCATGCGGCCAAGTTGTTGTTGGAAGTAGCGGTTGCACCGAGCGTTGCTGCTGCTACCGCTGGGAATGACGTGAGCGAGCCTTGGCTTTGGCATCAGCAGTGAACGGCGATTGCAACTCGCAGCGCCAGCACCAACACCGACACCGGCGTTGGTAATTGTTTGTATCGAAAGACACATTGTGCATGGAAGTCTTTGGGCTGCATGTTACATTATGCACTTTTTGATTTTTTTGTTTTTGTATAAAGAAAATCAAATCTATTATTTATACAATAAATAAATGTGCAGGCTTGCAGGCGTTGTCGTGGGGCACTTTCGATTTTGTGCATTAATTTCGATGCGAAACTCATGGGAGATTTATGATTCAATAGAAAAATGCAATAGCAAAATTGTGAAAATGAAAACAACACAAAGCAAGGAAAGGAATTTGGCAAAAATTCAAATCGTTCGGGGCACTTGCAGCAATGATTCGAGGTGAATGCTCAACTCAAATTATGCTCCTAATTACCATAATTAATGTCGACGTTTATGGCGTCAACCGAAAGAGGGGTTGTGGTTGTGTGTGTGGCTGTATTTTCCCCAACTTAAGTAATTGGCCTTTCTTGCGTTGACGCGGGAGTTTTTACATCAGTTCAGTTAAGTTCACGTCGTCACCGTTCAGCGTTGATGGCGACGTCTGCACGTCTTCCCACGTAATCACAACCAGGTTCAAACAGTTGCTGTTGACCCCTGCCAACTCGAAACCGATTTGCTGCGCAACGCTCCGCGCTTCACACGCTCAGCCAGCCACCGAAAAAACAAAGATCCACTTTTCGGAAAGCCCCGCAAATGCGAGCGCCGCTTCGGCAACGCTCTGCATTGCGGCTGTTAGATGGAGTGTGTTAACTGCTTAGGCTGAGATGTTTTGAATTACCGACAGTTAACCGTTACTTACTACGCGCGTCCGCAGCTATTCGTCGGCGCGCGAACCGTTGTTTCTCGAGCCAGCAATTAACAGGCATCCATAAAACAACTGCCCAGCGGTTGAACCCTCTTTCGAATTTCCATTCGGAGGTGAAAAGGTGTTGGCCCCCTTTTACTTTAGAGTGTCGGAAAATTAAATACAACGAAACCCATTGAACCCGAAATTAAAAGCGGCGAGCTTATAGCTTGTTGAATGTAAATGTTTGGAAATTGCACCAGACGCGGGCTAACTGCCGCAATAAAAGGTGCCACGGTTCGGTAACTTTCTTTCAAACGTGCGACTGAAAGTGTTCTTTCATCTTAATTAACGCTACTTCCAGCTACCATCGGCCAGTTATAAAAACCAAATCGAGCTCGCTCGCAGTGTTGGCGCGCTGTGGGCAGCGGCTTGGCGGACCCCATTACCAACTCCCCATTGACCTATTTGCGCTTCAACGGAGGCCGCGGCCGACACCGTCACTGATGCTGTGGCGTTGCGGTTTCCGGCTTGAGTGGCTTCTCGTCTGCTCCCTTTCGCTCAGCGCTTCATGAAGCTCTTTCGTACCTTCTGATTGCCATTTAATAGCAGGAAGCCGCGTGCTACCAGCTTCTGCCACACAAATAAGCGCTCAACACGTATGTAAATCTGTATGGGTCCAGGCCGTTCTATATTTTTCAGCGACACGGCTAATTTATGCTGCTGTTTGCTTTCGGCGGCGTTTCAAGAACATCTCGCCGTCAACATGGTGTGTGCTTGGCCTCTGACAATTTTGATTTCTCTAATTTCAATAGTTTGCCTTTGCCTAAGTTCGGCGTTGGCAAATCATCGCTGATATTTCTAATTAAAGTTTGCGCAGTTAGTTGCTTCCTTCGTGCGTCTCCCGCTGACTGTGGCTTTTGTGCGCCGACAACATCTGCCGCTGCTATTTACGGTTGATTATGCATGTCAGGCGCATTGCCCGCGACTAACATGACGGCTGACGGCCCGCCGCGGTGCTGATAAGCAAATTGGTATCATTTCGGCATTATCAGCGGTTTGGAGGCCCACATGCTGCAGCAATTGGCAAACAGTCACCAATCGACATGCAAATGACGAGTCAATTGCCGTTTACTATTTTCGGTGGATACACACTGGCGGCGAGTGGCATCAGTCCATTCGCGCCGCCATCATTTGCCACATTTTAATTAATGGTTGGATGTGAGGTCTTATTGAAATTTGATGGCCGAAGCGCATGTATTCATCGCTATGAGATTCGAAAAAATCAGCAAGGAAAATTAACGAAACTTATGAAGTGGTAAATTATATAGTCGAGACTAGTTTAATTGCCTTGAAGCTCAGCGCACTGTAATTAACACATACATAAATACATACATACTTACATATGTAACAGTGATAGCGCCCACATCTTAGCAGAAATAAAAAACCTAATAAAGGTCGTCACATGTAGGCAACATAATTAATTAACAGTTTTCTTAACACAGAAGAAACGACGAATTTGTTTGCGCGACTGGCGCGGAAGCATAAATCTTCTGCATCGGCCAATACTCTGTCCACATTTCACTTCTTGTAACCCAAAAATTAGTTTTTCCTAAAATTTCCAATAGCATGATTAATATTGTTATAGCCCATTATTTATTTTCTAATAATTTTCCACTGATTTGCTACAAGTGAAACCCAACATGAACTTTTGATCATTGAGCCATTTTCACACAAATGCATTTTTACCAAAACTTATCGCTTTCTTTCTGACACTGATCAAACAATTTAATTAGAGAGCGTTCCTAAAGCTAATGAATTTGTGATACACAAACACACACACACACACACAACAAAATTTTAAATTTAACACTCACCTGTTTAATGAAATTGAAATGCTGCATTGCTAAACGGATGATTTATGGTTTTAACATTTAAGTTTCGTTCGCTGTAGTGTTTAGTTGAAAATATTACGAATATGTTTTTACATATGTATATACATAGGTTTATACAATTGGATCAAGTCTTGCAGTTTGTGTTTTTGTGATGCAAAGCGTAGTTTTGTTTTAGTTATTGCAAACAAATTTACCGTTGATTCTGTAAAAAAATATGATGAAGGCAGGCAAATAAGACACTGAGATGGCGATTTTATGCCGGTTGCATTGAGGCACTGAAGATGGCTCAAGTCACGTTGCGCTGTGATAAAAACGTTTATCGTTGCATTCAACCTCAATTGAATCAGTTTTGATGTTCGCCAAACACTGCCGGCGACTGCAAATCAATCGGAGCGACTATTCACTGAAACTGAATTTTCTAACCAACAAGAAACTAAAACTTGTTGGCCCAACTAAATTGTTGTTTTTTCTGGCTCTCATAAAGCATCAAGCAGCAATGTCACTCGCCGGCAACGTTTCGGTTTGTGATGACGGAAATGATTCACTATTAACGTGTTTATTGTGCAGCGCAATCAGCACAATTCTTTGTTCAACTTCCAGCGAAACACACGCACGCCGCTTGTTCGAGCCTAATCAGATCCACTTGTTGCGGCGCCCGCTGGTGGTCGGCGTGAAAATTTGCGTAGCGCTAAAACGCTGCTGTATTACTTGGCCGTCTGTACGTTAGCTTTTCGGACAACACGATGCACGCGTGAAATTTAATTCGAAACTGAATGCGATGTGAGCGAACTTCGGCAATTTGAAACCTAAACTCAAACCCCCCATTGCCAACGCTGCCGCCATCAGCAGCGGCCGCATCGCCGTCGCTCATGTGCCCGTGTGTCCGAAATGAAATGGTTTTCTTTCATTTAGTGTTGTTGTTACTGCTTTTGTTATTGTTGTCATTATTGTTATGTTGTTGTTGGGTTGGCTTATTGGTTGGCTGGCTCTCTGTTAGTGGTACTTCTGCGCTGCCGCCCTGTTTTGGTTACTGTAGTTCTGTTGTGGTTGCTATTGTTGTTGTTTTAGTTCATAATAGAATGTCGGTGGGCAGGTACATAGTAAAAACATAAATATATGTACATATGTATAAACACGCTCAAACGTTAACAGTGTGTTGGTGTAGAGTCGGCCGTTTTTGGCGGAAAATTATTATAGTTATTATAAAATTGTTTTATTTTGATTTTTGCGTTAGAGAGTTTATTTAAATGGCCGCGCAAGAAGCACTTGGCAGCTCAACTTTGCTACCAGCTTACTTTTTCCTGAGTGTTTGTGAACTTTTATAACAACTACCGCTGAAAGTCAGCTCAACTAGACTTAACTACTTAGTACTTAGTTCTTGACAAACACATTTAGAAACACTTTCAACCAGCAGCTACGTTAATCGACAGTGTCCACAAGGCCTTCTGCTAACATGTGCAATCCCGAAAGTCAGTTTTCCAGGTTTTTCGTTTTACCTTTTCTTTGTGCAAGTAAAATTGAGCAGTGTAAAAGGGTGTCTGTGCTCGCATAAAAGTTGAATCCCGATGCCGTTGAACGCATTTGACATTGCCTCAACCTGAGCGGCGGCCGCGGAGCGTTGCCTCATCTTTTCTGTTTCCCTCCCTTGTTTTGGCCTTTACATTGTGGTAATTATACTTTTTGTGGGCCTCACGCTCGCTTCGCAGTCTCTCTTTTTGTCGTACACTTGTCAGCCTTAAACGGCGCGCGCTTGCGCAGCCGATGAGGAATGTGTTCGACGCAGAGGCGCTCATGCGTAGATCCAGTGCGACAGTGCGAACGACACGCACAGGTATGCAGTTTGCGAAGGGTTCGAATACAGACATTTATTTTGGTTTTGTTTTTAATTTTACTTTTTAATTTTTACTTTTTTAAAGCCCTTTAGTAATGGCGTATATAATCCGCATCTATTAAAAAAAAAATACAGTTCTAAAAGCATTGTTTACATATTACGCCCCTTGTTAGTTCAATTGCTTTGCTTCGCTTGCTCCAAGAAGTCGTTCTTTGTTGCCTCGCCGCACTCGAAGCGCTGATAATCGATGACGTTCACATTGCTCTCCCGCAGCACTTCGCCCACCGTCACTTCCGCATCGAGCAGATACTCCTGATGTATGAGACACGTTTCATCGTCCTTGTTCGCAGTGGGCGTATCCTTGCCCACTTCACCGATTTTCGCCGGATTCATTCCGACAATGTGTTGGCACAGATTCTTCTTGAGCTCCTCATCCATGGCTTCGCCACGAAATGCCACTATTGTACCGTATTTGCCCATCTGTGTGGTGTTCATCGGCACAGGCTGGGCAGGCGCCGGATGCGCGTAGCCCGACAACTGCAGTTCATTATTGGTTTTAAAGCAAATGGCGCGTCTGATGGAGGCATTTTCGCCCACGGTGCCAATCAGCAGCGCCAGGTGATCGCCGAGCGTTTTACCATCGGCGGTGCGTAGATTTTTCAGCGCCTCCGCCTCGAAGCCCAGCTGCAGAGTGCTTAAACGTTAATCGGTGCATACTCCTAGTTATGTATGAATGTTTTACCTTCCACAAATCGCCGTCAAAGTCTGTCATCTCAGTGTATTTGGCACAGATACGCGATGTGTGGTCGACAAAGTTTCGGAAATGTTCATTGCGTGCCACAAAATCCGTCTCACAATTGACCTCGACCATGGCGCCAATGTTGCCGTGAATGAGCACGCCCACCAGACCCTGCGCTGTTGTGCGTTCGGCCAGTTTGGTCGCCTTGGACCAGCCCATACTCTGTGCTTGCTCATTCAACCACTTTTCCGCCTGTATGAACCAATGTAACAATCAATTAGCTCAAACTGCGCTCTATCCACATTAAATTGCACGTACCGAATTGATGTCGTTGTTGTGCAGCTCCAGTGCCTTCTTGCAGTTGGCGAATGTGTAGCCGGTTTTCTTGCGCAGTGCAGCCAGCGCGCTCTTCTCGGCACCGGCCAATACCAGCCGCGTGGTGTGGAATGCGCGTGTGAATTGCTGCAGCAACATTGCGGCACAAATACGACAATCTCGATTGAACAAAAGTGGGGCCTGGTGTTGTCGCAGCGGCTTGTGGAACCGCACCTGTTGCAATCGTTCGACACGTGCGAAAGCTGCCAAGGAAACCGGAGAATTTTCTGTTTATTAGTCAAAAATAATACTCAATTCGAACTAAACGAAGCGAGAATTAGAAAAATCAATTCAAAATAAACAGCGCCACGGGCAGATACAGCTAAAGCGCAGCTCTCATTGGACGAACTTCTGCTGGCGGCTCAATTGAAAATTTTTATATTTATTGTGTGAAAAATCGAGCTGAACTCGGAGTTGGACTGCACGAAATTTTGGAAAATCGCCGTTGTGCGGGTAAGATGCACGTTTAAAATTTATATGAATAAAAAAAGCCGGCTTTTATTACTTGCCCCACGGAGATCTCCTTGGCTGGTTGCACAATACAATGTGATGTATGCTAATTGGAATGACAGGCGCAAGAGAAATCGCAATGACAACGAACAGTGTCGCCAATTGTGGAGTCGTGTCAGAAACTGACAACTAGATGGCGCTACAAAACAACAGAGTGGTGCGACTGCGAATTAAGTAAACTTAAAACCAAAGTATTCATAGAAAGCGCACAAATGCGATATCGTGTTCGAGATGCTCTTGTCCGCTTATCTTGTGCTACTCAGAGTAGTCCTGGAGGCTAACATTTCTGACTTTATGAACTTTGGCAATTTGTTATTGCACTCTGATGGTTAGCTCCTCCATGTTAAGAGGTTGGCATGACGCAGCACCGAAAAATCAAAAAGCTCCATTTTACTCATTTTAATTACACAAAAAACGAAAAAGTGCAACGAAGTTTTAAGACTTTTCTTGTTTTCGTTTTGATCACCGAAAAGATTTATTCTTGGCTTGCGACAATTTTCTACCAGCATTTTTTTGATTTGCTATTCTAGTCAACCACTCAATATGTCGGAGCCCAAGCCGACCACCTCCACGGGTGCGGTCAAACGACCATGTTCCAAATTCGAAATGGTCTACAAGCGCCCGAAGCCGGATATACTGGAGGGCATTTTAAGGTCGAAGGCGAACCCGGGGCACAAGTCGCGTCGCCTCTGGTATGAGCTCAACATGCCTGAGTGCACCAGCTCAATATTGGACGGCAAGATGCTCTCCACTTCGCTACCCGACAGCCTGCTTTGCCACACCAAGGAGATGCGCTCCAAGCAGCGCGGACCACGCAAGAAAAAGGAAAGTGAGTGTCATCCGATGCGATTAGAAATGCACACATATACACACACACACGTTCTAACGAATGGTCAAATGGAAGTGCAGAATACTTTCATGGTATTCTATGAATGTTGTTGTTGGTTCGCTTATTGTTATAAGTACTGTTATGATTCCCCAGAGGTGCGCACCTACATGGATATGCGACTGGAGCGCGAAGATTTCCGCCGCAAATTGGTGCAGTTAATTGCCTGCAAAGACGACGAGATCGACACAGATGAAAATATATTTCCGAACCGCGACGAGAAGGAGGTGCTGCGCTACTACTACTACATCAAGCACGGCATCGACACGATCCATGTGGCGCCGATGGCCAGTCGGGTGCTGAATAGGTGAGCGTGCCCGGGTGCGCGGCCACGAGTCGATTTATCGGTACTTAACTTTCCGCTTTGCATTTCGGAAATTCAGGATTAAAAAACTTATACCGGCCGTGCTGAACAAGTGGAGCATCGAGCTCAACGATACCATAAGCGAAATACGGTCCGACTACACGTTCTCCATGAAGAAGGCCGTCATTGACTTTGTGCTAAATAACTCATTGCAAAGTTTGAAGGATGACAAGTCGGAAACATTGACACCGGAGCGTACGGAGGCGAATGCAATGTTCAATCGTTGGCGTTGGCGGTGAGTAGTTGAGTTGTGAAGAATAGAGCGGACTTAGGAAATATTATGTGTATGTATGTATGTCGAGTTAGGAATTTAAAAGCGCCAAGTATTCGTTAACAAATCTGTTTATGTTTTTTTTTAATGTGGGAAAAAATCAAACGGAGGCTACGGTAGAGAATATTAGAAAATAATGCACTGGATTCGGTGTCAGAAAAAAATTGTTTTTATGAACCAGAACCATGCGGTAAAAGCGGAAGGGTATCCAGTTCGGCTAATTCTTTGGCGCATGAGCCGCATTCTATTGTTGCTATTTCCATGATAAACAATTATCCATCATTGAACTATGTTTAATTGATGATTCAAATAATTCTAGCAGATTCATATAGCTTTGCAGAAACAAACAATGCCTTCTAAGTTCCTTCTACACTTTCTAGTTTGTCTCTAATCCATGTTTTCGCGTAGAACCAACACAATGCTTATCTTTATCTATCTAAATCGTGTGCTAGTCTTATGATTCCGTAATAGAAATCGTGAGCTATACCCATTCAGTGCCTGATATTCCATGGCGCATCGCGCGTGTAACATTTTATGGGCGGCACGACACTTCAGCCGCGTTTAGCCCCAAAAGTATTTAAGCCGCAACTGGCTGCTTGAACTGCACAGATCTGTTTGAGCTGCATTGTATAACTGCACGAAAAATGGAAACCATTCAACGCTTTGCTATAATTTGCGGTAAATATTCATTGCTCTTCGTGTCAGTCCACCAATAGTTATTCCGAGTGATTCTGTTGTTTTTTAGTTGCCGCAATCTTGTGGTTCGGCTTGGAGACCTATGGCATGCCGGATATGCCAGACTTCTGGAAGAAATCCCTTTTAACAGATGGCAAGTAGAGTGCTCTGGCTGTCGATCCGTACAGCGCGCTTCAGTGGGCTTCATTGGCGATTTTAAAGTAAATGTAAAGAAATTTGCAGTTTTTATGGAAAGCTTAAAAATTGAGTGCAAATAAAAAAGTCCACAGGTTAATATAAATTTTGTGTTTTTGCTTTATGTAAGCGGAATATGAGACGAAAGGTACTGGAAAAAATTCATGTAAAAATGTTGAATCATTGTGTTGGTTTAGGTAGTAAAGTGGAATTAGGTCACAACGTTTGGACCCTTGTTTCGCATTTTCTTTGCCAGAAAATCAATTCCACGAACATTTGCGATTAAGAAAACTGTACACTGAGAATTTCGTAAAGGCTCTGCTCAGTGGCGCACGCACGATTTTATTTCGGGGATGGCTTTTGTGTAAATTTTTTGAGAATAAAGTTTAGATGTAGACAATTTTCCTCTTTCATTTGACACCCCTATATTCATCATTGCACAACCGCAAATATTTCAAAAAATGTTTTTGCTTTATGTAAGCGGAATATGAGACGAAAGGTACTGGAAAAAATTCATGTAAAAATGTTGAATCATTGTGTTGGTTTAGGTAGTAAAGTGGAATTAGGTCACAACGTTTGGACCCTTGTTTCGCATTTTCTTTGCCAGAAAATCAATTCCACGAACATTTGCGATTAAGAAAACTGTACACTGAGAATTTCGTAAAGGCTCTGCTCAGTGGCGCACGCACGATTTTATTTCGGGGATGGCTTTTGTGTAAATTTTTTGAGAATAAAGTTTAGATGTAGACAATTTTCCTCTTTCATTTGACACCCCTATATTCATCATTGCACAACCGCAAATATTTCAAAAATTATTTGAAATGTGTATTTTTTTAATTTAAAAAGTCTTTTAAAAAGGACTTTGGGTCGGAAAATGAAAAACTGACTATGCCAGGTTACTATAAATGACCGCTAGTTTCACGCCCATATCAGCATTTGTATGGGTCTCGATAACAATTTTTTCACTCAGTCCATCATAATTTTGTAATTTTTCTTTCGATTCTTAATATTTGCACACATAATATATCTTTCATCTTAGATTTTTAAACCAAAGGCGATAATTTATTTTATATATAAAAAAAAACATTAGAAAATTTATGATTTTTGAAAATGGTCGAAAAATTCACTTGTTTACAAGTTTCACCGTCAGTAAGTTCTCCAAATCTCATCTGATTTGGACAATCAGTATATCTTTGGAAAGGCTAAGGTATTATCTTCTGATCTTCTCAGTTTGCGTTAGTCGGATGATTCGTTTACGAGATATGTGCTCATAACTGAAACAACGGAAAAAATGGTTTTTCGAAGATTTTTCGAAAACGTTTCTTCCAAAAATTTGTTGATCTTCAGTTTTGTGTTCAGCGGCGCAAAGTAGGTCTAGAAAACACTTTTATTTTAGGTGCACTTTTTGTGTCGGGTAGTGCTGTTGATGATTGAATATATATGCGACGGCTATAAATTAAATTTCTGTACTATTTAAAAATTTTTCGGGGGGCGAACCACCCAAAAACCCTCCCTGGCGCGCCACTGGCTCTGCAAAAGAAGTACCGACTCGATAGCATGCCGCCCCGTCCATGTTCCAAGTATCATTAGAGTTGGGTTGCCTGCAATTTAGAAGTGCCTGAGGCCCCACAAATGCGAATCATACTAAAATTAAACTCGCTCACTCGCCCTAAAATGTAGGTTTAGAGTTGGAAGGGTGTGTAAGTTTTGAAGTCTGGGCCCAAAAATGGATTAGTAATATTTGTATGCGACTGTAAGGGGGTCCTGGTCCAGTTACACTGTGCTGAGTTGATTAGGTGGCCGCATTTCATTTCACCTTAACGCCTGATTCACGGCGATCACAAATTTTTGACGCCCATCATTTGACATAGTCAAGCAACATCGAAACCTACAGACACGCATTCCAATCGGGCTGCGTATGTGCAGTCGAGCGTGTGGGGGTGACGAAATTCTAAACTGGCAAACATGCAAATAAGCTCCGTGGAATGTGTGCATTTATGGCCAATGCAGAAGTGAAACCGAATGCCGAAATGGAATTCTTTTGAGTCATATCCACGCTAAAGGAAATAACTCAATCAAATAATTTAATATGTGAGGTATTCTCGCCATCTCACCGCCGCGCTGCTCCTGCCTTCATTATGCCGCACACACGAAATGAAAATGCAAAAATCCTGAAACGGCGAATGACAAAAAAAGGGGAGGCAAGAAATGCAAACAGAAATAATAAAAGCTTTTCAAACAAACCATGAAGCATGAAGAGTGCATTAAAGCGTATTTAAGACGCAGCAAAGGGAAAAATACGTTAACCACACTTTGGCTGCATGATATAGGGAAACGAATGCGCGTGTGTGTGTATGTGTGTGGGTGCGTCGCTGTGCTGTGGCGCCGAAGCCGAGGCCAGAGCTGAAGCTGGAGCTGGAGCTATGCGGTAAGCGGCAATGTTAGAGACTCTGGTGGCAGTGGTTGAGCTTGGCATTCGGTTGGTCTGGTTGGCAGCATTAGTGGAATGGGGCGCGAGCGGGGGTGGTTCGTGCAGGAAAAAGGATATGCTTAAAAATGAATTGGACTTGTTTTTGACACATAGCCGAGCTGGGGAAAGGAAAGTGTGTGGTGAAAAGGCAAAAGTCAGACGAACAGGACGGTGTGTTTGTAATTTATGACTCGAGTTCAGCTGCTCCTGGCTGGGGGGGCGGCATCAAAGCCCGGTTTATTAACTACTTAAGACAAATAAGTTATATCTGTTTGAACATAAATAAATAAATGATGAGCAACAACTTTGTTTTTAAGCATTTGTGTACTTGCATGCATTTCAGTTACGACGAAAACCGCTGTCGCATGAAGAAGACTCTGTTCTGCATACACCGGAGCGTTGCGAAAATCCTGGAACTGTGGAACGTCAAGTACAAGCAAATCGTCTTCGTCGACAGCAAAGAGCTCTCGCAGAAGGGGGAACCGTACGAGCTGTACGACTTCACGGTATGCTTCGGCCGATCTCGCACTTGTTGCATGACTTGTGTGAAGAGCGGCTCAGAGTAAAGTTTCGACATTAACGTAATGAGCTCCATGACGCGTTGCAGGCGCGGATCCAGAAAAATATTTTTTCTGGGGGGGGGGGTTTTAAAAAGTAATTCTTTAATATTTATAAAATGCCTTTTAATTTGTATGTAGTTTTATAGTCGATCCAAATATTTCGGTCCAAAACCCCCTGGATCCGCCACTGACGCGTTGGGAGGGCGAACTGACCGGTTGGCCAATAATTTGGCATCTACCACTGGGGGTGTTAGTCTCTGAGGGAAATTATCGATTGAAGTCGATGCACATAGCACGTTTGTCTAAGCTTTTTCATTGTTCTTCAACCTTGTTCAGTACGTGTGCGGTCGTCAGATAGACAGCGTGAAGGATATGCTGGAGAAAGAGTGGTACGGCGAGATACACAACATACTGCTGCGCGCAACCAGGCGTGGTCTGCTGCCCGACATTCGAAAGAGGAAGCTGTTGCAGCGCTTTTACAATTGCGTCGCGGCCCTGATGACCCAGCAGCTGGAGGATATCTGCATACGCAGCTTGAAGGCCTTTGCTGACTTTGTGTGCGACTTTGGCGTAAGCTAGCAAAACCTCTCGTAATGTTTGCCTTTCCACACTGATCTGCTCTCCACTCTCGCATTTGAAGAAATCCAATCCGGGGTTCAAAATCGCACTAATACTGGAGCAGGAGGACACCATTGCCTTCAATCCGAATTTTGGCAAAGTGCAGAATGAGTTGATGCGCATCATCGAGTCGATTGGCCTGGCCGTGCTTCAGCTGCCGCGCGTCGAAAACAAGCTCTACACCGATCTGAAGGTTTCCGACCAGTTCTATCTGAATCCCGCCATACCCGAGTCCATAGTGGCGCAGGCGCGCAATCGTGTTTGTGCCATGCTGGAGGAGCAGCGCATCGGGCCCGAGTTGCGGTTGCAGGACTTTGACAAGTTTATCGACTTGATAAACGGCGTCGACACGGAACGCATCTCCAAGTTCATGGAGTCGGACCCACCGTTCGATGAGTACTGCGAAATGGTCCTCTCCTATCGCGTCAAAGAGAACGAAATTATTCAAGAAATTTGGGGGGTGTTGCGAATGGGTTTGTATGAGTTCAGTCGCACCGGGTTCATCACTAACCTGGAACAGTTTGCGCGCTATATGCAAACAACACTACTGGAGAGAATGGTGTTGGACCAGCAAAACAAAATCTCAAAGTTGGGCAAGGAGTACGAGGCAATAGCCAAGAAAGCGCTCACTGTACCGCAAAACACGGCCGAGTTGATGGAGCTGAAGGAGTTTGTAATCACCACCGAAGAGACGACCGTAGGGGAAATGGAGCAGCGCCTGAAAGTGGTAGGTTGACGCGGTAGAGTCTCATTTGAGTTTGATCATTGAACCGTCTGAACTTTTTACATGCCTGGCGGGCAGAATATGGGACACATTCTTTGGCTGATGGATCACACGCTGTACTCGCCACTGGAAATCAAAAATAACAGCAACACCTTCCAATGGTATCTCAAACTGCCGTCGATTTTCGAGGAGCACCGCGAAATTATCGCGGAGAAGACGATTGAATATCAAGAGTCGCTCAAGAAGCGCATTGAGGCTTTCCGGCGTGAGTTGCAAACCTACTGGGAACAGGTGCAGGAGTATGAGTTTTATGGCGACATCAAATATCTGCCGCGATACAAGGTAATTGGTCGGCTCCTTCTTTTGCACCAGTGCAACGAACGATACGCTTTGTGTGATTACAGCGCAAAGCAACTGTACTCGACAATCGGCTGGTGGCCGCTATGGATACAATCGATCGCATAAACGAAGAGGAGACGGCCTATGGTTGGGAGCTAACGCAGTATCCCATTCGTAAGAAGACACACGATCAGCTGAAACCCTACAAGGTGCTCTTCGACACCGGGCAAGAGTTCATGGACAAACAGGACTTGTGGATGCACTCGCAAGTGGGCACTCATGACCCTGACACTATCGAAAACGATGTCGCAACCATATACCGTACTGTGCAGAAACTTGAGAAACAGATGAGCGATAAGCCAGCCACCGAGCAGCTG
The DNA here is from genome assembly GCA_963971225.1 of Melieria omissa. Taxonomy (NCBI): domain Eukaryota; kingdom Metazoa; phylum Arthropoda; class Insecta; order Diptera; family Ulidiidae; genus Melieria; species Melieria omissa. The sequence goes on from OZ020267.1 coordinate 153,033,616, forward strand.
ATACAAGATGTAAGCGTGCAAATTACAATTTTAATTGAGTATTTTATTCAGGAAATCTTCATGGAAAGCGAGTTATTCTAAACTTGAAATTGTTCCACATCGATTAGGTGAAACTTCAAATCGAACAGTTGCGTCACCACATGCCCATAATCAGCACGCTCGGAAACCCGGGCATGAAAGCACGTCATTGGGAGCAGGTGTCCGAAATCATCGGCTTCCCAATTAAGGTGACGCCTGAACTGACTTTGGAGAAGATCATCGAATATCAGTTGGAAGAGTTTGTGCCGAAATTCGAGGCGATTTCAGAAAGCGCCACCAAAGAAAACAATTTGGAGAAGGCAATGGCGAAGATGGTTACCGAATGGGAGGACATGGCGTTCAGCGTGTCGCCATACAGGTAAATAAACTCGGATTGATTCTCCATCACTGCAGTGCGCTCACAGTTGAAATGTCACCCGCAGGGATAGCGGCACCTACAAGTTGGCTGCTGTGGACGACATCCAGATATTGTTGGACGATCAAATAATCAAGACGCAGACGATGAAGAGTTCGCCCTACATCAAACCATTCGAGGAGCAGATACTGTGAGTGTTTCTTTGTTATGAAGTAAAAAGGGACAAAAATATGCATTTGGGTATCTTTCAGGAAGTGGGAGCAAAAGCTAATGCTACTGCAAGATATTCTGGACGAATGGTTGCGAGTGCAGGCCACTTGGATGTACTTGGAGCCGATTTTCTCCAGCCCCGACATTCAGCAGCAAATGCCGGAGGAAGGACGCCGCTTCAGTGCCGTGGATAAGGTGCGCTTCGTTGCGGAGCATTGAGTTGTTGAGTTTTTCTATTCGAAATGTTTGTTTTAGATCTGGAAAGAGCTGATGAAGCAAGTGCACTCCGATCCTAAAGTCATGTCAGTCCTTGAAATCGATAAGATGAACGAGAAGCTGAAGAAGGCCTACAACTTGTTGGAAATCATACAGAAGGGTCTGAATGCTGTGAGTTGGTGGCACGAAAGAACGACATCCCGTATAAACACGCTTACACTAATTTTAGTATCTCGAGAAGAAACGTCTGTACTTCCCGCGCTTCTTCTTCTTGTCCAATGATGAATTGCTCGAAATTCTGTCTGAGACCAAAGATCCTACACGTGTACAGCCGCATTTGAAGAAGTGCTTCGAGGGCATCGCTACGCTGAACTTCACTGAGGAATTGGAAGTTACAGCGATGCGCTCATCGGAACGCGAAGAAGTGTTTTTGGTTGATATTATTTCGACCGCTAAAGCTCGCGGACAAGTGGAGAAGTGGTTGCTGGAGCTGGAGCACGCCATGAAGAAGAGTGTGCACATGAAGATCAGCCAGGCATTCACGAGCTACCGTGAGATGCTGCGTGAGATTTGGGTGCTCACATGGCCCGGTCAGTGCGTGCAATCGATTTCGCTGACTTATTGGACTTTGGAGATAACCCTATGCTTCTTCACCGAGGATCCAGTGCTTAATTTGAAGAAGTTCCTGGACCTATGCAAATCGCAGGTCGGTTTGAAATCTATTTAATATGTTTGAATGAAGCACATTTCGGGGTGCGCTACTAAATTTGCTTGAATTTATTGCTCGTGAAGATCGCCAAAGTGGTTGAATTGGTGCGCGGCGATCTCAACACGCAGAACCGTATCACTCTGGGTGCGCTGGTGGTGCTGGATGTGCACGCTCGCGACGTATTGGCCGAAATTGTGGACCACGAAGTCAAGGAACTGAACGACTTCCAGTGGCTGTCACAGGTACTGGAATCTTAGACTTAGACTGAGCATAGTATGACCTTTCTTTTAATGAAAAGTTGCGCTATTACTGGGAGGACAACAACCTAGACACACGCATGATCAACTGCTCACTGAAATATGGCTACGAATACTTGGGCAACACGACTCGTCTGGTTGTGACACCACTGACCGATCGCTGCTACCGTACATTGTACAGTGCATTGCACTTGCACTTGGGCGGTGCGCCGGAGGGCCCGGCCGGTACGGGCAAAACAGAAACGACCAAGGATCTGGCGAAGGCCGTGGCCAAGCAGTGCGTCGTGTTCAATTGCTCGGATGGTCTGGATTACATTGCCCTGGGCAAGTTTTTCAAAGGCTTGGCTTCGTGCGGCGCTTGGTCCTGCTTTGACGAGTTCAATCGTATTGACTTGGAGGTGTTGTCCGTGGTGGCGCAGCAAGTAAAGCTTTGCTTCTGCAAATGGTTGCCGGCGTGCGTGACTAAACCGTATTTGTCGTCCGCAGATTCTCACCATTCAACGCGGCATCAATTCAGGCAGTCCGACTTTAGTGTTTGAGGGAACAATGATCGTTTTAGACCCGACGTGCGCGGTCTTCATTACCATGAATCCCGGCTATGCAGGCCGCTCCGAGCTGCCCGACAATTTGAAGGTTAATCGGTTTATGTGTTTTAGTCTTTTATCCGCTTACTAACATTGCTCATTGCTGCTTTGGTTTGCGCGTGCAGGCGCTGTTCCGTTCGGTGGCCATGATGGTGCCCGACTACGCGCTCATCTCCGAGATTGAATTGTATTCCTATGGCTTCTTAACGGCCAAGCCGCTAAGTGTGAAGATTGTCGCCACTTACCGCCTGTGTTCGGAGCAGTTGAGCACGCAGTGCCACTACGATTACGGAATGCGTGCTGTGAAGTCTGTACTGAAAGCAGCGGGCGCTCTCAAGCTGCGCTATCGAGACGAAAACGAGGACATCCTGGTGTTGCGGTCAATTAAGGACGTCAACTTGCCCAAGTTCCTCAACCAGGACGTGCCGCTGTTTCAAGGAATCACGTCCGATTTGTTCCCTGGCACTGTGCTGCCTGAGCCCGACTATGTCATTTTCAATGAATGCGTGCGCGAAGCTTGCGATAAAAACAACAAGCAGTGCACCGATTTCTTCTTGGAGAAGGTGCAGCAGGTGAGCCAGTGTTGCGTTGAACGGCAAGATGGAGTGAATGCAGTGCTTTGTTTCCTAGTTGTACGAAATGATTTGTGTGCGTCACGGCTTGATGATTGTGGGATTACCGTTTGGCGGCAAGACGACCACATACCGCATTCTGGCCGAAGGTTTAGAGTTCATGGAAAAACGGGTGAGTTAATTAAGACGGTAGGCCGAAAAAGTAGATTTTTATATTTCATTCGCGTTTGACCCACTACTCTTGGACTGGTAATGTAGAACGCAGGCGAAAATAAAGCCATTTACACCGTGATAAACCCCAAAGCAATTACAATGGGTCAGCTGTATGGACAGTTCGATCAGGTATCCCATGAATGGAGCGATGGCGTACTCGCTGTTAGCTATCGCCAGTTCGCCGTTTCGGATACGCCTGACCGCAAATGGTTGATTTTCGACGGGCCAGTTGATGCGATCTGGATCGAGAACATGAACACCGTGCTGGATGACAACAAAAAACTGTGCCTCATGTCCGGCGAAATTATACAACTGTCCCCCACCACTAACCTGGTGTTCGAGCCCATGGACCTGGAGGTGGCTTCACCGGCCACTGTGTCGCGTTGCGGTATGATTTACATCGAGCCCAGTTCGCTTGGCTGGGAGCCGCTGGTGCAGTCGTGGAAGAATGATTTGCCACCCGCCTTCCACGCCGTCAGCAAGGCGCTAATTTCCACCTTAATACAGCGCTTTTGTCCTATTTTACTGCATATTGTGCGGAAGGGTGGCCTACATGAGATCGCTCCTACCTCAGATTCGAATCTTATAGTTGCTTTGATGAACCTTTTCGAGTGTTTCATCGATGACTTCAGGGATGAGAAGTACGTGCAAAATCTTTCGGATTTGGACTTTCGCGCACAAATCGAGGGCGTGTTTGTGTTTTCGTGCATTTGGTCGTTGGGTGCTGCTCTGGACTCGAGAAGTCGTGATAAGTTCAATTTGGTTTTCCGCGCCCTGATGGAGAAGAATTTCCCTGAAAATTTATACGAAATGTTTCACATAATGGAGGACTTGCACGTGCCAGTGTTGGCGAAGCCATTTATATTCCCCATACCGAAACAAGGCTCCGTGTTTGACTATCGCTTCATAAAGGAGGGCAAGGGTAAGTGGAAGCCCTGGCAAGACGATGTGACGTCTGCACCGCCTATTCCGCGAGACATACCTGTCAACCAGATTATCATTGTGACGAACGAGAATGTGCGTATCATTGCTCTTCTGGACTTACTCGTGAAACATGGCAAGCCGATCATGCTCGTGGGTCCAACTGGCACCGGCAAGAGCTGTTACGCCATAGATTATATGTTGAAGAAAATGGACCTGCACACGTATAAGCCACTATTCATCAGCTTCTCGGCACAGACCTCCGCCAACCAGACGCAGGACATCATCATGTCGAAGCTGGACAAGCGCCGTAAAGGTGTGTTTGGCCCACCGCTGAATAAGAAGTTTTTGATTTTCGTGGACGATGTCTCGATGCCGCTGAAGGAGAACTACGGTGCTCAGCCGCCTATTGAGCTGCTCCGCATGATGTTGGACCATATGATGTGGTACGACCGCAAGAACATTGTGCCTATGAAGCTGATCGACATTCAGATGATAACCGCCATGGGACCGCCGTCCACTGGCAACACGGTGACCCCGCGTTTCCAGCGGCACTTCAACGTAATAACGATCGACGAGTTCAATGACGAAATCCTCACTACTATATTCAGTAAGATTGTGCTGTGGCACTTGGACACGCGGTGAGTATAATCAGCATTTGTGTGAAAGTCTGTTTAATAGTTTCATTGTTTTAGGGGTTTCTCAAAGGAATTTGATCCTTGTATTGAAGAAATTGTGTCCGCCACTCTCAATATTTACAATGAAGCGAAAATGAATTTGCTGCCTACACCAGCAAAGTCTCATTACCTCTTCAATTTGCGCGATTTCTCACGAGTCATACAGGGTGTGCTGCTTTCAGTGCCCGAGGCCACCGAAGATTTGAATGCTATTCGACGTCTGTGGGTACACGAGGTGTTGCGAGTGTATGGCGATCGTCTGGTGGAAGACAGCGATCGTATGTGGCTATTCAAAGCGCTTTGCGATAAAATGCAGAAGTTTTTAAACACCGTGCCGGAGAATTTGTTCGCACGGCTTTTAAAGAAAGGCGCCAAGTTGGTGGAGGCGGACTTCCGCAGCCTCATCTATTGCGACTTCAACAATCCGAAGGCGGACAACAAAAACTACGTTGAGGTTATGGATTTGGAGGATTTGCGTAATGTGGTGGAGGCTTATCTGGTTGAATACAATAACATGTCGAAAAAGCCGATGAACTTGGTACTCTTCCGCTTTGCCATCGAACATTTGTCGAGGATTTGTCGCATATTAAAGCAGCCACGGAGCCATGCTCTCTTGATCGGTGTCGGTGGCTCCGGCCGTCAGAGCTTAACTCGCTTGGCTTCGCATATATGTGACTATGAGCTCTTTCAAGTTGAGATCACTCGATTATATGGGCCAAACGAATGGCATGAAGATATTAAGATTATACTGCGAAAGATCGGTTCATCGGAAATGCATGGCGTGTTCTTATTCACCGATGTTCAGGTGGGGATTGCATTGTTTTAGAGTGTCTGAGTATAATTTTACACATACTATTTACACTACATATGCTATTTATGACCTTACTATAAGTGAGTTTTGGTATAGATTAAAGACGAATCCTTCTTGGAGGACGTTAATAATTTACTCAACTCGGGCGAGGTTCCAAATCTGTTCTCGAACGAGGAAAAAATGGAGGTCGTGGAGAAAATGGCACAGATCGACAAACAACGCGACAAGTCTGTGCAAACGGATGGCAGTCCAGTGGCTCTGTTCAATTTCTTCGTCACGGTATGTGTTGGCTTGGGCCGAAAGAAATGTGAAAGCAGCCACAAAAATACTCATGACTACCTATTCTATCTAGACATGTAAAGACCAACTGCATGTGGTGTTGGCCATGTCCCCTATTGGCGATGCATTGCGCATTCGCATCCGCAAATTCCCCTCAATCGTTAATTGCTGCACGATCGATTGGTTCCAGCCTTGGCCGGAAGATGCTTTACTGGCTGTGTCCACGCGTTTCTTAGCGACGGAAGACCTCACGGATATAGAGCGCAAGGCAGCCATTGACATGTGCATGGAATTCCATACGACAACTCAAGACCTATCTGAAGCGTTTGCATTGCGGTTGAAGCGTCATAACTACGTAACACCCACGTCATATCTTGAGCTGATTCAAACCTTTAAAGGGCTCCTGAACCGAAAGCGAACGTGAGTCTCTCGCAGCAAAGTTTTTCCTGAAAGTGTGTCCTTGACATTTGTTTCGTTTCAAGGACTATTCTGACCAACAAAAACCGATATCTGACTGGAATTTCGCAGCTGGACATTGCTGCGCAGCAAGTCGGCGTCATGCAAGAGGAGTTGCAGGCTTTGGAGCCCAAACTTAAGGAGGCTTCCGAAATCGTACGCTTCCACTGATCGTGGTTCTTTCGCTACACAGCTTCCGATTACTACCGACTACCGTTATTCCGTTCTAGGTGGCTGTCCAAGTGGCAAAGGTTACAGCGGACAGCAAGCTCGCTGCCGAGCAAAGAGAAATGGTGAAGCAGGATGAAGCAGTGGCTTCCGTCCAGGCCGCAAAAGCACAAGAAATCAAAGATGATTGCGATGAGAAACTATCCGAGGCTTTACCCATTTTGAACACGGCCCTGGCCGCACTCAACACCCTGACGACAGCCGACATTGCCGTAGTGAAGACGATGAAAAGTCCGCCGGTGGGCGTGCGCATCGTTATGGAGGCGGTTTGCATTTTGAAAGAGGTGAAGCCGGACCGCGTGGCCAATCCGAGCGGAGTCGGCACTGTAGAGGACTACTGGGGTCCGTCGAAGCGTGTGCTCAGCGACATGAAGTTCTTGGACAGCCTGATAAATTTCGACAAGGACAACATACCGCCGGCTGTGATTCAGAAATTGCAGCAGCGAGTGCTTAGCAATGAGGCCTTCGATCCCGACAAGGTGAAAACGGCATCGACGGCCTGCGAGGGTCTGTGCCGTTGGGTGATTGCGCTGACCAAGTACGACGTCGTGGCCAAGGTAGTGGCACCAAAGAAAATTGCACTGGCAGCCGCCGAGGCGGAATACAGTGTGAGTACGCTCTGAGAGATATCTATCCATAAATTGGCGAAACGTGATCGATATTTGCAAATATAGGCGGCCATGAAATTGTTGAATGAGAAATTGGCCCAGTTGGCGCGTGTCGAGGCCAACTTGGCGGCAATTCAGAAGCAATTGGACGAGGAGCTGGCACGATATGCGTAAGTCACGACATTCCCCTCGGTATTCTCGTGTGATGTACTAAGGCAATTGATGACGATTGGTAGGATTTTGCAAGGACAACATGAAATGTGCACGAAGAAGTTGCAGCGCGCACAGGAGCTCATCTCGGGCCTGGGTGGCGAGCGAACACGTTGGCTAGATACGGCAAAGAATCTTGGACGCCTCTATAATACCCTGACGGGCGATGTTCTGATATCGTCGGGCATAGTTGCGTACTTGGGACCGTTCACCATCGATTTTCGAGTCGACCAGATACGCAAGTGGGTCGAGAAGTGCTCTTCGTTTGGCGTTGTTTGCAGTCAGGACTTTCAATTGGCCAGTGTGCTGGGCGAGCCGGTGGAGATTCGTGAGTGGAACATTTGTGGATTGCCAACGGATGCGTTTTCCGTTGAAAGTGCCATTATTCTAAAGTAAGTGCAAGTATCGGAATCGTAGGTAAAAGTCAAAGATGGGTTATCAAGTAAATCAAGCTAAATACTATTTTTGTTATATCGGAAGAGAAATTTGCCCCTTTTTATTGTATTCACTTGCCAAAAGTATAATAGTTGTCGAGGTAAGGCAGGATTTCGTATGTATGTGTGTTAAAGTTTCACTTAATTAAATTCAGAGTCATAGTGCGCTGGAAGCGGGTCGTAAACTGCTTCGGCAAATGGATGAAATAGAAACATGTATGTATTGCAAGTCGGTTAAAGCATTATACACATGTATGATTGAATTCGTATATTATTTAACCGTCAAAAGGCAGACAACCCGCCAACAATTAGCACTGTAACTGAAAGTCATGGCGGTTTGCGTTGGAAAAAGCAATATTTGTGGGTTGTGCACATCGCACAGATGAATACATACATACATACATATTCCTGCTAATAGCCTAATGCATAATTAACAACATGTACATACACAGAAATGTAGATAAATATGTATGTGTGTACATACAAACAGATACAATACAAAACCCATTTCGAATGTTACGCCATGCCTGAACAACACCTGACAAGTTCACACAGCATCACAAAAATACTAATAACACGAGCGCTTGCGAATGAATGAGCGAATTGAATGCCTGAGCAAATGAACAATTTATAAATGAAAACTTGATGGATGGAAAATATTTAATGGAAAACAAAAGCGCTGAGACAGACATTTACGCGCATTCAAAATGCTTCCGCATGCGAGCGGAATATTTATATTCTCTGTGCAAGTGTGTGTGTGTATGTGTGTGCGTGCTGGGACAAGAGAACGAGGAAGACGTAATGAAAAGAGCAGGAAATAAAAATCGCTTAAGTGAAAACGCTTAAAGTGCTGAGTTTGTTGCACGAATATTGGTTACGCACGCACTTGCACTCACACCCCGAATGCGCGCGCACACACACACACTCACCCACGCAGGCACGCACGCACGCACGCTCACCTACGCCATGAAAAATGAGGCATTTTATTGAAAATCCTACGGTGGCGTTTTCGTGATACTTTTTCGTCATTTATACAAATGCGTGCCCGTAATAAAAACGCTTTAATCTAGCATGGCGCATTAATCAATTCGTTTTTGCTGCCGCTGCAAATATCCCGCCACGGTGTGTGCGTGTGTGTGTGTGCGAATGAGCGATACTACGTGTGCATGGTGTGCTGTGCGGTTGTTGGTGGTGTACGGTGTGGCCGAAGGTTCGCATCGCCCGAAATGCTCAGCCATTTTCCACCTTACGGAAAATTCGTTAAGCACGGCAGATGCGTACGTAGCCAACACAAGGCTGTGTGACTGGCAGTGGTGCCGGTTGTGACGCAGCGAAAACCACCCCGACGCGACGATTGCCGCTGCAGGATGCTGCGTATGCGGTGGCCTGCCGTCGAGCAGCTTAATGTATCCTAATATGCGTGAAGTCTCGCATTTTATGTTTGTAATTAGAAGATGTTTCCCGCAGCAGCAGCAGCAGCAGCCACGGCGGCAGTAAGCAGGCATAATTGTGAAAATAAAGCGTACACTTTTAATTTCGTAGTCGCGCTCTGAGTGCGTGGGGCGGGGGAGCGCATTAAAATATTTGCAGATGCTCTAAATTGTGTACACTTGCGGCAGTATCTGCCAACAATATTTCACAAGTACGTGTTGGCGCAGATTTCTAGCGATATGCTTTGTCTTAAGGTGAAAGAGTTAACCAACGAAATGCCAATGGTTTCTGGTGCAAGTGTACCAAACACAAATATCACAAATATATATTCGAGTTGAAAAGTTGTGTTAACCATTTGCAGGAACTCACGTCGTTGGCCGCTAATGATCGACCCACAAGGTCAGGCAAATAAATGGGTTAAGAACCTGGAGAAGCACAATCGACTTTGTGTCATACGACTGAATCAGCCCGACTACACGCGTGTCCTGGAAAATGCCATTCAATTTGGCTTGCCGGTGTTGCTGGAAAATATTGGCGAAGAGCTGGATCCGCTCCTGGAATCAATCCTCCTCAAGCAGCTCTTCAAGCAGGGCGGTGCTCTTTGTATTAAGCTGGGCGACTCGGTCATTGAATACAATGACGCCTTCAGGTGCGTCTTCAATCAAATCATCTCTCATATATTTCTTTATTTAACTATTTAAACTTGTGTAGATTTTACATTGCCACAAAGTTGCGCAATCCGCACTATTTGCCCGAAGTTGCTGTCAAAGTGACGCTGTTGAATTTCATGATCACCACGCAGGGCTTGCAGGATCAGTTGCTGGGCATAACGGTGGCAAGAGAACGGCCCGACCTGGAGGCGGAGAAGAACACGCTCATAGTGCAGGGCGCCGAAAACAAGCGCATGCTGAAGGAGACCGAAGACAAGATTCTGGAGGTGCTCTCCACGGCCGAGAACATTCTGGAGGACGAGACAGCAGTGCAGGTTCTGAGCTCCTCGAAGGTGCTGGCCAACGAAATCAGCGAGAAACAGATCATCACAGAAGCCACCGAGAAGCAAATTGACATAGCGCGTCTGAGCTATGTACCGATTGCGGCGCACTCGACCATTTTGTTCTTCACCATTGGTATGCGAAATGCTGCGGCACGCACGTGCCATGACGGCCGTGCGCGTTCGGAGCAGTTTCAAGCGCTCCGGGGCAGATAATGAATTTCCTGTGGTCAATTTTGTTTGGCAGCCAAATGACCACAGTGACAGGCAATTTAATTTCCTCATTCATGGCCTTCTGTCGGTCATGAGTTAATTAGAAAAGAGACAGAGACAGTGGGATGAGTAGTGGCCGTCCGTCTGTCCGTCCAGAATCGACCATACATTGCAGTGTAATTTGGTTTATGATTTGTAGATATTTTTGGCATTGGCTCGAATGCACAGAACTAAACCAGCAACCATTTGCATGTGTTGCCAATCCGAGCCTGTGCGTAATGTTTTCAAATCTAAATTTCTACTATGAAGTAGTAGCGCCTCTGAGTTTAATTTACAACAATTAGCAAATACTCTCAATTTAATTATGTTTAAATGCATTTCAGTCGAGCTGGCCAATATCGATCCGATGTACCAGTACAGCTTGGCGTGGTTCGTTGCGTTGTTCATTTCGTCGATTGACAACACCGAAAAGGTCGATGATATTGACGAGCGTCTAAAGGACTTGCGCAAGCATTTCACCTACAGTCTTTATGTGAATATTTGTCGCAGCTTGTTTGAGCGGGTGAGTGCCACTAAAGGTAGTGTAAATATGTTTGCATCCCGCCCATGTACAATTCTGTAGCATCGTCTTGTTGTGATCTCTTAAATGTATTCAAATTAAAATAGAGAGCAGCACGCACGCTCACACTTTTCGGGTTGAGGGCGAAAATTCGATTTGCAGGGCAACCGTCACCACATTTCAATAGCACAGACCGTTTGTTGCCCGTCTGTGCATGTTCGTTCAATGCATGTCAGGCGCAACGGTTGAAAGGTCACGCCGAAATTGCATGCACGCCCGTAAGCCCCGGGCCATAATTTAATATCACAAACTGTCACATAATAAACCCACACATGGCTCGTGTTGCGGTGCGAAAGGTCCTGCGATTAAAATCGATAAAAGCAAAACGCGCCAGAACAGAGTCGAGCAAAGACAAGAGCTGCAATTAAAACGAATGAGTGCGGATAAAAAAGAATAAAATGTTGCACGAGCGGTGTAGGTGCAGTTGTTGTTCCTTGCGCCGGCCATATTTGCTCGAGTGACACTGACGGCAGCAACTGCTCCAACAACAACTCCACCAGTCGTCAGCATCACCGAGTGCTCCCAGTGGGACGCTGACAAGCAGTCGGCCAGCCAGACTGCAGGCGTTGTTGATGATGGAAATTGCATTTTGAGAATAATTTCGCAGCACTTGCAGCAGCGAAGCGAGCAATTGCACGCACCACATCCACCAACTTTTCAAATGTAATAAACAAGTTTTTAATTAAAATGGATTTCGAAATGGACTTAACGAAAATCCCGCTGACCCTCCATTAGACTGCGCGCAGAGCTACTCTAGCGAAAGATTTTAATTATCGATTACAGCATTTAGCGGGCTGCACCTGTACATTCAGTTCGATTGTGTACTTTGGCGACAGTGATTAACATTGGTTTGCACAGTCGTTTCTTTATTCAAATATATTTGCTGCTCGACATCTTAATGCTATATTCATATTCATCGGACGCATGCTGCGTCTTTTGTCATTTCTCTATATGCAAAGTGCTTTACTATAGCTACTAGTTGCCCAAATATCTGCACACTTCTCGGGTTCTTTTAACTTTGGGTGGGCATTGCATGGGTGTGTTGTCAGTTCGGATGCATTGGAGTGTACGTGCGGCAAATTTTCATTCCAATTGAACATTTTCTTTTTATCTGCAATTTTCAATATTTGTTGTTAGTTAGCAGCTTCGTTATTTTAACGCTCAAGCGAGCAACTGCAGCGAATATTTGTACTTGAAATGTCACCACCGCGTTGCTTGTTTCTTTTACATTGTTGCGTTGCCTTTTTGGAGCTTTAGTAGCATTGAGCTTTGAGTTGTGCATTGAAACTGTTGAAGCAAGTATTCAATTTAAACTTGATGGCGTCTATTCCAATGTGTTTTTAGGACAAGCTTCTCTTCTCTCTGATTCTGAACATTAATCTGATGAAGTCTGAGGGAAAAGTCGACAACACAGAGTGGATGTTTCTGCTCACTGGCGGCATAGGCCTCGACAATCCCTATCCGAATCCGGCCAGATGGTTGGGCGTCAACAGCTGGAATGAGATTTGCCGTCTGTCGGCTCTGTATAATTTTAAAGGTTTACGCGAGCACGTTCAATCGAATTTGACAGAGTGGAAACTATTTTTCGACTCACCAACGCCGCAGGATAATAAAACCATTCCGGCATTTTGGGCAAATCGTCTGTTGCCATTTCAAAAATTGCTCCTGCTGCGCGTTTTTCGGTCCGACAAATTGGTGCCGGCCGTGCTTAATTTCGTTTCAGGTGAGCAGTTGGAAAAATGCAGTTTAAAGTACATCAAACCTTAATTGATTCTTATCCTTTGTAGGCGAATTGGGAGTTCAATTTGTTGATCCGCCGCAGTTCGATTTGATGTCGTCTTTCAGTGATTCGCACAGCTGCATTCCTTTGATTTTCATTCTCACTCCCGGCTCTGATCCGACAGCAACCTTGCTGAAATTCGCCGATGAGCAAGGCTTCGGCACGAACCGTCTGTTCTCGCTGTCACTTGGTCAGGGACAGGGACCGATTGCCGTCAAAATGATTGACGATGGCATAAAGCTCGGCAACTGGGTGGTCTTGCAAAATTGTCACTTGGCCAAAAGCTTTATGCCGACATTGGAGAAGGTTTGCGAGAACATGGTGCCGGACGCCACGCATCCGGACTTTCGTCTCTGGCTCACCTCCTACCCGGCCGATCATTTTCCGGTGGTGGTGCTGCAGAACGGCATTAAGATGACGAATGAACCGCCAAAGGGCCTGCGCTCGAATATCGTTCGCTCGATGCTGAGCGACCCAATTAGTGATCCGGAGTGGTACGACTCGTGCAAGCAGTCGCAGACCTTTAAGCAGCTGATATTCTCGCTGTGCTTCTTCCATGCGGTCATACAGGAGCGTCGCTACTTCGGCCCCATTGGCTGGAATATACCCTACGAGTTCAACGAGACCGATCTGCGCATTAGTCTGATGCAGCTGAAGATTTTCCTGGACCAGTATGAAGGCGTGAATTACGACGCATTGCGGTATTTGACCGGCGAATGCAATTACGGTGGACGAGTCACCGATGACTGGGATCGACGCACACTAAAGACCATCTTAAACATATATTACAATCCGTTGGTTCTGGACGAGGAGAAGGTGTTCTACTTCGATGCGGCCAAAATCCACTATGTACCCATATTCAAGGAGGTTGAGCTATATTTGAACTTCACTAAAGAATTGCCGCTCCGAACCGAGCCTGGCATATTCGGGTTCCACGCCAATGCTGACATAATGAAGGACCAACAGGAAACCGATAATCTGCTGAGTCACGTAATTCTGACACAGGTAAAGTATGACTAGTAGCAAGTAAATCGCAACGGCTTTGGTATTTGAGTGGGTTCAATAATTTATCTTGAAATGCTTTCCTTACGCGGCTTTCAGGATCGAGTGGTAAGTAGCTTAGTGAGTAAGTAGCTGATCTTTATTTTATTATCGCGTTTATATTTCGCATTTGCTTCGCCGATTTTAAGGACCTGTATGAGAAACGCGTGAGTACGTAAGTTGAGTTTCAAATTCAGTATTTTTCTAAGCTTTCGTTGTGTTCATTTCCATACGTGGCCAGGTACTGGAGAAAGCGCAGCCTGTTTACATTGAGCGACTATCCAAACGCTTTCCCGAGAACCTCTTTCTACCCAACGTTCCCACTTGCCCTGACTTCGTTTCCCTCTTCTCCAAGGACACTAGTGCTTCGTCTGACAATCCCGACGAGAAGGCCCTTAGTCCCGAAGAAGTGGTAATCAATGTCGCAACAGATATACTCAACAGGCTGCCGAAAGATTTCAATCGCGATGACGCTCTAGCCCGCTACCCGACCAGCTATCATCAAAGTATGAACACGGTGCTGGTGCAGGAGATGACGCGCTTCAATGTCTTACTGGGAACGATACGCTCAAGTTTGATTACCATGCGCAAGGCCATCAAGGGTAAGTGGCTTGTATGCACCTACCTATTACTCAATTAGCGGAGTGTCAATCAAAACCATGTTTCGGAAGTTGAAAAGGAATAATTAGGAAATATATTTAATATGTTTTCGAATGGGGGAATATATTTTTGAAGTTGAAATCACCAAAACAAATGTGCAACAGCGAGATGATTTGGATTGTACAAACGTAGTAAGCGCCTTCTAATTCTCCTCTTCTACTTCCTCTGCTTGCTCTGTAGTGTCGGACATCTCGGCACCTGTAGCCGAACGCTGCGAGTCTTGGTCCGCTACGTCTTGAAAGGCAATATGTCCCTTCGACATTTTTGAGGAAGGGCGTGAAAGGGGTGGTTCTTCAAGGTCTTTGGGAGCTGTAGTATCGTCAGTTTGTGGTTCCGCTAAATCTATAGCAGCAGCTTCCAAATTTTCTTCGGAGACATTTTCCAATGCTTGAACTGGGTCATCTTGGTTTTCTTTCAAATTTGTTTCGGAGACACGTTCGAAGACTTCAACCGGGGCAACCTGACTGTCTGCGTCCTGGTCGAACTGTACTTTCGACTTGCGAACAACCTTGACTTTACCCTCTTTGACCAATTGCTTGACATATTCGTCGCGCTGTGGCTCGTCTGTTTGCTTACAAATGTCTTTCTCTATAAGCTCTATCTCACTCTCATTCATGATCAGTTCGAAGTTGTCGTCTTCTTCCAAGTCATGTGGATAAGTCTCATATACGGGATCACCCGTACCGTCAGAATCAATCTCAATATCCCGAGGACTTTCTTTTGCATAGATTTCCCTTACAATCTTCATTATTATGCCTTTGGCATCACATGTATCACACGGTGGTTCTCTTGTTTCTGTGCTAAGTGCGTCACTAAGTGCGCTGTCTTCGGACTCTTGAGGAATGAATTTGCCTATGACATCTTTGATAATGGTTTTCAAGAAACTACGGGATGTTGGTAGCCGTTCTTCACCGGAGAATTCCACTGGGCATTCTTCTTCTTTAACAGAAAATTCAGAAGATAAGTCCTGCAAATAAAAAACCGAGTGATTAAAATTAGCATAATCCGTTGGGAAGTCGGCTGCGTTGCTTTCTTACTGTTGGATCATGTGAAATGTTCTCGTATGGATCAGTATAAATTTGGCGGTGGGGTTTATGTTGATGGATAATTAGATTTGGTTGTGATAAATCGGAGCCGGCTTCAGTTGATTCCGTACTAACTGTGGGCATATCCAATGTGGGTTTGAATATGTTCAAGAATGCTCGTTGCCGGGAGAGTTCGCAGAAGTGGCATACGCTGTCCGATTCGTACATTAATCCTTTCGCTATCAATGCTTCGAACACGTCCTCTAAAATATCGTTGACATTTTCATCGGCAATTCGCTCCGTCTCTGTTCTCCAACGGCGCCCAGGCACTGCGTATCTGATTACCTTCCGCACTATAGCTGTTGCCTCCTTCTCGGCCTCTGGACACTTACATTCGGTGCAGAAGCATTCAGAACTGCAGTGCGGAGAGAAATAATACAAGTCGTTATCGATGAGGCGGTCAACAGTTTCATTCGCAATTGAGAATCCTATGTCATATGGTTCCAAAAGTTTGAAAATATTCGCAAATAAGACATCCTCTAAAATGTAACTCAGAATGCTTTCTTTCTCCTGTTTCTTTAGAACCTTATCCACATCAGGGAAGATAATGTCCTTGAGTGTGTATCGCAACGCGTCGAAGTTGAGGGGGTTCTGTATGCCGGACAGTGAGTTGAGCCATCGCTGGATGTCGCCGTCAATGGTCTTGGCCAATCTAGTGACATAGGTTGTTGCAGATTGATCCGCATAATCTTTTATATCGACGTTCAATATCGAGCCCAGATACTCCTTGCAGACTTCGGCGTTGGCCCCTTGAGTATCCATGTAGAGTTGCTCATAGATCTCACGCATTTCGTTTTCCTTCTGTCGCAAACCGGCTTCGGCTGCTTCGCGACGCCAGCGCTCCTTCTGCGCTAACATCGTGATGAAGTGCAATATGCGTTGTTCCTGCATGCGACACATTTCCTCGGAGAGGAAGCGCATCAGCCAGCCAATTGTCGTACCCTCATATTCAGTGAGCATGGCTTCAATTTCTTCCTGCTCATATTGCTCTTGCAAGTATTTTAAGCGGCGTTTCTTTTCGGCTGCTACGCGATGGAAGTCTTCGAGCCTCTGCCGCTCCAATTCATCTGACTGCTCATCCACTGTCTCTTCAGAAACGGGTTCTGGTGCTGGAGGCGGAGGAGGTGGTGTGAAGATGATAGTGTCTTCACGGTGTGCATGCGCCCATGCGGTATGAGCTTTCTCAATGAGACATTTCGGCTTTATTTTCTGCTTGGTGGATTGCTGACGTAGACCCTGAAAAATGACAGCAAGTCAAACACGAGTGGATATGTATGGTTATGTGCTTTATTTGCAAATCGCATACCATCAAACTCTCGTACATCTTTCTGAGATTTTCGTCTGAGCAGAAGTTTTGTTCTACCTCCAGGAAACGGCGCTTCGGGGTCGACCATTCCTTCAGCTTAGCAAATGGGCACACCAACTTGCCGGTGGACGCCACCTTCTTCTCCAAATCGTTTATACGTGCCTCGAATGCCTTGTGACCGCCTCTGAAGTGTCGGCGGCTGGGATTTACACCATAGCGCTGTTGTGGTGCGTAGAACTCGGATTTGGGATTGCCAAGTTGGCTGACAATGTTCTCCTTGCGCCAGTTGCGCGGAAGTTTCTTGTGACTGATTTCCAGTCGCCGCATCTGACGGCCGAACTCAATGTGGTTCTTATGCAAAGCTGCTTCCCGCTTCGCTTCGATCTGCTCGCAGCTATGCTCGATGCGTCTTTTCGAAGCCTCGTGCATTTCGCGTTCGCGCTTGTCGAACATACCAATTAACAGTTCGAGACGCATCATCTGGCACTCTTGTATGTGCTCCTCGCGCTCGATCCAGTACTCCCACTCGAAGGCGGCCAGTATGTGCTTATGCTTGTGGAACCGTGCCTGTTCCTTGGCCTCATTTAGTTGTCGCTTGAAATGCTCCTTTAGCGCGTTGGCAAATTGCCAGCGTTTCCGAGCACGCTCGAGTACTTCCACCTCATAAATGCCAGGCGGACCATCGCCCGGCAGTATTTTAGGCAGCTTGAAGATCTCAAGAGTTTCCAGCTCGTTTTCCTTATTTGAGACATCGGGAAGATAGGGCAGCGTTTGTGCAGACGATTCCCTGAGATCGGTCAGTGGAAAGCAGAAGTGAAGAGAGTTATTGATTTGATTTCACGTAAAGTGTACCTATGCAATTTCTCACCGATATAGGGTTTGCGTGCCGCATGTTGTTTTGCCTTTGGGTTTTCGTGGCTCGTCGTATTGAGTGCATTGAAAGTAGGGCACCCGATTGATTTTCGTTTTCGACTGACTGAGCTTAATATCAATAATGTTGACATGGGGAGAGGGTGTGTAATAATGGAAGCCGGGCGCTTTGGACTTGCATTCGCTGGGTGAGCTGACAACGTTCTTTACTTTCCGTTCGTTCGGGTTATTGGCACCTATTTGAGGTTAGGTATTTGCAAATGTGGATCAGTGCATGAAACAAAACTTTTACTAGCACGCACCTCCTCGCAGACGTTGGGAACGCAGCGATATATCGTCCGTGCCACTGCTTAGGCTGTCGGTATCCGTTTTACGTTTACGATGCCACGATAGCTCATTAAGCTGTCCCTTCATTCGTTTCGACCTGGGCGCATCCTCGAACATGGCGTCAAACTCGATCTGTGCTCTGACTGGGGCCAGGTTTTTCCGGGTCGCTTTTTTGGCGTTCACCATATCTGTTTCGGAAGGTACTAAATAAAGGGAGTCTTCAAGAAAGTCCATGCCGGACTCCTCGGAGCGACGGCGTCTTCTGAAGGTCATGGCTTTGCTCATACAATCGATAAACTCGTTTTTCCGACTTTAGACGTGCGACTTTTTTAAATTTGCTAACCAATTTCGCGTTCCTAAGCACCGAAGATGTAGTGTGAACGAGATAATTACAAAAACAAATATCAATTTGTAGTTGTCGTTCTTGACTGGATTTTTATTCGATTTAATGTCAATTGCTGAAAAGTGTGTACACGCAATAAAACACTCGCAGTAGTAGATTTTCAATCGGCAGTTGGCGCGTTGCCCCACGTGTGAAATGGCTTTGCCGTGGCGTGCCGAGCGCATCAACAAACAGCGCCGATAAGGCGGCAGTATTACACGCGCACGATTTCGCTGAATCAGTGTGAATGCGAATTCTCGCCTATAACCGAAGGGCCGCCTGCGTGCTTTGCCATTTTCATCACGTTTGCACAAATACTGCGAGTGAGTGTGTGTGTGTGTTTACACTGCGAATGTTCTCTTACTTGGCACAGGTCTCGTGGTTATGTCCACCGCCATCGAGGCCGTTTACAGGTCTGTGCTGATAAGCAAAATTCCGGCGATGTGGGCTGGCAAATCGTATCCGAGTCTGAAGCCGCTGGGCAGTTACATCGCTGACTTTCTGCGTCGTTTGGAATTCTTGCAGGTAAGTGCTGACGCCGTCATGGCAACGTAGGCGGTTGCCCTGTTGACGTTGATGTTGATGGCAAGGACAAAAAATATCAATAAACTGGTGGTTTGCGTTTATTCCTTTCAGACATGTGCCTCAGTTTATTGGCAGATTTTGTATGTTGTTCGAAAAAATCAATGGCCTCATTCTCATATTATTGTTTATAAGTATTTGTTAATGTTAATCAAATATTGGTTTAAAATATTTCAAAGTGCCAATGAAGGCCGTTCACACGATCTGAAATTTAATACTCACTACGAAACGTGATTCAACGCTTTATTAGGTGCTACACACACAATTTTTCAATAGTTGTATATAATAAATATATAGTGCTGTATCTATACACGAACAACCGCATGCAGTAATTTGAATTAATTGCACTTTAAAATGAACTAACCGTTTTGCTCAGTGTATGCACTGTGGTTTTTCTGCAATATTAGAAATTCCATCGATTAAACAAAGGTCGTGTGAAAGCGTTTTAAGCCCATTTGCACGTGTTTGCCAATTTTAGCTGCTTCCCCTTAACCTTTAACACCTGCGATGCCCTTTTACAAAGCACACTTTACATTCTCATTTCCGTTTGTCGTTTTACTCGCGCAGAAATGGTTCGAAGAGGGTCCGCCAAACACATTCTGGCTGTCGGGTTTCTTCTTCACGCAAGCATTTCTCACGGGTGCGCAGCAGAATTTCGCGCGAAAGTATGTCATACCCATCGATCTGCTGATCTTTGACTACGAGGTGCTGCGTCTGGAAGAGGACGACAGGAAGGGCGTCAAGGCGCCGGCGGACGGCGTCTACGTGTACGGCATTTTCTTGGAGGGCGCCTGCTGGGACCGCAGGGGCAACCATCTGGCCGAGTCGCATCCGCGCGAGCTGTTCGATCGCATGCCGCTGATCTGGATGAAGCCGCTGAAGCGCAGCGACCTGGTGGAGGGGCACGTCTACGTCTGTCCACTGTACAAGACGGCGGAGCGGCGCGGCGTGCTCTCCACCACCGGCCACAGCACGAACTTCGTGGTGGGCATGTTGCTCACGTGCGATCCGAAGACGAAACCATCGCACTGGATTGTACGCGGCACGGCGCTGCTGTGCCAGCTGAGCTTCTGAGCGGCCCACTCTAATGGATTTTCTTTGTTCAATTACTATGTTTTTATACAAACATTCACTTTTGATATCTATTCCTGCGCACTCGGCAGCTTTTTTGTTGCTACTTTAATGCAACAATAACAAATAAATAAATAAATCTGCTAGTTTATTTGTTAGCAAATCTGGCAATCAGTGTTGCGGCAAGCCAGCGCGAGCGGGGCTAGCGCGGGGTGGGCGGCGCCGATGCTGGCTGCATGGCATTCGAAAAGGATTTCCTTGTGGAAACTCATCAATTTTAATTTAAACATTTTTATTTTGCTTGCCGTGAAGCTTTGTGGCGGCGGAGAGATGCTCGCCGAGATAAGCGGGAATATAAATGACTCGGAGCAGTCGCAGTGAGCCTAAGAGCGGGCGGCGAACCCCTTTTGCGTGGCGTATGTGTGTGTGTGTGTGTGCATGACCCCTTTTGCGTATTCCTTTTTCTGCGTCTGCTTATCATTTTTTATCTGACACAGTGCGATTATTTAGTTTCATGCTCCATATTTCATTTCTGAGTAATTGCGTCCGTTTCCGGCAAATGCGAGCGAGTAGTGTTCGTGCACTGGCAAGGTGAGATTAAGGCCGAACAGTGCGCCACGCTGGCGAAGCAAGTTCAAGTTAGGAGGCAGGAGGTGCTACGTTTTTCGAAACAAACCCCAAACGATGCTGCTCGATGATTTTATTTGATTGCACTGGGCAGTAGGCTCACCCACCTTTAATAGTTCTGCCGCACAAATAGGGAATGGAAGAACATTGTTTCTGTTGCCCCTCCGACAGTATGGCTCGATCGTGCATAGCTACATTTCAGCTTTTCTAAATAATAAAATGTAATTGCAATAAATATTTCAAGAGAAAATAGGCCAACTTAAGCATTGGTAACCGGTAGCGAACTCTGAGGCTACGAAAATCCTTTTTATGGCCAAGTCGAATGATACAATATTTCCGATAAATATTGATGCGCAATTTTGGCTTAGGTCATTAATTTGTTGCTGCACGGACGCGCCTCGAGTTGGCTTGTAATAAAACGATTGAACACAAAAAGCTGCAGCCGCGCGCACAGCCGTCGTTTTATGGGGCTTTATCATGAAGCCGTCGTTAGGCGCTGCAAGAAGCGGCCACACTGCGAGAAACGCGCGCGGTAAAGCTAAAAGGTAAATGTTTTGGTTTGAGTGTGTTTGAGGTGGCTCGTCCTCTTCAAAGCTAATGGCGCATTGAAAATAAAGCTTGCAGCATCAAAGTAAGTTTTGAACTGGGAACAGAATAGACTGAGGAGATTTTAAGTGTATACTTATACATTTGCCGGAAACGGAAAGTTGATTGAAGCAAAAAGGACCAGCAGGTTTTTAATCTAAATTTCCGTTGTCTTAGTTTATACTTAACCCTTTCGCTATTTTGTTGCCATATGGCACTTTGCTGCTTTGTTGACGTCTGAACCCTCTGTGGTCTCAAGAATAAATTTTTTGTTGGTCTTTAGAATAGTTTGAAGTTTTAGGAAAAATACGAAATTAATAAACTGAAAATTTAAGTTCAAAGAAGAGAAGTATACAGGTTTTTTTAATGGTAGATCTTGACTTAGTTAATGAAGAAGAAGCAGAAAAAAGTTAGAGAACTTTTTAATTCGACGTTTTCTTTCAATTTAGATACTTTTTTTTTAATTTTGGCTAAAGTATCAGGTGTACAACTGTGCTTCCGCCGTTTTTCGATAGGTGGCTGTACCGGCTGAGGCTGGTTGAAATACATAGATGGTAATGCCTTTAAAGTGAGTGTGGACAGTGCCTAACGAATTGTCATCGCCGTTTCAGTGACAGTTGTTCTTGTTTTCGTATTATTCACGCTCGAAAATGTCCGTTTATGTGCCCAATTCTCGCCATTTGCGGGAAGTTTTACTTTTCTGTTACAATTCGAAAAAAAATGCAGCTGAAGCGCATCGAATGCTCTCAGAAACTTACGGTGATGCTGCTCTGAGTGAAAGAACGTGTCGGGAGTGGTTTCAACGTTTTAAAAATGGTGATTTCGATGTCGAAGACAAACATGGTGGTGGAAGAGAAAAAACCTTCAAAGATGAACAACTAGAAGCATTGCTTGATGAAGATTCGTGCCAAACCCAAGAAGAGCTTGCCGAATCGTTGGGAGTGAGTCAGCAAGCCATTTCAAAACGTCTCAAGCGGCCACAATATCAAGAGCGACATGACAAAGTCAGCCTCCAACACGACAATGCTCGGCCTCACGTCGCAAAAGTGGTCAAAAAGTACCTGGAAATGCTGAAATGGGAAGTCTTGCCCCACCCGCCGTATTCCCCAGATGTCGCCCCTTCTGACTTCCACCTATTCCGTTCGATGGCACACGGCCTGGCAGATCAACATTTTCAATCCTTCGAAGAATTGGAAAAATGGATTGCTTCATGGATAGCGGCAAAAGAGGACTCCTTTTTTCGAGCCGGGATCCGAAAATTGCCGGAAAGATGGGGGAAAGTTGTCGCTAGCGACGGACAATACTTTGGATAATACATCTGTAAGCACTTTTTCGCAATAAAGCTTTTAATTTTGGAAAAAAACGGCGGAAGCAAAGTTGTACACCTGATAAATGAAGAAATATTCAAACTTTCGTTATGCGTAAAAAGTTTTATGTTTAAGTAATAATTATTATTGCTAGTTAGTTTAATTTTCTTTGTATAAACTAGTCGCAGTCTTTTGTACGCAAGTTGTAAATAAAAAAAAAAAATAATAATAATTATTACAGCAACAACGAGATAGTTGCTCTCATAGAAAAACACTCTAAAATACAGGGTCCGAGGATAAAAATGAAAAAATGTCTTTTGGAATGTTGCTAATAATAACCACATAGAAGCCTAAAATGTAAAATTTCAAATTTTAAATTTCCCCAGTAAAAACCCGTAGCCGAAGGGTTAAGATGCTCACGGCTTTAGGGTATCCAGCCTGTTCAATCTTTCATTAGGATATTGTTTTCTCCTAGGATTGCCAAGTTTATCAGAATGATTCCGTTCTTTTCATTTCAATTTGTTCTATTTGTATCTACTTGTATAAATAACTGCAAACAATTATATTCTGTAAGTTGTGCTGCCGCTCGGTGTAAGGGTTGAGGGTATTTTCATCAGTATTCGAAGCGCGATAAATTAATTTGTTTGCGAAACATGTCCATAAAAGCGGATGAAGGGCGGATACAATGAAATTGGTAGTTGTACAAATTTATGCACTGTGTCTTAGAAGTGAAAATTTATTGCAGCATCAAATGGTGCGACCGATTGAAATGTTCATCTACTCGTTAGCGCTTGAAACTTTAAACTAAACTTCATCTAATATCAAAGAATATAAAATAATAAACCGTGTTATATGTTCTTTAGTAATGCGTAGAGAAGGAAAATTTTGTTTGTATGGTGCGTAATTATTTTTCTTTGATTAACAGTTCGCGTCAAATGCAATCTCTGCATGTTTCATTACTGTCATTACTCTCAAGTGCTTAGGCGAAATTAACCTCGTAATAAAGAGCCATATTTATGTTCATAATTTCCTCCGCTACCCTCCGCCTAAAGGTGACGGCTCAAATTAATTTCACTCCTCGCGCGCTAAAAGACTTTGCACACGAAATTAATATAAATGACAAAGTCGACTTTGGCCAACTTCCAACTTCCCCGGGCACGCATCGTTACAGAGCTAATTTTTATATATTTTCCAACAAGGACTCTGCGAGCGCCGCCCGGAGCAGGCAGGACGCGTCAAATGCTGAAGTTGTTGCCAGTTGAAAATCTGCCTCTGTTTGTTTGGAATGATGAACAAATCAGACGGCAGAGGACGGCATCTATTTGCGTTTAGGTATATAAATTTTAAGACGTTTGTTCACGTTCCGACCAATGAAGGTGAAATTTAATTAAAAACTGAAGAGCTGGCAATGTGCGGCGAAAGTTTATATTAATCAACGTACGCCAACAACATTGCCTTATCATTCGGCATTGCTGGTGTTGCTTCATTATCATCGTCACCATCGACATCGTCAGCAACATGATTATCATCAGCAACATTATCATCATCAGCTGCAGCAACAGAGGGACCGTGACAGCATCATTATTGCCATTTAGTAGTGCGTTGCGTTAGTGGGACGTGACCGCCGTGGGAGTTGAATGCCAGGGCAACACTGCCGAGAGCGGTGCGAGGTGGGGCAAAATTAATTGCATGCAAATATTTAAACAGGCAAAGTAAACAAAAAATCTGTTGTGCGCTTATAACAAACACTTGAACAGTTTTGCTGGCAATTTAGAGGGTATAAAGTATCTTCTTTCATTTTGCAGAATTTCGAGTAAAGTTTTGTGTGGGCGAGCGGCACGCATCGATGGCCAGCGGCAGCGCATAGCCGGCAGAGTAGTTTTTCCAATTGAAATGTTGCTAGGCAATGCAAACTTGCAAATCTTTCCACAAGGGCTGGTTGCCCAAATATACAATAATACAATGGCATACACAGCGGATTGTTGCTCGAGTCTGAATCAATGATAAATGAGCTATCCGCTTCAGTGCTCAAAGCTTTTGATATTTGCTGTTTGAGTTTTTGGACCCTCTTTGAAAAAGGATTCTATAGGACAATTATGATGGGTCGTTACAATGACGGAACCTCGTGGCCAGATTTGCTAATTACAGCGCAGTTCCCTGACAGGTTCCATTAATCACCGAATACGGGCGGCACCAAGTTAATTGGGGACGCTTCGAGTTGTCGTTAAATCGACCGAAAGTAATGGTCAGCAATTACTGTCGCTCTCAAAATACTACAGCAAAATCAATTTCAACAAAAAATACACAAAAACCAAATGACGGCGTCCGCGTTTAAACGTTGCGTATTTTAAATGCGCCCAAACGCGGAGACGCAAAGCCACAGCGATTCTTTATCTTTGCCTTTGCACCACGTCGCATTTGCTTGATTGGGCTTTAACAATGAAAGACAGAACAAAGTTTTTTTATTCCTTTTTTATTCCAGGCTTTTTGAGGGGTTTTGGGGGATTGTTTGTTTGTTTGTTTGTAAGTTCTGCGTATGGTGTATGCATCATACGCGTGTGTGTGTGTGCTTGTGTGCGGTGATGTTGGACTTAAGCTCAGTAAATTGGTTACACAGCGAGGATTTGCGCCAAATTGTGCCAGAGGCTGCAAGGCAACAAACTTGAATATCGAATTTCCCCTACTTAAAAGTTCTTCTTCAATAGCGCTTCTTGAATAGGGCAGTAAACAACAAACAACAACAACAATATAAACAGCAGCAGCAACAGCAATTGCACCGTTCTGTGTTGATAAGAAAGTTTTGCAAAAAGTGACGGCACACTAACGACCACACGAAAATTCAGATACAGCAAAAATACACACAAACACAGGTACAGTAAAATCGAACCAACGATATCCCAGCGGAAAAATTAAAGACAATAAAATTATAAACTTGGTTTATGAGTTCATACCTCATTCGAAAAGAGACACATTGCAATTAGGGCCGATTCGAGATGGGTCACGCTACAAATACGAATGTTTAAATTTTAGATTGGAATTTTTTGAATGAAGACTTATAGATTGTTAAGTTGTATGGGCATGAAAACTTACGATCAGGAAAATTTTAGTCCGTTTAATTTTTAAGCACAATCCAGAGAAACGAATACGCCTGCGATAGGTGGCATTTTGTAATGGAGGTCGTTTCTTTAAAATGTAATTTTTCTTGTTTGTAATGATTGAGTGTTGAAACACAAACATTCTGTCAATCAAATTGTGGCATTTTCCTATACTTAGTAATTTTTTGGCATACCCCTTTTCGTTTGTATGGCTTTTTCGGGATTGTTCTTTGATGAATTTTTCCTATACCAAACATATTCACATATGTAAAAAATATAGAGCCAGCTTGCGTGTTATTGCTTTTGGCGATAACATTTGGCGCAAATGTTCTTTTTTGTATGTCGCCAATACGTGAACACGGACGAACAACATTACCGATTGCGCCACAATTCCCGAAGTTACCCTACGCGTGCACAGTGTGTACACATATTCGTACAGTAAATATTTTTTGCATTTAGTTTCGTTGGAATTGGCGTATTAGCCGCATTAGGTATAAATCATGAGCTTTTGGATTCTAGTTGGGTTTCTTGGTCGTTTG
This sequence comes from Melieria omissa, assembly GCA_963971225.1. Classification (NCBI taxonomy): domain Eukaryota; kingdom Metazoa; phylum Arthropoda; class Insecta; order Diptera; family Ulidiidae; genus Melieria; species Melieria omissa. The sequence continues at coordinate 153,059,906 of OZ020267.1, forward strand.
TTTGATCAGTTTGCTTTTGTTGCCGCTGTCCCATTGAGTTAGGGTGGCGGAGGGGGCGGGGGTTGTTGTTATTTGAAGGTTGCAGTTCGTTTGTAATTGGCATATTTACGAATTTTTCAAATGCGGGTCTTTATTTTGACTTTGGGGCGGTGAGGAGGGGGCGCTGAGGGCACTTTTCCTGTTCCTATAAATAGTGGATAGCTCAATTTGTTTCTTAATTGATTATGCAAATGTTAAGATGCTTATTATTCGTTCCCCTTTCGTTGGACTGGCTCAGTTACTAAGTGCAAAACTTTAAGCCGACCAACCGATCGATAGCAAAACAGCATTTCTCCACTTTCTTGTGCCGCCCCAGTCTGCTATGAAAGTGGCCACTTTCAAGAACAATTCTGACAGTTGCACCTCGTCGGGGGGAATTTCGTGGCGACGCAGAGTAAATGGTTTTTCAGAAATGTACATTTGAATGTGGCTGTAGTTTCTGGCTGCGATAAAGCAGCAAGCCGCAAGCACACGGCCGGTTGCCATGGCTTCTGAGGGCAACTTCAGCAAAAAGCGGTCGAATTAAGCGGCGAATGCGGCTGCTCGAATTGCGTAGAATTGTATGGGTTTGGCATTCGGCTGCAGCGGGCAGCGCAACTGGCAACCGCAGGGGCGGCCGAATGTTCGTTAGAAGCGCAAGCGGCGCTCGAAAGTAAGAAACAACACGGCTGCCCGGCGCGAAGGTGGGCGCACGACAGCCGGGCAAACGCGCAGGGCGGCACGATGTTGCTGCTGCTGCTGGTGATGCTTTCGTGGCAGCAGTTTGAGCTGCGAGTGCGGTCGGCAGCTGTGTGCAGTCGTCGGTTGCGTGGGCAACGCTGCCACGTTGCGGCCGGGCCCAGCAGCTGAGCACGCGCGTATGTGCTCCAGTCGAATCTTCGCTTCCTTGTGTCCGTTGTGTGTTCGATTTGTGCAATTAAATTTGCTTTACGTGCTTTGGACGCAAAGATCTGGCAAACGCAACGACGTGAAACGACGGACGCGAGTCAGGGTGTAACAACAGCAAAGCTACAACACAAGTTTTACTGTGTTGTTTTTGCTTGTGGTACGCATTCGGTTTCGCTTTGCTTCATTGTAAGTTGGTGTTGTCGGAACTTTTACCGCTGCCGAAAACACACACACACACAAAAGCGAGAAAATCAAGTCAAAAATAGAAAGGAAAGGGCAAAGTGTCTGCGCTCACAACAGACAACAACTTAAGTTTTGTTGGGAGTTTCTGACAGTTTTCATGTTGAATTTCGCTGGTATTATTATTCTGGTTTTTTTTTTTAATTTCGTGGCATAAAGTTGTAGCTGCAACCAAAAAAATCAAATCACAAAACTGGTGGTTACTTGTGTCAATTTGAGTTTTTTTGCTCAAAAGTTTTGCACAGATTCTCTCAGATATTAATTGGAGAGAATAATTAAAAGCTGAAGCTGAAGGCTTCTTGTATGATTTTGTGATAAAAAATAATTATATTGAAGTTTAAGGCATACTTTAAGGCGTTTGCCAGTAGTTTTTTTGTAGTAACTGCGAAATGAATAAAATAAATAAGTCATTCACAAGCCCAATCGATAATAACACTTAAAGAAAACATTTTAGACTATTTTAGACTTGGTGAGAGAAAATCATCAAATGTCCTTAACCCTGCTGTCATAACATTATTTTTTACCCCTGAAATCATAACGATACGTCTGGGAGACGTATAAAGATTTACGATCTTAAACCGATATTTAAAGGTACGATATCAGCAAATATTTCACTTACATCAGAAATATGTATATTTTTCTGTAAAATAAAAGTCATAGTTGCTAATTATATAACTGAGATAACTGACAATTTGAATTTCCTGTGAGAACAATTGTGGAAGAGAGCGCAAAACGTAAAAACAGCATACGTCTCGCAGACGTACGTTATGACAGTAGGGTTAAATGTGAGGTTATTTAACCCTTTCACTATTTTGTTGCCATATGCACATGTTACTTTGTGGACGTCTGAAAGCTCTATGGTTCCAGGAATACATTTTTTTATTGGCCCTTAGAATAGTTTGAAGTTTTACGAAAAATACGAAATTAATAAACTGAATATTAAAGTTTAAAGAAGAAAAGTATACACGTTTTTTAATGGTATATCTTGACATAGTAAAGGAAGAAGAAGCAGAAAAATGTAGATAACTTTTTACTTTTTACTTTGACGTTTTCTTTCAATTAAGATACTTTATTTTTTTTTATTTTGACTGATGTAAATGAAGAAATATTCGAATTTTCGTTACGCGTAAAAAGTTGTATGTTTAAGTAATTATTACAGCCTTAAAAATGTCCAAGTATAAAAATTAAAAAATTGTCTATGGAATGTTGCTAATGTAACCAAATAGAAGCCTAAAACCTAAAATTTAAAATTTTAACGTTCCCCAGTAAAAACCTGTAGCGAAAGGGTTAACGTATAACTACAAATTAAACTTGTTGGTTTTGCAAATTAAACTTATTTAGTTGGGTAACTTGTTGTTTGTACTTTTGAGTCATTCCAAATCCTTATTGACCTTAGACTACAATGCTGAAGTATGCATAGGTCCCAATTGGAATAGGTTTCCCTCAGAAATGTGTAGATTTTGGCCTAAGACTTCACTTACAAAGTGGTCACTGTTGTTGTCTCATAATTTATTTGCATTTACTTGCCCTGCCAGATGCACTCAGTGTGTGCAATACGAGTACATAAACACAGACGAAGTAAATGTAGTTGGTTGATTCAAGACTTGTAAGTGTATGTGAGTATTTTTCCGCGTTTTACGTATTTTTCTTTCAGTTTTCCTCTCGTTTCCGATTCGTTACCATTCGAAAATTAATACGCTTTCGAGGAGTGCGCACAAATTGCTGCCGCTGCACTTTTACACAGCGAACTAGACGAGTGGTTACTGCAGCCCAGCTCAGGTCTCGTCTGCTCCGGTTGTGTTTGCTTACGCAGTGCTGTGCTGTGAGTGGTTTTATTTGTGGCGCATGTAATTGCAGAATTTTCAATTTGTTACTAATTATTGCACAACTGTTCCATCTTTGCAATTTGAGAATGATAAGAAGATTTCATATACCAAGAAACGTAACAAATTGAGTCATGTGCGGTGCGGTGTGCGGTCATATGCGGTGGTCGTTTATGATATAAACCAGTTGCAAGCTCTTTGGGCGGTTTTGAAAGGCTATTGAGTTGTTGTGCTCGTGCACTTAGCATGAATGCGGTCTTCGATCCAGCCAACCGTTCAATGCCCAAAGTGGAGACTTTGTTAGCTATGAAAGCGCCTCAGCGATAGCGAAATGCGGGTTTGTCACATGTTTCTGCTATTTCTACTTCTGAAATTGCCTAATTCGCTTATGGCGTTCGAATGTTTCATTTCATTACAACTTATTAACCTCTTCCCATTAGACATCACCCCCAGAGATTGCTGACCGCAGCAGCTCTTCGTCCAGCGCTTTTTACGCGTCAAATTAAGCTTTTCATTGTGCTGTCGTTGCTGCCGCTGTCGCTCTGACCAGAATTTAAAATCGCATTAGAAAACACAAAAACCTGTTTTTATGCTAAACAACAAAGCAATAAACTGAATAAATTTTCATGCAAACACAACATCGATGGCGGTGGTTGCTGTGCCGCGTCGGAGCCAACCCACCAACCACCCTCCCCGAGCGGCAGCGTCCATACGCGCGTAATAAGCTGAATTCAAATTTAAATTGAAAGCAGCTTTCGAACAGAAACACAAACGTAAACAATAATAACAACAAAAGCAACAACACCATTTGACATTTAATTTCACAAGTTTATTTTTTTAACATGCACCCAACAGGCCACAGTCCACAGTCCGCAGCCACAACTACAGACGCAGTCACCAAGGCAGCTGCCATCGTTTTATGTGCGTGTATGGACGCGGACAAAGGACACGCACTGAACGCGTGCTCGTATTGTTTATGGCCACTGCCAGCGACGCCGCAGCGCAGTCAATCGTCACGGCAATCCCACCATGGCGAGTGCCATCTATGCACATTCGAATGTGTGTGTGTGTATGAAGTTGTTTATGCTAAAAAGCTTGAACACACAGCGCGTTCGGCAGCTAATAATAAAACGCAAAAGCGCATCCTTTCTCAGGGATTAAATGTTAGGCCGAGGCAGCAGCGGCGACGGCGTCAAAAAAGGAACACATGACTGCGAGAGATGAGATTTTGAAATTTTGTTGTGATGTTTGTTTCGTTTTAATTCTGAATGCGAGCGGTCGGCTGGTTTGCATTCGCGGCGCTTTCTCCTGGGAACTGGCCTACGGAAAAAATGTCCATAAACCGAAGAGCACTCTGGCAATTTGCGCTGAATACATAAAATGTCAATATTTTGTCGACAACAGAACGTAATAATGAAATTCGTATGGTGCGAGAGATTTAGAGCATTTGCATCAATTCACTGAGGAATTGAGCAATGTGATTGCCAGCACAGGACTAAGTAAACTACGACTTGTTTTCAGGCGATATTTTTAGTTTGCATTTGAGTTTGTAGTTGGTGTTGGCCTTTGACGCAGATCTGGTAGAGTCTAAAGTAGAGTTTTTCTAAAAGAAATGGGAAGTAGCAAGAAAACACAGATTAGAGAAAGCAGCGATTATATTTGATGACGAAAATAGTCAAAAGAGGCATCGACTTTTATGAATATTTTCCAGTATATTCACTCACTATTTTGCTTAAAAAGATGTAAATATGAAAGAAAGAAATGTTTGGGCGTTAATTTAAATGTAACCCTTTCGACCCCCGAATATTACGCTGCCTAAAACACTTTGAAGTCGCCACTTGAAGTCGTCAAGCCTCTTTGTTAGAGTATTAGAGCTTGTTTACTTTTGAACAATTTTAACTTAAAATGGGTTCAATAAATTTTGTATCAATATTTTTAGTTAGAGAAAACTTATTTAACATTTATGAAAAAATACGAAATTATCACTTTTTGATTTTATTTAACCATTATTAAAGAAATATGGGTTTCATCGAACGCGCCCAATTCGTAGACTTCAATTAGAACACAAACTTTCCCTGATATCGCTGCATGGGATGATGGGAAATTATTTTGGATAACAGCAACATTTTCCTAATTTGTTTTGAATTCACTTCTATAAATATTAATTTGTTGGTGCGTACTTAAAATAAACCCATAAATCATTGGTAGCTTTAGCTATAAGATGACAAATAGATGGAGCTGCTCTCAGGTAACTTTGGGGTCGAAAGGGTTGTTGCACAATTCAAACAAAACAAGTTTATGAAATATTTTACTCAAAATTGTTATTAAAGCGGTTGTGCACTGCATTTGCGTGAGTTTTTTTTAAATTCAATTTGCATAATTTATACAACTGTGCAAAAAATTCGAGTAAATATTTTATTTTAATTGCACTTCAATTGTAGATTTTTTGCGTCGACTACACAATGCGAGTAAAGCAGAACAAAAAAATTTATTTATTTAATTATACAAAATCAATGGGGAAACTGTAGTCATATGGATTATATAAGAGACATTAGTAAGTAAAATAATAGAACCCACTAGAGCCAAAGGTTCTCGTGAAGTTGTCGAGAAGTTATTTTCCTTTTAGGCCGCATGTTGTTCGAATTCAACCGACCATAAGGTGCTATGCATTTATTTTCAATTAATTTAGCAATTTTCCGGGACTTGCAAATTAACTCGGCATACCGCTGTTTTTTTTTATAAAATGTGTAGTCGAAAGCTTTAAGCGCTTACATTTAAAATTATTATTTCAATCAGCACACTTTAAAGGAATATGAAAGCATCCTGAATAAAGGAATATGAAAGCATCCTGAATAATTTAAAATTCTCAATTTATTCTGTTGTCTGTTGATTGCCTGTTTTGTGCTGATTTTCATTTTGCTTAAAGCCATTTCGCAATAACCTTCAATTGTTTCATCTTTTCGTATGTTATTTGTTGTACGAGTTTTGTGTGCATTTGCCACTTTGTTACTGTCTGCTCATTGTTTTTATGGCCCGAAGGCAGTGATTATCTGCACAATGATAATATTTTTGGTTTGGTTATGCTGCGCCGCCGCAGTGCTCTGGTCGTTGTCGCCATTACGGTTTGCGATTGCGCGTTGGATTTTGTTTTTTTCTGGTTTCAATTTCATGCTCAGCCGTATCGATTCGTTAATGCTGGGCAGTGGTGTGGTCAGCTGGGGGGTTGGCATGGGGTTTGACTGATCATTTGCAGTTTGGGTTGAGGATTAAATGTTGGCGAAATCTGGCATTGCAGTGCATCCATGACTTTATTTTGAAAATAAATGTTTACTCCACCGATTGTCCGCCACGCATTGTTTCTTCTTTTCAGCCTCTACGTACACAGCGCCGCCTTTTCGTCGAAATATAATTTATTTGTTGGGCGTCTTTGCACGTGAGTGCTTCATTTGTATGTTTTCCAATTAAAATTAACGCTGCCCGTCAGCTCCGCATGCCTCGCTCTGGTCATGAAACGATTGTAAAAAATACAAAATTATTGCACGACGTTGTATTTGGGCGCACGAGCTGTTTGCGGTATTAAATTGATAATATCTGATTTTAATGAGCGTCGCCATTACCTTCATGTGCGCATAAAAACTTGCATTGATGCGTTGTTGTTGTTGTTGGCGTTGTTGGTGTGCGGTCGTAATTGGCCTTCTGTTCGTGCATGGGGGATTATAATTGATCTGATAATGGATGGGCGGTAAATGTACTTTGTGCGCTCGGCACACTGCGGCGAGTACATCAGCCCATTCGTGCGTGCCTTGTCAGGTCACTTATAGTCCCGATGGAGTAATGATGTTGCTGTTGATTCTGCTTGTTTGTCTTTGAGTGTGTCGGAGCCTGGGCGAGCCAAAACAATTTTAACGCTTTGATTATGTATTAACGGGTTTATGTTGGAAGTTATAGCATTTTGTTATGAAAAAAATCGAAGCTCCCAAAATGGCGGCACTCGGTGTTGTTGTCAGAGTTGCGTGACTAACTAATAGTTAATTATCTGAAAATTAGTATGGGAACTAATTCGGTAATTAATCTGACTATTCAAGTGAAAATAAATCTGGTCATTTATTGGCTAATAAATCTGATAACACTGCACAACAAAATCAAATTTTTTGTAAAATAAGTACCAATTTTGAATTATTACGAAATAAACACTTAAACAACTTTTAAGTTTTCGCTTAATTCTGGCATTCGAGTTAATTCTTGAACTTCAGAGTATTCCGGGACCTATAGTAGAATTTTGTGGCGAATATTTTTGTGGTACATTTTGTCCTTGAAAAGTCCTGTTTTACAGGACATTTTTGGCATTTTAGAAAAAACGGTCAAATTGACCCATACAAATAGGAGCTACAGGGTTAAAATGTTCCACAAAAATGTTCTTCGCAGTGTTTTACACCTATTTGCTGAACACATCATATACCTAAAATGTGATGTTACATGGTTTTCGTATGCCGATTCACCATAAGAATGTGCAAAAAAGGGAAAAATTTGACCCCTTCTCTCAAACAAAAATTCAGACGTAAACTTTCAAAACGCCGATACACCTATATCTTTTTTGGCCCTCTCTACCAGAATCCGTTGTCAGAACATTGTTAATTTTTTTTGTGTTGTACAGTGTAATTAATCTGAGATTATGTTATCATATTGAGCTCCCACACTTGCAAACTGACTCAAGCCAATCAGCTGTCAACGTTTTCTCTTCTATTTTGACCTATAAATCTTGTCGTCAATGCCTCTCCATACTCGGTTCTATACAAAGCAAAATATATAACATTATTATATCAGCCGGCACGCTCTGTCAGACAGTACGAAAAAAATCGCTCAGGCGTGAAAGGTTGTTACGGGTACATTTACGCCTTTGGGCATACAGACATTCACACACAGATCGATCCACATGCATAGGTGTGCATGTGTATCTACGTAAGCGACACTCGGTGAAACACTTTATTACGAGAATTTTGCACACGTTCACTGAGGGAAAATGCGCAACTTCGCGCTTCTGTAATCAATATTCAAGTCACAAGTGGCGCAGAAAAGGCGTAAACACGTTGCCAAGACATACTTCAGCGACATTTTTATAGAAGTGTGACGCAAGTGAGCGCCGCACAGTGCGACGGATCCATGCAAGCAACGGTTAAAAATAAATTGTTTAAAATGAAAAGTGAAATAGCAAGAATCGATGTAAAATAAGAATGAAAGTCTATAATGCTTAGTTTTTGATTGAAACTTTGAATTCTATATGAAATCTGAATTGAATGCGATATTGAAAAATATATAAACATTAGCAGCAGGAAGTACTTCAGCTTGGCATGTTGGCACATCGCACAAGAGATAACATAAACTTTTGCCTTTCATGGCGCTGCGTGGGAACACTGTGCGCGCGTGTGTGTGTGTGTGCTGGACGCGCTGTGTTGTGGTGTAATGTGATGTGCAGCCAGCGTGTTGGTGTGAAAGCAGGTGAAGATTTTACTTCTTCTTTCGCTCGTTTTTAATAAAATACGCTCAAGTGCGCACAACTAGCAAAGTGGCAAAATATGCGTAGGAAAAAAGTGTCACCCTTTCAGCGAAAGGTGCTCGGCCGCAAAGTCACCTTTTGACTTGTGTCCCTTTTCCTTGCATACACTACAAGTCAAGGCGTGTATCCATGTGTTGGGGTGTGTGCTGCTGCTTTTCATGTCATTGGCGAGCTGCCCTGGAAGAAAGGATGTCATAATCAAGGCTATTGTTGTCAAAGTCAAAATGTTGTAACGTTTGGCGACTTAATGTGCAGCGCAGGGTCGCTTAAGTGGGGTTAGCCAAGCCGACCACACACACACACACACACACACACACATGTGCTGCACGCAGCAACACATTATACACTCACTTGTTTTTGGGGCTTTCAGTCCCGTCCCCCGCAAGAAAGTGTGAAATGTCAAAATTTGCATTTTTTAGGCTTCGGCCGCAGTGGGATGAGGTTCTGTGTTTTGTGTGAAAAATTGAATTATTGCCTGCGTGCACATACAATTTTTGTACCCTTGCTTTGCGCGGACCTTCGCCAGCCATTTGGCCATCATTTTGGCTCTTAAAGTCGCTCGCTGAAATTTAATATTATTGGCTATTTTTGCTCCAACACTCTCTTGCGCCAATTGCATAATTGCAAATAAACACAATTTCGAATTATGGCTCGAATTATCGTTTCATGCATTTTTATGTTAATTAAATTTTTGTGCAGCCACAATTTTCAAGCTGAGTGGCCGGCTTCCGATGACTTTGGCATTCGCGCAATTTTCTGTGCGTCAGCAAATGTGAACAAATTAAAATCTATGTCTGACACCCTTTCGCCGGCTGTTTGTCTGTGTTGTTCTATCGGCGCAAACGCACCCTTGACAACCGCCTATGCCGGCTGGCGCTATTTCCATCACGTGATTATAAAATGGAACTAGCACAGCTTGCATTTTGTTTTATTTTGATTATTTAAATTTTTCATTTAGTTTTCTTTTTAATGAGATCATTGTTGTTGTTGTTGGCGTAAAGATAATATTGCCGGGAAAAGGATTTTTGAGTGTAGCTGTCATCTTTTACTGTTATGTCGCACCGGTAGATTGCATGACACAATTGGCAGTGGGTGAGATGTGCCCGATTTGCAGTACAAATTTTTTGTTCATTTGAAGGCATCCGGCAGATGAAGACATTTTCAGGTTTTCAGGAAATTGCCTCAAAGGTTGAATATCTAATGGAATTAATTAACTTTCGACATTATTCGCGAGCGTTTTGAGTTCAGTGCTGATTGGAAAACTCATTTCCTTGGTGTTTCATATTTTATTGAACAATTCACTTTTGACTGTGGAAATTTCAAATATTTTACTATCTACAAGGTTGAGAACCGATTCATTGTGTCCACAGCGTCCGTGACCAACAACACTTGAAGGCTAATTACATTTGGTCCATGTAGCTCTGTGCGCTTCGTTACCCCTTTGTGCCTTTTTATGCAGCCAGACACCCTTTGGCGCACACTAGCCCAAACGTGTATGTGTGCACTCACACACACACACACACACCGACTCAAGTGTACACACATTGTCGACTGTCTTTCGGTTCGTCTGTCGGTTTATCCGCCCGTTTCTTTGTGCCAGCGCTGATATCTGAACACATGTCCGTACAACTGCAGCGCTGAGAAGCGAGCGGGCAAGTGGGTGGCGGCGTATGTGGATTGGATTGGATTGTGGAATTTTGACTGAACCGCTGCTGCCGCGCCGGCTGGCATATCTTCATGGGTCGCTTGTTTTTTGACTGCTCCAGGCAATTGCTTTATTAAGAGTTTCTGCTCTACTTGACGCTGTGGTTCTGTGGGGGTCGATCCTCGGACCGGGCGGCATGCGGCGGGGGCGTTCGCGTACACATTTGATTTCACATCCGCACCCACAACGCCGTGATGCGGTTGCCACGAGTGGCGATGCTGCCATCGCCGCCGCTGCCGCCTTATCGGTTGGGGGTTGGCAGGCGTCGGCGTATCTCTCACTTAGTTAACTTTAAATTAAATCTTGATGTTACTCATTTTTGTACGTTTTACAACTGCTCACATATCGTTTGAACCTGGGCCGAGTGGTGAGTGGTGAGTGGTGAGTGAGTAGCCATGGCCACAACGCACGTGTACTGGCTGCAGTGCACATCCCACGCTCGTTGCCGCCTGTCGCTGTGGCAGCCACCACCCCGTTATCGGTCGCCATCGCTACCACCGCTCGGCATCGGCTGTGTTCATAATACATATGGGAATTATTTAAGCACAGCGATGCCATGGAAATTTTATTTTGATATGTTTTTAATAACAAAAATGAGCGCAGGATGCGCCGAGTGCTGGGCTTTTGTGTCGATTCCGGATCGCCTGCTTTGTAAATAGCTGCGCGCTGCTGTTGATGCTGCTTCGGTGGCTGTTGTTGTTGTTATTGTTGCTGCTGTTTTTGTTGCAGGCTTCATTGTTGGCTGCCGGCGAGAAGCACGTGAAAGTGATAAGCGCGGAGACGGCCGCGGAGGCGAAGGCGAAGGCGCTGGCAAAGCCAGAGAATTATGCAGAACTCGAGACGAAGAAAGGCAACAAATTAAATTAAATACTTGACGGCAGCGAAACGGACGGGTCGGACGGATTATGCCAGAAGTGTGCTCAGCTATTTTGATAATGCATGCGTTTAATAATTGAGTTGTTCTTGATGTTTTGTAATAAAGCCCATTAAATTGAAGCAAAAGGCAAATAGTTTCAGTTTAATTGGCTGCACGATGAAGCGTTCTCCCCTTTCGTTGGCAAATATGCTATGAAATTGGCATCGCAGTGCAGAGATTGGCAAGCGTGGCAAAGGGGAAAAAGTGCTCGCCGCGGTTTAATTTAGCGAAAGATAAACGGGGATTTAAAATTTAATATGGCAAAATGTTTGAGACCATATGTTATGTAAGTAGTGGTGTTTCTCTGGGGGTTTCGGATTGAAGCGACTTGAACACCAAAGAAGTGGGGATGGCGAGAACATTACACAGGTTGGTTAAGATTTCAATAGTTTGAAAATAAAATTCCCTCAAACAAAGCTGGCGTTGGTAGGCTCAACTCAAAACTTAATTGAGTCTTTGAACCGTGGCACTCTTCAAGTATAAATGCAATATAAAGGTTAGGTTGAAGTAGCAGTCCAGGACCTGTAATTGCAAGAGACACCCGTAGGCAAGCAAATGATCTCGCTATGATATCAGAGAGAAACGAGAGATCCGGAAGCCCCATTCGATTTCTGGATGCACCTTATTAATATCTAATATTGACTGATTAGAGTTCATTTAGACAATTTGATTGATAACTTCTGTGCCTGAAAAAACGATTGTCGTATGTGCTATGGAATTCAATGGAACATACGACATTGGCTTTCTGCAGCGACGACTTGTCGGCTTATCGTAAGAATAGGTCTGGTTGGAGATTTCCAGTAAAAATTATCCAGTAAAAAATATCAGGAGAGTAAGCCAGCGTACGCTCCCTAAAATCAAACTATCCAACAAAGCACACAAACAAGTTTTAACTCTTGGTTACACCACTGGGACTTGGCTCACTCACACTACACAGTAAAAAGGGTGTAAACAGGAGGGTTAAGGAACGAAACAGCTGATATAAAAGTTTCATTTGAAGTTTGAAGTGGTAGGGAAAATTAAGTTTAATCAGACTTTTAATGCAAAATGCAAATAGTTCGTTGCGCTCAATCTGCACTTCTTCCCTTTCAGCTTCAGCGGGTAAAGCTAAGCAAGACGGCTGTATGTCAGCGGACTTGCGAACACACAATTTCTTTGCTGTTTCCATTTGTCTCCAAATGTTTTCAAAATTTATGTTTCTTTGCAGTCGATCATATGGCAGCCAGTCATATGTTTTTCTTGTTCTTTTTCTTACTGACAAAAAGTGTCTGTACAAAATTTCTCCAGTAAAAACTTGCAAGTTCTCACGAAATGAACTGTCACCATACGCTCTCAGTTTCTCTCTCGTTACTGGAGATTTGGCGTCAACAAACAGGATCCAGTAAAAACTTTTTACAAATTTGTACAAATTCGTACAAATTATTCTCTGCCAATCAGACCTAATATAGACAAATCAGTTTCTTTTAGCGATTTCTTTCTTTCAGGTGAATTGTAAAAGTAAAAATTGTTTATGCAAAAATGGGTAAAAACTGTAGATTATTTCGGTTTGTGAGAACACATCACGAATGGTCGTGCAAAGTTAAGTCTTAGTGTTGTCTTTAGGCCATTGTACCAGTTGTATAAATATTACGGATATACGGTAAACCACGCCATATTTTTTCATGTTCTTTTAACATTTATACTCGTATTTAGTTGGCAAATCATTTCATACATAATTGCCACTAAATGTACTTGAACGCATAATAAATGTTTTTTGTTTGTTTTATTAAAAAAAGAAGTCCGAGCGCCCTTAATGAAAACCCCTATATTTGAACAGTAAGGAAATGGTACCAGACAGTTTCTATCGTGTTTAGAGAGGGCATGATGAACGCAAAGCTTATCTGGTCTTCACAACTCATCAATTTGGTCATCCGAAACGATGCAAAGTTCTTCAATCGCACATCTGACTTCCTCTTCGCTGTCGTCCACTTTTGCAACTCGAAAATTGAAACTATCTCATTAGTATTTCATTTCATCATTCTCGGTTCAAGAACTGTTCAGCTTGATTGCAGCAATTTCGAAACATGTCATAAACGGTAAACAAAATATTGCTTCTACATTGCAATTTCTGGCAGATTGTTGCGCGCAGTTTTATTAGCCAAATCATCGCAATTCCAATTCAGTCAGTCAAACAATTTTGATTCCATGTTCAAGCGCTCCACTCAAAGGGCGCAATATCCACTACCGAAATGCCAGAATTGTGTCCCACATACCTACGTACAAGTCGTACGTCTGTACGTGCACGTAAGCATTGTATTTATTTATTGGAGCAATACGGCAACGCGACAGGGCCTCAACGAGCGCGTTCTGGCGGCGCTCGATGAAGTGAAATAAATTGGAAACGGAAGCTGCAGGCTACAACATGCGCAGCAAATTAAAGGAAATGACGAAGGAAACGGCAGCCGTAGCCGCTTCGGTGGCGTTCGCGTTCTTGTTTGTGTTCGCTTGGCTGCGACAAAAAAGAAACAAAGTCTAATTTTGAGCATAATAAAACGGCAAAAGAAATGCTTTATTTGGTGTGAGTGTTTCTTTTCCGCTCGACGCCTTTGAAGTGGGACAAAAATTTAATTAAACACCAAAGAAAAGAGAAAATTGCGCATTTCTTTTCCTTTTACGATTTGATCTTATTTTTATTTGTTCGCTGTTCGGCAACTCTCATTTTTTGTCTAATTAAAATACTTGCAGGCATTCTTGTCGAAATGACATTATTTCTAATTAAACCACTTTCCACTTTCACTTCATTGCCGGAATATGTGCGAAATGTGCAAAATGTCAGAGCGGGCGTCTTTTTGTGTAAAAAGTTGTTTCCAAGATGTGTAGCGGGTTAGCAAAGATGCCGCTGGCCAAACTTGGGACTCTTTGAAATGTTTGGAGAAAATTCAAATTTCCCTTATAACAGCAGCGATTTGACAAGTTTTCCACTAATGCTGACTGCATTCGCTACCACTCGCACGGCTGCTGGTTATGTATGCAACAACAATTATTGCCAAAATAAGACGAATCCTTTGCATTTATTGCAACCCGCAACGGGGCAGCGAAAAGTTGGCAAACTTCTGCCAGGGCCGTTTCGCACAGCAATCGAGCTAAATGCGTCCGTTCGTCCGTCCGTCCGCTCGTTCGTGTGTGGTGTTTATTTATTTAGGAGCTGCTGCCATATTTGCTGCAACAACACTCACAACTGACAACTGACAACAGCAGCAGCAGCAGTGGAAATAATAATAATGATCAGCAGCCATAAGCGGCCAGTGGGAGGAGAAGTAGGCGGCAACTAAATGTCGCTGAAGTATTTTGTGTTTGGAGTGCGGTCTCTTAAGAATTTTGTCAACAATTTGTCGTTGTTGCTGGCCCGCTTGTCAGTTGCGCTTGGTGTGAGTGCGTCGAGAGGAGCGATTGGGTGCGTGTGTGTGCCGCTGGCCGGGCACTTTGACGAGTGCTGCGATAACTCTGCAAATGATTACGTTTGTACTGCGTGCTGCGGTCCCGGTTTGCATGCTCGCAATTAAGAGAATATGAAATTGGTTTTGTGGCTGTCCATAGTTGCAAGTCGGCGTGCAAGTGTACTTGAGTTGGTATAGACAGGAGTTTCGAAGGTTGTTAGCATGTTCCAGCCAACAATTAATGATGATGAAATATTTCCAGACGATGAGAGAACCTCAACTACGAAAAGCAGGAACTGTTTGGAATTTGTTACAGAATAAAGAATAAAAGAATATTAGATGGCTAGACTGGCTTTTGAATGTTAACTGGAGGAAATAAATTCATGTCTAGTCAAGTGCAAATATTAAAATTAAAGTTTAAAATAAAAAAAATCACCCAAAAATTAAATTGAATTACTATAAGCGAGACATGGTTCAACATTTCGCATCACGAGTTTTGCTTTTAGATTTTTGCTCCTGAAATGCTGCTAAAGTGCCAACAAACAAACACTTTTCAATTTCACTATCGATTTTGTCCGTTTTACGAGCTGAGAATGTGTGTGCATAATTTGTACATGGCCGCTCGTTAGCCACTATTTTCGAACGTTGCCCAGCCACTTCAGCCGTTGACCGCACCCGGTTGTGGCGCAGCGCTCATTTGTTGCATGCGAGCAGCACTTCGACCATTAACAAGTGTCATATAATTTTATGCTCTGAATAATTCAGCACACACACACATCGAGTGGTAGGTCGCAGCGAGACCGAGACCGAACTGGCACCAAAGTTCAGCGACGGAAAAGACGCTTGAGTGGTCATAAACGCATAACAAGGGAGAAAAGTGCGAGAAAATGCTGAAAGCAGATGAGAATCGTGTAAAAATGTAAAAATGCGTTTGATTGGGAAAAGTGAGTTATCTGCCACACATGAGAATGAACACTAATTGAATTCGATCACGAGTAGGTTTTACTTTCTGTTGCGTCAACTGGACCATTTGCAAGGGAAATCACCCAGAAGCACTGAAATCGGTTGGCAAATTGGTCAGCGATGGCCAAGTTGGGTTTGACGAGCGCTGGCACTGGGTGAGTTGCGCGCTCGTTAGTCAAAGTTGCCAACATTCGACTTTGTACACTTTATGCTACAACGAAATCGGAGCGCGGCTGCCGAGAAGAATTTCCATGAAATACGCAGCGCTGCATGAACTTTTGGCGTGAAATTTCATCCATCACTCATGTTTCGCATTGCGAACGCCACACGTCACACGCCAACGCGGCAGCAGCGCCCAAAAACAAATACAAGTTTGGCACAAATTGAAGAGGGAGGAAGGATAGAAGGGGCAGCAACACACTGGCGGCAGTAAAAAATGGAATGCAATAAAATTGTTGCACCCAGGTGTGCTGCTGATGTGGCACCGACACACCAACACACCGGCACATTGGCCATTGCAACAGTGCACTGTCCCGTCAATGGGACGTGCGCGCCGGCATGTTTGTTTCAGTGTTTGTATGCGTCGGTGCAATGCGCTTTCGCCGCGCATTTCCCTATTTTGCTGCACGCATTGTTGTTGCTCTCGTTGTCGTTGCTGTTGCGCTTTTCAGTTGTTATTGTTGGCTGCGAGCGCGCGCGTGCAGCAGTCTTTGCACATTTGTACAACCCATTAAAATATGCGCTGCACGTTCTGTAAATGCGAAAACAAAATGGCGATCCATTTCCGGCACTTGCTGTTGTTGCTGTTGTTGTTGTTCGCTGCTGGCTGTGGCTGACTGGCTGCGTGCATGTGGTGTGATGGCTTCATTTTTTATTTCAATTTTTTGCACTTTTTTCAGCTCGCCATTAAATTGCTTTTGTAGCGCGCTGTCTACGACTTTGAACATGTGTGTGTGACTGCATCTGTGTCTGTGTGCCCACACACACACACATAGACTGCATGGAAAAGGAACCCTGTAGGAAATCTGACTGGTCCAAGTGTAGTTTTTCAACTGTTGGCTTGACAGTCATATGTGACCTCAGAACCGACTCGTTTTCTTGGAGCAAACTTACACTTTTAACATGGCGGTGTCCTAAGCGACAGTCAATTGTCCCCCGTCTGTATCCATTTGCAACTAGTCCAAGGTTAGTCCGAAGTAAACTAGTTTTCAAACCAGTTGCGAAGCGACTAGTTTGCAAACTAGTTTATTCTCGATTAGTTTTCTACCCACTCGATTTTTATGGGGAAAATAAAACAATGCATTTTTTAAATAATTATTTTATTTTAAAAATATTTAAAAATAAAAACAAAAAATCATCGCGAATAAAAACAATTGTTGATGCATTTAAAGATGAACTAAGATGAACTTCGACATGTTGACACACTTCTGCCGGAACTGTTTGGGGGCCTGCAATTAATAAATAAATAAATTGAAGAATAATTTCATAAATAAATAAATAAATATATTAATACATACTTTTAAGCTGTCACTGCAATTCGTTGCTTTACGCAACCACGCAAAATTCTAACCGAAATCATTCAAGACAAAACGTGCAAATTGAGCAAACTTCGTGTCATAGAAACAGAAAGTTCGAAAAATGCAAACATTTCTACGTTGTTGTTGTAGCAGAGCAATCGCAAGATCAGCCTTAACAGTATTTTTTGGCTTCTCTCTCCTCTGTTTCGTTATTCTCATTTTTATGTGCTCTTCTCGCCTATGAACGCGCACACAGAACGTGAACGATTAAACGTGAACTGACTGACTTATGCATCCGCTGACAGTCATTTGGACAACTGGTTGTCAAATTTACTTACAAAAAACCAGTTGAAAGACCAATGAATTTAAGGAACCAGTTGTCTCAGGTCCGACAGGGAAGTGAAGCCGTGGCAGTGGTAGCAGCGGCGTTGGCATTAGACGCGGCGGCCCAAGTTGTGGTTGTGTTGCTAAATGGCTGCCTGGCTGTTGTTGTTGTTGTTGGTGGTGTTGTCGCCGCTGTGAAAACTTCCCAGGCAATTTCCGCTTTAAGTGCCATTAAATTCGTATACGTTTTTGTTTAATGAGCTTTCAACATGATGCTCGAGTTTTAATTTGATGACATTCGATTCCTACGCTTCAGTGAGGACGGTGTCTTTTGGTCTTTTCAGAGTGCAATGACTGGGATTTCCGCAAAAGTCCAATAACTCTGACAGTTTGACAATTTCTGTTTTGTATAAAAGATTTTTTTTTTAACGATATAGAAGTTTATATGAAATATTGAAGCAAAATTGCAAGTGTTCCAGCCGAATGGAACTTGAAAGTGTGATGACCTCATCCCCATTTAATACTCTTACCAAAAGGATTATAATCAGTTAGGAGGGTTGAAAAAGTTTATCTCTCTTTCGGGTTTAAAAGCTGGGAATCGTATCACGTGCATTCTTTTCATTGCCTCCTAACCGCATCTCTTGTAATCGCATTTGCAATCGAGCATAAAACTGACCTTGTCCGTTCCATCCAGTATCAAGTTAGTTTTTTCAGCTTGTCCCCTCGTCAGTTGAGCGCGTTTTTCTTTTATTCGATTGTGTCTGCGTCCTAAAGCCACATTGACTTAAAATTGAATACCGAATGTTCTGCTTGAAGTCGGATCAATTTGCCGCCACATTTCGAAGGAAAACGCCTTGAAATATGCAACCATACCCATACACACACACACACACACACACATGCATACGTCTAAGCACACAGCCTCACATCTATGTATTTGTGTGTACGTTGCGTTGGATTTGCTACCATCTGTTTGGGATGTGCCCAAATTGCATTTGCAAAGTGTGTAAATATTTTAAAGAGATTGTTGCTTACACACACCGCTGTTGCTGCTGTTGCCATTGTGTCGTTCTGTCGTTGCGCTGTGTGCTTTTTGCTCCGCTCGGCATCTCGGAGGGCGCATAATGCTGCAAAGGACTAGAGCAAACAAAATGAGATAAGAGCTTAGATGAAGACGAATTCCAGCGTAATTCAGCATTCAGCATTCTTTGTTTGATTGCCGGAGATGAAAGCGCACTGTTTGGACGCAGCAATGCGCTGTTGCTGCAACATAATGCGTCGGAAGACAGCGCCCGGCTCTGAGAGTGCTTGAGTGTGTGTGTACACAGCGCAAATAGGTATTAAAGGATCAAGCGAGTGCAATAAAGAATATTAAATATAAACACACACATTCGTACGCACATCTATTGTTGTGTACATATTTATGTGGACAATGCATTGAGAAGGAATAAAATAAACGCATCAGCAGCATTGTTGGCCATTACTATGTGTCAACATGGTAGATGAGTTTCCCCATGAATAAATATTCGATTTTGTTAAAAATTTTAATACTATTTGCGAATATCAGATGGACGCAGGTACATACAAATATGAAATGATATAAGTTTTATACATTTCTTCATTGCTTTAATAAGGAAAAATTTAAATTTGTTCTGTGCCCATTAAATTATTTCGAAGGCAAGAGATTCCTTACCGGCAATAAATGTTCAATAAGTCGCAACACCTACTACAACAACACAGCAACGTTACACAGCTTTGCCCTTGTCGCTTGTTTATCTTTTCTCCATTCGCCGGAAAAGTCCCCCACTTAGGGGAAAAATTAATGGCACAATGTCGAAAAAAAGTCTTTCGTTCGACACAACGCTGTAATTTTGGCCAAACAGTGTCTTGAAGCTCTGGCAGCGGCGCTGGTGGCAACAATGCGATGTTGGGCGGGGAGGCGCGCTGCGCTGCGCTGACAGCACACACAATAACGCACAGCAATCCAGGCGTGAAGAGGCTTCTGGAAAAGTTTGCCAGCTCCTTTTCATTATTATTGTAAGAAAACGCACCTGCTGTGAAGTGAATAGATTACAAAACCAAAGCACAATAACAAAAAAATCAGAAGAAATTAAACGAGGAAAATAAGAATGCCAGAAGAAAATGCTCGAGCGAGGAAAATAAAAATTAAATAAAACAAAACAAAACAAAAAAGCGAGCATAAAGGAAACGAAAGACAAATAAAGTCAAACGAAGCAAAATAAAAGAATCCTTTCAATAATTTATGAAGCTGTTGTAGGGGGGAAGTGGCGGGGGAGGGGTCGGCTGAGGCATAAGCAGAGCATAATTAAGTGGCAGCATTGGCCGAAGAGTGACCCAAACTACCGGAGTACTGCAGCAGCGCGGCGAATGTTCAAGTTAGTGGCGAAAAAAGGACAACACGACAAGCTGATAATGGAGATTTGGTTTTTCTTTCGTGTGTAATCTTTGCGGCTGTGTGGCGTAGGAGCCAATGCGATGCGGTGCAATGCCAATGAACGCTGAGAATATGACTGAATATGGAAAGAAGGTTGGGGGGATGGGGCGCTGACGCTGACAGGTTGAATGCCGTCGCATGATTAATAGCAAAAGTGACAGATTGTGAAAGTGTTGGCGGTGAGTGCGTTGCTGCCGATCGCGTCGCGGACCGCACTTTCTCGGTGGCAGTGTTTGAGTTTGGCTCTCGATATAACTAAACAATGTTCTCATATTTTATAATTTTCATCTATTTTGTCATATTTTTTAATTTTATAAATAAATCAAAATTATAACCTCAAAAATAATTTCCCCTAAAGGGTCCTTGGAATTCGCTGCACTTCTCTTTTCCTGCAGCCTTTTACTTCCCTATTATGTTGTGGTCTTCGGTTCCAGCTGTCAGCATCGATTTGCGGTCTCAATTGTCCAGTGCCAGTGTACGCAACAAAGGCGAACGAAGCGCATAAAAAAATATGAAATCGAAAACTTTCTCCGTGCTTTGCTTTGACACCCTCGAGCGTATATTTAACCATTGTAATGACTCGTGTCAACTTTTTATTTTCAATTTCAACTTTTGAAAAATTGGCCCAAGCCGAAACAAACCGAAAAGTAATCTTTTGAGAGACGCATCAAGCTACAACACAAAAATACAATGGATCCACTTTTTTTTTGGGTGCACAACGGGAAACGGCTGCAAAAACACGCCCTCGAAGCGGAAAGTAAAAACCGTTAAAGCTATTAAAACCTCTGAAATGAACGAGAGACGACAAAGCAGTGAGTGCGGCGAGTGGGGAGCGGAAAGTGAAAGGCGCAGTAATACAATGGCAGCTCAGGTGCATTTAATGTGGGGAATTTCGAAATGCAATTTTAAAGAGTGGTCGACTCGGTACAGAACGCAGAGGAGCTGAGACAGCGAGCGCTGACAAAGAACAAAAGTTACTTAAATAATGAGATTTCCTGCAATGATGTGAAATTCAACAACAACAACAACGGCTACACCAATGCCACCAACACAAACAACTGCCGGAGCTGATGATAACAACAGCAATAGCATCAACACACCCACAACAACAATGAAAATGGCTCCAAAGCATTGTCGAAGCTGCTCTAAGTATCTAAAAGTGATTGCCGAGTAAAAACAATACAACGCATAAATACGCTTAAGTAGTTGTGGGCGGTGCGCTGGGTTGCGACTCCTTTGTCTCTGTGTGTGTGTGTGTGTGTGATGGCCCTTAAGCGCCGAACTTGGCGTGCTGTTGTCTGCTGTTTCCAGGCGAATTGCAGTTATTTGATTTTGTTATGTTTGTTGGTTTTGCTTCTCGCTCGACGCTCATATTTTTACTTTATTTTAATTTCCACTGGCCCGCACACACAAAGATAGATACTTTGTTATTTTTGTACTCGTATATTTGTCTTGTCGTTTCGTTCACATGGCAGCTCATTGAATAGAATGGAGCAAGTCCAGAACACTTTTCCGCACATATTTTCACTTTTAACAATATAACAAAAGGACATTATAAATTACTCGTCTTGCTCGAATGTTGGTGTGAAGTGTGCGTGCGTGCGTGTGTGCGTTGGTGTCGCACGCGAGTGTGAGTGGGGTGTGATTTTTTTTCCAGCGCTGATTGTGCACTAGTTCACACTTTTTGCTGTACTATTTTGGAATTTATTGTTGTTGTGGTAGTATTTTGCAGCATTGTTGTTGCTGTAGTTATTGTTGCTGCGGGTACAACGTTGAACGTTGATGCTGTCGCTGATGTTGTTGTTGCAGTTTTTATACTTTTTGTTATATTCCAAACTTAATTCCATTTCACTGTTTATGTACTTGAGTAAAAAAGCTTATGTACTCGTAAAATATACACAGCACAGGGTGCTGACGACGAGCCGAATGGGTTTTGGGTGTGAAGAAATGCAAGTAAGTAAGTAAGGGGCAGAAAAATATATGATAGGAATGAAAGAAGATAATGAGAAAACAAAAGAATAAACAAAATATAATAAAACAGGAAAAGGTACGAAACGAAAGGAAATTTGATTAAAACGAATAAAATTAAAAAATAATAATGAAAAGAACATAGTTGAAACAATTAAATGTAATCAAATTATTGCAAGTATGGTTAACCTTAGAGCTACTAAAAGGACTAATCTTACGTTAGGGTCGTTTTCGACCCTCATATATGAAAGTTAGTACAAAAATGAACGTTAGTTAACCCTAAATCTCAAAATTTTAAAAGTACCATAAAGCCAGAAGTGAGACTGCCAGGCTTAAATTAGCTAAATAACTGAAAACATTTATTAAAAAAGTACAAAAACTGTTTAAAATGCTAAACTTATAAATGGAATATAATTCTAACATTCCATTAGAGGACATAACAAAATATTATGTTAAAATAATGGAATCGAAAATATTTTTGATTCATCACCATTTGAAATCTTTAGTGAAACTGTGAGGCTCACTTCTGGGAATAAGGGTTAAAAACACACAATTTTTTGGTACAGTTTTTTCAAAAACTTAAAAAAAATTTAACGCACATTACGGTTGCGCTTATTTTTGCAGATATTTTTTAGGCATTCGCAGCAGACAAGCTCTGTTTTATTTTGACATTGGCAATTTGACATTTTATCACAATAAACTTTTTTATTTGAAATAAAATAAATACCTACTAATTTACACTTTTACTTGCGTTTTCTATGAAATCACAATGAAATTCTAATACAAAACGCTTCAACATATTACGGGTCGAAAACGACCCAGATTGACAAAAATGCTTAGTTTTAAAAATATTAAACGGTACGAACGGATTTCGATAGATAACTGCGTTTTTAGTTTTTCTCTCTCTGACGTCCGGATTTTTTTTAAACGACTTTGACATTTCAAGGACATGTTTATTTCAATGAATTATTTCAAAAATTGAGCGCATTGTAGAATAACAATATGGGTATCAAATGAAAGAAAAAAATCCTAAGAATCTTTGGAAATTAAATGTTTAGGTGCAAAAGGACGATGAGGTATTGAAAATGCCCGTTTAAAACGTTATCCTTGAATATCCTTTTGAAAAAAATATATCTTAAGGACTAATATGTACATCCTTGATTTTCGTCATCCTTCTAACTTTATTAATTAAGGATATAAAAAATTTAATACTTAATACTTAATTCAAGTAAGAAAGTCATAAAAAACACCTAAAAATATTAACAATTTTTTTAAATATTAAAAGCATGCATACAAGCAGCTTCGCGGTGACACTTGGAAAAAACTCTTATTTAGAAAAAATCTCCAAAAACGAATATGAAACGATTTGTCGCAATCACGCTGTTTCCCAGTTGCAGCGAATTCATAGAAAACGAAAAAATGCTCATCCACCCCACTACTGCTGCCGCCGCCTCTGTAGCGCTCGCAGTCAAACCAGCAACAACAACGGCGATTCGAGCACAAAGTTGTATTTTCACCAAAGTACATATGGCGGCATATGGCAACATTCTCCTCGCTCACTCGGCGCTCAACAAGCGTACAGCATCCGAAAGCATAAAGCGAGCCCGGCTGGCTCGGTGCGCCTTTGTGCGGCCAGCAGGCGAAAGGATGGCATGCACGACGAGCAGATCGGCCGACCCACCACCGCCGCCACCACCATCACCATTCACTATCCTAGGGCCTCGTTGCCCTTCGCAGCGCGTCCTGTCGCTGCAGCCGTGCGGCAGGACCGCCACCCCTGGAGATGCTCGGGCGCGCGTACGTGTACGTGTAGAACGCATGCAGTGGGGTCAGCGCGCGGGGCTATTGCGCCACATACAGACGAGTTTTTGGAATGCCGGGTCGTAAAATGAAGCTACATATATGTATGTATGTGTGTGTGAGCGTGTTTTTGTTCGCTTTTTATATGCCTCTCACCTCGGCACATTGTACTCTCACCTTGCGTTTTTTGCTATGCGCCCGTGTTGTGGTGTTGGTGATGTCCGGAATTCATGCACACACACACACACACACAGGCACATGAATACATACAAAGATGTGCGCTTGCAAAGTTTCATCTCAATGCGAGAGCAGGAGCGCCAGTGGCTGTGTTCTCTTTGGGCGTTCTTGGTTGGCATTAAATTGTTAAGGACCAGCTTAGAGCATCCGGCAAGCAGTGCAGTGTTGCCAATCTAGAAATTCGAAAAATAAATTAACCAAAGATTGTATGTGGCTTTCTTTTCTGCTTTTATTCGTAATATTTATTGCCAATTTGTTAGCCGTTACAGAAACAATTGCATAAATGTTCAGCTCAATTTAAGTTCCAAGAATTTCTCGGCATCGATTCTTCGAGTGCTGGCTTTGCGTTTTCTGCGCAGCTGGCAACACTGGCCCCTACCCGCCATTTACCGAGCTTGGCTAATTCACTCGATAGCTTCCAGAAATTTTCATTATTTCCATCTTTGAACGTGCCAATGGGGCATTCATTCAATACTGCGGAAAATCATTTGCGGAATGAAAATTTATGAAAACGATTTCGGCGCTGACCCAGCATTCAGTTAAGCAGGTATTTACGAATTGCTGACTGTCGGATTCCTTCGAGGCATTTACCAGATGTACGTGCTCGCTTGTGTGCGCAGGGAGTAGTGTCAGCTGCCGCGGAGAGTGAGAGCGAGCGAGCCCAAGATTTGGCTGTGAGCCGCGCACAGGTAGCGGCCGGGTACAGAAGCCGGCTTGCAAAAGCGGTGCGGGCATGGGTGAGTTCCTCGACTGTGCGGCTGTGTGTGTGTGTGATGCTCACGCACACCAGCAGCGTGCCGCCGTATATACTCGACAGCCGTGTGGATGTGACATAAGCGGTTGCGCCACCCCAAAGTGGGATGCGGCGGGCGCGCTGGGATTGCCGCGCTGACGCTCGCTGGATGCTGGGCACGCACACAGCGAAGGGATGTGCCGTGTGCGTGGTGGGTGTGCGCTGTATATAAATTAAAATAGAGTGGCGGTGTGCATGTAGTGGTGCCGCCATTTGGAAAATACCGAAATTGGGGTTCGCCACGACGAGCGTATTCGTAGTAGACGTTTAGGCGTCAACTAGTGCGCTTGGTGCGCTTTATCATTACGGCTGTGCGCCGCACAGAACGCTGAGTAAAAACACCGACATGGAACAGCAGCAGCAGCAGCAACACCAGTGGCCACTGGCTGGATTGGATAGGATAGGACCGAACAGCACAGAACGGCGCCGGACTGCGGCGTATACTATAGCGAAAGCGACGCGCGGCCAGACAGACGGACAGGTGGCGATGGCAATGACGTTGACGAGGCGAACTGGCGGTTTGGCTTGTCTATGTGACAGTTAGACGGACACACAGCCGTCCAGACAGATAGGCAGGCAGGGTGCCAGACTAGGGGATCGGCAACTTGTGCGGCGTCCTGCGAGGAGTTTGATGACGGCACTCGTTTACTGCACTGGCACCACTGCTGGGCAAAGAACGCGAAAAATAAAGAAAATCGAAAATGGAATCGACGCACTTTCGGGTCACTCGATTCCGATTCCGTTACGCAGGATATTGCGCGACCATCTATTTGTATGTCGACCCTGTCTGCCCGCTGGTTGCTGGACCAAACAGACCATTAATCATACAACTTTAGTTGGCCCGCGAGTGGGCTGGGCACTTGTAACGAATCTCGAACCGTTTGGCAATCGAAAGTGGCCGAGTTGATGCTGTGACCTGACTTTAAGCTCGAACTTGCGAGCATTTAAAATTCGTGGTTGCGGTTGCATTGATTGGATTTGCTTGCTGCTGTCAAAGTGAAAAATGGTGTGCGGTGCGAAATAATTAAAAGTAATTCAGTTCGGGCGAAACGTCGCAATCGCGCTTTGGCATAAATGTTGCAAGTTTGCATATAGAAAGTGTTGGATAATGTTTGGCTGGGTATGTACTTGATGTTGTAATGAAATTGAACTAAACTAACCAATTTTAGTGTTTGATGTATGATGCAAAAAAACAATCAAAATATTGAAACAAAATTGAAATTCAATTTTGCAAAAATTGAATAACCTAAGTTAAAAGAAAATAATAATAAAAATTAATTGGAGCTACATTTTGCACGAAGGAGGTGTTGAAGTGAAAAGCTGTAAGTACAAAACCAGTACAATGTATTTCTTAAAATAATTTTTTTAATGCATTCATTAATGGTTAAAATGTTGCTTTAGTTTTAAATTTTTATGGGAAATGGCTGAGTTTAAATAATAATTCTTTCAAATATTTTAATTGGCTCCTTTAGAGAGATTGGTTAATTAAAATGTGAGATTAAGTGTGAGCAACAAAACAGAAATTTCTATTTTCCATTTAGAATAGTTTCAAGCGGTTTCGACCTAAAAACATATATGAAAGTGTTCAGTAATTGAAGAGGTTTTGACAGTGATAGACACTTTCACAATGTGAAAGTTCAGTTATGGCCCAGAAAACTTATTTATGATATAAAAACATTCAGATTAAAAATTTAAATTGAAAATTAAAAAAAATTAAATTGAAAATTAAAAATTCGCTACCTTCTAAAATAAAGTTTCGATATTGTAGTTTACACATCTACAAATAATGAGTTGATTTATAAAATTTGATTTATTGATTTATTAAATTCAATCCGATTTTTTTAGTTAAACAACATAATTAAAAAATTTAATTTTTTAATTTTAAAATAAACAAATATAATTTCGATGTTGTAGTTTACACATCTACAAATATTGATTTGATATATACAATTTATTGACAGTGTTTTAAACTTAATCAGATTATTCTAGTTAAACAACTTAAATAAAAAAATTCAAGTTGACTTGAAAAATGTGAAAGTTTCATAATTGGTTCATAAATTTTTAATTACCTCAATTATAATTGATTACCTTAATTATGCAATATTTTTACACATTTTACGACGCCAAAAGAAACGAATTTTGTTCTGTTGACCGGCATTTAAACAGCCGCAGACACACGTCGTACAAGTTGCGCTACAAACGGCCGAGTGTGTGTGCAGAATTTCGCTACGCCCAGACGAACGCAACGGGCCGCTGCAGCGCTGTGTGTGTGCGCTCGTCGTCTCGAAGGGAGAAAATGAAAAGTGAAAAACAAAAGTAAAGACATCAAAACCCGCAAAAAAGTGCACTTCGTTCGCTTGCTTCGGCATCTGGCCAGCACGTCGGCGAGTCGGGTCGGATGTCATGCGTCGTGCGCGATGTCAAGGACCGCACCCAAAAAATTCTTCATTTTCTGCCAACAACGTCAAAGCAGCCAGCAGTCGGCAGCATCAGCGGCGCTACAACTACAACTTTGTATTGGTGACTGGGTGCATGTGTGTTGGTGCAAGCGCGCTGCCAATTGCCGAGCGATAAAATCCGCCATCATTGATGTGTGCGTGCACTGTCGGTGTGTTAGTGTTGGTGTTGGTGTGTTGGCGTTGGCGTTGGTGTGGGTATTGGTGTATTTATGGGTGCTTTGCTACCAGAAGCAATTCAAATTTTTATAGCTATGTGCCGTGTTTGTGCAGTTTTTATGTCTGCAATTGGGATTTTCTGCGTGTACGTGTGAGTGTTGCGTGTGTTTGTTTGTGTCCTTTGATTGCACTTTTAATTTTACTGCGTCTTTTACTTTTCCTTGCCGTATTTCTTTGTTTCTTTTGTGTGTGTAAAAATGTGTTCGCTCATCTGACTTGCCCCGCCGTCTCTCTCTCTTAGACACGTAAAGTTCATTCGCTTATTTTTATAAGGACGATAATTTTTTTGTTACCTGCACTCGAACACTGACTTGAATAAATCTGGCATTTCTCTTTAATTTCTTTCTTCTATTCACCCATTTTTTGTTCATTCACTGGGCTGTCTGTCATTCTGTCTGTTTGTCAGTCAGTCTGGCCGGCTGTCTGAGTGCTGCGCCACTGTTGCTTTGTATTTCGGCGGTTTGCCGCTGCTCGCCAGACAGAATATCGACCGTCGACGGCTGTGGCGTCTTTGTTCGAGCGCATTTAGTGGCAGAAAGACTGCAGTTTCTTTTATGCGCAGCACTGTAGGGGTAGACTTAGGGTTAATTGCTGCAATATGAACAGAAATCACTGGCGCAGTGCAGTGCACTTCAGAGCTTAATTTACGGGAATGAGCAGCCAAGTGACCTTTAGAAGTCAACGCTGTCTGACTGTCCATGGTGGCGGCCGATTGTTGTTAGTTTGGGGTTCGAAACTGAAACAAAAACATTCATTTGTTTTAAATCAAATACGACTATGAGATCTTAAAAGTTTGAATTATCGAATACGAACTCAATAAAAAGTCGTTTTAATAAAGTGAACTAGAAAATGAGAGTGGAAAGCGAAAGCATTTGGAGGAATAGTTGTGAAAGGTTGCTTCCTGTTTCTTTTTGTGACTGTTTGTGCTCACTGTTTTATAGGAAACCGAATAACTTAGTGTAACCATAGGTGTAACGACTTTTAGAGAATTTATTTGAATTTCGAATAAATATTTTTTTTAATTTATTCACTTTCTAACCTTTAAGTAAATAAGTAACATAAGACTCATAAAGAGTTTCGTATAAGCTTGTGGCGCCAAGCTACACCACTGTCAATTAAGTACTGTGAGAATCTGTCCACCTGTCTGTTCTCGATCCGGTTTGATGTTTGCGGTACTAAGAATCTAAGATTTAACTCTACCATCTCGACATGCCGAGAGTCTCTTCAAAGATAGTCTTGGTTTGTTGTAAAAGTTTAGAATTCGCAGGAGAATATGTTCTTTCCGTACATTTCCAAAAATATTCCAAAATATTTCTTGAACCTTTCGAAAGTCCTCCTCGTACTCGTACTCTCGTAAGCTTTAAGTTACAAGAAAGCAGAATAATTGTCCCAATCTGTCCCCTCACCCAACAGATGGCGGCAGCTCAAAATGACGGAGGCGACGTTCCTAAGCGGCGTTAGATGGAAGCCCCATCACTTAGAACTATCTGAAAAAAAATTGGTAGTTAGGGCTGCTGTTGATTGATTTTTTGGGTCTAACAAACTTTAATGTATGTATATCATTCCAATTTGTTTCTCCAAAGTCATTATAGATCTAATCATGCCTCTAATATTCCCATGGGGAGGGCACTCTCGGACTTTTTGGTAGTTGAAGAGTTGGGAGTTTCTGCATTCTACCGGATCCAAACATATATCAAATGGCGTGGAAGTGTCTTTGTGCTGGGTTTTATAAAACAGTTGTGGATTGGTCAGTGACTACTAGTGACTAAGGAGAGCAACAACAGTTTTAAAAATATATCTTTCAAATCTTTTACCGAGGGAGCTTGTCTCTCTTCTTCTTCTTGACTGGCACGACAGCCCGATTACAAGACTAAGGCCTAGCTGGCTTTGCAATTTCCTGCTGAAAGGACAGCCGCCGAAAGAAAAATTGTTGTTTTTAGTTTTTTTTTCTGTGTTAACGCAACGGAGTATTGAACTCGCGGAGTCTTGACTCGAGGCCCAACGCACTAGCCAGCTGAGTTACGGCGGCTGTTGATTGATCTATTGGGTTTAATAAGATTCAATGTTTCCGTTATATTCTACATCACTGGTTTTTTTTATCGAAGTCATTATAGATCTATTTATGCCTCTAATATTCTGATGGTGTGGGCACTTTCGGACTTTTTGGTAACTGAATGTTTGAAAGTTTGTGTATTCTACCGGATCCAAACATATTTATGTGAAAATTAAGCAGATTTAAATAGATTAAACCCGAACATACTTCAATTGGCGTAGAAGTGTCTTTGTGCTGGGTTTTATAAAACAGTTGTGGATTGGTCAGTGACTACTAGCGACTAAGTACAGCAACAAAAGTTTTGAAAACATATTTTTCAAATCATTTACCGAGGGAGCTTGTCTCTCAGTCATCCGAAATATAGAATATCCTACATTTCCTACATTTATTACAATACTTGGATGATTTTAAAACCTTGATGCTTTAAGAGAAGTGTTCACGAGTTACTTTCCAACGCTCTGGCCCCTAAAGCACGTACAGTTCCTTAATACTAATAGTATTGATAGTAATACTTCACATTTAATGTAAACTTCTTTGTTGAAAAAGTTAAAATGTTGCGTACTTAACCTCAAATGCGAGAAAACAGATTTGTGAATGAACGTGAAGACCTAATCCTCTCCATAGAACCTCCACACATAGACCAACCAATTTCATAAGTCACTTTCACTGCACTACTCTTTAACTGTTTATCCAAAAATTTCATTGCATACAGGAGTTTTGGGATCAGTCTCCTTTTTAACTGTTTACCAACAAATTTCATTGAATAAAGGAGTTGTCGAATCAGTCTACACATTTCCAGACAAACACTATGCAAGTCTTTGAGCAACAAATCCACAGACTTTGGTCTTTCATTAGAAAGCTCCATAAAGCGACACTCTTGCAAAATGGGCGCAAAGTGCTGCAGTCTGCAGTTAAAGTACTGAAACAATGGCAATAAAAAATACTGCAACTACTTGCTGGCGCGTTGAAAGCGTTTTCACATAAAAATAAATTAAGATCCTCGGCCTGCAGCAACAGTAGAGGAAGCGGCGGCAGCAGCATCGTTGACATTAAATTCATGCTTAAGGACTCATTCTATATTCTACGGCCGTCTCAGCTGTCCATGCGTCAGCGTTGTGAATGCCGTTGCCGAGTGAGTGGCTGCCGGTGTCGGTGTCGTTGCCGTTGCCGGTGCCGGTGCACTCTTGCCTGCTCATCTAATTGTTGACGATGCAGGCAGCAACCTGCGGCCACTCGGCGCAAGGAGGGGCTTTTGGCTGCTGCAGTCTGCTGAATGTTGGCAAGCGCGACATTTTGCTTGGCACACGAGTTGACTTGCTGTTGTTTTTCATTATTTCTGCGCATTTGGCTTCGTGTTGTTTTATTGTTTACATTTTTAAGTAAACTGTTTAGGGCTTTTAGGTTTACTCATGCAAACAACAACAACAATAAACATACACACACACACGCTGAAAGCCATGAGTTATTATTGCACCTCCGCGCTGTGCAAATGCCAGATAAGTGCTGCAGTTACCTCAGGACACGTTGGCAACACTGCGTTAGGGTCTAGCCGGCCCGTCGCCAAATGAGTCTGCTTTACGGTGCGCGTGCGTTTGTGTGTTGTGTGTTTGTGTGTGTGTGATTGCACTTAGGCAACATTTATGGTCGAGTATTATGTTTTTATGTTACGTTATGTTGTTGTCTTACGTGGTTTTATTTTTATCGCCGCCCGTCAGCGCAATGCCCAGCGAAGCGCATGAGTCGACAGAAAATCAATAACCGAGATTACGCCCGATTTGGCGAGATGAGCAGCGGGGCTTTTAACGAGCATTTTCAAGAGCACATTACGCAATGCTGGGTGAAATTGTTGCGGAAGTGATTTCCGCACGAGAATCATTTAACATTGCAGCGCGACAGATTTGCACCGCTGAGCTGTTGTCGCACAACCAACGCGC
Organism: Melieria omissa; assembly: GCA_963971225.1. NCBI lineage: Eukaryota > Metazoa > Arthropoda > Insecta > Diptera > Ulidiidae > Melieria > Melieria omissa. Next base: position 153,091,206 of record OZ020267.1, read on the forward strand.
TTCTAAAAACGGAACCAAACGGAAAATAGGTCATTGACGTATTATTTGCTTAGCGCTACTTATTTCAGTTCCTGCCAGAATTATTGCTTGTTGAGTTAAAAAAAAAACGATCAAGTGTGTTGAGAACATCATTAGGAAAAAATATGAGGAGTATTTATTTTTTGAGGAGTATCTATTTTGGCGAGCCGGCCTCGATAGTCCAGCGGGTAGCGCGCTGGCTTCTCTTACCAAAGGCTCCAGGTTCGATTCCTGGTTCGGGCTGGTGAACAACTCGTCTACTTCTATCGCTATCCACATGAAGGGAATGAGAATTACAAGAATCCGTTCGGATTCGGCGTTAAACTGTAGGTCCCTTCCCTTCCCTTTCCCCATCCGCTTGAAATGTGTGCTGTAACATATGTTGGCAAAACAGTGTTGCATACACAGTTCAAAAACGGGTGAAATATGTGGTATCACAATGGGCCTTTCAGGCCTCCGAGTGTGTCTCTTATAGAGGCAGCCACCGCAACCTAACCTAATCATCTTTTTTGGCGTACTTCAGCTTCGAAGTGCAATTTGAGAAGTTCAGTTTATGAAATTTAACTGAAATCTTGGAACATTTTAAATATATGTTAGAGGTATACTGCAGAGTATATGAATGATTTGAACCTTAAAGCAAGTGTCGTGGTTTCCTTGGTAATAGTACGTTTGACTATTTAACACGTTGAGTGCCAGTATACAATCCGAAAAATTGTCCCCAAAGGCCACAGAATTTTTTTTGTATTAACTGTGAGACCATTCTGGTCCAACGCGGCACAGGAGGCCCAAATTGGTGTGAGACCAAAGTGGTCACATGTGGCACTCAACGTGTTAATGTGTCTTTGAATGGGTTGGCCAGTTTTAGTCGAAATTAAGATAATTTTCATTATGCCAGGATGAAACTTGACATGAGGGTTTCTCACACTTTTGGCGTTTACAATAGGAAGACTTGAGCATCGATTGTATTGGTTGGTGGAACAAAAACCCCACCTAACCTTCTAACTTGAACGCCAAAATTTGTTTAATACAGTTTGCTGAAAATATTTTACAATGTTTTACATTTGATGTTCGTAAAGGAGTGCAAAAAAATGTTTAAATTTTTATATGTCACCTAGTTTCACAGTCTTCACGCTGCGACATTCTTTAAACAACAGAGTTGCAACCTATAATTCTTAATAATTGCAACAATCGATTTTCGTTTCTATGAAAATGTTGCCTTGCAGCTGCTTTATTCCCCCCAGCCAGCTGATCACTCTTCGTCGCAGATGCTGCTGCTCTTCGAATGAGCCACAAATCCCATCACAAAGGAGTCAATAAAAATGATGGGAATACTGAATGCATTTGTTGACTCATAAGAAGCGCTCGATTTGTTGTTTGGTCACTAATCACGTTAGCGCCGTTTCGGAGCACAACTGTCGCCATTGTTCGGCGCGGCGAGCAAATGCGTGTCATGGGACATGCTTTTGTTCGCCGCTTCCGACTGCGATCAGCTGCTCGTGCTGCACACGAACAAAAGAACCAAAGGACACGCGCTCAGAGCAACATCTGAGACTTGGCGGCGCGCGAAAATATTTTGTTACACAGAAATTGCACTGTGAATTGCAGTAATCAAGCCAACGTGTGTGAAATGTAATGTAAATGGAACACTGGGTCAACTGCAAACAACTGGAATCTAATGGGAACAGTAAAGTAATGGGGGAAGCTGTGATTATATTCTGTGTGTTTCAAAGTAATTTCGAATTGATACGTATTAACATTTTTTTATATAGCGATATGAAACCACTAAACAATTTAATTTTTCTCTCCTATAGCCATTAAAGTCGGTACTTGCAAATGCTGAATGAAATGTCAATAACGCAACGAGAGCGCGAAAGCCAGATTGAGGACAATGACTATGAAAATAATAATGCCACAGGCATAATTCTGACAGCTGCACAGGCAGAATAACAAAAACCGGAATTGCCTCCAATGCCAGTGACAGTCAACGCTGCCAGACGTCCAAGCAGAACTACACACAGCGAGGGAGAGAGCGAGAGATCCTGTTTCGAGCAACAACCCCTATGCGGCGAATGTCAGTGGCTCACGTCAAATTGACTATCAAAATTGTGTGTTGTGTTGTTTACAAACGGGGCTACTTAAATGTTGATCGCGTCTCGGTGATCAGTTGGGGTTTATGCGTTTGGGCTATGGCGAAATTGTGCAGTGTGATCGTGCCAACCGAAAGGATAACATCGCGGGGGCTCTTCCTTACAGAAATTATTAAAAATTCAATAAAAAATAATAGTGAAATTTGTGAATTTTAAAATTCCAATTAAATATTAAAGTGAAGTGAAAATGAACGCGAAAATTGCTTCGTCCAAGATATGTGAGTTCAAATGGTATCATTGCCCTTGGCTCAATGACATCAGAAACCAGTTGTGCTCTTCATGTTTCTTAAACTCGTCTCCTTTGTGTTCTGTTGGCTAAGGATCAGCTGTTTGGTGCGTTTGTGTTGCGTAGCGTAGAATATGACACGAATTTAAAACCTTCGCAAATGCGTTTTTCTCCTGGTATCCACTGTAGGCCTCTATGTTCTTTGGCCATAAGGCACGCGGTGAATGCCAAGAGCGAACGAAATTCATCAAAAAGAGTAATAAAATGTATTCGTTGTCAGCTGTTGTGTGTTACAGAGTCGAACAAATTGTAGTTTGGAGTAAAATATAACCAAAACTATATAAAGTGGGAAGTGTTGGTGAAATACGTTTTTGTTTGTAAATTAGACCATTTTTCTGAAGCGCAGAAAGTCCCGGTTTTAGAGTTTCGGCGTTTTAACCCTCTCGGGACGAAGTTTAATTTTGAAAACCAAAATACTCTTGGTGGAAATGTTCTCATGCTATGAAAATTGGGCCTGCAAAATTATGTTGCATACTCTCAAATTCTGAAATTATTCTTTATCCGGAGACATATATTTCGAATAAATATTTTCTGTGCGTCATAAGATCTGAATAATTATTTTGAGAGGCCTTAAAAACTTGCTATGACGTATTATCCCAGTAGTCCCGAAAGGGTTTAACCCTTTCCTTCCCGAATTATGAAATAGCCATAGAAACAAATTGGAAGTTGGTTATTTGAAAAGAGAGAACTATTTAAAAGTATTTTGGATCATATTTAAAATAGTTTCGACTTTCCAGTGGGAGGTACGAGGAGGAGGTAGCCATACTACACTAGACTACACTGGGCTTTTATGAAGCAAAATTAAAACATATTTTATATGAAAACAAAATGTCCCTTATTTACAAGTTTTTAGAGTTATTTGTTAGAATTTTAGAGTTATTTAGTGTCCTTTGTTAAACATAGAGCAAACTTACATTTTTGCCGTTTAATTCCGCTGCCCTCTCGAGCGGGAACCGTTGCACAAATGTTAACAATTTTCAATGTTCCCATAAAAACAAACTACATATTTTGCTGAAAAAGCTCAGAACAATGTTTCTTTTAAGCGATACAATTCATAGAATGGGAAAAAATCTAAAATTATACATCGAAATTCCAAATTTGAATTTGGTAGCCATATGGCTACCATGGGAAGGAAAGGGTTAAGGAAGACCGAATATCCCCCGAAAGCTAAGATGAAAATCAAGCATGTTATCATGAGTTTGAGGGGCTCAAGTGTTTCTTACATTTTTCTGCTTCAAAAAGTTGTCCTTGAAATAAGTTCTTGAGTTTCTGACTGTAGGAAAGTAATAAAAGTACTGTAGTGCATTTTCTAAACGCACTAAGCTAAGCTAAGAAAATGTTAACAATCATTTTAAAAATTTTATTCTCAAAAGCTACAATTTCTTTGCGTTTGGTTGTTTAGTTTTTATTATTTTTTTATTTTTATTTTTGCATATTTTTCAACTGTACACTAGAGTAAATATGTATATCTTCTAATAAATACCTGTTAACCTCTGTAAAAATATTTAAATTGTTTTTGGTGAAAAGTAAGTATCCTTTTCAGAGTGGAAGTCATCAGTTGGATACATTTATGCGTAAGTAATTCTCGCCAAGTATTTTTCTATAGTGAAGGATATGCAGAATACTCGAAATAACGAAATAATTATCGCAGTTCTAAAGTTTATGCGTTACAAAGTTTAAATATTCCCGAGGAAGGTTTTAAGAATGTAGATGCACAATTCGCACACGCACTACAAAAGTGACACAACTTAACATTTTTCATTTTCGGGTTTATGTGTTAATACTGTGCACAATGCATAAATCTACCAATCAGCAAAAGCTCAGTATATTTTGTTGTTGTTAACTGTTGCCAAAATACAGTTATGTTTCTCTTCATGTCAGAAGTTGTATGCTATTTGATCGCTCCAGCTCAATGCAAAAGAGTCCTAACTCAAATTGTAACACTTTTGATGAAATAATTTTTTTTCAAAGTTAATTTTAAGTAAAATTCTGACAATTTTTGTATATATTTTGAACTATTAAAATTAATTATGAATTTTCAAAATTTTTATTTCAACTTTTTTACTGTCATTTATAATTATTAAATTCAGAAAAAGTGGCATAAGTTTAACCCTTATGTGTGTGATGGGGTACCCGGGTACCCAAATCACTTTTATGTCGAAATTTTATACACTTGCGGATAACCTAGAAAGGTGAATCTTCATAACAACTCCCATAATGGTATTCTGTCTTTATTTTCGGGTGTTTAATTCCATTTATTTTATTTTGGAGGGTGTGGCGCAATATTTTACTTTTTACACCCTTACCCGTATGCTGGGGTACCCGGGTACCCCAATACATTTTATATGGAGTTGCATAGATTTTTCCTGTAAGTAAAACTTTCTAAAGTTAATAATTTGTTAGAAAACAATTTTATCAACGAGAACAATCACTCAATTGATTTTGGTTATATAAATTCTGAGATGGTCAGTTTCTATGCAACTCACAGGCTCGGCGTCAGAGGCTTCTATTGCTGCGTCGTCAACTGATAGAATATGTTCATCTTCACCTTCGGAAATGGAAAATTCTTCATCACTTTTACTTTCGAACATTACTTCCTGAATTTCGGCTGAGATAAATCTTTCACAACGAGCCCTTGGTGAATAAGAACTCATTTCCGAAGTTGTTCAGATCCTTCACAATGCAATTGAAACTAATTACTAACGATTACTTAATTTTTTACAAAGTTCAAATGTAAAAAATTTCCGCGGGGAATGACCTTCCATTTAAATTTACAGCAGCGTATGAATGGTATTCCCCTTTTTATGAAAGCGGGATCCGAAATTGCACACAAATTCATTACTGGAAATTAAAAAAAAAGTTTGCAAGTAATTTTTTGTAATAAGGGAAATCCCAAAATGTAAGGGAGAGGGCTGGGTTGTGAACCAGGCTGGGGTGTGAACCATTGCCGTTTTTTCTTTCCCTAATTGACATATCGCCAATCTTTCAACTGTAAATTTTGTCTTATGATATGACTCTGCATTTGTGGTTACACCGAAGTACAAACACGTATTGCTTGTGGCAGCAATCGAGTTTGAAAGACATTGTGTTTGAAAATCGACTGCGAAAACTTGTTGGCTTTTTTTTTAAAGTGCTATCTTAGTGACTGAGCTTATTGCAAAAAGTCTGTGTAATACATGTTTATTTAGGGTTTTGATTCTATTTTACGATGCAATATTTGTTTATGTCGAATTATGATTGGAAGTGTCGTTTATTTTAAAGTTTCCAAAATGGCATCGTGGTTGGGCTGTGAACCACTGAGGTGGCTGGGTTATGAACCACCTGTTTTTCGTACTACATTTGTTCTAACACTGTCAAATATGGACGGATATATTAAAATAAAGTCATTTTATATAATTTCACTCGATTTCGGTGAGTTCACTTGAAGTGGGCCAAAGCGAGAACGCGTTCGTATTTCACATGCAAACATTGCAACACCGATTAGGATGAAAATTCAAAAAATTGAGCATTTTCATTCATTGCGATTTTTTGGCCTAAGTGGCGTCATTATAACTTTTTTTCACCTCTTGAGGCTTCCTGATTAAATAAATTCTCAATATACTTAAAAATTATGGGTGTTTTCTTCGTATTCTCCGACTTTAATAGGGATTTTCCAGATGGTTCACAACCCAGCCACTTTTTTGAAAAAGCGAAAAATCACGTTCTTAGAAAATTGGACGTAGAGAGTTAAATTTCAATCAAAACGGTAATCTGTCTTCATAACAAAGTTGCGTTATATATTCACCTTTTCAACGGTATCTTCGATTTTTCGATATCTTTATTCTGTGAAAAGTTAGAGCCAAAAAACAAAACCCCTGTTCACGACCCAGCCCTCTCCCTTACTTTTATATTACTGAAAACTTTAAAACTAAGCAAAAACAGTAAAATTTCTTACAGTGCGAACAAAAAGTGAGACATTTTCATACAATTACATACATACTGGGGTACTCGGGTACCCCATCGTACGGGTAAGGGTGTTTTTTTCAGCACACACACTAGGGTTAAATATTTCGGTATTTATTGAATTAAAATATCATCAAAACAGTCATAACTCAAAATTGTGGGTTTTCTAGAGTAAAAAAAAAATTCTTGCAACTTATCATAGGGCTAATAAAAATGTTTATTTAGCTCAAAAACAGTTTTTTGCGTTTCCTGAAAAATCAAAAATGTTGAGTTGTGTCACTTTTGTTGTGCGTGTGCGAATTATTCTAATTTTTTATTGAAAGTGCAATATGGTCTGCGCTTTGACATGGAAGGTTTCAATTTAAATGAGTAATAAAGATAAAACAATTTATTTGTATTACAGCAAATAAATGTAAAAAATATTTGGAAAAATTTCATTTGAAACGAGGAATCACGCAAAATTACGTCTTTTTGAAAAGAATAACAATATTACTTCAAAACTTACATACTTAGGTTCACAACTCTATAGAAAATTGTAAGAGTAAGTAAATTTTGTAATTAAAATATTTGAAATTATAGTTTAAATTTTTTTATTATCTTTTAAATTATAAAATTTGTAAGACCTTTCAAAAACAAAACAAATTGTATTTTCAACAGCAAACACAAAATTGTGCAAATCAATAACTGTAAACATTCAAATGTCTCATTTTAATTTCAAACTTCCTGCACTACAAAACAGCTCATCAGTTCCAAAAGAGCACAACTTTCTATTAAATAAATAAAATATATTTTAATGTTGTATATAGTACATGTACACCTTTGTTAAGTTGTAAAAAAACTACTTATAAAAAAAAATAAATTTGAAAACCACTACTGTCAAAAACTCTTGTTCCCCAAGTGCTCTCAAAAATACTTTTATTAGCGTAAAGTGTGGCAAGTTTATTCGAAAATTTCGACAAGCTTTGTTTTGGGAATTCAAATAAGGACGGAAACTAAGTTCGAATTGTACAAAAAAGTTCAATCGAAGTCAACGTTGCATGAAATGGCATCGCAAGCACTTTCCACTCTCAGCACTTACGTCCTAAGCCCCCGACAGCGCCACTGCATACGACACACGTATGAGTAGTTGTTCCCAGCTGCCACGCTGCCACGTTCCGGCAGGAGTTGCACCACTTTTAGTGCAATGATGCAAACAAGGGCTTAAAGTGCAAGTGTCATTTCCCAGCGGGATAGACGAAGCTTCGGCTTCGGCTGGGTGGCTGGTGTGCAGTGCTCAGTGCGAGGAACAGAAGCCTCGCTGAGGGCGGCGGGATTGTAATGAAAGTGGAAAAATGCAGCGAAAATTTAATATGAAAATATTTTAAGAGCGCACTGACAGACATTGTGGCGCTGCTGTCAGGTGCGGCCATTGTGCGGCACCGTAGGCGGGTGCGCCGATGGGGTGAAGCCGCCCGAATCTCAAATCTGGAAAAATGTGCGCAAATATGCAATGTTGCTGGCAAGGAGCAGCAGAAAAAAAATAAATAAAAGCAGCGAACAGCGAGCGTGGAACAAGAAGTGTTTTGTGCGAAAGTGCAGCGGTGGATTTGGTGCGTCAGATGCCGGTAGGTGGGTGCTTGGTGGTGCTGGCATTAGAAGCTTGCACACAAACAACGCGACGACGAAGCGAAAGCGAGGGGAGTCTGAAATGCTGCGGGTAAATGCAATTTGTTCACTTTTTCTTCCGGCTCGACGCACCGCTTTCCACTTGGAGCACAGCACGTCAAACGGCCGGACCGCCCGTTGTACCAAGCAAATATTATGGAAATCGTAGGTATAGCAATAATCGTCGACGAGCACCTGCCGAGAAGCGGCACTTGCGGCAGCTCATTTCTCATTTCGCTTCGCAGCGCCGCTGCTTGTGTGCGTCCTTCAGCTGCAACACGCACTCAGGTGGCTGAATACATTTGCCGATGCAGGCGGTGAATTGCAATTTCCACACATGAATTTATGTAAATCGAAATCTTGGAGGCTTGTCTGCAGTGCTGTCGTCGACAGTTGACGGCAGCGTCGTTGGGAATTCATGCAAGTTTTGACACTTTTGAAGGCGGCGACCTATCAATATTTTAAATTTATGAATTGAACTGCATTTTCGTGTATGCGGACGACAATTGTTTGTATGAATACTATGAATAAAAAAATATATACATAATATATATGTATATGAGATATGCGAGTTTTATTTAGACGTAGCTATGTAAGCCGAGCTGGTAAGTATGAGGTTATAAGTTATATCAATGGTACCTTTAGTAGTTATTTTGCACAGCTGAAGATTTGTGCAAAGCTTTTTATGGGATGAAGGATCGGTTGAAATGCTGGTTATTGAGAAAAGGCTTTAGGTCCTTCCTGAACCAACACCATGTTGCGCTTTGAGATCTACTCACATAATCTGATATACCACTTCTACTCCTATCTGTTAGTTAGTTCTAACCATTTACTACAACTATGTGAATACTTGAGACTGTAACCGAATCCTATATACCCCGAGCAAGTTTAGTTGCTAAGCAATTTGTTGAATTGTTGGAGCATTTTCATGATCGCATTCAGCATTAAATTGCAACTGCAGTGAATTCAATTTGGAAATTTCCTACAACCGTCACACTCGACAATACTCGACATTTTTCAAAGGAAATTAATTCAATGACGGACCAGAGGTGCGCCAGAAATAGGATTTGTCCACATTCGTGCACATTGTTGTGCTTTTGTGTGCGTTAAAGCGGTCGCCGGAACGCAGTCGTATTGATTTTTTCATTATCTACGAGTGCCACGCGCGCTCGCTTCCCCTGCTGCAGCGCAGTAAATCTGCGGCATAAATCTGTGTGCAATAAAAAATGTTACCCGAGATATTGAATTCAATGTGTGCGGCAACAGATAAAAACACAGAGCGGTACGTAGCCGCTGTGGCGAGCATCCTTGGCGGATGTAGGGAAAGGGCTGCACAGATACTGGCCGACACAGCGGACAGCGTAGGCATAGATTTATGCAACATCATCGGCCGCTGCTGGCCGAACGGAAGGGACGCAGTTGCACAAAGTGGCGTTGTGAGTGTAATATTTTATGCGTAAGGACGCACAAAGGCGCTGCTCGACTGCGTTCTGTGCAGATCTCCATTAAACGAATTAAAAGATGAAAACGGGCAAACAAATTCCAGAAGATTTATGGAATGTGGCAGATATGCGATGCAAAGCGGAAACGAAGCAAACAAATTGCATCTATGATAATAGAACAAATAACTTCTGCTTGTATAAGCAAAACGAATATTCCCCACAAATTGTCTGTTAATTTTTGTGCAGGTTGCTGGTTGGATTTTTTGCTTCATTGACGATTCAACTACGGAATTAATGTATCTCTGCTAGTGATGCTTTAAAAAGTCGATTTAATTGCATTAAATGTTGACAGCGCGGCTTTTGCTTTAACTTCGAGCACATAGCCGAGACAAAGAAAACATGTAGCAAACAACAAAAAAAAAAACGCAAATGAAAAGCAATAGTGGAAAAGAGAAATTTGCTGCGGAGAAGACGGAGAGAGAGAAAAAAGGCGAAAGGCAAAAATTCTCCTTTGTTTGAGTGGAAAAGCGAAAAATTGGCAACGCTGCATTTCATGGCAGCCATGTTGTTTTTTTCTCGTGCTGCCTGGCCCGCACACGAGCCTGTCCCGCAGCCTCTGCCTGTGTGCGGCTGTTTAATATTCAGCCCGGCTCTCGAGCTCGCACCACAGCGCCACGCTTCGCTCATGCAAGATTTGTAACTCGCAGTTACAGTCGCCGCCATTGCCATCGACATCGCCCTCGCCACCCACGAGTGCAGCACATCTACACATCAATATTCGAATCGAATGTGCAAAAGGACCTCATGAACGCGGGACGAGCCAACCGACCGACCGGCCGGCCGTAAGTTGGCAACGACTGCTGGTCATTCGCGTGTACGTTGGGTTGAAGTAGCAGCAACAAAAAATCAAATATGGCGGCTGGATAGAAACTGGCGTGCGGGTGGCATGGCGCTGAAGTGGGACCTGGCCGAGTGCACTCAACGGCGCTGAAGTTGCCGTGCTGTGCGGAGATATCGGCCGGGCAATTTTAGCAACAGAGCGGCTTCGGCAGCAACGAGCAGCTCCAACGCACACAACGTCAGCGACGAATGCTACTCATCGTCGCCCACACCGGCCCAATGGCTCCACGCCACACCATGTTGCACCAACACACTTGCAATAAATACACACAAGCATGAATTTTGCACACATTTACAATAATTGCAAATGTGTTGAAAATCGTTTGCAAATCTGTGAGCAGTATTAATGCACACACACACACACACAGCAGCAGCACAGGCGGGCGGCAAAATGGCAGGCGACGTGCTGCTGGTGTGTGCGTGAGCAGGTCGGTGAGAATGGCGAGGTGTGGTGAGAGGCGTTCGGAGTGATAAATTTAGTTCTCTTTTTCGCATTTGCTCTCAAAGGACTTGAAGTCACAGTGGAGATGTTTGCTGGGAAAATTCATCAAATTTGAACAGTGGCGCAAAAACGGTTGGTTAGTCGAAACATGACTGAAAATGTATGAATGATTAATGAGTTAACAAAGAAGAAGAAAGTCGAAGGTTGAATGAAAAAAGGAAAAATGTTACGATGAAAAGAAATAGTAAGTGAAAGAAAGAAAGACAGAAAAGAAGAAGTCGAAAAACGGTTGGTTAGTCGAAACATGAGTGAAAATGTATGAATGATTAATGAGTAAGAAAAGAAGAAGAAAGTCGAAGGAAAAGGAAAAATATTACGATGAAAAGAAATAGTAAGTGAAAGAAAGAAAGACAGAAAAGAAGAAGTCGAAAAACGGTTGGTTAGTCGAAACATGACTGAAAATGTATGAATGATTAATGAGTAAGAAATGAACAAGGAAGTCGAAGGAAAATGAAAAAGGAAAAATTTTACGAAGAAGTAATAAGTGAAAGAAAAGAAAGTCGAATAAATCAAGAAAAGAAGCAGGAAGACGAAAAATAAAATTTGTTGCTTAATTTGCGGAATATTTAAATGGAAGAAAGAGGAGCAAAATCAGATGAGGATTGTAACGGAAATGAAAGAAGGGATAATGAAAAAAGGTGAAGCAATATGGAAAACAGAAAAATACGGAGCGTTTCGTAAACAGATGAGGTGGTATTGTCAACGGAACAGGCGTGTTGAAGAAACATGAGAAGGATTCGAAACAGCTGATAAGGATTTTTAAGATGAAGACGAAAGATAAAGCTTTTTTATATACATAGCTTTAGTACTTGACAACGTAGAAACAATTTTGAAGGTCGATCAGTTCAGGCACAACTTGTCCTGAATTCGACGTTGCAGTCTCAGTATCTTGTTTGGTTTATTCTAAACAGTCAGCTATTTCCATACAGTTTGTAGTTGTAAACAGCTATATGAAAAATTTCGCAGTCCCCAAAAACTCATTGGAACTTATAATCCATGCCAACCTACACACATTTGTGTTTCAATACTGTCGGCTGTGGTCTTCAGTGGAGGTGTCTTCAATAAAATTCGCTAATCAAATGAAAAAATGGCGGCCCGGCTATTATGAGCTGTGCGGTTTTTACGAGAACGTAAAAATATCACTTCGAAACTAACTCACACCTACGGCGAGCCGCAGCAGCAAGTCCCCCAATTAGCCCAGAGTTGCCGCGAGTGATGCTATTTCCAGCGATATTCACCTCCTCGGCTACAGTATCGACTGTTCGCCGGCACACGCCTGCATGCGGCTTTTATATTTGCGCGCAGCAACAAATATCTCAAGCGCCAAGACGACGTGGCACTCCCATTGGCGGCGCTGGCAAATTTCTGCAGCACTTTCTATATTTGAGCCGCTAATGCATGCTGGCTAAATATTGCGCGACCGCGTCCCGCGTTTCTATTTGAGTTGACGTGGCTGCTGCTGTTGTTGTTGATGCTGTGGTAATGGCAGCCAGCAGCGGATGCGCTGCTCCACCGCCAAGACTGGGCAAAGCCCAAGTCCCCGGAGTATTCATGGCATGCGCACCATACTCATCCTTCGGGCCGCTGCTCAGTACATACACATACATACACACATACAAACCGTTACCTATGCAAGAAAGTAAGTCCACACATTGTATACGAACTCACCACATTTTCGATTGCTGGCTCACGCACACCGCCACACGGCCACCGCACGCCCTGTCATGGCAGCGGGCGGCAGCTGGGTGGCTCGGGGCTTGGCGCCACCACAAATGTTGCTCTCCCAGATATTGTCATGGAAACCAACGAGCAGTGAGCAGCGCGCGGCAGGCTTGTTTGTTTCATTTTGCTGTTGACATGGCAGCGGCGGCGCGGCAGCTCGCTGCTGCAAACTTGAGTGCCATTGTCGCTGCTGCTGCGGCCGCTGTCGCAGATGTTGACGACGCTCTTGGTGATGGTGTTGCCTTTTCGTTTACCGCTGCCAGTGCCACAGTCAGTTTTTGTTGTTGTTGGTGATTTTGTTGTCCGGTGCTGTCAGTGTTTTTGTAGCTGTGGTAGTGTTGCTGTTGTCGCTGTCACTGCTTCTGGTGCAACCGCCGCCCTTGCGGTGGCGTATGCAAATTTTCAGCGTGCTTTTTGTTTTTGCATTCGTACAACTCATGTGGCAAGAATTCTGCTGCAGCTGCTGTCGCTGCTGCTATTTTCCGATGCCACCTTGAAAATCGGAAAATGAATGGAGACAGCGCACAGCACAGCGTGGCTTCTGGCTTTAATGCGTTCACTGGCTGCGCTGTGTGGTTCCGTTGCGTTTGGCTTTGTTTGGTGTGGTTTGGTTTGGTTTGGCTTGGAATGGTTTGGTTCATGGCTCGGCTCAACGTGGTCCATGTAGCATTCAGAACGCTGTCGGTGCTTTATTGCTGCCGTGGAAAGTCAGCGCTGAAAATGTGGCATGTGGTGGCTCCACTCTGTGCTTGGGCTTTCTTTTTAATTTTTCTAATGATTTGGAAAGCATGTGGGATGCGCTGACGATTGAATACTTACGGTTCATTTGATAACCAAGATTTGAATTCAATTAAGAATTGGCATCGAAACGGAAATGTTGGACATGCATACTTGTACACTGTGCAGCAGTTCCGGACCAACTTGGCGCATGGGGTGCGTTCGTCTGCGCCGCTGTGCAATTTCATAAATCACCAATACTGCAATAAGCTTTTGTCTCTGCTCGGCAGCACATTTGTTGAAATCGTTATTTAATAATACGAATTGCATCGATTTGGCCGCAGGAGTGCATTGTCGTGGCAACGACGTCCAATAATGCCGAGGAAATTGCAATGCCGGGGAAATTGCTTATATTGAATTCGGCAGAAATGTGTGTGTGCAACAGAAGGAAATATGGGAGCGAAATTGCATGGAGCAGAGTCTGCATTGTGCTGGGCAATTCGTTTTTAAATATGCTGCAGATTTTGTTACGACTTATTGAAATTTCAAAGAGTTTTTCACTCGTGCACTCGACGCGCTATTAAAATGTTGCAGAATATTTTGCATTTTTTTTTATTATAAAACTCAATATTTTTCTATGCATAACCATCTATGCAGCAATAACTATATGTTGCATAGCATAACAAAAGCAACAAAAGCAACAACAACAACCTCAGTAGTAGTAGCTGCTGCAAAGGCAAAAACTTCAATTGCTGTCAGCGGCCGGGAGGAAAATTGCATTTAAATAAATTTGTTGCAAGTGAATAGAAATTGAAGTACAATGGAACTGACATGAGGGAACGCACAGCAGGATTACTGCCGCTGGTTGGTGGCTTACTAATGGAAGATCGCCTGAAGGGATTTTTACCGACTTGGAAATTGTGCATCGCAGTGGGCTGCGGCGCAGTGAGGACATAAGTGGAGGACAGTTGGAACTTTTGATTCCGGGCGTAGAAACGGTAATGTTGCATGCAATGCCCAACTTGGCGATAATCTCCTTGATATGTGGCAATGAGAAGCCAATAGGTTGGACGGGCAGAAGGATTCGAAGGGTTATGCTACTTCCCGATGTTCTGCGATCTAGACTCAGAGGAGCGAAACCATATATGATCTGGATAAACCTGAAAGTCTCTAAGAGGCTTTTGGTTATCTCTGCAATAATTCGTTCAATAACCCGGAATCAGTTTGTTTAGTAAAGAAGGGTGTCTGAGCAAAATGGCCCATTGCACAGTGATTCGACTCCATACAACCGCGGGACAAAATTGGAAGGAGTGGTTAGGTTAGGTAGGGAAGGGTGTGTGCGGCAGGACCGCACTTCCACTCGGAGGCCACAATGGCCCATTGTGAATCCCTTCGTATGGTGTTCTGGAGCCAACCAATAGTCTCAGTCAAGGGGAAACCAGTTCGACCTCTTAATGAAAGAGAGCAGATTCGAGATTTCGACTTTTGCCGCGCAAGGCAGGTCTGTCAGGAACCTTGACCCCAAGGTGCGGAGTCGGCGTTCCTGCAGAGCCGGGCAGTGGCACAGGAAGTGTTGTATCGTTTCTACTTCTTCTTCATCTCCACAGCTACGGCAGACATCACCGGACGAGAGGCGCCATTTGGTAAGCATAGATCCATAGCGCAGTGTCCGGGGATGACTCCAACGAGCTTTCGAATAGAGGTACGACTCAGGGACAGTACGAATCGTGTTTTCGTCAAAGAGAGGGAGGGCCACAGTGCCCGGCAGGAGCCGCAGTCGGTCCTGGTACGCCATGACGACTCAATTTCCTTTTTGGTGGAGGAGTGGTTCGTTATTCATAAAATTTGGTATACTAGTTAAACATGGTCTGCTGAATTGAAATCTCCATTATGTTTTTCTTAAACTGTTGTAGTTTGACCATGCCTGAGACTGAAATTTGCAAATTTCGTTATTTTTGGATACGTATAGCTCTAGATTTTTCAGATTTTGCATTTAGTCGTTAATGTTAACACTGATAATTCCAAAGACTAACAGAAATTGTCTTAGGACCCTCTGGTTCTGCAATAAAAACGGTAATAATAGATGTATGTTTTGCATTTGTGAAAATTTTTGTATGCTGATTGCATACTTTTAGGCATAAATATAAATAAATTTTTTCGAAAAATACGTGTTTAGACCACTTTGCACTTTGCAAAAGCCCAAGCTTTGCAAATTTTGAGAAAACATGAAAAGCGAACACGGCCACATAATTTTTTAATCTATACTAAAAGTTTTAGCAACTTCTACGGAACCATGTATTTTTTAAATTTTTTTTACTCAATAGACTAAAAAACAGAAAATAAGTGTTTAAATTATTTGGTAAAAAGAGTTTTAAATTTTGCTCCGCTTTTGAACAGAAACTAGTTAATTTTTTGCACAAATTTTCTGACGTTTTCTTATTTGAAGTTTTACCTTTCAAATGACATCAAATGCGTTAAATTCTGAGACTACAAATTTTTTAATTTTGTCTATGGAACGAATCACTGTGCATTGTGAATGCCTTCTTTACTGGTTCTGAAGCTATCCAATCAGTCTCAATCCGGGGCAAAGCAGTTCGAAATCTTTATAAACGAGAGCAGTACCGAAATTCAGGTCCGCTAGGAATCTTGACCCCAGAGTACGGAGTTGGCGTTCCTGCAGAAAATAAAAAAAGTTAAAATAGAAAAAATCTCCACAGATCAAATAGAGGTGGGTAGACTGGTTACTATAATTTTTTTTTGGTACAATTCGTACTGTCTCCCATAACACAACGGGTCTAGTTGCGACTTATGCATGTGTGCGTCCCTTGGCAGCCTTCTGAGCACTGACACAAACTCTCTTAGCCAACTTTCTGTCCCTTGGTTCTTTCATTGAAGTCCCCATCTTTCGTCGATAGTTGCAAAAGTCTCGTGTTCATAGTTTTTGACTGGTTTTGGTTACTTCACACGTTTACTCAGCTTTTTTCTATTAATTTATGCATTGACAAAACTGGCATTGCAAGTTGTGTTATGTACTTTCAATGTCCATGAAATCGTGTTCATCAAAATTTAATTAATTTGACATGTATTGCAACACATAATTGTTGATTATGATAGGCAATTCCATGAAAAGCGCATCAGCCAGGATTTTGTAGCTTGTTCCGAGAACACACAACACACAACACGCGTTCCCACTTACTTAGTCGTCAATTAATTATTTCCAAGAATTAAACTATCTAATGACGTTCGAGCGATTATTTGTCGCTATTGCAGCGCTGTCACATCGCAGTGCTGTTAGTGCGTTTGACGTTTGCCGAGAGCACAACTGGCGCTGCAATAACCGCAGTAAATCAGTATTTGCCCGAAGGATGATGGAAAATTGAAAGTTTCCGCCAGTGCGAGTTGTTGGCTTTCTTATTTTTGGCCGCTGTTGCAAGCAAAAACAATATTTAAATAGTTTTGCGTCGGCACAGCCACACATTTTGCGTGTGCATCAACGCACAGATACAGTTATATATGCAAATACAGTTGTGCACTATATGCATGTGTGTGTGTGTGCACGACTGCTTCAAAGTGCTGCTACAAGCAGTTTTTATTTGTGTGTGTGCTTGCAGCGTAAACAATAACAACAATTGTAAACAGCACAATTGCAACACTGCCAGCAGTTTTGCATATTAAAACTTTCGACTGAAAATTATTTTGCAATAACAAAATTACAAAATGTGAGCGCAGTGGCTCGCCAAAAATGGGGCGGAAGTAGTATTTTCAAATGAAAAGTTTGCAAAAAAAGCGTACTTCTCATGGAGAAAATTAAAACATTTTTATAAAATGCCTTTGTCCCATTCCTGCCACGTAAATTGGAGCCTCTAACTCGATGCATGGCAGCACGCGCCTGTGCTGAGCGCATCGACTGGGCGAGGGAACGCAGCACCAGGGTGTGGGACGTGGCTTGAAGCGCCAATGCAGCGAAAATGCGGCGAATGACTGAATGGCTGGTGGTGGCTAAAGTTGGGGGTGAAGGTGAGCGCGCGGCGGTGGGTGCAACGGAATATTGAGGAAAAGTCATTAGCAACATTTTGCGAAACTATTAGTGAAACTACTTTCCCAACTGAGTAATTGCATGAGGCAACAAAATAACAATTGCCATTGTTTCTTCAGCGCCATTGTTTCGGCTGACTCGCTGCTGTCGTCGTTGCTGCCATTGTTGCGACTGTTGCAATTGTGCTGCGGGCAACTGACATACACACGTCGCTCCATGCCAAATCCATTCGGTTTTATTGAATTAAAATTTCCTAAAATTGAAATGCACTTGGCGCGGAGGTTGCTGCACCTGTCCTGCGAGTTGGCCGGGGGCGTCTTAAGTCGCAGCCATTGCCATGGCATTGCAGTCGGTTGGGTGTTGCGGCAACAATGGCTTTCTCGCTTGAGCGGCTGCCGCCGCACGCGAGTAATAAGCAATTGGTTATCATTGCGACGCAATTGTTGTGCGCCGATGGCTTCCGAATGCGGCCGCATTGCTTGTGGCTGCTGCTTTTGTGGCCGCGGTAGTTGTTGCGTGTATCGCTCGGGTTTGAGGCGCATCTGATGCATAAGCCGCTGCCGAGCATTGCCATGACAGCCGACAAAGCAGAGCAAATGAAAGCGCAGCGTTGTTGCTGCTTGGTGTGATGGCGCGATTGCAACTGTGATTGCGTATACGCACCGGTGAGCGCCGAAATAATAATAATTCCACGCTCATATTGTTGCTGCGAATGCTGCTGTAGGCGCTCGACGTTGTTGGCATTGTCGCACTTCATGTGGCATTGTTTGTCGGCGCTGTCACGATTCTCCTTGGATAACGGATTTGATCATCAATGCGAGCCGGCATGCTTGCATCAGCATAAATCAATAGTGCGGACAAATGCTGCACTCTTGCTGGCTGTGCGTAGGCACCAGGTGTGTGTGTGTGTGGGTGGGTGTGGTTCCTGTGCCATTTCTGCAGGTATTTATGTACATAAACTCGTAGTGTGGTGGTTTCTGTCTGGTGGTTTAGGTGTGAGTTCGTAGTCCGGGTACTCTTGATTAGGAAGCGAGAGTGCGCCGTAAAAGTTGGCCACAAAGGCCGCAATGTTTTCCCCGAGTGAAATAAGCAAACAAACGCGTCGCTTGATCTCAGTACGAGAAGTTGCCTTTATTTTCCGAAAATTAGTTCTTATATAGTAAACTTACAAACTGTTATACGAAGGGGCAATTCCAGTGCTCCTCCCTCTATTTCCAATATTTTCTCGTTGCACCAATCACGACGCGGGTCAAAACTGACAACGCGGCAGTTTCCCAAAGTGGGCCAGCGCCCTGCGTTGACCTGCGGTAGGTCGGGTCGTGTTGCAATGCGCGATCGGTGCAAGTGCCCACATGAGTTGTGACATGTGTCGCTTGTGCAAGTGCAGGCCACTTGAGTGACGCCGGCGTTCTTGTGCATGCGACACTTGACACTTGCAAATGTAAACAAACAAAGTGACGTGTGCGCCGATCGCTGCACGTTGGTCTTGCCGATTGGCTTGTGCGCTATGGTGTTGGCATAAGTGGTCACGCGGTACCACTACAGTAGTATGAATGCATGCGAGCGAAGTGGAGTTTGTGACATCAAAGCGCTGCATGCCGAATTAGCAGGAAAAATCGAATAGCTACGGGACAAATGATTTTCAAACAAATCCGGCTTACATGTTGTTGAGTGTATTCAGAGCTATAGCGAGTTGGCAGTACTCAGGTTGCACTTTTGTAACATGTGTGCGCACATGGTGAGGCTTTTTCGCAAAGCTACTGAAATGAATTTCTGCCAACAAACATACAAGTTACCAAAAACTGAGCTTCAATTTAGTTTTAAACGTTCATTAACCTTCAAAATTGAATCTAAAACAGAAAAAGCTAAAATTATGGATACACCAATTTTGAAGGAAAACAATTGTATGTAAGTTCTGTACGCCTCTTCCATTTCTCAAATATACACGCACAATATAAAAAGGGCCGGGAAGTCAGCCCTTAGACAAAAAAAAAATATAAGAACGTGAACACCGCTTATCAGCCGCCGTAGCTCAGCTGGCTAGTGCGTTGGGCCGCGAGTCAAGACTCCGCGAGTTCAATATTCCGTTGCGTTAACACCGAAAAAAAGGAAAAACAACAATTTTTCTTTCGGCGGCTGTCCTCTCAGCAGGAAATGGCAAACCTCTGAGAGTAAAATTGCCTATGAAAAAAGCTCCCAACTCGCCGTTCGGAATCGGCATAAAACTGTAGGTCCAACGCACAACACGGTTGGCTGAGGGTAGCTAGGCCTTAGTATCGTAATCGGGCTGTCGCGCCAGTCAAGAAGAAGAAGAAGAAGAACACCGCTCGAGGTCCATAAATTCCTACCAAATATTAATCATGGCCAGTTGACCATGAAATGTTGCTTCCAAGTGTAGGTATGTATGAATTTAGTGTGACTCGCCTCTTTCAACATGAACTCGCCCGAAAAATGCCACTTTGCATTTGCTGAATACTTCATCGTCAATAGCGCTGTGCCGCTCCAGGCGAACTTGTCCAAGTCGTTGTCCATAATCCAATTGTGTGACTATGTTTTTGCTCTTCTTACCTTCAAACATACACACACACACACAAACGCATAATACGAGTGTGCATGCATTTTTTGCTGCCATCGCCACTTTAACTTCTGGCTGTCGTTAACCGCAAACCAAGGGTCGCGCCGCACACTCTGCCGTGTGCTGGTGCTTCTGTTTGTGTTGGTGTGTGTGTGAGTGTGAGTGCGGTTAGAAATTCATAAAGTTTTGCATTTTATTGTTGTAAATCTCATTACGAGCGCACAGAAATACCGCAGAACGCATAAATTCTAGACGAGTAAAAACACAAAATTTGAACAGTGGCGGTTGTACGAGAATAGGTGAGGCGTCCAATAAACGGGCATACGCTTTCTTTCTTCTAAATGATAGAATGTCTTCTACTGAGACACGTTTTGTGCATACAAGATAGCATTGCATAATTTCTGAATTGAGTGATTTAGAGTACGCAATGTGTAGTGTGGGCCTGAGTTTGCGGCCGGCCCTGTGTCGCTGCGAACGGTGACACGATGAGTGCCAAAGTGTACCGAAACCGTCGAGCCGTAGGTGGTCCGTACGTAAGGCCGCATTAAAATTGGGCATAAATACGAGTACACACGACGTAAAGTTTCGCACTGACTTCCGCTTTTGATGGAAGGCGGCTGACTTGCGGTGCGCTGAAGCTTTTTACTATGTTGGAAGCGCGAAGAGAGTTGGTGGTTTGCTGGCTGCATCTACGCTGCTGACTAGCGCTCGGTTTTTAGCATAACTGGGATTATGTGTGTCGCTCGGTGTACGATTTTGTGTGCGTGTGGGTGGCGCCTTTGTTGTTGCTAAATAAGTTAACTCTGGAGTCGGATTTGTTCTGAAGTGCCTGGATGCGAAGACAGTTTGGGTTCGTGTATGGGGTGCGGTTGGTTGCGGTCCGTGCACAGCGCGTGGCTGTTGTGAGCGTGTGTGGCGCGGGAGTGGAAGTGGGAGTGGAAGTGGGAGTGGGTGCGGAGTGGCGTTTTGCGGCATTTGTTGTATTTGGAGAAAATTTATGTTAATTAGGGTTGAAGTTGATAGCAAAATATGATGGAAATGTCTTTGAATATGAGCTGAAAACTAATTGAATTCCGGCAGACTGACGGCTGGTGGTTGACGGCTGATGCCTGAAGTCTCGTCGCGTCAATTTGGCGGTTTGATTTGGGGGAGGGGGCGAGGGTTGGGCTCGCTCGCTTCGGTCGCATATGACGGCAACAGTTGACATCAGCTTAAAACGATCTGCGGGCTGGGCGAGCGGGAAGTTAATTCCGACTTTTTTGCTCACTCTCGCCTAAAGTTTAAATTACCCAAATTACGAATCTGCATCTGACTGGCCGACGCGTCGACGGGAACACCAACTGTGCGAGCGCATTAACTGTAATGATATCAGACGAGAAACGCTGGGCGACTACAGTCGAACAGTAAATAACACGGCGTTTTTTTACACTGCGCGCTTTGCATTTTTCGCCGCAGTCAAAGGCAGCCAGCACAAGGGGGCCGGTCCGCGCGCACCACCCTCCCATTGGCTTTACACACATGCAACGCTGCGCTGCGCTGAGGGGTTTTCGGTGCGTTCGGTACATTGTTGTTGTTGTTGATGCTGATGCAAACGCTTGGCCGAAACTATGGCAACAATGCGAAGGGCGCAAATTTGCAGCCGGTTGTCAGAGCGACGCGCCCATTGCGCACAACAAAGGAAAGGAACTTGCTCGCCCGTTCGTCCGTCCATCCGGACAGCGTTCGCCGGTTTGCCTGGCAGCGAATGCCGCCCGCCAGCGCGGATGCAAACGCAACGAGATATGCAAATTAGATACAAATAAAAAAATCCACAAAATCCGCCTTTATGCGCGCACAGCGGTCCGGAGTCGGCAGTGCGGTGGGTTGGTAGGTCGGTACGTACGTTCGTAGGTAGGAAGGCAGCGCTAGTGCCGGCGCCGAATCAAAGCCAAAAAGCAAATAATGAAAAAGGCGAAAACATTGCGCTGCAGAAGGGTTTCATTTTAATTCGGAGGGGTGCACCGTTGCAACCACCGCACCACACCGATCTGCGTCGCCCAGCGTACGTCGCCGCTTGCCGGCCGGCAATGTCGCCGAATCAGCGCCGCGTTTGATGCGTCACTGCCATTTGATATGCACAGCGCCATAAATAATGTTCAGCATTTAATTTCGTTTTCGCTTTTATGCGCGCGCTGCTGTTTCGTTTTTGGGCATTTTTGTTTTTTTGCCGACTGCTCAAATGCTTGTTGCAAGCGCAAAACGAGTAGCAACAACAACAACAGACAGCAGTAGAATAACATGATGTTTGGCAAAAAAATAAAACAAAACAAAGTAATAAAACAACAACAAACGAAAATGGAAATTGGCGTCATTTCGGTTGCGGCAGGCGGACGGCTTTGTGAAACGGAAAACCCCAACAAACGACGAAATGGTAATTTTGTATTTTGATTTGCATTGAATCTGTTATGGCACACAGGGGTGCAATGGGCATATTGCAATTTATGCTTGAAATCAAATTTAAAAGTTCCATGAATCGATACAGGTGAAATGTTTATTGTGGCGGAAGTTTGCTATCAAAGATACAACGGAAATTAATTCCATTTGGAAGGCTGATCTCTTGCAAAATGTTTGTGGAGTTGTGGGTGAAACGTTGGCGAGTACAATCGTTTATAAATTTTTTTAAGTAAAGCTTGAGAAACGTTGAAGAATACGAATGTACTTAAAAAGCATTGTTTAGACGAAATTGCTGAGAATCTGTTAGCAATCAACTCGCTGCATAGTTCCATAGACCAAATTCAAAACATTTATAGTCTCAGAAATTAACGATTTTTATATCATTTGAAAGGTAAAACTTCAACTAAGAAAACCCCAAAAAATCTGTGCAAAAAATTAATTTTTGTGCAAAAGCGGCTCAAAGTTGAAACTGTTTTCACAAAAAAATGTAAACACATATTTTCTGTTTTCTAGTCTATTGAGTAAAAAAATTGTAAAAAAACACATGGTTACTAAGAAGTTGCTAAAAATTTCAATATAGATTAAGATTTAATGTGTTAATATTTTCTCAAAATTAGTAAAGCTGAGGCTTTCACTTCACTTTTAACTCAAAACATTTTTCTAAATTAAAAATCTGAAAATTGGCAAAATAGAGGGCAACATCTAAAAAATATGTAAATGTATGTTCCTGGATTTTTTTATTTTAAGAATCATTCTTTTTTTGTGAAATAATGTAATTACATCCTCCGATATCTTGCGATCTCAGAAAATAATTCAATTTGAAAAGTGTTCTAAACACCTATTTTTCGAAAAAATTAAATTTTTCATTCAGCATAAAAGTATGCAATCTTCTTCCTCTTCTTCTTCTTGACTGGCACGACAGCCCGATTACGAGACTAAGGCCTAGCCACCAGCAACCAACCGTTGTGCGTGCGTGAATTTTTTACAATGTTGGAATGGACCTACAGTTTTATGCCGATTCCGAACGGCGGGTTGGGAGCTTTTTCATAGGCAATTTTACTCTCAGAGGTTTGCCATTTCCTGCTGAGAGGACAGCTGCCGAAAGGAATTTTTTTTTTCTTTTTTTTTCGGTGTTAACGCAACGGAGTATTTAACTCGCGAAGTCTTGACCCGCGGCCCAACGCACTAGTCAGCTGAGCTGCGGCTGTGTGCAATCAGCATGAGAAACTGCACAAATGCAAAACATATGTCTATTATTATCATTTTTATTGCAAAACTAAGGCGTTCTAAGACGATTTATGTTACTCTTTGAAATTATCAATGCTTACGTTATTGATTAAGTGTAAAAACTGAAAAAATCTGGTCAAGACACATGGTGCTATAGCTCACCAAAAATGACGAAAATTGCACTTCTAAGTCTCTTCCATTTCCAAACTACAAAAGTTTATGAAATACAAAGTAGAGACCATATAATTTTATGAAGAACGGGCCACTCCTTCTAATTTTGTCCCGCGGTTGCATTGAGTCGAATCACTGTGCGCTGTGTTGACTGGTTAGTTCAGGTTAGGTTAGGTTTGAAGGGAATGTACGCGAACTCGGTACTTTCACTTGGAAGCATTAACCAGGAAGCGGCATATCCCTTCAGCCGGGGTTCTGTCAAAATTGTCTGTCGATGTATTGTCTCTATTGAACCATTTGCTCTCCCAGATGAATTTCCAAGAGTACGACAACTTTACTTCCCCTATCTCCTTCCCCTATACATGCCATATGCTATTGTTGTATGTGTATCTTTGTTAAGTCTGTGTAGAAGTGTAACCCGAAATGCTACAATCCCTCTGACTGTCCCATATATGACCTATGAAATATGAATTGAAAAACAATTTTAATTTTGCATTTTCCCACGAGTGCTCAGAAACACAAAATGAACACTAAAATATAGATTTGTGGATATTAGACAAGAAAAAGTTTTTAGTTTGATTTCTCGCTCTCAAAAATAGATGATATTTTCGTGTCTAAACTCCTGTATTTTACATAAGTTATCATACATTGATTTGTGATTTGTTATCTAGTCTATACTAGTCTTCTGTAATAATGTTAAATGTACATATATACATAAAATAAATATATATTATAGATAACATCAAAGTATGTCAAAGATTCCGCATTCATTTAAAGGCCTCGGAATATTAATTTTATTGCTTTATATGAAATTTTTATTATTTTTTTTTAATTTCTTATCAGTTCAAAAGCTGCTGTTTCAACTTCTGAAGCTTCAGAAATATACGAAATATTTTCTTGATGCCATCTGCGTTTCAGTGTCGGCGTATTGTGCCGCCAGTGCGTCTAAGTAGCAACAAATTTTGCGCAACTCGTTGCTTATGAATTAATAACAGCTCAATAGTTCAATAAAGACTCGACATAAAATGCTCATCAGGCGAAATATTCGTATGGTTACGCCGCTTAATCGCTTTCGGCTGGCATGAATTCGCTCATAAATTGCATCCATTAGTTTTATTGTTGCACTCGAGTGCACACATTAATGACAGTCCGCGATGCGTTCACGGTGCGCACAATGCAAAGCGGAAAAAACGAACGCGCACGCACAAAGGAATAATTCGGCGAATGGAATGAAACATAATAACTGTAGTCAGAAATTGTAGCAGAAATTAACTCACGTAAACTGAGAGCGGGAGAAAAGTTGCGAAAGCGCGTCGGCCAAAAAGTGTGCTGTCAACAACAATGAAGAAGAAAGCAAGCAAAAATACAGTCACGGGGTAAACAATGCGCGAAATGTTGCTGACACAGCGCCGCAACATGGCGCTGACATGCTTTGGTGCGGTTCAACTTCCGCTGCGAGCGCTGGATCGTAGGGAATTCTGCACGAAAGCGGATACAATCAAAAATCTATTTGCGAAAGTCTGAGACCGGCGAACGTCGGGGCCGGTCATTATCGTTATCGGCAAGTTCGTCGGCGTTGTCGCCGTTGCCGGAAGCTGGACACGCGTTTGATATGGCTTTGCGGCCAGCCGCTGTCGCTGTCGACTGCAATTCACTGCCGAGCGTGCTGACGAGTGCTGTGGCTGCGACTGAAAGCAACGAATTATGTGCGAATACATAGTTGAAAATTCAATTTGCGACTCATCCGAAACGCATGTGAACACGTTCAAAGTGTGGTTCATCATATTTCCACAAGCCTTAGGGCAGAGTTGTAGATATTTGCAACAACAGGAGCGATGCCATGGTAGCAATGTTTTGATTCTGCGTATGAAAATAATTGAAAATTAGTGCTGGAATCAACATTGATGTCACATCGATACATCGATGTTTTCAAATCTATTTCAAACATCGATGTTTTTTCCGATGTTCGTGCTATTCTCTACTTTCCGATTACTATCCTATTAACCCTACTGTCATACGTACGTCTGCGAGACGTATGCTCTTTTTACGTTTTGCGCTCTCTTCCACAATTATTCTCACAGAAAATTCAAATTGTCAGTTATCTCAGTTATATAATAAGCAAATATGTATTTTTTTTTATAGAAAAATATACATATTTCTGATGTAAGTGAAATATTTGCTGATATCGTACCTTTAAATATCGGTTTAAGATCGTAAATCTTTATACGTCTCCCAGACGTATCGTTATGATTTCAGGGGTAAAAAATAACGTTATGACACCAGGGTTAAAAAGAGCGCAAAGAAGCTAAGTGAAAATTAAAAAAATTCACTTAACATTTATAAAGCTTATAAAATAAATTTGAACATGATTTATTTATAAACCGCAATGAATGGCACAGGAATGTTTATTTTGTTATTAATGTTCATTAATATGTCTAATTATCGTTTGATGTTGTTGTTGTTAAGTTCTTTTAATGGAATTTTTTTAAGACTAGTAAAGTGGCAGCTTTAAATACGCTTCTTCATCTGCTGCCGATTGAATCTTTTATTAGACGGACCGCCGCCTCTAGCGCATTGAGACTGAGAGAATCATCTCAATGGACGGAAAGACCTTACGGACACAGTAGCATCCTCACGAAGGTTCCGACGGACCTAAGGGGAGATACGGACTACACCAAAGAATGTGCCGACTTTGGTGTTAGGTTTTCCACGCTCTTTCCCTCCAGAAGGGAATGGGAGCGTTACGCAACTGTTTTTACAAACGTAGAAACCTCCCTATACACAGACGGTTCAAAGATGGACTGTGGTGTTGGGGCAGGTGTTTACTCCAGGGATCTGGTTGTGGAAAAAGCTTTTCACCTACCGGATTTCTGCAGTGTTTTTCAAGCGGAAGTCTTTGCAATAAGAGAAGCCTGCAGGATTCTCCTACAGCAAGAAATCCAGAGTAGGGATGTTTTCATCTTTTCAGACAGCCAAGCAGCCATCAAGGCACTCACCAAGCCCATAGTGAAATCTAAACTGGTCAGGGACTGTAAAGAATTGCTAGGGTTGGTGGGTGGCCGGGTGGATCTTACCATCTGCTGGATACCCGGTCACGCGGGTATCAGCGGAAACGAGTCAGCCGACGAGTTGGCCAAGGTGGGATCCGCCATGGACTCACAGCCCGAAAGGGTGGCACCGCCTTTAAGTGCAAGGCTACAACAGATAAAGGAAAGTTTCCTTAGGAAGGCGGACAGTAGGTGGAGCAATCTTGACAGCTGCAGAGTGGCTCGACAGATCTGGCCACGCTACGACTCCCACAGAACCAACGACCTGCTGCTAAATTCTCGTAGGAATGTTTCTAGGCTGACGGCCGTGATCACGGGTCACTGGCCGATTGGCCTACACGCAGCGAGATTGGGAATCCCCCACAACCCCTTTTGCAGAAGCTGCAGAGAAACCAACGAGAGTGAGACACTCGAGCACTTCCTCTGCGGCTGCCCTGCCTTAGCATTTAAAAGACTAAATTCCTTGGGGAACAGTCTGATTAGCTCTCTAGCTGATCTGTCTGAAATAAGACTAAAATGCATCAAGTCCTATTTGGACGATGCTGGTTGGCTTTAGAGCCCAGTATTTTCTCCCACGCAGGGAAGACCCAGACGAGGAGGCGACAACAAAACGGCACATAGTGCTACTTGAGTGTGCTCTGAGAGCACGCAGTCGCTGCTACCTACCTACCTACCAAAGTGGCAGCCGCCGTGGCTCAGTTGGTTAGTGCGCGGTCCAACGAGTCGCATGCAGAGCGACGCAAGATCGAATACTGCATGTAGTAACACCTAAAAAAAATAACGGGAAACTCGTTTTCTCTTTCGGTGGCTGTCCTGTCAGCTGGAAATGGCAAACCTCTGAGAGTAAAAATTGCCTATGAAAAAGCTCCCAACCTGCCGTTCGGAACCGGCATAAAACTGTAGGTCCCTTCCACCCACGTACAAAATTCACACGCACAACACGGGTGGTTGCGGGAAGCTAGGCCTTAGTCTCGCGTAAGCGGGCTGTCGTGCCAATCAATTAATTAAAAGTGGCAAATCAAGTGCTCAAATTTTTAAATAGATTTTAAGTTTTAATATATTTCGAAATATCCCCATCCCCAAAGGTCGATATATCGCTACATCGATGTTCGTTTCCCAAAAAATCGAAACATCTATGTGGGCAAACATCGATGTTTTTCCAGCTCTATTAGGAATGGTACGACAGATCGATATCGAGTTCAAAGATTAGCAGGGTTGGCACGGGTAGATAAGGGTTTTTGCCGACATATAACGGCGAGTTGGGAGCTCTTTCACTCTTTTACTGATTCTGCTGAAAGCGCTAGAATAAACAACATTTGTTTTTATATGACAAATTCTGCTTGAAGGAATTAACCACTGAGCTTTGATTCCCACCGTCTTAGATTCACGCAACTAAAATCTGCTGTAGTTGGCCACTGAGGGGCCAAAAATAATTTATAGACAGCACAACGAGTGCTGAAACCATTAGAAACAAACACTCAGCATTTGATATCGCACGAAGAATGTAATCCATCACCCTGACATACGGGCGACATACGAGCGCCGCTGCAGCCTTTTCACGTAATACACAAATGGATTGAGTGCGTACCGCCCCATGTGCAGCGGCCAGCGCCCTTCGATTCCAGAGATTTTTGGTATCTGGCCGTTGAGCAGGGCGAGCGAGCGCAAGGGTTCCGTGCCGCACACGGAAATGTTGCGACAACGTTGCGCTCGCAAATATTCGCATTGATTAAAAACACACACTCGCACATCCTGTGTGTACCTTCAATAATCCCCAGCGAATTATTGTGCTCGAACCCTACGCACTTTGTGCGTAGCGCACATCGCACAACGTCGCGTCTGGGCTGCGTTGTAATGCATGCGCGGCTGCAATGCTGCCGCCAGCCGTCAGCCGCCCCTTTGACAGTGTCAATGCTGCGAAAATATCTTTTGTCCTGCTACCCGTCGCACCGGCGTGCACGGCGAGTGCAGGGAGATGGTTGTTTCGATTTTTCGATTTGTTGTTGCCTTTGTGATGTAACAATCCCGTTTGATGCAGTTGGCGTCGTAATGGAAATGCTGAACAGTGATGAAGAGTTTCTTCCGACGTGCAGTGCTACGTCGAAGCAGGGTCGGGGGAAAGTATCCCTTTGAGAGGGCAAACGTGAAGTGTTGTTTTGTCGAGCGCGGCATAGGTTTTTCTATGGCAGTTTATAGCTCTTATCTGATTTCAGTAGCAGCACAAATCGAAATATTGAAAAATGTTGCAGCGATAGAAGACTTGCATTAGATTGGCTTGGGTTCGCAGAAGACTGCAGTTTCAGTTTACTTATTCCTGGCAGGCGATTAGTTAACATATCTTTTCGTACAATTGTGTTAAATCCGATTTGATTGGCTAAGAGAAAGTATGTAATGAGAAAATTGTGGTGTGATGTGGCGTTGGTCGCAAAAAGTTGCAAACAAATTTCTCACGCTTATGATTAAAAATCAGGCTGTCAGATTTTTCAAGGGTAAACTTATTTTAAAATATAATTGAAATAATATACCAGGCTTTCATCTCGGTTATGGGACTAAGAGATAATTTTGTTCCGAGTTTAATTATCGTAGAACTTGAAGTCGTTGAACTTACAAACAGTGGTGGCGATTTGATAATAAAAATAACCAAGAAATGGTTATTTTTGTATTTGAAAATGAGTCACCAAGTAACCAAGATGATTTTTGGTTAACCCGTTTAGTTATTTCTTAGAATATGCAATATATATATTTTTAAGAAAATACAAAATGCATCTTAAATATCAACGGGGACAATATTATTGGGAGTGGCAATAAAATTCACATTAGGGCAGTTCGCGATTAGGGATTGCAATCCCGGGATCGCGAATCCAATTTCAGTCCCGAAAAATCCCGGGATTGATAAAATCCGATCTCGGGATCGAAACAAAAAAAAGCTTACTTTTTGCTTTTGTCACGTTGATTTCAAAAAATGTAACCCTTCTTATTTAAAACAAAAAATAAATGGCCCATTGCCTGTGACGTTGAAGTGTTAATTCGACAATAGCTCTGTTTGTGTATAACTACTTTTTACAAATTTGTACAAACTAGCTCTGTTTTGGTACTTTTCCAGTACAGATTTGCCAGTAACCAAAATCAGAAGTGCAACCAAGCTTAAGCTCCCAAAAATGAATCCATTCAAAAAAGTAAACAACTAGAATTTTCTAAAGACATGCAAGTTTAACTCTTCTTTACAGTAAAGTGACTTGTCACATTCACAAAACGCAAGGAAAATGGTGTAAATAAGAGGATAAAAAAAGAAAAAGCTAATATAAAACCATCAGTATTTGAGAATTAAAACTATACCGAAACTTAAATTATTGATAGTTATTACTCACATCGAATTTGACTTATTTTGAATGGCCAAAACTTGAAGATTTACACATAATACGATTTGATGTACTTGTATTGAACCAGAGAGATGCATTTTTTAGCAGGTTAGCCAGGTTATTTGGCAATTAAATTAAATTAAATTTGGTGTTTTTAAGTTATTTGTCATAAATAATAATATTATTTTGTTCTTCGTTTTAAATTAAGTACACAGAATTGTATTTAATACATAGATATAATTTATTTGATTGAAAAAAGTCTGAACTAGTTCCTTAAATTAATATATTCAATCCCGAAAAAAAATCCCGGGATCCCGGGATTGTGATTTTCAGTCCCGAAAATCCCGGGATTGTAAAACTGGTCCGGGATTGCAATCCCTATTCGTGATAACGTGCAAAAAGCTGGGCAAATGCATGTAATTTCATATATTTGCCATCAACACTGAGCACACTTTTTAAAATTTCATGGCAAATTGGTTGCAGAACAAATTGACAGCTGTTATTGAAGAATAAATCAAGAAGAAGAAAAAAAGAATATTTGCGTCGTGGGAGCCTGCAAAAATAAAGAGCATGCATAAGTTGCTGCCGCTGTGGAATCCGAAAACAATTCACACCTCTAACTCCAGCGCTTCTTGCAAGTAACTTAAAAATGTACGAATCTTGCGTTGAATATATTTGCCATCACATTTTGCACATGCCATGATGCAAGACCGTTTGCACGTTATCGTGAACTGCCCTATTGATTGATAGTAGCAACTCATAGCCATTGCTGTTTCTCGTAAAAAAGTTAGCAGCATTGTTTACATAGATAACTATTTATGTTTTAAAAAGAGTAAACAACACGTTCGCTGTCGTTCGCAACTAATTAAAAAGCCTGTCTATTTTTGCAGCTCGCTGAAATTTTTGCTGTGCGTGAACGTGTTAATTTTTTATTTTATGTCACACATACATATAGGGTGTTTTTTTTAGAGGTTTGTTTTTCGAATAGAGATAAAACTGGCATTTTGTGGTCAAATCTGGCAACTCTAATGTCATTTATGTTCAGTTTTGTTTGCCATTTCATCATGAACAGGTTGACAAAAGAACAACGCTTGCAAATCGTGCAAATTTATTTCGAAAATAATGGTTCAGTTCGCGAAGTTTACCGCAAGCTCCGTCCATTTTATGGTCGACATAATCGTCCATCAGAGCTAATTCGGTTAACCATGGGTCGTTTTCGCACTACGTTTACTCTATGTGATAATACGCA
Source organism: Melieria omissa (assembly GCA_963971225.1). Classification (NCBI taxonomy): domain Eukaryota; kingdom Metazoa; phylum Arthropoda; class Insecta; order Diptera; family Ulidiidae; genus Melieria; species Melieria omissa. The sequence continues at coordinate 153,122,623 of OZ020267.1, forward strand.
TCCGCAGAGACGTCGAACAGTGCGCACCGAAGAAACAATTGCCGCTGTAGAGCAAAATGTTGAAGAGGACCCGAATGAATCGATTCGCCACCGTGCCCAGCAATTGGAGCTTTGTCCAAGTGGTTGAAAATTGGACCTGTAGAATTGGCTTTATTCGAGCCAGCCGCGGCGGCCACATGCCCGAAATCATATTTAAACATTAATGGCATAAAATTATCCTTCCAATAAAGCCAAATTGATAGACATTAAAACGATTTTCTTGTGTTTTATTTCAATTCGAAGTTCTATACCTCTCAAAAAAAAACACCCTATACATACATATGAGTCGAAAGCCATTTAAATGTTGCTTAAATCTTGAAGTTTATGTATGAGTTATTTATTTTGTTTATGTCGATTTTTAGTTTTGATACTGGTTATACATTTTTTTCTTGTGGCAACACTGATTACAACGTGCGACAAAAAAAAAATGTTCACACCCGAAAAAATCCATAGTTATACTGCGTACTTAGTTTTTAATTTCTACATCCTTTGTCCTTTTAAATGGACTTGATAATTTGGAAGGGGACAAAAAAATATAAAAAATACTTAACCTAATTAGAATATGGCGATATGTATAAAAAATGAAAGAGGAAAGGCTCAAGAATTTAAACAAAATTGATTTTTTGTCTACTTGTATAAAAAGCATATGAAAGGGTCCTTTGCAAATTTTAATCCTTCATATCCTTGAAAATTTTATAGAAGTTTCTTGAAAAGTAACTATGTTAAAACCCAAAATCTCGTTGATCACGGGTTAAAATTTCATTATTCTCGCTTCATTGATTTTGTATATTTTTTTAATTTGAAATACTGATACTCAAATAAATTAGAATTTTTGTACTTCATTAGATTTGCAGCTTCGGCCTTTTGTAATAACTTTCGAACCAATAAAGTTAGGGCAATGAAATTGGTAAATCTGTTACTAGTTAAACTTACTTTTTTGCCGAGACTGTAGTTTGTCGTTATTTATGCATACAATTCTGGAATTGTGGGTTTTTTTTATAACAAACAGAGTCCTTCAAATATTTATTTGGACACTCTATAACTTTTCAATTAGTTTCCACTAATAATTATGGCTTAGTTGTTGGAATGAGCCTCAACGTTTGTGGATTTGATTAATCTCATCATTATTAAATTAATTGCAAACAAACGAGTTCTTTATGTGGGCATTAAACATTTATTTGTTCACCATTTTCAAGTCAACTTTAACAAATTTATCATACATTTTTTTTTAATTTCCAAGTTTAACGCCTTGAAATGTATTCGCTTCAAATGTGAAGATGCGTTATCGCCAAAAACACATTTTCGCCTCAACCTTTCACTCTTGAATTATTGGACAATTTATTGCATAATGTGTACACCTCTTGAAAGACGCATACATGCATACATACACTTTGTTTTCTATGGAAGATACAAAATTTGGCTCATATGCTCACTTGTTTGTGTCTACTAAGTAATACCAAAAGGCCAATAAAGTCATTTGTTCTTATTCCGCGTTGCTGTGTGTGGAATGACCCTTTAGAAATGCCATAATCGAGGAGGGTTGCAAAAGTAATGCAATGAGAAAACTTTAAAGAAATATTCGCTGGCAAATGCATGTCTCGGGAATCATTAGGAAGCACACTTATCACATAAACGACTTGAGGAGTGAAAAGTGTTGGCAATGGGACGGGCGCATTTACCGAAATACGTTAGTTTGTATGGTTTTATATTTATGGAAGTAAATGGTTCAGAAAACCAGCATCGCAACTTAATGCATAGGTTTGTTCTATTCATAGAGTAAGCTAAATCCTTAAAATAAACACTCGAAATCTGACATTTTATGCTAAAAGACTTTCGTTTTAATTTAATTTCATTTGATTTCGACTTGAATCTGCAATAATTTTCTAGACAAATGCTACAATCAGACACAATTTGAAGAAACACTGTCGCATTATGTACAACTTTCACCGCGACACGTGCATTAGCTGGGCTCGCGTGTGTGTGTGTGTGCGTGCACCAACACTTGCACACGGGCAAATTATGTAAATCAGAACGCTGTATGAAATTATGTAAATTCGGGCATTACGTTTCCCCTCGCCGAACTCATAATCTATGCACAAATTTTAATTCGACTGCATAATGTCGCAGCCAAAAAAAGCAGCAGAAATGAATTTCATCCCATCTGGAATATCATCGACGACCGAGCGGCAGCCGTGGACGAAGGCGCAACGCGAGTGCAGCGAAAATGAATTAGGATCGACCCAGAACAATTGCGCCGAAAAAATCGGTGGTACAATGCCCGAATGGTGCATTGCTGCGAGGGGTTCGCCTGTCCGCCTGGCCAACTGCTGTAGCGACTGCTGCACAATGGGCGAAAATGACGACAGCCGTCGTGCACATCTGACTGAAAATTCAGCAAATTCACAGGAACAACAGCAACAACAACAACTGCACACGCACAGCAACAATTGCTGGTGTCGGACTGGGCGTATGCGAGTTGCTGCTACCAAACGATTTGGCTGCCACGGCAGTGCTTCGGTTTGGCTTGCATGGCTTCGTCGTGGCCCGAATTCAGCACTTATGTGGGATAGTGGAGATGTCGTGTGCAGGCGAAAGCGCAAAGGAAATCAGAAATTGTAAATTTATTATGCGAGACGTCATTAAATGTCGTGCACAGCTATAACAACTATGGAGTAGTGTTGCAGCCGGGTTCGGAAGTCATTAGCGGTTGTTGGGCGGCAGTGTTGGTGCAGTCATCACAGTGGGTAACCGGTTTCGGCAGAAGTGGGCACTTTTTTGTAGTAGTTTGATGCGATTTAGGTAAATGGTTATAAGGAACTCTTTTTTAACACTTAAATTAAGTTTTAATTTAATCTAAATTTAGAAATTTTTAGGTGCAATCAATCAATTTTATATTTTCTATCTTCTTCTTCTATATTTATAAAAGAAAGTGGATGTATGTGTGTAAGCGATTCACGCTCAAACGGACCTGCCGATTTTCATGGAGTTTTTTTGTTGGATTCGTATTGAGTCAGTTCAGGTTTGTGCGAAACGAAAATTCCGGAAAATCTATTCGAAAATTAGGAAAATCCCTGTAATTTTTGACCGTTAATTCTGACAATTTTCAGACGATAACGTTCGAACCATAAGTCACACATCAATAAAATTCACTACGAACTTAATATTTAGACATGTTTTTCGACAGAGGTAATGAGGCGAGTATTGAACAAGGGGGCGTGGCACCGTCCATACAAGGTAAATCTTAATAATGGAATATCTTCGAAATTGTAAGTCGTATAGCACTGAAATTTAGTACCCCGTCGTCCCATAGATGAGGCATTCTACTGTTAAGATTTAATGGGCGTTGGACGCGGGGCGTGACACTTTTTTGTGACCAAAATATTCCACTGAACTATAAATCGCTCAGCACTGGAACTTAGTACGAACCCACTATTTTTTATTTCAACAGAGAGCTGAAAAAGGGGGCGTGGCAACGCTCATATAATTTAAATCTGGTTCAAGCGCAGTCCATTTCTTTACTGAAACTTAGCAGCAACATTGTTGATTTGTGGGCCTTGATTGCGTTAATCAGTAGCTCCTCCTCTTCTTTTAGTTGGTTTTCTTAGTAAATTTTCATCGCCATAGATTTGTCAACTCGCGTATTTCATTATAAGAAGGCACAGGTTAAACAATGTTGTTTTTACATTGACGGAAGTTGGATCAAGAATTCAAATTTCAAAATAAATGGAACTGGACTACAATTTGTTCCAAGTACATCGAACTGGATTCTAATAATTGGAGGTTGAATATCTCATGTAGATAAAAACTTGTTCGTGAATGAAGTTGCATACAAATTTGTTCTACTTTCCTGTACGATTTATAATGCTTGAACTAAACAACCGAATACCTATAAAAATCCGATTGTGTGACGTCTAACGTGCATTGTGCGCTGCTGCAAAAAAGGACGAATTCGGGCCTGTGCCATTTGTGGCATTGTTCCAGCATCGAACAGCGCGACCATCCAATAACTCTTCGGCAACGGTGGCAGCCGTGAAGTGTAATTCAACCCCTAAATAGTGGCTGCAACGGCAACAGCAACAGTCACCACCACCAACGGGCGCCACAGCGGCAGAAGCATCACCAGCAGCAGCAGCCTCATCATGACAATCAGCCTGATTGCCAGCAGGACACACTCAGTCGCAATGGAAAGTTGAAATCACCGAGCAGCGTTCGCCACGTCGAGTAATCGAAAATCGTTATAAAAAGCACATTAAGCAAAATCGAAAATACACATCTAACCAAAAAAGAGAAAAATCATCTTTGTATTTGCACGTCGTTTGGTGTGTGTTGTTGTCTGTGTGCCTGCAACCACCATCACCACCTCAACCACCACCATTAACAGCAGCAGCAGCAGCACCAACAACAACACCACCAACACGACCACTACACACGCACATCCACCGCACATTTAAAATATTTTCATATCGAGATTAACACCAGCGACCAGGCTGCGAGTCGAGCGAGAATCAGCATTCAGGATACCGCAAAGGAGCGGTTGGCGGCGCTGCCGTTCGTCGTGGCATTGTTCGTGATTTCTTCTTTCTGCTTTGGTGTTGTTGACATTGTTGTGTCGTCGCTGACGCACCGCGCACGGCGTTGCCAGTTGTCACTTGGCGCTGTTGTTGTCAGATACTGTTGGTAGGACGAGTGTGATTTGCGGTTGAACAAAATTGCTCATAATTTGCATAAATTGTGGCAGAGAGCACAGAAAAAAAGGCAATAACAGAAAATTGCGCCTTTGGTGTTGAAGTGCATTCGAGTTTAAGTTTTGGCGGAGAAGTTGAACAATTTCAAGTGGCGGTCATAAGCAAAAGTGTAAGTGTAAATAGTTTAATTTCTTGCAAAAAATAAAAATCGCATTGAAATAAAAATCGGACTAGAGAGAGATAGAATTTGTTGTTGTTGTTGTTGTTGTCCGAACAACCCCTTTCGAAAGCGCTTCCGTTGGGGCGACATCTGCATGGAACTTGCGGCAGCTCGGCAGCAGATTGAATGCGGCTGTTGCCGCTAGGCGGCGCTGTGGTGTGCTTTTGCATTCAGGGTTGACAGGAGCTGCGAAAATATTCAATGTACTTGTAGCAAGTTGAAGGATCTGCTGAATGCGAAGAACCCTGTATTGACTTTGTTTAGGTTGCAATTTCATTTTATAGCCTCGAATCCGCTAATGAAGTTATCTTTAATTTCACAGCAGCACTAAATTCGTAACGTTCCCGCACCATGGATCATCCCAATCTGCCCTTTGGCTTCGCCTTGCCCGGCCATTCGCACATGCAAATACCACCCACACCGAATATGCTGGGCGGCGGCCATCCGGGTCCCACTGCCAGTCCGCCGCAGAGCGTGCCCGGCCGGCGCACCCCGTTGGGCTCGGTGGGCCTGGGTGGCTTCTACGCGCAGGGACTTGCCATGTCGCAGCAGAGCGCCGGCCCCACGGACGAGAACAAGCCCAGCTCGAGCGCCGGCGAGAAGTCGCCGCCACAATCACTGATGCTGTCCGGCGGCACAACGACAGTGGCCAGTGGCAGCGGCGGCAGTGGCAGTTCGAGCGGCGGCAAGCAGAAGAATCGTCAGGGCAAAACGGTGCGGCTGAATATCAACGCAAGGTTTGTAACCCAATGCCCAACTTTGAACATCAGTCGAGTGCTGACAACGAATGCTTTCAGGGAACGCCGACGCATGCACGATTTGAACGATGCACTGGACGAGCTGCGCAGTGTCATACCCTATGCGCACTCACCATCGGTGCGAAAGTTGTCCAAGATTGCCACACTTTTGCTGGCCAAAAATTACATACTCATGCAGCAGAATGCCTTGGAGGAGCTGAGAAGGTCAGTCGAAACATTTAAATATGCAAAAGTCATTCGGAGGTATATGTTGTGTTTTCTATGACTTTTAGACTTTTAGCTTACATACAGAGCACGACTGGAGCTGCTCCGCTGGACTTGGGCTCGTTTCCGGCGGCAGCCAAGTTGCAGGCGCTGCTGCAGGGTCCGCACGAGCCGCCGAGCAACAGTTAAAATGTGGGATGCGCAATTTTCTGTCTGAATATTCTAAGAGTGCCAAGCCCGGTAGGAAGGAAAAACATAATCCCAACTTTTTAACAGTTTAGCTGCGCAAAAGGCAAAACTTGTTCTCAGATTGTAACCCAACTCGATTACTAAGTATTACAAACAAGTGATTTTCCTACTGGGTACTGTCGATGCTACATAGAAAGCCAAAGTCAGCTCTACCTTACAATTCTACTATGTATTTTACAACAGTTGAACACAAATGAAAGTTGAAACACAAAGTCAAATTATGCCAAACAAATTACTAGTCATTGAAGTCAGATTCAAGTTAAACGAGTTAAGTGATATTTTTCATTTTTAACATTTATTTATTAAAACTAATTATACGCAGTATTACATAATTTACTTTTAACATAATGTATTGTATATTGTATAAGTAGTTTATAACGAAAGAGAAACGTGCAAGCAATAAATATTTGAAATTGCTTAAAGAACTAACAAGTGGTGGATTGTGCTGGCAGCATTTGTCTTAATTGATGCTTAAGTAAGATTAACATTAAAGTAAATATACGTGGGAAACTTCTATCTCTTACATATAATATTTTACTATCCGTTTTGATATAATAATTTATTTTAAATTTAATAATTTGATGTACAAATATTTGACTTGCTTTACAATTCATTGGACGGAATTCAAAGAACCAGAACATGTTGTTGTTTAATTAGTTCTCAAAAACCTTTCTTAAATCTTGCAAAATACTTCACATAGCAAACCAAACATTTGAAACTTTCAAAACGTTTAAGTACTTTGTGCAAAATCTCATTCTTTCACATGAAAAATGTGCACGTTTGTGTGCAAAAATACAACTGCGAAGTTTACATGCAATGAATTGCATGCAACCTTAGCTCGTGATTATTTTTATATTGTCCTATACTACAAACTAAGCTACGTCACAAAACTGGTGTTGCATTGGTTGAATGATTCGGCATTCAAAGGCGCCGCCATGCGCGATCGAACAACTGTCTCACATAAGCGAACGTGCAGCGAAGAGAATTCCATATTTATGTTGATTTTTGATTAATGTTTCGCATGATGGCTTCTGCACTCGTAACAGTGTGTCAAGATTGTGCTGTCAATCAGGCCAATGTAAACAAATGCAACACTCAACAATGACAAAATGCAATCGTGCTCAGCGACCATAAGATGCTCCAGTCCGCAACCGGCTTTCAAGTCGTTGGCGCCAACTCAGACTCGAGCTAAATTCTGCTCGTCATGGCACATCATTTGTTGCTGTTGTCGCTGTGCTTAGGATTGCTTGGATTGGGAACCTTTTCGCTGCTCTATCTCACTATTTTGGTTCCTCACTTTGTTTTGTGCTCGGCGGCGTAGTGCAGGTGGACTTCAGCCTTTGGACTGCGAAGCGTCAGAGTGCATTTCGATAATGTGTAATACCATCCATATCTCCGAAGCTCAGACGCCATCATTGGCTCACAGCACTGATTAATAAATACATGGATGCAAAATTGGATCACTTCGGTATGCCGGACAGGAGCACCGCGCTGCTGCTGTTGCGAAAGATGCGCTCTTTGGCGGGCAGTTCGCCAATCAGGTAATCGCTCATCTGCTCGATCGCGGCGCCGGAGTGGCCAGTGCCGTGAAAGGCCAGCGTTGCATCGCGGCCCGCATGCTCCATGAGCAAATCCTCGCCGCCGGGGTGCTCGTGCAGGAAGCTCGTCACATCGTAGACGCGATCGTATATCACGATCCAGCAGTCGAAGTAGTCATCGTGTTGCGCAACCACCGAGAGCGGAATTTCGGGAAGGCCGCGTGGCAGCGCGCCGGCCGCCTCTTGCGGAAACGACTTGTGCGGCGGTGGAGCTTTGCGCGGCGCAGGTGCAATGCGCAGCGACTGCAGCAGGCTGGTGATGGCCGAAGCCATTGGATGCACTCGATTTTCTCAAGAGAGACGACGCACTATCGCTTTTAAAGCTGCACAAATTTTCCCGCCGTTGGCGATGATCTGCAGTTTGCTTCTTGATCGCTTTTATAGTCTGTGGCGCGTTGCTGATTTGGAGCGTGTCGTCGTTGCGTGTTCGTTTAAAGATAACTGAATTTCATTGGCGTCTAGTTTCAACTAGTTTGCTTTTTCAATCTAACCGTTTCAAGTCGATTCACTGTGCGCGGGTTCTGTTCGTCGAATGCCATTCAGTATTCCAATCGTTATCGTTTTATATGGACCGGCCAGCATCTCGATCGCTTTATCTGTAGATTGCATAGTGTCGTTGTCGTGTGATGCGGCGCCGTTGTCAAACGTTTGCTAGAGACTAGTGGAGTCTGTCTCTGCAACGGTTGAAATTTGATTCATGCGAGCATGAAGTGCTTGCGGCGAGCGGCACTCACGGTTGCCACTTTTAGTTCAGTTGGACCAAAAGTGGACGTTTTTATTTGATTTGGGCCTTTGGACCCAATTTGAGTATTTTTTACACAAAAGTTAAAGATTCTTTAAAAAACAAAACTATTGCCACTTTTAGTTAATTTGGACCAAAAGTGGACGTTTTTATTTGACTTGGGCCTTTGGACCTAATTTGAGTTTTTTTTACCGAAAAGTCTAAAAGTATTAAAAAAAAAAAATATAAAAGTTTTGAGGGCAATTGGGGTACACTTCGAAATACCTAAAAGTAATATTTTATTTTGTGTTGAAAAACAATTTTTCGAAAACTTAATACGGCCCTTTCGTTCCCATTTTGGCTCTTTTTTAAGAGAATTTTGGTGCAAAACCAATTTAGTTGAATGGCAACCATGGCAGCACTGCTTCAGTATGTTGTTGTTGTTGTTATACGCGCTCTAATGCGAGAGCGTGACTCACTGATCGATAAGTAATCTCAAGCGTTGCTTTTTTTCAAACGAACGGCGCAATTGATTTGTGGTTTTCGGGCTGAATTGAGAGGAACCGACATGACGGCGTAGAACGGCGGCCTATCAAATGACGGGAAGAAAGTGAAATGGGGCTGGCGCTGGGCCCCAGCGATGGGGATGATTATAGGGAAGTGATTTCAAACTGAATTTCCGCATTGCCTAGAGATGTGTTTTTCTTTTTTTTATTAAAAAATTCTGTCCAAAGTCAAGCGAACCTCATTCGAAATATATGCCGCATTTATTTAGGCGCTGTAAGTACAGCCGCACTAATTAACAACTCATCAAAGATTAATGAACTGTGCGATGGTGATAAAGCACATTTATTTTTGAGTAAAAGACAAGTTTGAAAATAAAAGCATTAAATACAAATTGAAAATAAAAGCAAAACCGACGCGTGTTCACACTTATACACATTTATTTGTATTTGTTTTATTTTTATGGCGCGAAATTCACAATTCGCTGCATTATCAGTTATGGGGGAGCGAGGAGGAGGGTCTGTAGTTTTCACCACTATCTCGCCGGCTTTCATTCGCTGCTTTCGAAGCCGTGTTTTTTGTTTTTTGACGTCCTTCGCGCCGATGGCAGACCGTTCGACTGTAGCGCGTCTTCAAACAAACAAAACAGTTTTTTGCGACTAATTTGCAAGTAATCGCAACAGCTTTGTTATTGTTTTGCTACAAAATATCAGAGATCAGACGAAAAACGCAATCAGGAGTACTTGTGGCGTCATTAAAACGATACATTTGTCCCACTTGCGCGGAATGAGAATTGGCTTATTTTGACAACACGAATTTTGCGTCAGCAATTTTTGGGGTCAATTACGCAGCGATCAGCGGAAACTAGATTTGATCTGCGTGAACAATATTTTCTGTAGCCCTCGCCTTAGGGGGCGAGTAGAGTATAGGAAACGTATTCGTATGAGGTCGACACATCAAATTCTGAGACGTAACAATTCGCTAGAAAATATAAACAATTAATCGAATGGGAGCAGCCCAGAAATGCCTTCGTTTGTTTTGATCGTTGCCTCTGACAGCTAATAGTGGCGACTTTAGGCATTTTGCATGTAATTTGACGTCTGATGCAATTTTCAAAACAATTAAACAAAGCAAAATATATTTTGCAACAAATGGGAATAATTTGAGTTACTTTGTCTTACAAGGCGTAATAAATGTTTTTGTTTATTTACTATAAGTAAGAAAATAAATGCATTTAGTGTTCAATTTATAAATTAACTGATCAATAGATCAGTGAATCTGCGGTTTTCAATAACTGTTTAGCAGAAGTGTTGCTGCGTTGTGGCGCGTCTTGCCCGGCTTAAGACGCAATCAGAGCTGAACGTCTCGGATGGCGATTTGAGAAGCTTGCATGAAAAGTAGAAGTACTTGTGGTTCCAACTGAAAGTGAAGTAACCGCTGACTACCAGACGCTGCGGCTGAAATTACATGAAGTGGTCGAACTGGTTGTGGCAAGCAGCACAAATGTTATTTAATATACAGTTTGCAATATTTTGAAATTATTTGAAAAATATCGATAAATTGAATATTTCACTCTCATATAATTAAGTTTTGTTTGATTCGCGTATTGAAGGGCGAATTGATTTGACAGTATCTCCTGGACGACCCAGAAAACTGTCTGACAGAGAAGAAAGAAAAATCATCTGAAAAGCTCATGAAAACCCCCGTATCTCAATAAGGGAAATGGCTTTGGATATACAAAAATAGAATGCGGAACTGATGTATCTCATGAAACTGTTCGGAACTGTACTATGCAAACTCAGTTTTGAAAGAAGACGAATTTTTTGACTGTTTGAAATATAACTTCATTCCTTTTTTTATGTTTTACACTGTTTTCGCGTATCAAATAGACATTACTAAGAATCTATATTTAAAAAAATTTCAAAATATTGAAATTTCTGTTATATTTATAAGCTTTTCAAAATAATTTTTCTACCTTTTTTAAGTTTGCAAACATTTACTTGACAAACTGTACAATATGCTCATTCGATTCTCTATGCAAAAACATGCATTCATTCATGTATTGTTGTTCCCATAGGAATTCCAAAATTTCAGCTCTGTTCATTCCAATTTATATTCTGGTTGATTTTCTGTGTGTTCACCACCGAATTTAAACTTTTCAAATAAACCAGAATAACCCGAAATGGCACTACTATCAATTTGATTAAACTAATGTGTCTAATCATCTAAATGGTCTAATTGGTGTCACTTTATTGAAATTATATAATTGATGGGCCTCTTATCAAATGTTAAATTCAAGTCAAGGTTCACTTTCGATTCTCGCCTGTTTGTGCCGAATAGTTCGCGCCTCGAGCTTCAGTATCTCAATTTGCATGCATTCTGAGAGACAATCATGCGTATCATTTTTTTTTAATTTTCTTTTGATTTTTATGTGAAACATTCCTACATATAATTTTTTAATTTTATTTTAATTTATATAAGTGTGCATTCGAGTAATTTAATACATAAAAATTCATGTTGATCGGAAATTATGCAACAAAAATGGAAATCAATTTTTCGCCATCGTAAATGATCAAAGTCATTTGTGCAAAAAATTAAATACAAATAAATATAATCAAAAGAGCAGCAAAACAATAAATAAATTTAATTGCATTGTCGTTTTAAAAGGTTAATACATTTTATTGTGGTGTGTTATCGTTCAAGTCTGCTTTATCGCATAACTGCCACAACATCAACAACAACATTTTCAAATGCCAACAGACAAAGGACGCAAAAGGCTTTTGGAAATTTCGTCAATAAAAAGAGATAAAAACGTAGTACCGAGAGTAAGCAGTCGCAATTACGAACGTCAATAACAAACTGTTGTTGCTTATTCCATTGCAGATAAGAATTCGCACTTAAGCCCATTGCTTTGCATCAGTGTGGCAACTCTATGGGGGCACGGCACCGAATGTAAACAAACGCCACTTTTTCGTGTCGCGCTCGACACTTGAGTGCGTAGTTTTCCAGTTTTCGACAGGCGTTGGAGCTTTCTGGGCACACGTGGAAAAGCCGTCAAGATAAACTTTCGGCAAGATAAACTTCGGAGCAGGCGCTGGTGTCGTTTGGCGGCACTCGGCGACTGCTACGAGTGCGTACGAATGCAGCAACAGGAGCTTCGGACAGCTGTTGCTTGGGGGCAGAATTACAGCGTTGCGTTGTTCGACCGTACCGTGTGGTGGCCCAAAAGTGTTGGGCTGACTACGCAAGGATTTGAGTTGATATATCGGTGGATACTATGTCCCCTTCATATTTTCTTTAACCCTTCGTTGCATGGCATTGCATATATGCAGTATTAACTTTTCATAGATTTGGAAACTATTCACCATTTTACAGTCGTTCATTCTTCAGTTGTGTCTTTCATGTTAAAACATTTGATTACTAATGAAATTTTGCAAATAGCATTGAAAGTATGTGCAAAAGAAACGAAAAAACAACAAGTGTTTCGATTTGGTGAAATAATTTTGGTTATTGATGGCGATGGTGAAATGGCGGTTGTCGTCGCTCTGCCGTTTAGTGCGTTGAATGACGAGTATACAGTGACGCCTAATCTCTGTTTGACTCCCCGTTGTACCCAACACTAAAAAAATAGATAAAACCGACTTTAATTTCGGCAGTAGCGTTCTCACCAGAATACGGAAAATGTCCACAAAACTTCTTTCATAGATACAGGAACTCAACAAAATTGCATTGTTACCATCAGAACTTAACAAGCAAAAAGAATAATATGACACAAATGTTTTTTCTTCAATGTTTTTTCTTCTTCTTTCAGGCAGGTTTTTTGGATTCTGTGCTAAAGTTGTTAACCCAAGCAAAGAAGTTTTCGAAAGCAGGTCGGATGAGCTCAAAATGGTTCAAGGCTTTAAGAAACTTGTCGTAATTACTGTAAACTAGTGAAGTCTCTTGCTCCCAAAAAAAAAATTTGTTTTTTTGCACTCTGAAAGTATTTAAAAAGACCGTAAAAGAAACCATTAACTTAATTTCATTGTAAATTATTAAAATAAAAAGTTGTTAACCCAAGCAAACAAGTTTTCATAAGCAGGTTAGATGAGCTCAAAATGGTTTGAGGCTTTAAAAAAACTTGTTGTAATTACTGCAAACTAGTGAATTCTCTTGTTACCAAATTAAAAAAACCAAAATATCCTGCACTCTGGAAGTATTTAAAAATACCGTAAAAATACCATTAACTAAATTTCATTGTAAAATGTTAAAATATATTGAAAGTATTTTATAAAAAAAAAATCATTTGATATGAAAACCAACACAGATACTAGAAAATGTGTTGAAAAAGCTGCTCGCCTTCGCCGTACATGCGGCCGTTCGGTGTTCGGTGTTCGATGCAGGTTCGCGTGTATGTGTGCGTCTGTTGGTGTTATTAGGATATTAAGTGAAAGTGCGCACTCGGTGCTCGTGCGGAAAATTTTCGCACACCGAATCAGTTAATGTTCTACCTCGCAGCCGCAAGCAACACCAACAACGCAAACCCGCTTTTGTCGGTAACATCACACAATATTTCAGCAATTGGCTGATTAGTTTTTTCTTATCAATTTGCAATATTAACATTTATGAGTCGAGTCAAAGTAGAACCAATAACCATTAATTAGAAGCTGTGCGCGTCGATGTTAGTGTTCCAGACGGCGCCACCGAACGCCAACTAAACGCTAACATATTGCGGCGAAATTGTGACGTTACGCCAAGAAAAAAAGTCAGAATCTCAGCACAGGTAAGCTAAGCATTTAATTAATCTTGCAGATCAATTAGACACAGCGAGATGTCAACCATAACGCAATTTCATTGGCTCACTGATGGTTCGCAGATTTTTGAAGAGATTTTTGACCTCACTGCAGTTTCCTGTGACCGCAAATGTTAATAGCATTTGACATTTAAAAAGTCTTACAATTGCTGCCAATCACACACGCATACATTAGTACATACACGCACACTCATCCATATTGCGGAGTAAGCGCAATGCTCAACAGCTGGTTTGGCCTTTGCACCTCAAGTTCACCGAATTGAAGCGCAAAAGCAACGCGTTCGCAACAAACCGAAAATCCACACAAAACGACCACAAATCATTCGCACACAGCTTTTTTTCCATTTACCTATTTACACGAGTAAATATTAAAGTTGCATGTAATAAGAGTTTTTCATATTCACTTATTTTTCAATTTCATAGTAACGGAATTGGGCGCGGGGGGGTGGGCCGTTGTGGGTATTTGTTTTCCTCATTTGGCGTTGGCAAATATTTGCAAGCTTCTGGTATTTCGAGCTTGTTTATTTACACCGCTGCATGGGATATTTGTTTACGTATCAAACGCGCCTGCGACTTGTGCAGCGCGCAACGCCGCCATTGTTCTGCTTTTCAATGCTTTGTTCGCAGCTGTTTACGCGTCTGATGGGACAGCGATGTGCGCCACATTGTTTGCTTGAAAGGACTATTAGGATATTATTGAGTCAGCAGCACAGCGGAACAACAATAACCAGAGTATTTGCTTAGCGCAGCGCCGGGGCGTGTGCTGGCTGCTTTGTTGGCGCCGACACCCACTGGGCGTTGCTGCAGATAAGTGGAGAAGCTCAAGTTAAGGAGAAATTTTGCCATTTAAGTGCAAATTGTATGTAAGTGCTTGTTTGTGAGTGTTGTTGTTTTGGTTGGAAGTGCTTGGATTTATGAATGCGGCACTTAAAATTGGATCAACGCAGGGCGGATTGTGAACGATGATCCCTTGAGTTGGTCTTCGGAGCTTTTGTAGGCTTAAGTAGGCTTCAATTAAGCTCTTCGAGTAACAAACTCTCACAAAATATGGCAAAACTTTATGTTAAAAAGAGTTTGAGACAGTTTTATTTTTTTTGCCATTTATCCAAAGAACGATTATAAAGAAAACTTTTAAAATTTGATTTTTCTAAAAACCAGAAAAAACAACAAGAAACTGCCTAACGGTTAACCTGCAACACACGCACACACACATAGCAACTTCTTCAGTGTGGCTGGAGGCCATAAATATGAACAAAAATGGCTCCGATAACAAGTTGAATGTGCTGGACACAGTTTGTTGTCGTGTAAAACATTTCTGTCCATCATTAAGCTTGCAACGTGACCGCCTCATCTGTGGCTGTCCTACAACAACCATAAATTTCGCAGCGCGGCAGACTAATTTATTGTCCTCCGTCTCCAGTTTAGTTCGACTGCAAGAACACATAGGAGGAAGAAGAAGAAGAAGAAAACAAATCAACGCCAAGCCATTCGCACCAACCATCCAAATGTTTCCCCGAGGTACCGTTGAGCGCTGCAGCAGCAACGAATTAAACAATAAAATCTGCGAACCTTACTGGCGCCAAGTTGTGGCGTCCTCCGGATTGTTGACATGGGCCGCTCGCTAAATTCGTACAGTGACTTTTATCAGAAAATTATGTGCGCATAGGTCAAGGGTCAGCCAAATTTTATTTGCTATTCAAATTCAGAAAAGCCTTAAACACTTCATAACTAAACCAAAACAGGAGCGCCAGACCCGCGAGGCGGCGTCAACGTCAGCAAATTTAATCGCCAACTTTGCAGCGCTCGAGTGGCCAGTAAGATTGATAAACTTGTTGGCAAAAGCCGCAATAAGTGTCTAGTTTACTGCGCAGCAGTGCGTTGTTACGAGTAAATTGTGCCATGTCGGCCGCAAGTGACATGAACAGATGTTGCGCGCCGCACGTGAGCAACTGTTGCGCACGGCTCGCCTACACAACTGTCAAGCACGATGTGCGCCTGTCGAGCGGAAGATTTAGTTTAGGCCAAGTTGAAGGTTAAAGTAGTAAATCTAATCTGCTTGCAGGCAATTTGGCAGCGCCGAAAAAATTGGCACAGAGCGCGGGGCGAATGGAAGCGGCGGCAGTAAAGTGGCAATAAATCAACAGGAGGCACATTACTAATGATGTGTTGTACAATACATACGTAGTGTGTCGGCTGTGTCATTTGTTTCAGCACTGTCGCTCGTCAGGTTGAAGTGAAGCAACACGTTCACTTCATGTCAGCAGCGGCACTTGTGCACATCTTTCTAGACATTTACATACAAAATGTAATATATGTATGCAAATGCAAATGCAAAGTGTATGAAAAATGATAAAAAGGATAATTGAATTGAAAGCGAGCGACACACGCACACATGCGGTGCTGTGAGTGTGTGTGCGAAATGTCAAAGCGTTTTAGCGCCATCGAAATATGAGTAAAGCAGACATTGTTTTTGTTGCACTACCGCGAGCGCTTTCTTGTCGCTGTGAAATGGAGCGAAAATCGATAAGGACTTTGTGTACACGGTTGTCACAAATTCGCCTAATGAGCTGGATTATCCATTTTTTATTACGAAACCATTAAATAAGACATGCAACAAAACTGTTAATTGGGCTTTAAGAAAACTTGATCATACTGAGCCACAGATGGTTTGTTGTTGCTTACAATTCTCCTGGCAGTAAAGACACAAAGACATCGACGTTGTTCTGCTACGTAAAGCATTGCCTGTTGTTGTTGCTAGCAGCATTTGCGGCGCTTGGCAGCTGTGCCATATGTTGTGGTTAAAAACTTAAATGGCGGCAACGTGTGCAGAGTGCAAGACGCCAGCAAAAACTTAAATGGCGGCAACGTGTACAAAGTGCAAGACGCCAGCAAGTTTCTGTTCAGTTAAGTAGGTAAATTGCGGTTGAAGGTGAGCGCATGGGTCGAACGTTCACATCCACGACGGCACGTGGAGATAAACACGATTAAAAGCACTGAACGAAATGGGAATTGTTCTTCATTGGCATTTTAATGCTGCCATTTGCATAATGCCTACAGAAAGCAACGGGTTATATATCTGCACACACAAATACAACAAACTCTGTTGTATTTGAAAAATGAAGAACAAGTTGTGTTAGTACAAAGGTTGGTTTTATTGTACCATACATTTTAACTTCGTTTACTGAAAGAAATTCGTTGGAATGTTTTCTATTTATGATAACTATTTCCTTTTATTGTTTTTACTAAACTTCGGTTCCTCGAATTGCAATAGTGGGGAAATTGTGTAATGCTTCTATAAAAGACAACATCTGTTTTTGACAGAATAGTTTGCTGTTGTTCCGAAATGGGTTCACTTCAGAGCTTGACTGGTATTAAATTCAGTGCGGACCACATTTAAGCATTGATTTGTATTTATCTACACAAACATTGTTTCCAACTGATCAGCCACAGGCGGTCATGTTTTCCAACTTGGGCTGTTTCCAATGAAATCTGGTCTGTTGACAGCGTCAACAATATTAGGAAAATATTTTCGTTGAATAACCGCTTTTCCAAATACCACTGAGTACCTACATATGTATGTAAATAGGAAGAGAGGATATATTGTTGGTTCAGCTGGCATCGAGGGTCTTCGTGGAAGCTACACACTTTCAAAATATTCAAATGAAATTCGATTTAGTTCTGAGTTAGTAATTCACAGCAAAAATTACACAATAATTCGCTCAGTGTAACACACAGCAGCTGCGCAGCTTGGCGCGTTAATTAAAATTTATTTATCACACCTCGAGCTGGTATTAAAACGAGTCATTAAGTATGGCGAACAGTGCAAAGTTGTTTGCCGCTACGATAAAGTGACAGCAAGGACAATAGAGAAAATGGAATGCTTAATAGGATTAAGTTAAACAAATTGCAATCACGCATTAATATTGCTTACGAAAATCGTGCAAAGCGTCATCAACCTATGTAGTTTGCTGTAGTTTGACATTATCCTACAATACATATAGTTATTATATGTACCGATGAACACGCAATTAAGGCAATCAAGTGCGAGATCTCTCGGATGACTCTTGCTTCGAGTAGTGGAGCCGTGACGCTGCCGACCACCAAAGGCACTTATCGCACGAAAATCTCTTTACGCACACAAATCTCTTTACGCAAATTGACAGAATAATTTTACGTCATTTTGCGTTTCACTGAAGCTCTTTTAAAGCCTTCAAAATAAAAGTATAAACAACAGCAACAATATTCAATTTTTAATCAGAAAGGCCTCAGCCTCTTCAACAATGCAAACAGATTCAAACAATGCGCGACCGCAAATTAACAATTAGCGATTAACGTTTTTGTGGTGTTTACAGGAAAATGTTCTCGCAGCGAAAAGTTAAAGCCAATGACACATTCCAACCTGAACTCGGGCAGGCGTCAGTTAATTTTAGATGTCAATGCCAAAGTTTTAATTCTGGCACCTTGCACACAAGATAACCGACAAATATCGAACTGTGCAACGAAAGAGCGGAGCAAGGGGCTGGTACACATTTCGAAAATGTGGCGGAACAATCACATTGGCATTCAAACCCCACCGCCACAGGGTCACTGCTGCAGGCACAGCCGCAAATCCCAAACCGCTGCTGGCCGCCAAGTGTTGTCTGCAGTGTCGACAAGGCACGTCGCAATGTTTTACGACGTGGCTTTGCTTATCTTGAATGGGGGAGGGGGGAATGTGCAGCCGAAAGTTACAAAATAAAATTTAAGCTCATCGGCTTAATTTAAGTGCGAATCAATCGAGTGCGAACAAGCTTCGCCCGAAAATCGCATGAACGGAAAACGTTGATTTATTGCGAGCATTTTAGCAGCTACACTCGACGTGTGCGTAGGTCGCAGGCATTTTGCTTAATGAAATTACGTGTGGCAGCTGTGTTAGGACGACTTGTCTGGCGGCCAACAGGTGGTTGCTGGCGAACGCTCCCAGGCGCTTCATTAGAGCCCATTGTGTTTGAGTATAAAGTAACGAAGCAAAACTACTTGTGGGCACTTGGGCCGCGCCCGTTGCAAGCATTGCCAGGCCAGCGACAGTGGCGCAAAACGACAAATGTTGTGTTTCGATTTGGGATTGAATCAAATTTAACTTTTGAACTGGTTTAAAAAACTAAATCAGCGACAAATGTTTTCGTAGTCGTGCGAATATTTAATTAAATTGTTGTATTAACCCTTTCGCCACAGGTTTTTACTGGGGAAAGTTAAAATTTTAAATATTAAAAATGTTAAATTAGCAACATTCCATAAGAAATTTTTTCGTTTTGATACTCGGACCCTGCATTTTAGAGCGTTTTTCTATGAGAGCAACCACATCGTTGTGGCTGTAATAATTACATAAACATACAACTTTTTACGCATAACAAAAATTTTAATATTAAATGAATACTTACTTCAGTCAAAATAAAAAAAGTATCTAAATTGAAAGAAAACGTCAAATTAAAAAAAGTTATCTAATTTTTCTGCTTCTTCTTCCTTCACTATGTCAAGATATACTATTAAAAAAAACGTGTATACTTCTTTCTTTCAACTTTAATATTCAGTTTATTAATTTCGTATTTTTCCTAAAACTTCAAACTATTCTAAGGATGAACAAACAAATGTATTCTTGCAACCATAGAGAATGCAGACGTCCACAAAGTAGCATGTGCCATATGGCAACAAAATAGCGAAAGGGTTAACGAAAGCTGCAACATTCGTTGGGCGAACATTTTTACATTGAAAAGTGCTACTTTAATTTACGTTGCAATTTGGTGCGACGGCTTCCACTGTCGCTGGCCGGATTTGCGCTGATAAATTGCGACGCTTATCTGTTTGTCTATCAGTTGCTTTTTTCGCTTGCAATAACTGCTTGAAATATTCGCTCTCGCCATTAATCGAAAATCAATTTCGCTGACGATTAATTGAAAGAACGACGCTCCCGGCGGCTTTGGGGCTGAATTGAATTTCCATAGTCCACACTTGGGCTGTTCGCTTGGCGCACACTGGGTGCGTGCCATATGAAAGTTGCATAAATTTAATGGATGGATGGACATCTTCGAAGCAAAAATTGAAAAGAAGAAATGTGCTAACTTTGGACGTTTAATTAAATGAGTTGATAGCTGATTAATTTATTAATCGACTTGGTTTGTGGTGTTAATTGAGTTCATCTTTTGATTCGTGCTTGAACCCTCGCGCCATTGAAAAATAGTCTGGAGTCTGTCTGACATATTTATTGCAAAGGAGACAAGTTGAACTTTTATTTTATTGGTTGGTTGTTCAGTGTCTTCTTTTCATTCACATAACATATATTTGATATTCGTAAATATTTACACAGTAACTATTTGCCGCTAAACACATTCCACAATTCATTTTCCACTTACAGCTTTACATCGCAACTTCGCCACAACAGCACAGCCGCTTCAACAACCAGTGCCATGGATATTGTTATACGCGAGGAAGATGTCTCGCTGGCCCAAGTGGGCATTTATGCCTCGATTTCATTTCTCGTAGTCACTGTGCTCGGCGCGCTGTTCTATGTTTCGTGTTCGAAGAAGTATCGCCTCAACTGGTTCGAGAAGACGCTACTCGAATCGGCTGCCGAAACGCAAGACACGGAGCAGTGGTGAGTTGGTCTGCCATCTCAGTTGCATTCGCAACGTGCTCAAACACATTCACTTTCAGCCACGATCCGCTGGTGGCAGGTGCTTCCGGCTACAATGCCGACAATGTCAGCGAGTGCTCGCGCTCGCGTTCAATCTGCAAGGGCAACATCAGCCCCACTTCCATTACCACCGACGACCCGACATTTTGGGTGCCGCCACCGAAGACGGTGCAGCAGCAGGTTTCCACATCCGCCGAAGAATCACCACCACCGACACCCACCTCGCCCACAGGCAGCCTCAAGTCGAACACCCTATCCATGTCTTCGACCAGCTCGGTGCCCATAACGCGCTCCGACAAGCACATTGTGCTCGGCATGAACCCGACCCGACCCAAGGTGTCGTCCATGAGTGCCAAGCTGGACCACACAAAAATCGACATGTCCTTGTATCGCAGCGTAAGTTCAGCTCGCTGTATACTTTAACCCGCCACTACATGTACACTGCCCTTTTAGAATTCGCTGCAGAAGAGCTCGCCGCCAGGCAGCGACGACATACGCGGCAACATACACGTCAGCATCATCTACGACCCCATTGCTGGCATTCTCTCCGTACATCTGATTGAGGTAACGGCACAATGCACACTAGCAGCGAATTCCCACTAACTAACTGATTGCTTTTGTCTCAGGCACAAAATCTGCAGCCGCGTGACTTTAGCGGCACCGCCGACCCGTACGCCAAGGTGCGGCTGCTGCCGGAGAAGAAGAACTTTTGGCAGACCCGCATACACAAGAAAACACTGAACCCAGGTCAGTTGACATTTGTTAAACAATCACTCAAGTCATCTAAACCTATTTTATGTTCGCAGTCTTTGATGAGGATTTCGTGTTCGAGGAGAGCCCCAACGTCATCAACAAGCGCACCATTGAAATATTGCTCTACGACTTTGACGCCTACTCACGGCACGTGTGCATTGGTGGCGCACAGATTGCGCTGGCCGGCTTGGATCTGACGGAGAAAGTGGAGCTGTGGACGCCTTTGGGCTCCTGCGCTGAACAGGTTAGCACTGCATTACTACCACTCGCATAGGTGCCACGAAATGAATTGTTGTTGCAATGCAGGACATGAAGGTGGATTTGGGTGACATAATGGTCTCGCTGTCCTATTTGCCGTCGGCCGAGCGCCTCACGGTGGTGCTGATCAAGGCGCGCAACTTGCGCATAGTCGACGACTCGCGCAACTCCTCCGATCCCTACATCAAGGTTGCGCTGGTGGCGGGCGGCAAGAAAATCAAAAAGCGCAAAACCGGCGTCTCGCGCAACACTATTAATCCAGTCTTCAATGAGGCGCTGACCTTTGACGTCCACAAGGAAACGCTGAAGAACTCCCTCATTGAGTTCACCGTAGTACACGACGGGCTGCTGGGTAAGATTTTCTAAATCCTGTAAATCAATCGAGTTTTCATGAAATTTATTTGCACAGGTTCAAGTGAAATTTTGGGCCGAGCCATTGTTGGCAACTCGGCTGAGGTGCGTCCCGACGAGCGCATCTTCTTCGAGGAAATGTTTCGATCCAAAAATTCACTGGCTCAATGGGTGCCACTGCAGGACGTGAACAATGGGCGCGCGGCAGCCAGTGCACCAACCGCTGTTAACTAAGAGCGAGCGCGGTTGTTTAACATTGGGGCCGAAAGCTCTGCTAAAATGTAAGAATGTTAAGTCAATTCCAGTTGCGGTGCTGATTTGTGGATCTGCAGTTAACAGCGGCGTAACGTCCGACAACTACAGCGGCACTGTTACGCGGCAGCTGCGCGTTAACGGCCAAAGTGTTAACATTTTTGCGGGCTTTTCGCACGAATCGCCACAATTCTGTATTGGTTTGCAGGGATATTTGAGATTATTTTTCGATCTTACACCAGTATGAATTCCATATAGTCTAAGTTATCAATTATTGGAATATGTATTACAAGTATATATATGTGTGCATACTATTGAATGTGCTTTTAACGAGACTCTTATTAACATTAACTACAACCAACCAAGTACGCCAGCTGACCTGAGTAGTTTGCTCGAAGCCATTTGGGCCAAGCATTGTGAAGAGTTTAGTTGCGTGTATGTAAAACATGCATTTTTTCAATTCCATGTCCAAAAGTACCTAATTATACGGAAATCGATGAGAGGAGCCACAGAGAGGAACCCATTTAAATTAAGTGTTTACAGACAGTATTTATGTGAGATTATCAATTGGCAAATGGCCAACAGGGCATAGCTTACAGTGAAGTCAAGGAGAAGCCTCCACATTTGGGCATCTATAAACACATACCTACATATATGCATGCGTGCATGTATGTGTGCCAAAAACAGTGTTAAGCTGCAGAGCCAAAACACTGAAACAAGATTACAATGTTTTCACTAAATTTGATGTAAGTGCGTACAGAATATATATATATTGCATTGTGGACATTCGTATTTTAGCAAAATTTTTGTTCAAGTTTGTAAGCTTTAAGAATATATAAATATTTGATATAAATAGAAATAAAGCTCCGCATATTCGTATAACTAACACTCGGCCAAGTTTTAATTCAACAGTGGAATTAATTAATTTGTATGGAATTTATTTTTGAAGAATTTTTTAATTTGATTTTTCTAATTTTTGTAAATGCATAAACTTTCAGCTCATCTAACTCGTCGCATCTGATTAGGGCTGCAAAGGCTGCCCGCACGAGTCAAAGGGACATCCGTGTTCAATGGTTGGTGGGGGTGTGGATCTGATTCAATTAACTTGTCCTTGCTGGGAGCCGTTTGACATTTCGACTCACGCATATCCCGCTCCCGCTCTAAGTCGCATGCAGTTGACAGTTGACAAATTCATACACGCAGCAACGCGCCCCCGTTGTTCTCACCATTCGGCCATTCGGCGCTGCTATTATTGCCACACACAAAAGAACAAACGCGACCTCGTTCGACCTTTGATCGAACTGCATCCCAATCCGCATCGGATGCAGCGCACGTCCGCCATGCAAGCGCGTCGCCGCTAATGCAACAACTTGAACGTGGATGAACGAGCATGTCGGTGGCTTTTAAGTAATTTTTGAAAATCATTTCGACGATGCCGGTGCATTGTGTGGGCGCGCGACGGCAATGTGGGGCAGACAATAGCGACGATGACGGCATGATGAGAGCCCATTGCCGCAATACGAAATTCTACTTCGCCATTTTATTTCCTTCGATTCGACTTTGCCCGACTCGCTGTTGGCCGTTTTTGCGGCATCAGCAGAAAGGAAACTAACGATTTTTACTTTATTTACTAAATCAATTTTCCTTTGAAACGGAAGCAGTTACATTTTTGAGCATGCGTCTGCGTGTTTGTATGTATGTATGTGTGTGTGAGTGAGCACTGACGTTGGAGCGCGCCGTTGTGTGTGACTGGCAGTTTTTGTGTGCCGGTCACACAGTTGTAAAAACTGCACTCGCAGCTTGTCCACAAGGGAAATCGTCGTCAAAGCGTAAAATGAGTGCTCCAATTATTGTGGCAGCGGGCGCGGCAGCAGAGAACGCACAGCAATGAGCAATGAGTGAATCAGAAGAAATGGAATGTCGGCAGCAGAGTCGAACGATGTGTGAGCTGCAATTGATTCCTCCAATGTCATAAACAGAGCTCGAGGCAATAAATGAAGCAAATGGCTGTCGGGGGGAAAAGAAAAAAAATTGCGTAAAGAGGAGACGAAGCAGAGGTGTTGACTACTGCATTGTGCATGGGAAGCTAACTGGGTTATGGAAATGTGTTGATGTTGAAATATTAAATTTACCAAAAAGTGCCCTAAATTTCCTGCAATTGTGAAAGGAGTCTTTGAAAATATTGTTTTTGTTTTTTTAATAAAATCTGCTTATAAAACACCGATTCCATTATTGACTAAATTGCGTATTTGCATCGCGCAAAATAGCTGTTGACAGCTCTCAATCGAAATATTCCCGGAAGTGCAAAAATTTGTTCGGACTCAAAGCGCTTTCAGTTGTCTGTCGGCACTTTTGAAGATTTGCACAACTAAAACTATGTAAATGAATGTGTCCAGTGAGTGTGCGATTATTTAAAATAACTTGCAATATTTATGCTGCTGCGAGGTGCTGATTACGCGCGCACAATGACGCCGGCTTGTCGCCGATATCATGAAAGTGTAATGAGCCGCATTAGGTGTGCGGCTTTATGGGCCGATGATGCCGGAAATTTGTGCAAATAACAAAGGAAAACCCATTGTTACATTTGCAACATGTTTTGTAAATAATTGATTGTGAGTGGCCGTAGTTGGGCGGCTGGCTGGCAGCGATGCTTAAGCTGGGACACAAAGGCCCTTTGATGGTTGGCGACGTCTCTACAACATTTGGACAGCGGTGCAGCTGCCGCAGACTTGTACGCGGTGCAATTTAAACAAAATAGAATGTTAATTTGCAGCGCGTTCGTTTATTAGCCGAAACAGGTGTGCTGTGCAATTGAGCTGAACGGCCGCGCGCACCGAGCAGCGGTAGTAAGTGCCTTAATTAAACCATAAAGCATTCCACTTTACGCCAACACACCCCCCGCCCCACAAAGACTTACAGCATGAACGCACCGCACACCGCACTTGTGGCTTCGTGCATGCTTGCAGCTGCCAGGCACACAAAGGCCAAAGTTGCTTCGGTCACACCTGTGCCGACATATCGGCGAGCCACCGATGTACGCCCACACGTCCTATGGGTTCCTAGGTATTGCAAATTGATTTCCACCGATGATTTGGCAGACCTAACAACCAGCACAACACGGCGTCCGGCGGAAGTGCAGAAAATACTACTCGGCCATTGAACGCTGCTCCCAACACAACGTGGCAGGTCGATGCTGCCGCGGTCGAGTTAAAAATGCACCCATAAAATTCGCACCCAACAATTGCACCGGTCACGGCGAGCTGGGCTGGGCTGCGCATGGCGTACGGAATAAATTCGTTTGTGCCGCTGGGATAACGATGCCAATC
The DNA here is from genome assembly GCA_963971225.1 of Melieria omissa. Taxonomy (NCBI): domain Eukaryota; kingdom Metazoa; phylum Arthropoda; class Insecta; order Diptera; family Ulidiidae; genus Melieria; species Melieria omissa. The sequence goes on from OZ020267.1 coordinate 153,148,003, forward strand.
GTTCGGCTGCCACAATTGCAACACACCAATTGGACATTGAGCGCAATGGCTGCCGGCCAGTTGCGCTTTTACAACATGTGACTCGTTATTATTTTTGCGCAATTTTGTTGTTGTTCTTTCCGGTGCTCTGGCTGAATTGGTCGCGGAGTGGGCGACTGTATTAAATGTTCAAAAATGTTGCAAAGGTGACGGTGTGTGTCATGTGTGCTGCTATGAAAACACACCTGTACAGACAAAGTGTTGCTTATGTAATGGTAAAAGAAGTGAAACAAATTTCCCTATAAAAATTTTGACTTTCCAACTATCAACACAGTTTCTGTGTTGGTTTTATCTGCGTTTTTTAAAAAATCGTAAAACACTTTTAAAAAATCGTTTTTCATCTCAAAATGAAGTCGAATCATCGACGCTCGCCATTAAAAAATGTTGTGAATTAATTTTGACCCTAATTTGCTCAATAATCGCCGAAAAAATTTGAATAATAGAAACATTTTTTTTTTTAACTTTCAACACAGTTTCTGTGTTTATTTTATCTGCATTTTTTAAATTTAAAACACTTTGAAAAATTAGTATTTTATCTCAAAATTAAGTTGACACCTCGCCGAATCATCGACGCTCACCGTTGAAAAATCTTGTGTATTAATTTTGACTCTAATTTGCTCAATAATCGGCGAAAGACTTTGAATAACAGAAAAATTTTGATTTTTTCCAACTTCAACACTGTTTCTGTGTTTGTTTTATCTGCGTTTTTTATAATTAAAACACTTTGAAAAACTCGTTTTTCATCTCAAAATGAAGTTGACACCTCGCCGAATCAAATCGACCCTCGTCATTAAAAAATGTTGTGAATTAATTTTGACCCTAATTTGCTCAATAATCGCCGAAAGACTTTGAATAATAGAAAAGAGGACACAAACAAGGCAGCAAAAACTAAATTGAAAACGTGCAAAGAATAAAACTGCATATTGACTTTGCGTTAATTAAAAATATCTGCGCGTAACCATGGACAAAATTTAAAGTTTTATGTGGCTGAAATAATTAAAATTTGACTGGTGTAAATAATCAGTAATCGGAGCGCGTAAACTTTGGCAAGACAGCATAGTTAATGAAGTTCCAGCGATGCTGAAATTTTCATGTAATTAAGCCGCACTAACAATTTTGCGTCCAACTTTAAGTGCACACACGAGCTCTGCTCTTAATCGTAGTAATCGTAGTCCGCTTCTGGGTGCTGCACTACGTAATTATGCAAAGAAACGCACAAAAACTTGACTCACATAAGTCAAAATAAGCGAATAAACATCGCCGTTAGATAAATAATGACAGCCAGACGTAAAAGTTGTGAAAAAATTCACACGGCAAAGTTTTATACGAAAACTTTTGATTAATATTGAAATATCATAATAAGATCCGGAGCAGATTGGCGTCGAACTTAACCCACTGCCACGCTCTCACAGAGACACTGCCGCCACCAACACACACGTGCAGCGATTTGATGTGGGAATTTGTGTAATAAATGGCGTCTGCGTGGCACGAAATTCAAATCTCGACTAGTTTGTCAAGTGGAAGCACCCCGCCCAGACGGAGTCGAAGCCGCTGCGACGTTGTCTGCTGGTGCGGGATTAAGTCAAGAGACTCAGGGCTAAAGTGTAATTACCTATTTGTGTCACGTGCAATTTACAAGAGTTGAGAAAACAAGTGACAAATGAAACACAACGCGGTCGCCTTGCGCCGCACCGACAATGGCGATGATGACTGCGCGAAGCCGGCTGACAATGGGTGCGCCGAGGTGTTGAGAGCGCTGAGACTGGCAACAGCCGCGAAGACATCGCTGCGGCTGCTGAGGACAATTTCCGGCTGAGGCTGCCGGGCAGCATGTGGCAATGCCATTGTCGCATTTGCGTCAGGTAAGTGGCAAAGGATTTACGCACAGCGCAGCTTGCGCGTATTCATACATCATGGAAGTGCAGTGCACAGTGACTGTGGGACGGTTGGGCCGGCAGTGAGCGAACGTGCCAATTGCTGGGCGGCTGTCGTGCTGGAAATCATGCAACGTCTTCGTATGCAAACATTTTGCGAACTGGCTGAGTGAGTGCGTGTGTCTGTCGTCAGTGCGTGTGGCTTAACTTGTACTACCCGATGCGCGGCAACAGCTGAACGCCGACTCTATTACGAGTAATTGCGGATGGGTTCTGTGGATGGGCCGAGCTGATAATGAGGAATTTGGCGGGCACGTTTCACAAAATTGATGAGGCTATGTGACTGCATTTAATCTGAACGCTCGCACGGGAGCGCTGCACCACAGAAGGCAGCCGGAGCGGGAAAAGGTGGGATTGGCTCAACGCCGCAGCACAGTTCAAACGTCAACTGCCAGTCAGGCTGACAGGTTGTGCCGTCGGAGCTATGCACACTTGTACTCGAATGGCTGTGCATGTGTGCGTGTGTGTGCACATTCACCTGTCAGCTGGCAAACAAGGTGTAAATTTGTTAAATATTTGCCTGCCTTGTTTACACGTCACTTTGCATGTGTTTGTGTATTTATTCAGCAATGCGGGGCCACAATTATTTGCGGTCAATTGTCCCCTGCGTGCAATTAATGCTATTAACCGCATGTTTGCACATTTAAATTGAAATATTTTAGTGATTACTATGGCTGCCGAGCATTGATCGAATCCTTTGGGCAACTGTGCGACTGTTGAAAAATTCATACAATCAATTAATGAAATTTTAATTTTCAGGCGAAATTTAGTGTGCGCCAAGTTGAAATTGAAAATGTGTTTAACCAAATGAAAATGCTTAGGTTAATTGGCGAAAAGTGAAAGTATTGAATTAGTAATGAAACGAAATCATAATTACTGATGGCGGGTTGTGAAAATAGACTGAACATTTATTTTAATCCTTTCGACCCCGAATTGGGCCTTGTGTCTAGATATTACTTATTGATATTTAAATCATGAAATACTTGCCTAAAAAATGTGCTTACGGCATTTGAAGTCGCCACGCCTCTTTGTTAGAGTTCTAGAGCTAGTTAACTTTTGAACAATTTTAGCTTAAAACGGGTTAAAAAAAATTGTTTATCAATATTTTTTAGTTACCAAAAAATTATTTAATATTTATGGAAATAATACAAAATTATCAGTTTTTGATTTGATTCAAAACAGGGTTGTGATCAAACGTACCCAATTCGTAGACTTCAATTAGAACACAAACTTTCCCTTATATCGCTGCATATTATTGGAAATTATTTTGAGGATAACTGTAAAACTTTTATAATTTGCTTTGAATGCTCTTCTAAAAATATTGATTTGTTGGTGCCTACTTTAATTAAACTGATAAATCAATCGTAGCTTTTGCTATAAGATGAAAAATAGGATGGTTGCTCTCAGGCAACTTTGGAGTCGAAAGGGTTAATGTTTGTACAATTTTTTGTTAACTTTCAAGGCAGTGAAACAGTTGTAGCTGTTTAATTTGTTCTACTGAAATTTATTTTCGTACTTTACTTAAGCTAAAAAATTAGAGAAGTTGCAAGACGCAAATGGTTCATGTTGTATGTTTGAACAAAACCTCATCCGCTAAAGTACTTGAAAATGACTTCTTAAATCGTCTGAAGAAAGTGGTAGCCAACTGACTGGTACCTGAACAGATTTTCTCTTTCGATGCACTAACTAATTGCGATTTGAGCTCTCTTCAACATTTGTCAACAATTCTGCTTTTAACCTTTAGTCCCCTTTCTTTCTACGAACCAAAAATTCGTGAGATCGCATAATGCAAACATCTTTTATTAAGGCAATTAATAGCTCACAATTATTCAATCCGAGCGCCCACATAAATGTTTAAATATTTTATTTTTAAAGTGATTGCCAGCCCGCGCGGAAAAACTTAAGCAAAAGCTCAAAGTGTTTGATGGGCGCAGCTGTAACCGCAAGAGCAATGGGAAACTACAACCACCACAACAACAACACCAATAAAACACAGCAATATGGCAGCAAATAAGCGGAATTGAAGAGCAGAAAATATTATGAAAGCGCGCGCAAGGACAATTTCCGCCTGAACGCCTCCAATAAGTTCCGTGCCGGCTGTGCGTCTCCACGTGGATCGCAATGTATCGAACCGGAATTCATAAACAAAAATTCAACAAACATAAAATGCGCTGCCGCCGGCGGGTGGTGCATGGTCCAGTGATGCCGCACACAGGGCGACGGCCAATTTTAGCTGCCGGTCAGCCATTTCAGTTCCGTGCAAAGCAAAGCGAAAGCAAAACACGCCAAATGAAAAACGTAACAAAGCGGACACAGCAAGCGCGGCATCCAAGTGTTATTAGGATTTTTATCATTGGAATTTCGGTCATCTTCATTCATGCCATTTGATGCTGCGCCGATACGGGGCGCCGTTTCTGTAGCGCTTTGTGCTGTTCTTATTTATTTGTTTGTTTGTTGTTGCTGGCAGTGGAAACAAGCGAGGAAATTTATGCATTGGTCATGGCCGCTGTTGTTGACGTTCGGCGGCAATTTGCATTGCACTGAGGGGGAATGAGTACTTGTTTGTCTGTGGGGGGAGATTGTCCGCATGTTGGAATCTAGGATATGCAGTTGAGATCATGTCGGCTTTATGCTACAAATGTGAGCGTTCAGCGAGAAAATTGGAAATTTGAAGTTTTGTTTAAATTTTTCCACTATGAAAATGTCTTTGGTCAATGTTTATATCTGCTTTTCTTGACTCGCAGAGGCTGTTCAGGGACGGTAGTTTTAAAATTGTTTTTATTAGTTTTTTTTAGCAGGTTGCGAACCCACAAACATCTAACATAAGTTTCAGTGTAATGACTACTCAGCCACTGTCTGTTTTCCCCCTCACTGAGTGAGTGTCGGCTGCGCCTGTGATGCTCTGCCGCTGTTCTATGCAGTAACAAGATTAATTTAAAAACAACAAAAAGAACAACGACAAATGCAACACTATGAAATTTCATATTTGGTTGTGTGTTTGAATTTATTTATGGGAAGATTTGTATGCTGGCCGCGCGGCAATCTGACAAATACAAAGTTCGTTATTCGGTGCTGGTGTGTTTTTGTATTGGTGGATATTGTTGGTTTTTGTTTTTTTGTTGTCAGCGCAATTTTACGGAATTATTCTCTATTATGGCTGTTTGTGTGCGTGGCGGGGCAATTCGCTGCGGGGGACAATTACATTTGCCTTTATGAGTGCGTTTTTGGCTTTTGAAATCGAGACTAATCAAATTTCAGATCAGAGTTTTAGTTTTAGTTTTAGTTTAGTTCAGACTACAAATTTTAGAACAGAAAAGCTGGTAAAAAAGTGGAAATTATAACAGAAAAGAAAGAAAGATAGAAAAGTTTGAAGTTTTTTAGAACAATTTTTTGAAATTTTTAAAGAATTTAACAAACGAATTTTAATTATAGATAATAGATAGATTGGCTTCTTGGCACAGTCGGCAAGTGCGAATCCCATACGGTATATTGCCAACACATTGTAATTACATTTTGACCGTAATGCATTTCCAATAATCAGCATCGATACTCACATGTAACATGGCAACAACCCGTTTCTCACTCCGGGCTCCGGCTGCATGAGGTGTGTGGCAATGCGAACGATACGAGACAAATCCATGCTTAACTGCATAATTAGGTTCACATTAATGCAAATGAATACCAATGGACTTCCACTTGCACACATTTACAGGTTTACTTGTTTGTACGCAGGAATGTGTGTGCAGATGTGCCACTTTGCAGCGCTTAAGCAGAGGCGGCTGCCCTGAACGGAGCCACCGATACGGCCATCACTGGCCTCAGGGGCAAATGTTGTGTGGTTGAGTCTATGCCGTGATGAGCAATCAGAGTGATTCACTTGATTCGACCACAGTGGGTGTTTGCGTCTTGGGAAAACAGAGATCACACTGTGAGTAAATTTGAAGTGATTGAACACAGAAGTGGGGTACAAAGCGAATGACTTATGATTCTATATGTGCAACTAAGTTTTATACTTACGATCATAAGTTTCAAGTAATTAATAATGAGAGAACAAAGAAAGCGTGAGTAAATTCAGATATTTATACAAAATAAATAACATTTACTGGAAGGACATTTTGTAAAAATCATAGTTCTATAGTAGTTGAGTCCATATTTAACAAAATTCCTTTATTCCCTCTTGACAACATCAACACTCGGATTACTTACACTTGAATGGCTCACTTATAGGATTCTATTTAGACGCCTCGAGTTGAAGCAGAAGCGCTTAAATGTGCGAGAATTTTATCGAAAATAAATTTAAAAACTCCTTACGTTGACACTTTTCGATAACGACCGAATTCAATTGGTTTACAATGAGTGCTTACGCGAAAAATTCAAACTCATGCGCCGCCAGAAGACATGTCGTAATACGCAGCCACGTGGCCGCCTTGATCTGAACATCTAATCAGCATAAATGTGTCGATGACAGGTGGGGTCACTTCCGCCCGCAGCAGACAATCTGCTGATGGCGCTTAGAATGCAAAGAATTCAAATACCACGCCAGAGTGCGCGTCGAAGAATGCGGAACGCCACACACTCACACTTACACACACTCATACACACACATTACTTGCCAGCAAAGGCTTAAACGGAGCCAAACGTAAGTCTGGGGCGAGCTGCGTGTAAGTGGATCGCTTTAAATGCATTTTTAATGTGAAATCGAATTACGCTTCGTGCTTTTTCCGCTTTCGCTCAGGTGCACAAAGATTCTTTCCATGGCCACAATACAATGTTGCCGCTGTGGTGAGTCGAGTTGAGTGTGAATATGAGTGGTTGTTGCTGCTGCGTTTGATGCCATTTTGAATGACACACGAGCATCAATTTTTCACTTTAGGCAATCACAAATAAATTGAAAGCAGATTTATCGCACATCGGGTTTATTTAGTGCGTTGCCTGTGTGGTGGTGGTGCAAGAGTGGTTGGGTGTGAGGCCATTTGCAGTGTCAAATGCACAGCAGCGTTGATGACGTGTGTTGAGTGCGAGGCTGGCAGCGGCAAATGCATAAATTTATCATATTAAATTGTTTGAGGCAAATGCGGTGGTGCCCGCTTTATGTTTGCGCTGACAAGTGCCTGCGCCTGTGTGGGTGTGTGTGTGTGTGTGAGTGTTGAGCGATAAGTTTATGATTTTCCTGTAACGGGAGCAACATCAAAACAGCCAGCAGCGGCAATGACAGCAACAGCCAAACAATGACAACATGCCAGCACGGCGTTGTACGTGTAGTGGTGTGTGTGTGAGTGGCAACAGACAACAAGTAGCAGCAAAACATTAACACTTTATCTTGCAGCAAACACCGAGCGCACAGCTGCGTACTTGTGCTCGCATGTAGCTGGAGCGCATGAACAAGCTGGCAAGTGAATATATGTTAGTGTATATGTATGCAAGTACAAGTGCACTCAAGTGGAGGGAATACTAAAATTTGATGAAAGCGTACGCCATATCGGCGAAATCGACAAGTGCGAAATCAAATTTTGAGCAAGATTGAAGCTCGAAATGGCGCAGAAGTTGGCTTATTTCGGTCGATTTGAAGGTTTTAAATTCACTCGCAAAGATTACATTACTCGTTGCATTGAATTACTAATCATTCATCATTATCGATAATATTCCGAAATTATATGTGCTGAAGAAAGTAATGCGCTTTGCATGCGTTCGTCTAATCACCTTTGTGGAAAGTGGCTCGTGTTCGTTCACTGAGCGAGATTCATTGCGCCGGTTGTGCGGCATTTAGCTGCGACAAGTGCCACCAAATCATTTCTGCTTGAGCGCCACACACTGTCGGCAATCACGGTGCGCTTCTTTTCAATTTCGTTCTTCTTTTTCATGTTTCTCACTGCGCTGCTGCGCCAAATTTGCTGCCGAAAAGCAAAGCATACAAGGCATTGCTGCCTTTGTCTCAGCAACTGCCGTTGTCGTCGTTGTAGTTAAGTACTTTTGTCTCCATTACGCATTGTTTTTGCTGCGAGCATGTGCGGTGAATGTGCACGGCTGCCGGCATTGTCGAACATTGTACAACAGCGCAAACAAAGCAACAGTCAGCGTGGCGATGTATGTCAAATTTGCATGAGGCTTGCGGGCGGCCTTCACGGGTGGTAATATTCCACTTATATGCGAACACAAAGCCAAATCAAAAATCGTGTAGACAGGCAGCAAGAAGTCTGAGTGTGTGTGTCTATGTGGGGGAATAGATCGACACAGGTCTTGGCTGTCTCGCATCCGCGACTGCTGCGTGCGGTGGAATTTCGTGTCACTCGCAGCGCAGGCATTCATATTCACCGGCATGCGTGGCGTATGAGCAACTTTTCAATCATGCTTTGTTTATGTGAAGTTATGTGCCGGAGTAGCTGGAACAGTCGCTTCAGCAGTTGAAATATTTTGCAACAACCACTGTTTTAGTCTATGTTTAGTTTGCACTGAAATGTTCAAGTCGCATGTGCTGGTATGTGTTGGTTGCGAGGGGCGAAAGGCAGGTTGTGCGAGCATGAAAATGTGTGCAATGTCTGTGTAGATGGAGTTAGTTTCCCTAGGTAAACCTGGTTATAGAAAACTATGAGGTAAAAGTGGTGCAATAATGTTAAGCATTTCGAAACCCACATCCAAGTTTTGAAGTCTTTCTTCAATGTAGTTTCGGAGTGGCTAATCGCGAATGTTAAATCGATTTCAGGCAATTTTGTGAGATATTCAAAATATAAATATGAATATATAAAATTATGTATTTTGATGAAAAACCACACATTTTCATATGCTGCTCTTTTAATATAAGATACCAACAACAGCAATAGAATTTCAAAAAAAGTTTAAACGGTAGTGAAAAAAGGAATTTAGTGCCATTGTGTAGAGAAATTAGGGGAAACCATGTATTGTATATGTAAATATTACATAAATTAACCAATTCGAGACGACGATTTTTTTCGAACACGGTCCCCAGGAATGAAATTTTATTTTTCTTTGTAATGTACACAGTAAAACCAATGCCAAATTTTTGTTCCTGTACTTTGCAGATTTCATTCGTTCCAGAAAAATCTTATTTCGACGACTAGTTTACTCAGAATAACTGATAATTGCACATTACTCTCTTATAGCCTCGGAAATCCATTGCACACACGGTTTGCATTCGGTCTCGAATGGGTTAAGAACTTTCTCTGCTGCCCTAAAGCCAAATGCAATGGATTTAATGCGGCATTTATGATAATTTAATGCAATTTATGAGTTGAAAATGCAGGTTGCATAAAGTCAGCGTCAAAAAAAGCACACGTGGCAGATTACACCGTGCGACAAAAATGAAAAAATATTTTCAAAGCAAATGGAACAAATCCATATGAGAGTGAAACTAGAGACCAAACATAGTAATGAAATTTTGACACGTGATCAAGGAGATTTTGGGTTCTAACATTCTTAATTTTCAAGAAAATTCATTATAAATTTTCAAGGATATAAAGGATTAAAATTTTCAAAGGACCTTTTTCATATCCTTTTTTTACAAATAGATAAAAAATCAGTTTTATTTAAATTCTTGAGCCTTTCTCTTTCATCTGATATACATATCGCCATATTTTTTATAATTTTTTTTTATTTTTTGTCCCCTTAAAATTTTGAAGTCCTTTTAAAAGCACAAAAGATGTAGAAATAAAGAAATAAAAAACTGACTACGCAGTATTACTATGTTTGGTCTCTAGTTTCACGCCCATATGGATTTTTTCCAGTGTGAAAATGCTGTCGCACGGTGTTATAACATTTTTGATTTGATTAGAGTTTTTTTTGTTAAATTTTTTCTGCATGTAATTATTTTAAATAACGAAAATCAATATACAAAATTTCATAGCTGTAAATTGACGAATGCAGTTGATTTCAAGATATTTTTTATTTTTGTTTTAAAAATAATTTGGCAAATTTTTATTACTATTTTATTATTGTCATCATCGACTTGTATTGAAATAAAAAGTAAATACAATAAAAAATTTTGTACAAGGTGGAACATTGCTTTTGCTGCTCACTGTTTATACACATTTATATGTTTGTGAAACAACATTTATTTGAGTATATTATTGAAATTTTTTTTTAATGGAAAAAATTAAAATACAAAATTTCATAGCTGCAAACTGACGAATCTAATTGAATTCAAAATATTCTTTATTTTTTTTTAATAAATGGACAAATATTACTATCGTCATATCGACTCGTACTGAAATAAAAATTATATACAATTAAAAATGTTGTACAAGGTGGAATATTGCGTTTGCTGCCCACTGTTTATACACATTTATATGTTTGTAAAATAACATTTATTTGAGTATATTATTGAAACTTTTTTTCATAAAGAAAATCAATATACAAAAGTTCATTAGCTGACGAATGCAATTGAATTCAACATATTTTTTATTTTTATTTTAAAAATAATTTGCAAACTTGTTTAATATTATTAGTGTCATCGTCAACTTATATTGAAAAAAAAAAAAAATTATAAAATTAAAATTAAAAATTTAAACAATTAAAAATGTTGTACAAGGTGGAACAATTCTTTTGCTGCTCACTGTTTATATATTTGCACGTAATTGTTTCTATATAAACGCGCTCACGGACTGCGCGGAAATATTTATTTTTGAAAAATTTGCTGCTGGTGTGAGCAAAAGTTTCTGCATTCAAAAATAAACGCTATTGTTAAGTGTGCAAGAAATTGGGGGAGTGTGCACATTATTCATTTTTAATGTAACACCTTAAAGGCTTTTATATGCTTGGCGTTGTCCTTCCATTGGCGCCGCTGCGGCCTCATCCTGCTGCGCTCAAGTTTCATGTTTTTGTTTTTGTTTTTATTTGTCTTTATTTTGCAACATATTGACAACATAGTGAACGCGCCGCTGGTAGTTCGAGGCCATCACGCACACTCACGCAATAAATTATTCCATGTGCCATTGTTGCATGTAAATGTGTGTGTCTGGCTCGCAGTGGCTTCGGGTGCGAGAGTAATTTTTCATAAGTTTAATTTTATATGAAATGGCTGATTGAAAATGTGTGGAGCACAGCACAAACCCCGTCACTGGCGCCATTCTGCATATTACCGGCATGTGTGCTGCGTCGCCATTTTAGATTAGATCCGCACAGTGTTTGACACACTTTTAGAAAATTGGTTGAAATTTATTTAATGCCAACATTTCGTTGATTTAGTTATTTGTTTGGAGATTTTGCATGGATATTCAAATGTTGATATTAAATCTGTGAAGTGAAGTCGTTTAAGAAAGTATAACTTGCTGAAAAAGTTTACATTCTTCGAGCGGATGCGTCCTTTTGGCACATCAGCCCCGGGGCATTGTGCCACCTTAATCCCAGCTTTTTTCACACCGCTCCCGTGCATCCTCTGACATTTATCTTAAGCGAAACATGCCCTCGCCCACTCAGCGAGCAAAGGCCGTTGTGCGTCTATCTTGTTGGCGCCGCTCTTGTTCTTCTTATCTGCTTACATATGACATGCAGTCAAATATGCAAATGTGTGTGTTTCGCACAAACACATGCAAACCTTTGCGGCATGTTTGCGGCAGCCAGTGCGCGCTGCGCTTCATCGCACTTCTTTTACAAACGAATTAAGCATTTCCACTCACACACACGCACACGCACACGCACACACGCACAGCAGCCACAGCAACATTCACCTTGCAACAACTTCCAATGCTTTTTTGTGCACTCTGCCCTGCTGGGTCGCTGTTTGTGGCCGCGTCTGCTGCCGCCGTTGTTCTTTCGGTCGTGCGCACAGCCCCGGTTGTGGTTGTTGCTGTTCTGTATTATGAAATTTCTTTTCAGCACATTTCAATGTATTCATTTGGGATTATCGTGTCGATTTCTTTTCTTTTCATTTCGTTTCGGTTTTTCACATTTATTTTGTTTATCGATGTCGACATTGTATATTGCACGAGGTATTGTACGGAGGTGTGCTGCGTTGTCTGCATGTCTGGTTGCCACACACGCACACCACTGCCATATACATACATATGTACGTATGTGTGCGTGTGTGCATTTATTGGCATTCGCACATAATAAAATTATTTATTGCATTATAAAATGCAAATAATCATTTTTATTTTCCATTTGCGTTCATCTTACAACAGTCATTCAGCGTAAGCCGGTGTTGCTGTTGTTGTATGTGTGTGTGTGTGTGTGCGCGCATTCAAGTGATTCGTATAGAAAAATAAATAAATATTCGCGTAATAAAATTTTCTAACGTGCTGTGAATGAGTTGAAAGTGATTTCCTTGAGTTGTTAGCGTCTTCAACTCGCTCGCTCGTTGGCGTTTCGTTGGAATTGCACTTAAATTGAAGTGTGTGTGGGTGCGATGTTTTATCAGAATTTGTTTTCGGATGAAAGCAACCAGCACTGTGAAGCAATTTCGCCGTATGAAAATAGCTGTTTGAAGTGGGATTTTTTTACTGAAAAGGAAATATATTGAATTTGCATTGTATCACATAAATTGCATGTCGTTCAGGTGTTTGCGGAAGTTTCCATTAGTTTCGCCTTTTATCGCTTATGAAATGTAATATCACATTGAAAGGAAATTTATTGCAAATGCAATAAAATTCAATAAGAAAAAGAAGAGCAGAGCGTCAGCGGATGTTAGTCAATAATTAAATTAGCAATTGAAAGGGCGTGAGAAATTAGGTTATGGAACTAACATCTTCGCATGAGAGGATTTATTGCTTTGAAAATGTGAAAATGTCTATTTCGATCCAACGTGAGTCTATTTATATATGAAGGAGATATTGCTTTGGTTTCAAAGCTAAATCCATTCGTTACATTTTGAAGAACTAAAAATAAACAAAAATGGGCAGGTAGGGCTCGGAATTTCCATAAAGTGCTTTTTCGAATAAAAAATGAGCAAAAACTTGGAGAAGCCATTGAATTGATAAGTTTGACATTTTTAATGCATAAACTTTGGTGGTTCATGCCAAAGAATTTAGTATTTTTAATTCATTATTCTTGATTTAAAAAAAATAATTTAATTTAATTAAAAAGAATTAATTTAATAACACTAAATAGGTTAGGTTAGTTTAAAGTAATAATCTCTGCTTGAATCCACTAATATTTGACGATATCAGATGAAAGACGGGTTGTAGTCAGTAGTCACTCCGTATTATTTGAAAATAAACAAATATTCTGAAAATCAATTTTGCTTATACACACTGCAACAATTATGTATTAAGACTGCTTCATAAAACACAATTAAGACACGATATCTGCTAATTTTTCGGTACATTTATTCCAAATATTCTCCTCCTGATTCAATACACTTGTTACATCGATTTAATAGTGATTCAAACGCGTGTTCCAGCTCAATTTTCGGAATTTCCTGCAGTGCCCGCGTCGAAGCCCCTGTATGGTCTGAATGTCATAAAAAAGCATCGTTTCAACTTCAATTTCAGTTTCGGGAACAAAGAGAAGTCGCACGGTGCCAAATCAGGTGAATACGTGCGATGATTCAACACACAGACCTGATTCCGAGCAAAAAATTGACGGACAATGAGTGCTGTGTGACTCGGTGCATTATCGTGCAACGGAGATCAACTTTTTGGATCGCGGTATTCTGGTCAAATACGACGGATCCTGGCCATCAAACGCTTCAAAACTTCGAAGTTATATGCGGCAGTAACTGTTTGACCAGTCGGAACAAATTCTTTGTGGATAATTTCTTTGCTATCGAAGAATGTGATGAGCATTGTTTTGATTTTTTATGGAACTTTTCGTGTTTTTTTGGCTTGTGGTGAGTTTTTCGATTTCCATTCCGCACTTTCACGCTTGGTTTCTGGATCGTATTGGAAACACCATGTTTCATCACCCGTAAGAATTGTTTTCAGGAAGTTTGAATCATTTTCTGCGGCTGCAATGATGTATCTAGAATAAATGACTCTCATTAATTTTTGCTCCTCGTTCAATGTGTGTGGAACAAATTTTGCGCAGATCTTTGTTTTGCACAAATCCTCGTGAAGAATGAGTTGGATAGTTTCTCTGTTGATGTTTAAGGGCTCTTCCATCATTTTCAGTGAAGAATTGCGGTCTTCTGCAATAAAATTACGAACTTACTGGATTATTTCCGACGTTCGAACTGAAATTGGCCTTCCTTCTTTTATTTCATCTTCCAGCGACTCTCTGCCATCCACAAAACGTTTATACCATAAAAAAACATTTGATCTTGATAAACAAGCATCGCCATGCGATTGCTGCATTAATGTTTGTGAATGTTTCGGAATGTTTCTGATGCACTTCTACCAATTTTTGCGTGGAATTTAAAGCCACTCTTTGCTCCATGTTAAAATTTCAACATCAAACGAAAACGTGTTTTGCCATGAAATGAATTTAAATATATATTAAATGTCAACCAAATGTCATGAAATTTTGACAGTTAGTAGAGGAAGGCGCGTTTGGTTCTGAGATATGGTTCGAGTTTTAATACATAATTATTTTGAGCTCACGCGGAAGCTCTGTTCTTAGAAATCATTAAGACTTAAAACTGCATTAATTGATATTGAAGATGATTTCTATAACTTCATAATTACGTTGGGTTGGTAGGTGGCAGTGGTGGATTAAGGGGAGGATTTTGGGGTTGAACCTCCCCGAAATATTAGGGTCGACCTTAAAACTATGAATTATACCTACAAATTAAAAGGCATTTTTGTGGCATTCAATGAATATTAAAGAATTATCTTTTGAAACCCCCCAAAAATTTTTTCTGAATCCGCCCCTGGTTGGTGGTAATGAACCGAAGCTTATTCTCGACTATATGTATGATAGTTTAGGATCAGTAAACCTTATTCTGAAAAGATTTTTCTGTGACATAGAGCCCTGCATACATTTTACGTGCATTGAAGAAATAAAATGTTCGAATATCTACCTTGCAGATTATATAATCATTTAAGTAATTCGATGCCGAGTTTCATTCTGGCGAATACTTAGCTTAATCACAGAATATTCTTCATAAGTGCAACGTTGTTTCAGCAGCGCCAATGAAATTGTGATTACTTTCGATCAATTGCATTTCCTTATTCTACAGAGCAACAGAAGAAAATTGCGCCACAGCAACAACGAAGGGGGAAGCGAGGAAAATTAATGCCAGTAATTTCTTTGAAAGATAATCGCAAATATGAGCAACAGCGAAGCATCATTTGCACTATGCGAGCATAAGCACAGAGACGCGCACGCACTCAAATCCCCCATATGTGAGAGTGCATGAGCATGTGCATGTATGAATGTAGGAATGTATGCGTAAACATATTCAATTGCAATCTGTGCAACTATGTGTGCGGCAATGTACCACAGTATCGACAGTGCTTCGCAACCCGAGAACACGGCACAGTTTTGTGGGGTTTGTGGCGACGCGCTGACAGCTGATAGCCCAACGGTTGAGAGCCGCTGCTGTCTGTGGAAGTTGTGCAACAAGGATACGCAGTGTGACAGCGTGTCGCTGCCTCCGTGTGTGGCGATATGTGTGAGAATGTAATACACTAAAAATGGCGGACAGAGCAAGCAATCAGAAAAACAAAAACACCAAAGCGATAGAGGGAACTTAGCGTGGATATACATTAAAAATTATCGTCGACACCAGCGCGCCGGCAGCAGCAGCAGCGCGCAAAACAACAAACAAGGCGAAGCATAAACAACAGTAAACATAGTAATCACGATAATAACGGTTGCAATGAGCAGCGGAGGACGAAGGGGATGCGAACGATGGAGCTGTGCTGGATGCGCCAAGGCAATGACAACAACGTTGCAACAATAATGTGTAATGGACGTGGCGGAATTGCTGTATCGAAAAAAAAACAACAACAACTACAGTGAAAAAAATAAACGAAAAGTAGAAGATGAAAACGGCAGTGGCAGCGTGAAATTTGTGAAATAAATCGCCAAGTTTTTAGAGAGAAAATTGCTGCAGTTGTTGTTGCGCGCGCGCCAGCTAAACTACACACCCACGTTTCTCACCCCCCCCCCCCCCCCCAAGACAAGCACGCACAGGGCGCACACGGGCGCCAGTTTGTATTGGACGCATTATGACTAAACTTTTTGATTGCTGCGCTCGCATTTTGTGTGAGCGTGTAGGTGCGAGTGTGTGCGTGTACAATCGTTTGCGCGCGGCACTGTGTGAGCCCAAGCAAGTGCCAGCAGCAATGTTGTTAATGCTGGTTGACAGCGGCATCAATAGCGTCGCAGCGACAACAAGCAACACAGACAAACACAACAACGCAGCACTCGTGGAGGTTGATGTACTTCAGCATATTTGAAATGTGTTGTCTATGTGTCTATGTGTGTGTGTGCGTCTTAAATTGTAAATTTGTAAATATAGAAAGATGTAAGCGTAGCTGAAAAATGTGTTTATTATTGTTTCGTTGCAGCGCCTGGACATGTTTACAGAAGCGGCTGGGTGGGCCAGCCCCATTCGGGAAAATTTTCGTCTCCACAAACTGAGCAAAGTGTGAGGACGAACGGTCGATGGTAATTAGTTTCATGTTTACATATTCTTACAAATTTAGTCGATTTTCAATCGCCAAACTTTGCGTCAGCAACTTGATCAGCTTTTCGCAAAACAATGCGTAGAAAGTTTTTATATTAGAGCATAACACTTGAAAACTTGGATGGGGAGAATTTTCGTCCTGCTTCACCAACTGGTCAATTCGCGCTTGTACTGCTTCGTGTTGGCAAATTTTCTTGAATTTTAGACGAAAAGTTTATGATTCTAATAAAACTATTATTTAAGAAAACTGCGTGTTGCAGCTGCAGTTTTGAGTGTTCATAATAGAGCAGATTTTCCACGATTAAGATAAAAAATTTAATGAACAAAAATTAATTATAATGACAACTTCATAAACAATAATTAATACAACTTTTACATGCAGCCGTTAGCCCTCTTCACGTCTTAGTGAACTCAACAGAGCAGCAGACTTTCGCCAAGATATTCCTTTTGGAAGTTGTCAGAGTATTAGCTGGTTGGCTGAAAAGCTTACAGACTGCCAAACGAACAGGATTTAATCGTTTCTTCGCACAATCCTCATTAAAAGTATACTTCCATACATAAACCATCAAAGTGAATACAAGTACTCTTGCACTAGAAAATGGTAAAGAGTATAATTTTTTACGCTTCTGTTGCCATCTTTACAAATGCGTACAAAACATGCCCACAGACCCACACATAGTGAACAAAAACAATTCGCTTCGCTGAAAGGCCAAGCAATAGGCGCAGGACGCCTGCAAATCGCCTTCAAACCCATTACTTAAAATGCCAAACGCTCCGTTCATTGAGCATGTATCAACAGTATTATCTATGTTCCACCCCCGACACATGTAAGCGATGTTCACGTTGGTGGCTGGAACCCCTGCATGGAGTTCGTTACAGTCGAGCAAGGAAGGGCAAATTTATTAAGTCAGCCAGCCAGGCAACAGCCAGCAGTGGTCGCATTCAAAGTGCGCGCCGGTGATTTGGAAATTTTCTATTCGAGGTCAGCTGCCAGCTACCAGCTGGCGACCTCAAAGCAACGGGGCAGAAGCGTGCAATAAAAAACGATATCTGCTTTACCTGTTGGTTGCCGTAACTAGTTCAATGGCGGCGGCCACAACGCACACAACGAAAATCAAAGCAAAAATGTAAAATTCAAAAGTCGCTCGAACTGTAACTACGAGTACGCAGCTTCGACTACTGGCGTCTGGCTGAGCCATTCAGGGCGGGTAGTCCATGAGACAAGTTCGAACACAAACGAAAATTGCTGCACCATCTCGCCCAGTGTTAAGGCGCTTGGCCAATGTTGCGCCACTTGGGTTGGGCCAGCATTTTGCTGGCATCTAAAATGTAATGAAAACATGGTGAACCGTATGAATTATTCATGAATTGACGACGGTAATTGCAGAAATGTTTGGCACCAGCTACAACCACAACAACAATCACGCAGCAAACACCACACCAACCACCGTGAGCGTAACAAGGACCCGGGCAAAGCACACACTGTGTGCCGATGGCTACAGCAGAGGCAGTAAAAATGGCCAACAGTGGCAAACAAACCGAAAAGTGTGCACAATCTGGCTCAATGACAACACGGCCGCATCAACTATCGTGTACAACAACATGCAGTCACTGCGATATGTGCACAAGTTGCGTGTGTGTGTGTGTGCGAGAGAGAGTAGAGTAGCTGAGCTGTGTGTGCACGCAATTGCATGCTCGCATGAACGCACATACAAACGCACAAACCAACGCTTAAATGCTGGTTACTAGCGCACCGCAATGAATTGACCGGATATGTGGCAAAGAATGTATCCGGTTTCCGGTGCATAAGTGCACGCATATGCGTGCATGGCTACGTGCGTTCACATGTATGAATGTGGCACATTTTACATATCAAAAGCGAATTTGAGGAGGTTGCAGTCAGGTTTTGATATTTTCAAATATTCCAGAAGCAAAAAATTATAAATATTATGAAATTGTTTTGTTTTCACAGAATCCAAATATGCTTTGCTGCAACAAAGAGAATATAGCATTAGGTCAAAAATTCAGGCCGTAACCTGGTAACGGCCAGTAAAGCAAGTAACTGTTCAGTCAAAATTCTATGGTCTTCTAAATTCTATTGTTTTCTACTTACTCTACTTTGTAATGAATTGGCTGGTTAAAAAAATTCCAAATTAAAATCATTGAATTGACTTTCTGAAAAATACTTTTTCATGTTTGTGTTCACTCTGTATCAGTAAATCTTTCTCGTTAGGGATATATCGCACACGCACTACAAAAGTGACACAACTAAAAATTTTTCATTTTCGGGTTTATGTGTTAATATTGGGCACAATGCATAAATTTACCAATCAGCAAAAGCTCAGTATATTTTGTTGTTGTTAACTGTTGCAAAAACACAGTTAGGTCTATCTTTATGTCAGAAGTTTGATGTTATTTGATCGCTGCAGCTCAATGCAAAAGAGTCCTAACTCAAATTGTGTCACTTTTGACGAAATAAATTTTTGTTGAAGTTAATTTTAAGCAACATTCTGACAATTTTTTTTATATTTTTAATTATTAAAATTAATTATGAATTTTCATAATTTTTCTTTCAACTTTTTAACTGTCATTTATCATTTTTAAATTCAGAAAAAGTGGCATAACTTGAAATAATTCGGTAATTATTGAATTAAAATATCATCAAAACTGGCACAACTCAAAATTTTGGATTTTCTAGTGTAAAATAAAAAAAATTCTTGGAACTTATCAAAAAGCATAATCTGTAAGGATTTTCTACTGAAGTTTATTTAGCTCAAAAATAGTTTTTTGCGTTTCCTAAAAAATCAAAAATTTTGAGTTGTGTCACTTTTGCTGTGCGTGTGCGATATGTATTAAAAAATAACACTGGCAAAACAAGTCCTTCGTCATTTCAATTTCATTACAAATGTTATTTTAGTTGATTTAGTTTCTGTTCAAATATTATCATTATTTTATGATTATATCTTCTTGAGTGTAGATTGCAAAAAATAAAAAGAAATAAAATTGTTAGCAATTTAATTAAATTAGTTGTTTCTTTACAATTTTTTGTTCAAGATCAAAAGTGTTCGTACCATTTCTCTCTCTGCTGAAATTCTGGCTATCAGTTTATGCGTTTAGTTTTCTATTTGGTCAGGCAGCAGTGCCACAATGTTTTTTTCTGGGCATTCATTGTGTGCATTTGAAAATCGCTCATACGCACCGTACACCCCAGAAGAGAGCGCCACACTTCAGACACACTCATGTGTGTATGTATGTATTTGCAGTAGTATTTATGCCATTGCCAAGTTCTTGGTGTTGTATAAAAAAAACAATTTTTTAGGTTTTTGTGAAATTTTTCGATTTTCCGCTGCACCAGAAGTAGCTGCAAAAGTTTGAACAAGTGCAAGTCTGTGTCTCAAGTGTAGTTGTTGCGTTCGTTCGTTTTTTGCCAACACCACTTTTTTGCTAATCTGTGAGCGGTGGCAAAGTGTAATACAGAAATTTTGGGGCATTACTCGAAGTGAAGAATGAAAATGCATTCATCAAACATTTCAGTAGCATAGATTTGTATCACAGTGTGTGATGCAATTACGAGCCGAGAGTGCATTTTGCATGCTGCACATGTTATGCTTTGATTTGTCCAGTTGCAGGCATTTATGGCCACTTTTAATTATCTGCTGGGCGTTTGTCTCTAAATCTGAACTGCTCTGCATTATTTGCTCGAACTTATCAATTATGAGCAAATTAATGCTGCCAAATATTCACGTAATTTCAAATGCGTTTATTTTCAAAACGATTTGAATTAAATTAAGGCCAGATTTACTAGTGAAAATATTATTGTTAGCACGCTGCAGCCATGACATATTTCAAGCAACATCGAGCAATAATTGACGTTAATTTTGATTTGTGGCCTTTTGAAGACATCAGTCATTGCTGGCATCTCGTAGCTGGCTTTAGTTGAATCATAAAACATAACATATGCACAACGTGCTTAACATATTTTCGAAAATAATTTTGATATTCTTGTGTGCGAGCGCAAATTGGCTGCATGATTGAGGGCAACCAGCTCGTGTCCCCTTTAAATGCCACAATTAAGTAAAAGTTGCTATTATTACAGTTGACACAGTGCAAGCCACATTACACTTGAACCGCAATTAAACTGAAACTGCAGACAGTAAAGCAACAAAAAACAATGTACACAAATTTCTCTCATAGAGTTTGTTGGTTTATGTCGATGCACAGAGCGCAGCTGGTGGCAAATAACAGCACTGCTCGCTGATCGCCCTCAACTCGTAAACAAGTGTGGCAAACTTTCCCCCATGCTCGACGAATTGATCAGCAAACAGTGGTAGTGGCAGTGCAGAGCTGTCTGTCGAATGCCTTTAATAAGTAGAACACAAAGTTTAATTGAGTTTGCCTTAAAGCAGACACAAGCTGACATTGCACTTAGCCAACAGTACTCACGTCGCCCACTTGCAATTATTGTTGACACGATGAACTTTATGAAGAACGACTCAAAAGACTTATGGCGCCTAAAGCGGCCGTATGTGTTGTACGTTTTGTCCGTTGCGCGTATTTGTACAAGAGACTGTCTGTCCGTCTGTTCCAGTCCAGTGTGAGTGTGTTTTTTTGATAGCAAAAATCTTTTCCTATGCCATGTTCGCTTTTTGCTTGTATAAGTGTCAGTAGAATGGGCAGCAAATTGAATCGAAATGCCTGACCTACTCAAACAAATAACATGTAAACCTCATAGATTCAAAAACAACACATTACTCTTAAGTGTTGTTGCAAGAGCAACTGGGAAATGTTACAAATGACAGTGAGTGGCTGAGCTCTGCACAATGTCTGCAAATGAGTAGAATGAGCAAAGAGTAATGCAATGTTAGAGTCAAAACGTGAAGAGAAAACTTGGCCAGAGTGAAGAGCGTGGCATGCACCACAGTTCGAAGAGAGTGTGGCTGAGTAGTGTTGCTCTTCGGCGCATACGATAACTGCGAATCTGTGTATTGTTGTTGCGGCGTGACTGCTGCTGTTATCTTAAGTTATGTTGACTGTAGCATCCTAAATATTTGCTGCCAGTGCAATTCCTCAATAAATACTGCGTGATTTCTTGCTGTTACTTTAGTATAGTTTCAGGCGCAGCACCAATGTTGCGGCTGTTTCTGCTGTAGCGAAACGTAGGAATTGAATGCAAAAAACACGTATTATGAATATTACGAATTCTTATTCAAGTTCGTTTTCAATTTCAATATTTCTATGAAAAAATATGAGGGTATCAGGTTCAATTTACATAGGCTGCCTTTTATATTTTTTCAATAGGGATGGTCTAGCAAGTTTTCGAAAAATCTGAGATTGCCATTGAAAAGTTTGTCATTTTTTAGCATAAACATGCTTAGAGATTTTTGATGTTAAAGCGTTATTTGTGTTGATTACACTAACTTGAAAAATTCATCTCGGTCAACAAATGGATTTAGCTCGTGAACATTTTTGAATAATAATTTTTTACGATTTTTGAAGTGCTTCGATCGCCTTCATTCCGCATTTGGTAATGAAGCACCAACCCTCAAGACAATTTATAACTGGTTTAACGAATTCAAGCGTGGTCGCCGTTCGCTCCAGGACGAATTTCGTTAAAGTTGTCCAAAATCGGTCATTGTGCCAGAAACCATCGATGCTGTGCGTGAACTGATAATGAAAGATCGTCATGTGACACACCGTGAGATAGAGGTATCCTTGGGCATTTGTTCTACGGCCGTGCATTCGATATTGTATGAATATTTAGCTGTCAGAAAGATTTGTTCTCGTTGGATCCCGCATAATTTGGTAATCGGTCCAAAAAAACGCTTGTGCCGATTGGTGCAAAGAAATGATGGAAAAATTCGATCGCGGTACTTCGAAAGATCGTGACAGATGACGAATCATGAATATATGTGTATGAGCCCGAAACAAAACAGCAATAGACCCTGTGGGTCTTCCAAGACGAGCCAAATACAACAAAATTTGTTTGAGCACGCAGCACATCGAAGAAAATGGTCGCCTGTTTCTTCGGCAGCACTGGTTATGTGGCTGCTGTGCCATTAGAGCAACGTAGAATGGTCAATTCTGAGTGGTACACAACAATTAGTTTGACAGAAATGTTCAATGAAATACGGAAAAACAACCGCCGACGCCGAATCATTCTTCACCAGGACAATGCGCGCTCTCACACATCGGCTCAAACAACCGCATCGATTTAATGGGTCATCCGCCATACAGCTCTGAACTAGCGCTCAATGACTTCTTTTTATTTAGTTTTTCAATGCCAGAAGATGCTGCTGAAGCATTCAAAAACCATGTTTTGTAGGTGTCTCAATCGGAGTGGAAAAAGTGCTTCGACAATTGGTTTGGGTGCATTCAAACGTGTATAAATCTCCAAGGAGAATACTTTAAAAAGCAATAAAACCATTTTTGATGATAACAAAACGCTTTTTCATCCTTTTTGGAAAAATATAAAAGTCAACCCTCGTAATTGGTTGTCATTGTCTGTTGAAAGGCCACTCGCCGCAGGAGGGTTTTTTAGTTGGTATTGGTAATTAGTCACGATTTGCATTCACTACCCTCTGACTTGTGGCCCAATGCATTAATCGCAGTCATTGAATTTTGACAAAACTCATTTATTGTTATTCTTGCACCGTAACTGTTTTTATTGCTAGAAAATAAGTTCAGCAATAATATTAATTGCCACTTTTTATTCATCCCGATTGGTGCATATTATTTTTAAGTAGATGCTGACTTTTTCGACGACCCAGTTGCCCAAAGCTGTGGCCTTTTGTGCCGCTTGTCGACATAATAGCAAACCATAATTCATAATGTTAAAAAATAATTTAATGGCGTAGCACCTTTGCCATTAATTTCAATTAACTTGATCTCACTTATTCGCGGCTCTATTGTTTGCGTTTCCGTTAATGCCATCTGTGTAATTTTTCCGCGCGCGCATTTAACACGCGGCCGAAATTCATTGCAATTAAGCGCTTTTCCTGCTTTTGCGCTAAATTAGAGACAATAAAAACAGGAACTAAAACTGCGCTTTGAAAATGATATGCAAAATCCTGCACCACTCGACCACCTCCACATGTCACACAGATGAATTGATAAAATTCTAATTGACATTTCCCACAGAAATCAATTTAGAGTGCAAGCGCAAATGTCGAGCATCGGCATCGTAAATCATTGCATCGCACCGCATCTAAAATTGGCTAAACAAAATTATGAATGTTTTGAAATTTCAAAATATGCATTGCCGCCGGCTGGCAGCGCTGCGATGTGGTGCAATATTCCAACGGCAAATGGCAGCGCTGGTGTGGCGGCGCCACGAGCAATTTCGCCATTATGCCGCATCATGCCGGCCTAATTACGGGCATCTGCGGCAAATCATTTTCTAAAGCATTCTCTGTTTCAGCGGCGCTAGTGCAATAAAATAATTTCGCTTTATGCGGGCGAGTGCGTTTCGGATTGGCGCCAACGCCATCAACATCCGCAGTGCGCAGCGGTCGGCAACGCACGGAGGCCGAAGTGAAATGCGTTTACAAATTACGGAAATTATGCGTTCAATCACGCAGCACAATTCATCACGAAATGTGGGCGTTGTGTTTGAAGTGTGGCAGCTCGAATGGGATGAGTAAAGGAATCTTTTATCAAATCGGATATTTTCTGACAGTAGTACCAGGTGATAGCTGTCGCAGTGAAGCCTTCATGTATGGCTTACTGTTACAAAATTAGCAATATTTATTTATATATACATTTGTTCATACATAAAAAGATACATAAAAACATTGCTGTTCATATATTTGTCATAAAATGTTTCGTTGCCTTGTCACTAATGCTGACTGTAGTGCATCTTTCGGCTTTTACAGCGTCAAAGTATTTGTGTCAAAATTGCCAAACTGCACACAGCTCGCTGTCATGCAGTGAAATACCAAAATCAATAACTGTTGTTTGTAGCGAAATTTATTGAAAATTTCTTCTCGTCTGTGTTGAGCGCATTTTGTGCTTTGTCCGCGTCGATGTATGGTCGCATTCAATGGCTAAATATTTGCATTTTGAGCGTGACGCTTCCTTTCAATGGCCAATATTTCTTTGGCGCTTTTCATATTTCATTGATGTCGCAAATCTTGTATTTTATGAACACATACGTGAAATGGCAGAAAAATTCCAATACCGGAAGTGGACTAAAAAAGCGCAAAACATGAATCGCTCAGGTTCTATGAATGCAAACAGTTTGTTTGCACACAAATTTATTCAATTTAAATCAAAAACATATACAATATTTCTTGGGTAGTTTTCGTTTCGCTAAATGAGTAAAATTTAACACAAACCAGAGCTCCCACAAAATAATCTCATCATAAGTAATTTTACCTACATTTATTTATTGCAACCACAAACCACGGTCAGGAACTTTTAGCTCGCACACACACATACACAGACAGACTTAGCACGTTACGTCATTTGCGGGCGGAATTCTTTTAGTTCTCCTTTCAACTTATTATTAACACACATTGAACAAATCCCATTACTTACTTTGCAGTCAGCGCCAGCCACACACCATACACCGGGTTTCCACATGGAAAGTCGTCTTCGAGAAAGTCTCCTGCTGGCCCAACGCCAATTTGCATTCATTCATTCCTTTACGTGTTGCGTGTGATGAGTAGTCACCAGTCAACTAGTCTGCGCGAACAAATCCAGTCTGAGTCTGAACTCGACTCGAATTCGAAGAATGACAAGTTTCCCGGTGGAATATCGGCTCAACATGCCAACAATAACGTTTGTCTGGCAGCACGACTAGCAGCAATAGTGGCAACAATGGCAAATTTCTTCAGAAAAATTCCCTCGAATATCATTTTTCCGTTTGCCTCACTTCCTGACTTCAGTTTTTAAGCAGTGCAAGCGTGCAAGAGTGCCGAAGGACTTGGCTCGAGGTGGTGGAAGAAGGTGGAAGTGGCAACGCTGGGACATGCAATTCGAATGGCATTAATCTTGAGAGTGCACACGACGTCGCCTGCAGTTTTCTTCGGCGAAAGGACTTTTGGTCTTTCTTTTGCTACCGCTGCCGGTCACTGTGGCAATGCCGAGCGGCAATTCTCAGACATTACGAAAAGTGGTCAAGAAAACACATAAAGGAGAAGTCGAACAAGCATTGCGGAGGCGTCTGAAAGGAAGCAAGCAAGCTAACAGCTGCCAGCAGCAATGCAAAAATATTTGTTGCGTTAGGAAAAAAAATTACACATACTGTGGCATAATTATAGGAGCTGGCAGGCTCGGCTTGTAATGTGCGCGCATTTCAATTTGCTCTTTCATTTTGTGTTGGCGTTGTCATTCATTCGTTCGCTTCCTCTTTATTGGTTTACTTATTCAGGCAGTCGCTTCATGGGTTTGCAGGTCGTGTAAAGTGGTGCTTGTTTTGCTATATTTAGACCAACACAAGTTTTATGTATCGAGGCAGCGTTGCAAATTTACTCGTTCACTGTTTACACGTGTTCTGCATAATGTTCGCTGCTTCTTGGACATTGTTTTCGGGGTTTTCTATTTGGAAAACTTTACGCAAATTTCATGCATTTTTCCTTACTTCAATTTTAATTTTTTTGGTTTATTTTTAGGGCAACTGTGTGCCATTGCACACTGTTATGCAATTTGTCTGCAATACGACGCCAGGCCGAAAGTAAAAGCGTGAAAAAATACTAAAAAATTCTTCAAACGAAAGCGAAGGAAACCCTGAAGCAGACACAAATAATATTTTATTTAAATTACCTTGGCTATCCTTGGGCTATTTTAATTAGTCGGTTGTTAAAATATTTGCGTAGAAACGTGTGCAATGACACGCGCAGACGCCGGCAGGGAGTTCATTTGTTTGATGTGTATGGAATAAACAATGAGGACGGTGAGAAGTTTTGCTTAGAATTTGAATTAGAAGTTGTTTTACAAATAATTTAATTATATTATTTATGAAATTATTATTATTAAATATCAAACTAATTTGTTGTAATTCTTTAAACTTTATCTTGAACTAGCTAACTTTATCTTGAAGGGCATAAGTAATCCAGTTGGCTCATTTCAACTCGTAAGTTCGAGTTGTAAACCACATTTATTTGGTTGTGCCTACTTGGATTCAACAATCATTTCAACTATAGATACATACATACATACAAATGTGTGCATATATGTAAAATGGATTGGCGATGAATTCAAAAAACGCTTTTATTATCACAACAGTTAAGAGAAACAATTTCATATTTTGCATACATTTAGAATGACCGCACAACACGCTTTCAATAGTGATTGCGCTAATTTTACTGTCAGCCGATAACCAGAAAAGCACACAAATTTAACTCAAATGTGGGCGCATAATTTACAGAAATCACCAATTTATTATTTCGGTGATCGCAAATAGCAGTTTGCCTATTCGCCATTTGAGCATTTGTGTGCAACCGGTGACACTAATAATTCTCGTTTTAGTTATGTAAATAATACAAATAATAATTGTAATTTTTAGAAATATCAATTTTTGTTATACATGTATACAACACACACACATACATAGATACTTAAGCCGTAATTTAATAGTAATATTGCAGTTGTTACGCATCATTCGGCTTTAATTTACCATACGGCACACAATTTCATGCGTCCGCCTGCTCGTCAGCCCACACGGCGCTCTACATTAGAGATAAATCAACAATTTTTCCAATCTAGCATACAATTCTAATTATGCAGATTTGGTGAAGCTGCAATTACGATAATTTATTTGTTTGATGGTAAAAATTGAAATTGGCGAAACAGTTGTGGTGAACGCATTTAATGGCAAACAAAATGAGTGCGTTGGATGCCACTAAAAGTACTGCAAATAATTTTATGGATATTTGTAACATATGTATGCAACATGCCAATGCTTACACAGACTTTGGATCTGGTTGCGGAGTCTAGTATAAATATATACAAAAAAGGAATTAACATTTGTAGTCAGTTTTTAAAAAAGCACATTAAATTTTTTGGCTGAATGAAAAGTGTTTAGAAATGGTTTGGTTTCTAAGAACAAACGCTTGAATGATCCGCCAGAGTCTCAGTGGAATGAAGTGCAAAACTTAGTGATTTTTGTTCAGTGATCTAAGAATAAAAGCTTGAATGAACCGTCAAAGCCTCAGTGGAATGAAGTGATCTGCAAAGCATTTAAACAATGTGAAGCTCACATGAGCCCAAACCCCTTAATATGTGAAATTGATACCCCGACCTGGAATTAGTTACGGAAAATCCTATTTGCTTTTCAACTTGTTAGTTTTGTCTGTCCAAGTCAGGTTCTCCGCTTGATTCATTTTTGATACATTTTGATACTCATAAATATGTAAAAAATTACGCAATTGCTATTTTAATTTGTAGCCAAGGATGTACGCGAAAATTTGTGCTTTCAACTGCGCAAACAAATCAATATTTGGAATGTGTGCAAAATTTCCATGCTACATAAATATTGATGTAAATTTATTCAATTTTGTAAAAATTTGTGCAAAAACATGAATAAATATAGAGACTCTATTCAATTGGTGAATATATTTAAATAATTTACAAATACCACAACACGGCACTGAATGACTAGAACGATTTCAAAATGCCACTGCAGACTGTTTGTGGGCAAATGGAGCCACCACTCTGTGTTCGAATCTTTAAAACAGCTTATAAAATGTTTCCTCTACAAGTGTTAGTAAGCAAGCATCTCCTCAAGTTCACTCAAAAGAATTTGAGGGTGAAAAGTTGAAGTGCACCAAAACGCACTGAATAAGCGCATTCATTTTGCCTTTTGGCCGGCTCTTTGTTGGTGCCCTTTTGTGCAGCGTTGCATTTTCGCCTTTGTCTTTCGGAAACTCACACAGTGCCCACGCACCTGGTGCAAGTAATGCGAGCTCTCGCATCCGAATAGTTTGGCTTATTTGCACTGTGCGGCTGCCGCTACTATCGTCCCGACACACCGGCACGCAAATGTGTGCGCCGCCTTCTGTCGGAAGAGTGCTGCGTCGAGTTCAAAATTGTCTGTGGTCCCTGCCGGAAAGAGTATGCGATGGGCAGTAGTAGTCGAAGTGCTGGTTGTTGTTGTTGTTAAGACTGTTGCATTGGGCCGGTGGCAAAGCAAGCTCCGCCACTCCTGGCACTTTAATGAATTTGATATATGCACACTTTCGGTTTCGGAGCGGCGAAAGTGCAATTTAATAAACTTTACCACCAGCCAATAGCTACGTAAATGTTGGTTTTTCAGACTGGGAAATGCACACTAACCATTTAATAGTACTTGATAGTAGTAATAAAGTAAATAAAAGCGTGTCAAATTCAAGAAAGCTGATTGCTGTGAATTAAAAAGCGAAAAGGAACATGAGCTGGTTAGGTTTGTTGTTAGTTCTTCTTCTTCTTGAGATAATCAGGGCTGTGATTTCACAGTCGATGAGAAATTTGTGATGAAGATTGTTAATTCTTTCGCTACAGATTTTGTTTGGGGAAAGTTTAAATTTGTAATTTTACGTTTTAGGCTTCTATATGATTATATTAGCAACATTCCATAAGAAATTTTGTAAGTTTCCTAATTTGTCTGCTTTTCTTCCTTTACTATGCCAAGATATACAACTAAAAAAACGTGTATACTTCTCTTCTTTAAACTTAAATATTCAGTTGATTAATTTCGTATTTTAACTAAAACTTCAAACTATTCTAAAGACCAACAAAAAATGTATTCTTGAAACAACAGAGGGTTCAGATGTCCACAAAGTAGCACGTTGTCATATGGCAAGAAAATAGCGAAAGGGTTAACACTTTTGCGATTTATAAAATAAATTCCATCAAAGCTTTAAACGCTATCAGAGCATTTAAGTTGGTCCTCACAGTGTTACGGAATCAGTGTCAGGAAATTTACCCTTCCCCATCAAAGATCTGCTTCAATAGTTGGTATGATTGTCCATCGTACTGCGTATCGAATAAAATAGTTGATTTTTGGTTCTTAGAGTACAATTACGGAATGAACTCAGCACTTGTGGTTTCAATGGGTTCTTTAAATTCTTGAAGCACGAACCCATCAATGGAAGATGCTCTTCCTCTTTTCCCCTTCTTCCCCTTTTCGCATTTTAAAGCCTGGGCAATGCTCAAAGTAGGCTCATCTTTCACTTCCTGCGCGACTTGTGTAGTTAAAATTCACCGTGAGGCTGTAAATTATTGCCATGACTCCGACATTGTGGAGGCGTGTGCAATTTTAATTTGACCGAGTTTGCATTTGGACTTGACTCCAGCTAACCGCAGAATTTATAACGACAGACGTACGTGCCCATACGCGACCCTACGCGAGGCACGTGCACAACGCACCAGCTGAATCGCCCACGTTCGCACACGCCCCCACCTGAGCACGTGTGGGTAGCTGTGCGGCCGCGGCGGAATGTTACAAATGTTGACATAAACAAATGACAGCGTGCTTATGGGGCGCCGAACCGAACCGAACCGAATTAAACCAGGTCAGGCCGGGCCAGCTGGTCGATGCGGCTGGGGCGCTGTCATTCTCACACACCCACCCACACACACACACAGCCACTCGGGGTGTCATACAGCCGTCGCTACACACAGCCAAACCGCACCGTAACGCATCATTTGGGTTGAAATACGCAAACCGCGAAAAGACTGACATCGTGTTCGTTTGCTGTGTGGTTCGCGTTTTGTTTCGTTTCATTTGGTGTGAGTGGCTGAGTTGGTGGCTGGCGGCGAGGCCAACTTTAAACGTGGACGCAGAAAGCGGCCTGAAAGCGATAAATTCCCAATAAATACGCTCAATTGATTTTTGCGTTATGATTTTCGAAAGTTTATTTGCACGCACATCCAAACATGCGCGCACAAAGCCAGACAGAGGCGCGCACAATAACGCATATATCAGCGTAATAAACGAGCGTGAGCACGCACAAACACAATGGCGGCAAGACAGTGTCGGGCGGCGGGGTCGTGTCGGCGTGTGCACGCGACAATAATAGCCGCCGTGGCAGTGGCAGTGGCCAATCTGATTACACGGCCCAAGTGCACTTGACGCGGCGATGGCGCGGGCGGCAACAGTGGCCGTCGTGTGCGGGCAACGATGAACGGAAGCGGAAATGCTTCATCCAGGATAATGATAATGTCAGCCAGTGTTCAGGATTTTCCACTCGGGTGCCCTTTGCGCTGCGCTGCACCGGCTCCGACCAGGCGTCAGCTAGTTTGCGTGAGTGTGCGTGTGCCATTCGTTTGCTGTTGCTGTGAAAAATGATCGGCGCAGAGTGGCTTCGTGATGTTTGCAATGCCTTCATATGTATATTCAGTCATGTATGAGTGTGTGTGTGTGTGTGTGCTGAAAGTCCTGAACTTTTGACAAGTTGCATGCCACAAGTGCTTTACCTTTGCATTCAACTTGTCAGCCGTGGAGCGCACCAGCAACAAATCGTCCTTGTCGCTGCCGTCGTTGTGTTAGATGGTCCGTGTGGTTGGCGTTTAGTGTGTGTGTGTGTCTGTGTCATGGGTCGCCTCCTGTTGCTGCCGCGTCGTCAAGTTGCTTTTCTTTTCCGAATGAGTGGCTGCGTAAATGATCTGTTGGCACTGTTTGCGCAGTTGTCGGCTGACGTTTTCGCTTTTATGCACTTTCCGCTTTGCTTCCAGCGTTTGTACTGATTGGGCCACCGCTTTACTATGGCGACATTATATTTGGGCAAATATTTGATAAGAAATATTTCATAGAGATTCAAATTTTTGCATTTGAATGAAATTCGTGGAGTGGTGTGACGAGAACATGTGGAGCTCCGTCAAAAACGCCGCTTACTCAAGTATCACACAAACATTTGCGCTGCCAATGTTACACCGTGCGCCAGCATTTTTCACACTGGAAAAAATCCATATGGGCTTGAAACTAGAGACCAAACATAGTAATACTGGGTAGTCAGTTTTTCATTTCTAACTCCTTTGTTTTTTTAAAAGGACTTCAAAATTTAAAATAAAAAAAATCAAGGAGATCAAGGAGATTTTGGGTTTTAACATATTTACTTTTCAAGAAAATTCGTTATGAATTTTCGAGGATATAAAGAATTAAAAAGAGCCTTTTTCATATCCTCTTTTTACAAATAGATAAAAAATCAATTTTATTTAAACTCTTGAGCCTTTTCTCTTAATCCTCGTAATTTTTTAATTTTTTTTAATTTTTATCCCCTTCAAAATTTTGAAGTCCTTTTAAAAGGACAAAGGATGTAGAAATGAAAAACTGAGTACGCAGTATTGTTATGTTTGGTCTCTAGTTTCACGCCCATATGGACTTTTTCCAGTGTGAAAAAATTTTTTCATTTTTTTCGCACGGTGTTATATATGTACAAACTATACTATATGTTCATATATTGAATATTATTTCTTTGGCTGACAAATGTTCACATCAATAGTCATTTTATTTCTCATTGATTCCTAATCGCTGATTCCAAAGCTAGCCAGTCCAATTGTTGGCCCAAGAATATTTCAAGCTCTCCACTCGACAAGATCAAAGTCTTTGTTTACTTTGTGTGACTCTAAAAGAAAATTTTGTTGTCCCGAAGTGCTGTATTTGCCGCATGAGAATCTCAGTTTTGGTCTGGTTTGAATGGCCTCTCCGGTCACAGCCCTCAAAAGCGTCCGTGATGAATGCGCGCACTGAACAATTCATCAACTCAACCACTTATTTCGAAATGCCGCCCCGTTGTGCTGCCACTGCTGCTGTTGAAGCCTGCTGCGCGAACCGGTAAACCAACAGCCGTCACGAACAACACCAACCGGCAATAACTCGACCGGGCCAGGAAACTTCACACTGCAGCCAGCTGAAGTGGAATGTTCTTCTCGACTTAGCAGACAATGGCAACTCTTAATCTTAGGCAGCCTGAGCAGCAAAAGCAACAGCAACAGCAACAAAGCACGACAGCAGCAGCCTGTGGCGCGCTGGTTTCGAGCTGCGCTCGCCGAGACAGTGTTGACGGCGGTGTGGCTGTGCGGGTGGTTGGGCGGCTGTTAGCACCACGACCAGCGCAAGCCACACGCTCGTAATGATCACGAGCGAGGCCAGCAGGCGCCGCAGCGGCAATATTATTTTCATCAACATTTGCTGCTGTTTCAATTTAAATGCTTTGCCGTCGGAGTTGATTTATTTGTTGTGCACTATGTGCAGCACAAGCACAACGCCGCAGTGCTGTGCGTTCTGTGCGACCACTAAATTATGTTTTGCATTTAGACAAATAAATTCTGCTCTGAATCGAGCAACGAGCAACGTGTTTCTGCACAACATTTCGCTTCCTTTTAAGTGCACAATTTAGAGCCATTAAAAATGCAAGAAAATCTCGCACATGCAGTCCCGCTGCATTTTCACTTTCTCCCTGTGCGCCCTTCGCCGAGGTGTGTCGGCAGGTTGGCGCAATTTATTGTGCAACACTTTAGTGGCAAAGTGATTGCAGCTGCCGCCCCGCCACCGTGAAGGCGGCGTTGCGTTCAAAGTGCTTTCTGGCTGAAGGCTTGTTGCTCTTCCAAACATTTGAATTTTTTACTCATGAATATTCTTTCGATGTGAGCGCATTTTTACGCAGTGCTCAAGTTGTGAGTTGTTGTAATGCGAAGTATGGCAGCACTGGAAATTAGTGTAGTTCTGCATTGGTTGCAAATTTCGTGCAGTTGGCTTCTACTGTTGTGCCATTTCGTTCTGTGTAAGTTGTAAATGCGTGCTTGTTGTTGCCGGATTTTGTTGCCAGCAATTTAGTGCACTCACTGCTAGTTGCGGCGTGGTGTCAAATTTAAATCGTGCTGCAGCATGATTTGTTGCAGTTACGTTGTGGTAATTTGCACAGTTGTACTGGTTGTCGGTGGAAGTGGCGGAAGTGTTTTGTTGTTGATGCGCATTCAGTGTATTTGCGATATTCATTTGTTGGCTATGAGGCAGTCGAGCGCGGTCGGGTTGCTGTTGCGATTGTTGCTATTGTTTGCAACTGCAATGAAACGATAAATTTGTGGTTTCGGCTGGTTTGCTGGCAAGACGTGCACTGGTTCCATGATACTTTTGTGTTAGCATTTGCACACAAGAAATATTTGGAGCAATTCCAATATTGCGCTCATCTGGTGACAGCGGTGACAACTGAAAACCCGAGGCTACTTACTATTGCAATAAATGAGGATTTAGGTTGAAGTTGAATTATGCAACAATTTGGAATATTTAAGCATATGGATGCAGCTGCTGAGCTAATAATTAATAGTAAGTATTGTTGGTGCTGTGATTTTCATTCGAGTTGATAAGAACCTTTGTATGAATTATTATGCGGGGCGTATGAGTGATATTATTTTGCTGCCAGTTGATTTTTAATACAAACAGATTTTATTTGCTATTGTATTAATTTTTTGTATGACAAGGACTTTTTAAATTGAATAAATGTTGCTTTTTGTTTGGTGCTACGTGGCGTATGAGTAACGCAAATCACAATCCAGCTGTGAAATGTGCTGAGCCCATCATTTGTGTAACAGAAAAGGTATTAGTTGTTTGAATGAGACATAACAACAATGAAATCACATTTGATTGTTCAGTTGCATGCGAATTGTTGTATTTAAAACCCACATTTATTTTGTGGTAAATACATTGTTGTTGGCCTTAGATCGTGTGTGATAATTTGAAAGAAATAAAATTTGAATGGGAATGTTCACACAAATACAGACAACAGGCAGCGACCGAACAAATGTTGGTAACACTAGAACCACAAAACTGCAATGGGCGGCCGACATGGACACGTGGGTGGGCGCCTGCGCGAGCTCGACACCAGCGCACAAAATGTTTCTGTGGCTGTGCGAGTGTGTGTGTGTGTTGGTACAATGGCAGTGGTAAATTATAGTCTGGTCCCTGGTCACCACAAATGCACACACACTCACAGACTCGGCCCTCTCCTCCCTCCCTCTGTAACTAAATGAGGGCCTACATCGCAACTGGACAGAATAGCCGCTCACTGGTACACAAAGCGGCAGCCGCAGCAGCCACTTGCATAAATTGTAACAAATAAAATTGTATTCATTTGTATGTCATTTGCGCGCATCGACATACAAACTACCAGGGACACCGTTGCCGGTAGCGAAGGAAGACACTAATACAGGCACCTCGACCGCAGTGCAAATTCGTATCACAAACGGCAAATACACAAAAGCCACAACTGACACTCGCAACCACACATATCTATGTGCTGTGTGTATGTATATACATACACACGCAAACCAAAATGTGCGCCGACATCGCTTGTGGGCTCGCGGTGTGGCTTCGTAGTTGTGAAATTCGAATGCAACGGAAAATGGTACAAAAATGGCAACCAACCAGAAATAAATAAAACGGATATAAACAAGCAACAATGACTGCACAGAAATGACTATGACAATTGCTTATAAGCGGCAAGTTGTGATTTCGCAGCGCTGTAAAAGTGCACTCGATGCAACACCGCGCAATGATTGTGTAAGGACGCGCTTAATGTTGTTGGTACTCGCACGGAATGCGGCCGCGAAATCCAACAAAACCCAAACCATTTCCACGAATAATGCAGGTGGCACTCGTACGTGCCATATGTGACTGCAAATGCCAGGAGATGGCGTGCAAATGTGTTGCTGCGGGCATGTTGCCACGTTGCACGTTGCACGTTGCACGTTGGGCATTGGGCATTAATGTGTCGTGACTGACAGCTGGCGTGCCATCGGAAGTGATGGCTGGAATTAATTTTCGGCGCATTTCAGTGGCACCGAAGAGCAGCTGTGCAAACTGTTGCCTGTGAAATGGAGACCGAAATCGCGGCGTTCGGAATGGGTTTTTGTGTTCAGTTTACAAACAAGTTAGCGTTTACCGAATTACAAATAATTTTAGTTGCTATTAATTGCACCTTTAATGGCGCTTCGGCACAGCCAGCGCGTTCACCGGTTGGGAATAAACAAATAAAAACTACAACAACCACTTAAGCGGTGCATGCTCAGCGTCCTTGGAGAGCGTCGCGTGTTCAGTTTTCAGTTTTACGAGTGTTTTATGGCAATTTTTACTTTTACTGCGTTTTTGTTTACGACGGAAACGGCGCGGGGCTTGTTGGGAGGGGAAATGTGTTGGCAATAAAATCCACAACACTAAATACGCACTTCCCGGTAACAACAACAACGACACAACAGCACTAAACCAAATACCAGTAAAATGCTGCACAACGGCAGCAGTCGCAGCAGCAGCAAAAACAACAAAAATAACAACATGGATATGTGCTGGTGACAAATGTTTAAAATTAGTTTTCCATTTCCCAGGATTTATCCGGCCTACAGTTGTCTGCTGCTGGTGTTTCGGCATTGGCAACGTGCGCGCCTCCTGCTCCCCGATTGCTGTTACTCGTTGCAGCAAAATTTGTTGCACAAACTAATTAAAGTAATTAGTTAGGCATCCTCTCCATGCTGCAGAGGCAATTAAACGTTGCTGTTGTAGTTTCTTGTTTTGCTGATTGTTTATTGTTACGCGCGCTGTTGTTGTTGCTTGCTTGTAGCTATTTGCTTATTTGTCGCCGCTGCGCTGATTGCCGCCATTGCCGCCAACTTACTCCGGCATTAGCCAAATAAGGCAACAACACAGCGCCAAAAGTGTTGCTTGACGCAAAAACCGCTGACCGCTGTTTTTCCGCCATTCGCAGTTTACCAACAAAAGCGAAACTTTTAGTATATAAAAATGTTTACTGCGTCTTTTTCGAATGTGAATCGACCGTATACAATCCAATCCAATTCAATCCAATCTCATCGCACTGAATCGAACCGAATCGACCGAGTGTGGAATGAGGAGTTTTATGTGCGGTTTAGCCGTTTGCTCCATAAATGCGTCATTATAGCGGTTGCAGTAAAAACGGCGGACTGTCGAATGTGCAACGTGGCAGTAGTAGCAGCCTTGGCGACGAACTCGTCGGCAGTCCACTTGGCTGACAGACGCGATGGATGAGTTGGCGCTGTGGCGGCGAAAAATGCACAAATTACCATTTGCGGCAGGTCGAGTCTCGGCGCGACTAACGAACGTCGTCGACATGAAATCGTTACACTTTCAGCCTCAACGCCATTCACTTCTCCGCCGTAACCAGCTAACACGCGGCGCTATCTCAGCGTGTGAGTCTGCCGCGGTGTGTTTGCGTTCGTGTTGGTGTGTGTGCCACAGTTTTATCCCCTTCGAAACACCATTTCCCAAGTCCCAACTCCGATAATGTGCCGGCGAGCGCAGCCATTCCATTGCTGCACTCGCAACCGCACTTGGCGCTCGGCGGTGGGCGTGCCGAAAGCGTGTCGGCGGCGTCGGCGCCACTTGCCGCCAAAGTGGTGTGCAATTTTAATAAGGAAATTACTTCCGTCTGCAAATTGGAAATGGTTCCGGCGCTTCTTGCTTTTTCACTTTCCATTCGCTTTTCACTCGTTTTTCATTTGGTGCCGTGGTTTGGCTAAGGTCGACATTGGTGTTGGCGTTGCATTGCATTGCATTGCGGTGCGTTGAGTTTTCTCTGCCTCGTCTACCATTTCCTTCGATAATTCGTTTGTATGGAAATTTCGAGGATTCGAGGAATTTCGGAGAATGTGCGGTTGTGTTTTTGGGCGAGCTGTTCGTTTTTTATCGAACCTATCTCGGTCTTGCAATGAAGTTGACGCAGTTGTGGTTCGCTGACCGATCGATATGCAGTTAGCAATTGATGTCACATGCAGTTACGGCTTCCAAGGACTTGGCATTGCATGGTTTTCAACTTCAATATGTGGTTCAGCATGGCATGGCAGCAGACGCATGAACTTTTAATCGTTTACTATTTTTTTTTTAATTGCAATTAGTGTTCGACAACGCTTTTGTTGACCGCGAGTCTGAGGTTCGGATTCGAGCTGCGACTCAGACAGTACAAATTACAGAAAAGTAAATTGTTTTTCTTTGGGTGGTTGAATTAGGCATTCAACCTTGAGTGCCTAGAAGTGCGAGCTATTTTAGTTTTTATTGACATTATCTTTTCGCTTTTTCAATTGAAGATTTCTGCCAACATTTTAAACAGCGATTTGGGTTGCAATATGAGGTTTTTCCCGTTGCAGCGGCTTATCACCCAGGCAGCTGAATTTTTGTGGGTGGCGGGGGAAGCAATGCAATTTTCTGCATTGCTCTTTTGTGTCATTTGAGCTCACATAAAAGCACAGCTGGTGTATATAAAAGAGCAATATTGCTGCGATATTGATGCATTGTTGCCAGCAACACATCGTTGAACTCTGCGTTTAAGTGTTTCTTGAAGGCATTGTTCGCGTTTTTACTACACGCTCGTGACATGTTTCTGGCATTCTCAATATGTCTCAAAGTGTGTCATTAACCACGCCACGCATTCACTTTACTGCGTTCAAACATACGCAGCGGGGAGTAGTTTGCCAGCAGTGCGAATCCAGCAAACATTCTTAGTTGGTTACCTGCTATGGCTGCCGTGACCTCGACAATGTTGTTGTTATTCACACCAGGTCGCAGTCGCAGCAGATCCCTTGAAATCCATCAATTAAATTGCCTGAACAAAGTTTGTGCCACACCTGAGTTAATTGAACTGCCGCAACGTTCGCACGCACATAAATTCAAAAATTGTCCGTTGTCGGAGACTTTTGTTGGCACCAAGATTGCGGCAATAAATCAAAAACACTGCCCGCTGCTGAGCGCAGCAATGACACCAGCAGTGATGGCCACAACATAACCAAAGTTGCAGCCGGAGATGGACCACACGAACACGAACACTCACACACACACGTCAAAGTGTGCACGTAGACGCATAAAAACCTAAAGAATCCATAAAATGTGCATCGGCAATGGCGAAAAGAGATGGAAAGTCATACCGCTGAGTCACCTGACTCACTTTTTGCCAGCTTTAACGTTTTTGGGGAAAGTCTCCCTCAGCACACGGTGCGACAAGTACAAAGGCAGCACAACACACAGGACGAGGTGATGCGGCAACAAGTTAAAACAACCAAAAAGTAGAACACAGAAAACACTTTTAAAGTGCTTGCAGCAGAAAACAAAAACAAGAACGTAAATAGTGCCGCTGGTTAAGGCTGTTGCTGCAACAGCTTTCCGTAACTGCTTTGGCACTGCGTTCGAGTTTGCTTCGGTTCCTGTTGAAGCCAATGTTGTTGCTCGTTGTCGCACTGCTGTTGTTATATATTGCAATGCAGTTACAGGTGCGGCTGGCTGTTGCTGCGGTGCCTTGCTTGGTTGCTGCGAGCGTGGACAATGGTGGCGACAACAGCGACGGCAAAGACGACAGCGGCGACGACGTCATTTTGTGCTATTCACGTCGGTTGCGGGTCTGGCACGCTGAATGCTGGTAATTGTTTTCATTCTGTTTAACAAATTTCACCACTTACCCGCAGTTGGCTGTGCTGGCTGTGCGTATGTGTGTGTGTGTGTGTGCATGTGCGTGGATGATTTGGGCCTGGAACATCAACAGTCAAAGGAGCAAAACAAGCAATGAGCAGCGGTGCAAACGCGCCAGCTGCAGCAGGCAGCGGTCGCCAACAACTGTGGTGCGCAGGAACTATGACTTGCCACTTGTCACTTTTCATGTGCGGCTCTTCAAAGTAGACTGGCTCTGCACTGAACCCGCACAGTGTCGCGATCACATATAAGCCGTGGCCATAAATACTTAGCGTTGTTCTATATCGATGAAACTTGGTGAGATTGTTTTCGTGGTGGAAATTAAGAAATTTGTAAAAAATCATGAAAATTGGGCCACTGCCACGCCCATCTCCCATACGAAAGGAACTGTAATATTGAAATAACTTTCTTAATATTAGTTATAGAATTATGAAATTTTGTATTTAAACTTAAAGTAATGACATAAAAGCTCACACTAAAAATGGGCGCTCTGCCACGCCCACGTTAAAACTTTCCTTTATGAATTCATGTTGAATTTTTTCAGCTTGTGATACCATATTTTGGTATAAATGTTAAGATTTTTAAAGTGGGCGTGGCATTCTGCCTAATTTTGATCATACGAACAATGTGCTGACCTTGTCCTTTATATAGCTCATCATTTCAGCAGCTGATTTGCCGCTACTTTCATTGAACATCGGAAGCCATACTTCGAAAAAATCACAATTTTTGATTGTATGTAGGTGCCACTGCAAAAAGTAAATGTTTAGGTGGGGACGCAAACTTTGCTTTTGTTCATGATTAACTTCAAAGCCCGTCTTATCTTTAAGTAAATTTGTAAGAAATTCAAGTTATGTTGACCGCTTTCTGGCTTCAGCTTTACGCCACACTTCGAAGAAATTACGTTTAGTGGAGGCGTCACTAGAAAAATGCGAATAACAACAAAATAAGCACTTATAAGCAAAAAATTACTCCGGATTATGTTAATACATACTTTTTTGAGTAATTTAGGGTTTGAACTAAAAAGGGGGTTTTTGACGTTTTTTAAACTTTTTCCACCAAACTTTTGGTTCTTTGTTAGAAGCAAACTGAAAAACGTAATTTTTCAATGTAACGTGATTTCCCACTGATATCAAGGTACAAACCAAAAAGTAGTGCTGCAGTACAGGAAAAATTCCAAAGTTTTATTTAATATATAACATGACTATATTACTTCATAAATTATATTTTTATTTGATTTTTATTCAGCATAAAGAATTACCCACAAACTTTCAACGCATGCGTATTTTTTAACATGAACTTTGAAGCAACATAAAAATTGAACGGAGTAGTATATTGAAGACTGGACTTTTCTTAATTGAGAAATTGTGTGTCGACTGTTATATTCATTTTAGTCATTTTGTTTCATTGATTTTTACCATTTTTGGCGACACTCGCGACACTGTGCACCGTTTTCCCTATACCATCTACAAGAAATTGAAATTTTCCTTTGCAGTAAGTTTTATTAAAAAATTCTATTTAAACTAATAATTTAATACT
This sequence comes from Melieria omissa, assembly GCA_963971225.1. Classification (NCBI taxonomy): domain Eukaryota; kingdom Metazoa; phylum Arthropoda; class Insecta; order Diptera; family Ulidiidae; genus Melieria; species Melieria omissa. The sequence continues at coordinate 153,188,432 of OZ020267.1, forward strand.
GCGTACATTAAAATAAACTAATTATTATTTGACCTTTTCAAAACTGAACATTTGGGTTGGTAACCCGTCTCCAGGTCTGCTATGTTTTGTACTCACCTGCACTATGTTTTATTGATTTTTGAAGTTTTTTCTCGAACAAACATTGCTTCTGCATTTCAAAACTGACTGCAGTAATTGAAAACGGCAAAAGTGGAGAACTTAAGGGTTAAGGCAAGCACCCACTGTTCCTTCTTTTCATTTAATTTAAGTTAGCTGTCGCTGAAGTTGTTGCAATCATAATTGCAATGCTTTCAAAATTACACTTTTAATTAAATGCAGACACAGCACATAACAAAAACTATGAACACAAACTTTTTTTATTATTTTTTTGGAAGGCACCGAAAGTCTCAACTGCAAAAAAAGTTTTTTGGCATAAATTTATACTTTTTAATTTACTTTGGATACTTTGAAACTCAGGTGAGGTGTGCTTTTCAGCCGTAAGCACGTAAAAAGGTCTGCAAAGCAGTGTTGAACAATAAATGTTCCAATCCATAACATTTCACATTTGCGTGTGCGGCTTAAGTCTCAAATTGGCATCGTCTCGCCCAATTGCACCAGTTCGGCAGCCATTCTAAAATTATACCACCTAAAGCCCATCCAATTTATCATCTGCCATTTGTACATTATTGCAAATGCTCGGCTCGCATTGATCTAAGCAAAATATTGAATAAATATCGGGCAGCTTAATTTGTCAGTTGCCGCCACAGCCACAGCCACAGCTCTACAGATAAATAGATTCCTAAAAACCTAAATAATAAAATAATCTATAATGCAAGTATAGCAAAGAGCAACAACAGCAACGGACAGCCACGGACAACAACAACAATGCCAAAGGCATACAATCTGGCAATATGCAACCCGCCTAACTACACGTCATTCATTCGTGTGGCCGTGTGGGCAAAAGACGCCTTAAACTTAAAAAATTACATTTTAATAATGTCAGTTGCAAAGAAAAGCACAGAAGAAGCCGAGAAAGAAATGAACAAAGCGGCGCATACAATGGCAGGGACACCAAACGCAAATAAAATCCCCGGGATATAAAGTGCGCACAAAGGCGAGGGGCGAACGCAAACACAAAGGGCCAAAGCGTCGAAGGACGAAGAGGTCCAGTTTAATATGGAGGCCGCATCGACCTTTGCAATGAACTTTATGGCGTATTTAATTTGAATAATACACAAGCGTAAATAAATAAAATATGCATTTACTTTATTAAGGATATTTTTGCAAATGAATTTAGAAGCCGGTAAAGTTGGGCATTAATGGCAGCGGACATGCAGCCGACCCGAAACGGCCGGCGGCGTTGATAAATGCGGGTCAGGCAAATGAACTCGCAAAACGTCGATAAGTGCCACAAGTTGACAGCACCGCAACATTGTCTCCCCGGCTGTCTGCCTACGCGTCCGTTGCGGGTTTACTGGGACCCTTCATTTAATTTTGCTGCTGTCGCCGTTGTTGCCATCAAGCGGAGCAGCGTAAGCCGCTCTAATTCGATAATATTTGCATTTTTTGTTCTGCACTCGGTCGCTTATTCCGAGCGCCAGCGTCCTCGCAGTTTTTTCCATTGATTTTTTATGCGTTTCCCTGCAATTGCTTTGCCAAGATTTCCCCGGAGTATTCGAAGGCCAAGGCGTGACTTTTCTGCTCGCACAAACAACTGCGCGGACAGTGGATTGTGCGCGCAAGGGGCACCGTCAACAAGGGGGGGGGCAGCGCGCAGAAAAAGCATTTAAGAAAACATAAATTCAATGTCAGCCATTCTTTTATCCGGAAATATGGAAAATATGCCGTTGTCTCTTTGGGCAAATTTGCGCGGCCACTTCACACGGCGCTGCCTGCCGCACAACACTTTGGAACCATAGCTCGGACTTGACGGGAAATTACGCTAATTGGAACGCGGCGGTGGCGGCAATGGCGACGACTAAAGCCGCGATGGGCAGCTTGATGGGAGAACAACAACAACAACGCCATACCATACCAAGAAAACGAATGAAGAATAAAAAAAACAAACAACAAACGAAATCAACTACAAATGAAGCGCTTGTTCCGTGCACCACCGCTCACACCTCGCACAGATGAATTGATGGTTTTTCGAATTTTTACGCGCCCCTAAGTATGCAGTGTTTCATGCCGTCATCCAAGAATTCGTCGTCGAGCGAAATTGAAATGCCGCCTTCGCTGTGCATCCCTTTTGGTGCGTTTTGTGCAGTTCTGCTTTGATTATATTCGCTTTTGATTTCGGTCTTCTGCCGCTCGAGGACCGCTAAATTAATTCTTTGCTGTTCTTCCGCTGTTTGTTCGTGATTCATAAACAAACGAACGAACGCACAAACATTTTTGCATTTTCACGCTCAATTAGCTTGTTTGCCATGAAAACCCAATTCAGTCAATTTGTATGCTTTAATGTGCCGTTTCTTCTTCTTCTTTTGTAGCTGGGTAATTGCCAATTACGGGCGAGGTGGAAGCGAAGTAGTGGGGCTGCGTGCTGTTACTTGTTTTTGTTGTTTTGTTATATGTTTGTTGTCGTATTAATTACGCGAGGGTATTCGTACAATTGGCACTTTGGCAATTTCGAAAGTGTTGTATTTGCATTCAATTAACGCTCAATGCACAAATATTTGCGCCTACTTCTCGGAATTTCAATTAAATCTTTATTGGTTTGGCAGTAATAATCATCTTCGTGGAGCAACAGGTGAGGTCAAAGCAAACATATACAACATTCAGTTGGCTGTGGTTATTTTGTAATGGTTGCCTGCTGTACAAATACTTGCAAAGTGAAAATGAAGCGATTTAATAGGTAGCAATAGGTGGATGGTCGTGAAAATGTACTCAAGTGCGATAAGTACGCACATAATGGCATTGTTAGATATCCCAACGACACGTGCACCCATTTGAAAATCACATAAAACGTGTGACAGTTTGAACTCACTAGTCGCGGAAAGGACTAACGATAGCGAAACACGTTAAGCCTTGAAATCGGTGTCGCATGCCAACTAACGCACCTAACGCACTACACTTAGTGCCGCTCATGCATACATATCTACGTCTAAGTACGCATTTACAAAGGTTTATAGTTATGCACAAATGTGCGTACATTTGGTTGGGTCAGAATTGATTATCGCTGCCACAATATAAAACACTCACTCTGTCACACATACCCACACACACACACGCACACACACGCAGACAGACGGCACAACATAAACACATTTCAACTCGTTTTATTTAGTGGGTTGGAATTCATATTGGCAACAACACTATTGATTTTCAATTCTTGCCGTTTCATCCGGCCGACAGTGAGTTGTGTTCTTGTGTGTGTGCGACGTATGAAACGAAAATATTCAACTATAACATTTTGACCAGTTTTGAAAAAATTGCTGAAAATTCATATCACGTGCGCCTGACGTAGGCACATGCACACATATTGCATACATACATATATTATATATAGGAAATGTGCACGTTGGTTGCCCACAACCAGCAGCCAACAACAATGCTTTGCGTTCAATTTTGTTATTCGCGTGTGTGGTCGGGCCGCCAATGTGCGTGCGGCGTGACTGGCGAGTCTAATGCACACGTAGTTTGTTTATTTTCATGGGACGTTTTATAAAATTTACGTTTGCACGAGTGCGATCAGAGCCATTGCAAAATATTAGTAAAGTGCGACAATGTTTGAATCCAGTGCTGTCACATTAGAAAATATTTTCATCAAACAAAACTAGCCAAAAAATAGCAAATTTTTGTTGTTGATCGATATGTTGCATTCTTTTTAAAATATCTACGATTTTTTTTCCAATAACTATACTACATGTCATCTCAAGTAGTCATCTAAATTTCTTTCTTATTAGTATTGAATTGCGGTGGATGTCTCTTGATGTTTCCATAACTCGTTATAAATGCAGGCAGCCACCAGAGAGTTCGTCCGATTAAAGTGAGAACTTTCTCGATTTAGGCAATTTTATATTTAAAGTTGTCGATAATCCGACAGCCGTCGTAGCTCAGCTGGCTAGTGCGTTGGGCCGCGAGTCAAGACTCCGCGAGTTCAATACTCCGTTAACACCGAAAAAAAACAAATGAAAAACAACAATTTTTTCTTCGGCGGCTGTCCTTTCAGCAGGAAATGGCAAACCTCTGAGAGTAAAATTGCCTATGAAAAAGCTCCCAACTCGCCGTTCGGAATCGGCATAAAACTGTATGTCCCTTCCAACCTTGAAAAATTCAGACGCACACCATGAATGGTTGCGGGTAGTTGGCCTTAGTCTCGTAATCAGGCTGTCGTGCCAGTCAAGAAGAAGAAGAAGTTGTCGATAATCGACAATAAGTAATCCTATTCCATCTGTCATGGTGTCTGGAGATCACCCAGCTATCGATCAGGTCTTAGAATGTTAAATTACTTAATCCTATTTTTGACTCATCAAAATTTCGTTTGAAGTTTAAAACGGTAAAGAAACTTAAGTTTCATCAAACATTTAATGCAAAAGACAAATTGTTCGTTGGGCTCAATCTGCGATTCTTCCCTTTCAGCTGGAGCAGGTAAAGCTTAGTCAGTCGGTTGTGGGCAGCAGACCTCCAAATGTTTGAAAAATTATTTTTCCTTGCAGTCGATCATATGGCAGCCAGTCATATGGTGTTCTTGTTCCTCTTACTGGATAAAAGTTACTGGACAAAATTTCTGCAGTAAAAACTTGCAAGTTCTCACGAAATGAACTGTCATTTTACGATCTCAGTTTCTCTTTCGTTGCGAGAGATTTAGCGTACACAAACAGAATCCAGTAAAAATTTGTACAAATTCGTACAAATTATAAAAATAATATATAATATAAGAAATATAAATTATTTCTCTAAAAGCAACACTGTCCTTCAGACTTCCTACCGAATCTCAAATACTTATTTGAAATCTCTTACCGAGACTAGGGATCTGGTAGTTTTTGATGTAAAGCTTTCCTTCAGAAGTCATATAAATTCTACCATTGCCAAGTCCTATGCCATGTTAGCTTTTGTGAGACGCAATAGTTCCGAGTTCTCCAATCCCTAGACTCTCAAACTGCTTTACACCTATCTTGTCCGTTCGAAGTAAGAGTATTCCTCGTTTATTTGGAGGCCATATCACTATTGCCACGTTAATCGCTTGGAATGTATTCAGAAGGTTTTCCTACGTTTCGGTCTGAAATCTCTACACTTTCAGGATCTTGTTCCATCTTACTTCTCGCGTTGTAAGCTCATACATTTAAAAACTTTGCAGGATAGAAGATCAATCCTATCTTTGTAATTTGTTTTTAATGTTGTTTACGGGTTGGTTGACTGCCTTTTCCTCCTAGAGAAGATTCACTTCATCATCCATTCTAGATCTCTCCGGCACTTTGATTTTTTCAATGTTGGTTTCCTCGAAACGAATTATGCTTTAAATGCTCCTCTTTTGCGAGCTCTAACAGAATTTAATAAGATCTCAATGAACTCTTCGGTGGATTTCACTACTTCTAAAGCAGTATTTATGAACTTCTTGAACTCTGTTTTTAATTACGTAATATTCACTTTGTTACTTATCCATTACGCTGTTCTTTATTAGACAGTAAGCAAGCAATTGTTCTTTAACTAATAATAAATAAATGAAATGAAATGAAATTATCCGTAGCCAAACAGAGCTTTTGTCTGCTGACAGGTGATTCTAGGTTGATGCACTCTTTGAACCAGTGCAAACATTTCTGGCTCCTATCCCGATACATGTCTTCCAAAATTTGTAACTTTGAACAAATTAATGCAGTCCCCTTATTTTAAATCACCAAGAACATTAACATTTTCTATACTGTCTTTGTGTCACCAGAAATAATTGTCTCACCTTCGAATCACTCAATGACGTCACTAACCATTTGGAGCTTGGGTGTGTGTGTGCAAATAAATCGCACACATGTGCAGCTGTCGCCCACCACCCTGTGGTGGCGGCCCCTGTGCTTGGGCGCCGGTAATGGTGTGGCCGAGCACATTCGCATTCATAACATGGAAATATTACCAAGCCGTGCTCAAACAAATCAAATGTAAACCTAACCAAATCATAAGCGCTTTGCGTAAAAAATTTGCAAAACCCTGCAGCACGTGTAAACGGCCTCTGCCTCGGCCTGGTGCCGGTGCCGAAGTGAAAATGGAAGTCGTCACTTCCACCAACAAAGCACGTAGCCACCGGCACACACACACACACACACACGAAATGCAAATATCGCAAATACAAGTTCAAAAATTGGCCTCGGCAGCTTATCAGCAAACATGGCCACATGCTCATCAGCGGCGGCAGCATGGCAAGTAAACAAAAATACTACTCGACAGCGTGTTAGTTAGTTAATAACACAACATATCCAAAACCATAGCGGAATGCGATTTGCACAGCATATCCGCTCGTTTCCTATTGTCAATGAACTACAGACACACACACACGCACGTCGTGGGCGACGTCAGTCGAACGAATGAAAAATGTACAAAGTTGCTGCGCAGCATTTGGCGGGGACGAGAGGCATATTAAATATCTATAATTTGATATTCAGCAGCGCATGAAATAAATTACAAGCCACCGCTTACAACAACGCACACAAACCACCAACTTGCAGCGGCACACGCGCTCGCGTACAAAGACAGGATTATTAGTTGCGAGTGCGGTGCAAATATTTACGATTATTTGCGTTTATCTTCCATCGTGTCGGCCGGGGGCGCAAGCGAGAGCGCCTGGAGCCTGGCAGGGCGCAAAACACTGCACCGAGCGGCGCGCTTGCAAGTTATTTTTAGTTAAGTTTGTGTCGGCAGATTAGTTAGTGGGAACAGTATCAGAAAATTACAAAAGTTGTAGCGCATGTCAAAGGAAAAAAGTTTTGGTTGGTGTTTGTTTAATTATGATTATGAATGGATTTGTGTGTGTGATTGAAGGTGACTCATGCGGCAGTGGTGTAAGTTTTAAAGTTTTACTCTGCCTACAACAAGATGGAGTTAGAACTGTTGTGGCTTAAAGAGTGCTGCGATAATTGATTTCACTGGCTAAACTCAATTGGATTGGATGCTGGAATAGTTTCAAATTAAAGTCTCGGATGGACTCAGAGTTAACATTTTTTGGAACTTCTGCATAGTTTTAGATTTTTGAGCAAACAAATCTTTTCCAATCTCACTAAATGCCCTACGGTCAGAATATGAGTAGCATTGGTCTCAGTCAACACTCAAGTCTTTTATAATACACAATCATCAATGCTGCCTTAGATGAATTCTTAAATTCTTCTTATCGAATTTAAACGCTTAAACTTTCAGTTATTCCATCGCGTCACCTAGTTTTCAGTTCAATGTTTAATCTGACCTGATGTTTCATTGGCAAACGTTTAGCCTTCGGTAGCTCCCCCCACTAAAAGTTCTGTAATTATACAACAACTTTTCACTAACAACTTTAGTTCCCCACAATTTCGCGGCCGTACTTCACTTTAATTTTCACAAATTGTAATTACCTTAAATTATCCACGCAGCACAGTGCCACACCCCGCACAAATATTAGTACAATTTTTAAACATTGAAAGCACTCGTCGCGCTTAGAACTCATAGAGGCCAAACTCGCAGCCGCACAAAGGGCCGCGATTTCCAGCTCAAGGACCGCGCAAGTTGTGCGCTTTTAGTTCATTCATTTCATTGTCGTTGTTGTGGTGAATGTTCGCATTCGGCGCGATGGTTTATTAATGTTTGTTTTCGTTTTTGCCGTTCAAGCGCGTTGGCAGCTGTAACCTTTATTCCAGCTATTAACGGCTTCCACTTTCCAGCGCCAAATAATGAGGAGAGCAACTCGCTGAAAACAGTCCAAAGGGCGCAAGGTCTCCATACAAAAAATTAAAAAAAACACATATAACTGGAATTTCCAACTTTGCTGCCACAACTTTACGGTGCAAAAAAAAAATTTTGTTTATTTTTTTGCATAAATAAATAATACAAACTACATGGAAAACTTTATTAATTTCAAGATTACTAAATGCGGATTTTCAGTGCGAACAGTTGCGCCACCTAAGGAAACTAAAATAGTAAACAAAAAACATTTGCACTTTAATTTAATTTTCACGCATACTGCAAATATTTCATCGAGAAATGTTTGCGTCCTTGGACGCGCGAAACTGGGCGGCGGAAGCGTGGTGGAAGATTTTAAGAATTCTACGGCAAAGCAACGCGCATGTTTGGCGATTTAATGTGAGACAATGACAAACAACAGACGTGAAGTGCAAGCTGAAACAAGCAACTAAGGCAAATAAGCAGACTGCTCGGTTAGGTGTTGCCAGATGGTGTAGTTTTGTTGTGGAGTACATGGCAATTCAGTGTGAATAATTTATAGGGCAAGCTACATATAAACCAGATTCAAGGTTTCGTGATGCACATCAAGGACATCCTTATTGAAGGACATACATTTATGTGTATAGTTTTCTTTTACCTTATTTTACTATGGTTTTTGCTTCATCCAAGTATTCATTTGGATATTCCGCTCAATAACCCGGCAGGTCTGGCAACAAACTGGCAAAGCAATGATATTCAAATTATTTTCAGTCGTCTTCGGTCAGCATGGTTAATGAACAAAAATATTTGCATTGTCGTTTACTTCTGAAGCAATCAATTAAAATTTAAATTTCATATTAATTTCAAAGGACACTCATAAGTCAGATTAAGTGTTTTTCTCATTCAGTGAGTCGTCGTATTAAAATTAATTGCAGCATTTTGTTTGCATCATTTGGTGTATCGGTTGCCTGGCGCCTGAGAAATGAGGACATTTCATCACCAATGTACTGCTGTATTGGTTTTTGTGCTTCGTATATAGTTTTCGTGTGCACTTTCATGTCATAAGCCGATTATCAGCTCCGGTGAAGAGCCACCACAAGCCGCTTACAACCGCAACCGCTCCACTCATCCATGTCAGCTGAAATGCAGCTGTGTATTCCGTCAATTTGACCTTGAATTGTGCAACTCCTTAACCTCCATGACGATGGATTGTTGGCAACTTTTTTGATTGCTGTCATTTTGTGTCTTCGGTTTGGCTTTGCGTTCGAGTGCGCGCTGACATTGTAATTAAGGTTAAATTGTGTGGAAGTCGAGCGTCTCGAGTGTGTTTGTTCGCGCAACTTTTCCATCTAATTATGCAGATTTAATTAAATAAAAGGCCCGAACGCAGCGCACCGACAATGAAGCAGCAAAGCGCTCTCCAAAGGCGCTAACAACATTAATAACAGTTGGCAATACTGAAAGCGTCGCTTTCAATTTCAAATTTTGTACAAGTTTTCAACTCAACCTTCCCACGAAAGGACGGACCCGCTCAACGACAAAAAGCGACAGTCGTTGCTGGATTTTGAATTTCTGGCGTTTTAGCTTGACAACAAAATTCATATGACAAATATTCTTTTGATTAAGGCAAAGCTAAAACAAAGTTTGTGTGCGTGTGTGTGAGTTTTTTTTATTGCGTTGCAATTTGCATGGATGGGTGAGTGCTGCTGAAAAATCTTGTTAGGATTGAAGTTAGTAAATGTTAGCACTACTAGAAAAATGCGAAAAAATACTGTCAAGCTCAGTCACACGTGTGGCGTTGGCGTTAATGTTGCCAGGAGACGCGTGCAGAGCATGTGTGAATCAACCTGCAACATGCGCCGCCTGCACGCGCAAAAGTTTGGTATTTTTCTTCTCTCATGCTTTTTTCGTTTTCACCCTTTGCTTTGTTAACTGGAATCGTAAAAGCAGCACCGCACATAAATTGCACTTTTATACTTGTCAAACTTTTACACGCGCACACACACACACGCACACGCACACTCGCACTCACATTCGCACATGAGCAGCGACAACGTTCTTTCCGCGCGTTGCTGGTACTTCACCTGTGTTGCGTTGTGGAATGTGGCATGGTGACGTATGTTGGCAGCGTGTTGGGCCTGCAACATTCTTTGCACCTCGCCAAGTTGATGAACATCGCATCCGAAAAGCTTTCACACATACTTTTCATGAAACACGACTTTTGCAATAACGGTTAAAAGGCATTTTTAATCGCTTTAAACTTTTTCACGCTCTTTTGGCAGCATTTATGCGTTTGTGTTGTTTCTGTAATTTACCAAAAAAAACATTTAATATGTTTTTTATGGCAATGTGCCAGAGTGTCGTGAATCTGCCGTAGAGCTGACTGAATATAAACCATATACATTTTTTTGTTTTATTTTTGCGGATTATTAATATTGACCTCACTGACGCTGACAGCTTGTTGGAAGTCAATTCAAATATTGCAGAATTTTTTTATATATTTTTTTTATTAAAGATAAATCTACTTTTATTATTGGTTAATGGTCTTTAAGGTCAGAGTTCATGAATGGTTTATCTCAAGTGTTATTATAATTTATTTGAACTGAGCTGGAGCGCTGTCGGCAAAGCACTCATCATGGCCATCGTTGGTATTGTACGAAAATTCCAAGTTCGTTTGGATTGTGTTTGAAAATAAAACAACTTCAACTATTCAGCGCAAAATGCAGGCAGAAACCAACAATCACTTTATTTACACATTTACACTTGCTCTACTTTACACTACTACTATTGCATGTTTCCCCTTTGCTTGCTCAACACAGACTCGACCCCTTGCGCTGCACACTGCTGCTTTTATACTAGTTTTCTTATCGCGCCGAAGTTTCTTGCACATTCCAGCCTCTATCTCGATCGTTCTAGCACACCTATTACTGCCGCGAACCATCCCTGTCATATCGACATTATAGTATGCCGGCCGTACTTCAAAGTGTATGCCTAAAAGTATGCTTGGAAAAGCAATTATCGTTTCAATATCACATCACAGAGTGACTCATCGTTTCAGTATGATTACCTTACTTTCTAACTGAACGAAACGCATTGCTTCACATTTCATTGGTGCTGGCATCAACAGCCACTAAGCTGGCATCCATATGGCAAAGGCCACTGTCCTCGCATCAATGAGCTTCAAGTCTTCTCCGTTGAAGACCCAGAGTGGGCATTATTTTAGACTAAAACTAACCTAACCGCTGTCAACGGTCTCAACAATTTTCCCCATACATAAATATCGTTCGAACGTTTGACTAAATTCCATTCACTTAACGGGAAAGTGAAAGGAAAAGGTTGTTTAGACTTTGGCTGTTAGCAGCTCACAGCTCACTGCTGGGAAACCAACCACTCGACTGTTGAGCGCCAAAGTCAAAGCTACTTAGTCGCCCAGGCAAATGTTGCAGCAAAGCAGGTGACGAAATCGAAAATCGGCTTCGCGGACCGCTTTCGAGTGCATGTGAGGCAGCGCACTTGACGGCGTCAAACGAAATATTGACTTTGCTGCAGCACACCGCACTGCGAGATGTGCCAATGCTGCGTTTTAATTAATGCAAATTGATTTCAGGGAGTCAGATGAGACGAGACAAGGTCGCGGGTTGACGTGTGTGCGCTGTCACTTTAATTAAAATTTCAAATAGTATTGATGCGCATTAAAAGCGTTGTTAATCATTTGGCATTGGCGCTGCAGCCACAATCGTCGCAAAACTCTCGCAACTGCGGACGCAATGCTCATTGAAATGCGCTTCCAATATGAGCGTTTCCAGTTGCCACAGTGCCACCTGAGCGCCGGCACGTTGCCGCTCAAGTGGCGTGAAGGCCAACGTGGCGCTGCAAAATGTCAGAACTTTCAAGGAGATGCACCCAACACTAATGAAATCACTACTACTCGTCTCATTGAATTGCTAAAGCTGCCGAGTGCTTAGCATTGGCATTAAAAGTGAACATGTGTCAAAAAATGTGTGCAAACCTGAAACGCTTAAATCGAATACGTGCAACACGAGCACGAAGAACGAGTTGCACTTCTTCTATGGGAAGAACTGAAAATCTACTTTTATGTGGACGAGGACGTCCTTCGCATGAACACTTCTCTTTCTGTAACTTCTCTTCAATGAAATGAAATGAAATAAATTGGAATGCGCAGCAAATAAGTCGTCAATTTCTCGTGTTGCTCGCTGGTTATTACCTCAAATATGCTGCAATATTTTCCTTTTCGCATTAAAATGCCGGCAACTTCTCCAGAAATGCGAGAGTTTCTTTTACATGCAAGTCCATGTTATGAGAAATATGTGGCCGACTGGCGATATGTCAGTGTGGACTTGCATAAATATGAACGCGTGTGATGCGAAGTATTTCACGCTGATTTCGGCCTTGTTTGCTTTCGATTTCGATTTCGGGTTTTCATTATTTTGTTTGTTCGTCAATACGTGGAAATTCGCTCCATTGAATTCTTTCTTGTGAAAATTGCAAAAATTGTTGCCGAATTAATGTCTCTTCGTGCACATTGCAGCACTGCGCATTGCAGCTGTTGAAGTTGACGTTGTAAGTGGTGCTGGCTACAAAATAATTGCAGCGCTGGTTAATTGCGCAGCCGAAATCGAAAGGCTCTTTATGAACACACACATACACACACGTATATATTTTTGTAATTGCCAGAGGCTTTATGGGTTGCGCGTTGCATATGTCACCGAATTGCAAGTTGTGCTGCTGTGAATGAAAAATGTTGGCATTGTTATTGTGGGAGCTGGATACATGAAAGTATGCGAGCTGTAAAAATCACAAAGAACACTTTTCAGCATGAACTGATGTGCTGGCTGGCCAGGCTTCAGCTGCGAGCGTTTTCGTTCATGCGAGAGTAAGTCGAACGAAATTGGATTGTTTGTTTTTTTAATTACAAAACCTTAATTGACGCTGAATTGTTAAAGAAATATAGTGGAATTTATGGGCTGCCGTGCGTTGTACAGTGACTGCAAAATTATTAAATCAATTAAACGTATTGTTCGCTTTTAAGAATATAAAATTTGATCAGATTGGAACAGTGCGAAGCAGTGCAAATTGATTGCACAAAGGGAATGAAATGTTTGCAAATTTTATGAAATTGTGTTGCATTGCTACTCAACATTAATCGCATCTTATGATTTGTCGACTTGATTTTTGTTGAGTAAATGGTGCAACTTTGTTTAAAATAATTTATGTGTGATTCGTAATTTTTAACCAAATTTGAAAACATTGAAAAATATTGTTAAAAATATGGTTTACAATTTGTTCTTCATACACAAATTTTAATTATGTATTTTTTTGAGCTCTAATAACTAAAAATGTTACTAAAGTTTTTGATGAGTAGCTGAAACAAATTGTTAAAAGAAATGCTTATCCATTTCTGTCATTCCAAACAAACGTTCAGACACGCATAAAAAGTGTTTTTGAACGGTGTAAATTGCCATAGATGGCAGATTAATGTAGCGGCATTTCATTTATAGAGAATAGTTGGACTCAAGGCCCATAGCCAAGGCCCAACCATCGATTGCTTTGTGCTGAAAACTTTGTCCATATAGATAGCTTTTTCATAGCTGTAATCACAATTTGTGAAATGACTAATTTCGATGATCGCTTATTCTGCATATGTGGCAAAATGACATCCAATGATGATGAAATGGCATTAAAAGAAAAAGTAAAATGGGGAAAAAGCTTTATGATAATTTCTCCTTACTTCGCTTATCTTATGCGTCAAAAGTGAGTGGTGTCCTGCGAGCATTTGCATTAACATTTACGAAAGTGCATTTGTGTCCTTTGTTGACAAGGCTGCAAATGAAATGCCCGTACATACATATTTATGAATTGCACATGTGTATGTGTACATATACATAAACATCCATGCATATGTATAGTAATTCAGTCACTGCGTTCGTGCCTGCGCTCGCGTATTTTATTTCAATACTACACCATTATCAACAATTGCAACCGAACCTGTACGAGTGTTTGTGTGTGTGTGTGTGTGCGTGCGTGAGTGTTGCATTTCTCGCTGTGCGCGCACATTCGCAGACATGATAACGACTTAATTCAGCCAATTCCGGTAAAGCGCATCAGACATGAATGGCTGAACTTCTGAAAGGCTGGTTGGATGGTCAGTTTTCATTACCTGCAACCAACGGTGAAAGTAATCTGGCGAGTCCATTTGCATTTGCATAAAAACATATCGTATACGAATGCACATAAAGCAGCCATAATGCACGGCGATCAAAGAACCGAGCGAAGCGGAAGTGGGCCGGTCGATGTAAATGAATTTTGTTTATAAATAAATGCTCGTGTGGCGTCGACTTTCCTTTCGGCGTTAAGTGAATTGAAATTTGCAAAGTGCAAATATTAAATTTCGAATATTAAATGTGAGAAAATGCATCAGTTTGTTGCAATATTCTGCTTGCTGAAATCTGAAATCCTGCTCTCGTTCTGAAATCCTGCTTGCTTGTGATGTGCAATTTTAAAATTAAAATTTCACTTTCATTGGTAAACATTTCGTTGAAAATTTCTCTCGATTGCTGCTGTCTCTGCTTTAATATTAACCTAAAAAATCAGATTGAAGAATTGCAAGTTTATATTATACGTTTTTGTTTTGGAATTTGAGAAAATACCTACACTTCATGCTTTCAAAATTAGGGTCGTTTGTTGACTCAACGACTGCACAATTCACAATGTCTAACACTTTTCTGAGCCAGTTTCCATTGCGTCTATTGGAAATGTTTGAAATTTTCTTCCCTTTAAGACGCTACCACATTTTAAAGTTTTTAAATAGCTGAAAACGACGGCAAGTACTCTCTCTCTCAATTTTTTTCAATCTTCTGCACATTTGGTGTGTTCATGTAAAAAGTGTTTTAAATGCTGCTGGCAAGATTTGCCAATTTGCTGGAGAGGCGCGTTGGCCAATGCTTTTGTCATTTTTACAGCACATCAGCTCTACGTCGTTTGCATGTGCACAATTTGTCACTTGTGGGTTAAGGCTGTTGCCATCGACCCCAACAATGAGAAGTGTGAAGGCACACGCCCACAGCAACAGTTGCACAAATAACACTGACGACAGCCAAACGAACATTCCACGTCTCAAGGGTTTCTCCCAGTGGGAGTTGGCGGCAGTAGGAATTAAAGCAGCTTGACAGCGACTGTCTACTAGTCAATGACAGTAGGCAAATCGGAAACATGTCTTTAGGGTCTTTGGCGATTCTTTGTTGCAATTTCAAAAATATTTTACTAATTTATTAAATTTTAAGTAATTTATTTTTAATAGCAGCAAAATTTTCCTGAGTGATATTTGGCCAATTGAATTTGCTATTTTCTACACATTTTGCAAATAGTTGTGAGTTCATCAACTCGAATAGCAACACGTTCTCGTATCTGTACTTATTTTAATATCTGTGTCTGCATTTGAATATCTTCATTTTAATATTTGCATTGCATGGATCAATTCAGGTTTTTGTCTTTAATTACGAGTGGATTTGTATGGCTGCATGTAGGGTGCTCGCACAAGCCTTCTCCTTCGCGCAGTGACATTTTCACACAACACAACTCACATCACATCAACGATACATTGCAGGCAAAAATTATGCGCTTAAAATTTGCTCACCGGAATGTAATTTGAAAGCATCATAAATGTGTTTCGTATATATATGTGTGTGTGTGTGTGTGCTACATGTCAAGGCACTGAGGTTGCTCACGTAGTAATTCTAAAATTCGTTTTTTGACCCCTTTCATACGCACGACAGCACAAAACCGCACCCACACGCACACACAAACAAACAAACCGCCTGAATGCTTCGAGCTTAGCGCATACAACATTGCCGGGCAGCTGCTGATTGAATCACATTCGGTGTTTTCCGGCAAATCCCTTTAAGCCCCTCGTATGCGAATTAGCTGCGTGCATTAAAATTTTGAGCTCGCCATGTAAACATACATAAAATTATTAAATATGTCATCCTCGAAACCCCCAATGGCTCGTTCGATCGTGGGTAGCTTGCCAAATGTTTTCAAAATGCTGTGCACGCTGTGCTCGGTGCCGCTTGTTGAGTGCGTTGCCGAGTAGTAATTTTATGCTGAACATCGTAGCATAGCTTTGGGGGCTTCGTTGGTTCGTTGGTTGGTTATTGAAATGCGCCGTAATCCGCGCTGGTCGAGTTGTCGGGTGGCGTTACCGCACAAGATGCCGGCCGACCGGCATCCGACCGTAAGTGGCCTAACGACGAGTGAGCAACGTCAATGATAGCAAAAGGCGTGGCGTGCGGGCGACGGTCGTAAAGTTTCATGTGGGCTATTTAACCTCAAGTGCACGCAATTTAATTGAGTCTTCCGCTCTAATGGGATTTCGAGTTTAAAGCGACCTAATTTGTTGGTTTTGTTGGATTAATTATGTGGTGGCGGTGCTGGTAGCCGCGGCATGCACATTCACATACACAATCACATTCACATGTATGAATAGAGCTCTGCCGCGGTGTTTGTTTAGCGCCGCTTGATGTTGTTATTGCTGGAGTAATGTCTGTTCTTAGTTTTCATGAGGGGGCAGGGGGACCAGTGTACGTGGATATGCACGTGTGAGCAGTTTTGCGGCCAACCGCTGTCCGCCTAACTTTGCGTCTTTGGTTGTGCTTAATAATTCTGAATTAATTGTGGATAATAATTTCACACGATTTATTGTTGGAAACAAATTGAATTTAATAGTGCGGTCTACTAACTGCCGACATTAGTTTGGCTTAAGCGGAACTTTAATGGAAAATGCTCAAACCGGATTTTCTCTTTAAAAGATATTGAATGTTGAAGTTTTGACATTTGCCACAGCAGTACTGAGGTAAAGAAGAGTTAAATCGTGGAGTAGAATTTAAAACCAAAATCAGTTCTGAGAATAAAAATAAAATTCGATTCGAACAAATTCATATACGGCGACAAAATTCATTGAGAATTTCGAATTTTGTTTCATTTAATCCTTTTATATGCGTCACTGCTTCTCATGGGTTCGATGGTGACGGTGGTGTGTGGCCATGAGTAGACGATATGTATGAATAATTTACTTAGAAGCTATCGTAAACGTTGATTTCATAGCCGAAATTTCAATTTTGCCAAAAATCCATTTCAATTGAAAACAGTCCTTAAATCTTATCGCCCACGATTACATACTCTACATACATACATAAATAATACATAGATCATAAAATGTTGTGTTTGATTCGAATATGCGGCGATGCGAACTCATCAAAGTTGGGTGACCACTGTTAGCAGCTGAAAGCAGTTAGAGGTGTTTTCTGAATTTAATTGGAAAGCAAAATTGGAAAGCAAAAAGTAAAATTGAGAGGTGAAAATAAAAATATGACAAAATATAAAAAATAAGACAAATATTTTTCTTTTGGTAGGCTATAACGAGCTGAGAATGAGTACAAATTAAGAAACTCAACCAATGCGAAATGTTATAGATCATTTCTTGGCTGCTGCCTGGGCAGAGCAGATCAATTGAAAATATAAAAAAAAAATATTTAAAAATTTGTATCGATTAGTTTTCATTGTATGGGCTGAAAACACAAATGGTTTTTAGAACTGGTTTAGTATGAACCAGTTTTGAAAAGTCATAACACAACTTGATTAGTAGAAGAACCTTAATTGAAACCAATTGTCGCTGAATGGTCACTCTAATGTACAATTGAGGCGACATACTTATGCGGCTAGCTGCGAGTGTTCATGTGCAGAACGCACCTCGGTTGTCACAGATATACATATGTACAAACATGTATGGATTGTATGTATGTACATTCATATAAAGAAGCATGCATGCTCTTAAATAATATGAAAAACGTACGAACGCATAAATTCGAAATGATGACAAAACCCCTAAAAACGACTGACACAAACCCCCTGAAATATGAGACTGAGAATCACGTCAGAGCGCATCGAAGCGCAGTGAGGTGGCACGAAATGGACAGCGCTGTGACGAGCTTAGCTCGGGTCCGGCCAGCAAACCGCACACCAACTGTGCCGCATTTGCAGTCGAACGGCGGCAGGCAAATTGAAATCGGTGACTGGAGTGGCGTCGATGCGGATGCCAGGGCGATATGCGTAACGCACGCCAGCGCCACACGAAGCAGTTAGCCAACGTGGCAATGTACGCAGAATATAACGGATCTGCAGCTGAAATTAGTAACAACAGCTGGGGAAAAAATTTGGCAATCAGCGAACATAAATCAAATTGCTGGCAAGGCAAATTTTTGCCGTGCAACAAAAATGTATGCAGCCACATTTTATCGCATCGCCAAGCGACTCCAATCACCTTTGAAAGAAGCCACACGAAAAACAGCAACAAACAACTCGGAAAAGAAAGCTACGACAAAAATATTTGAAACATCTCTGCGCAAGCGGTGGCAGAACGTTGGGGAGAAGAAGGAGGAGGAAAATAAATACTGTGCACTTAAGTAAAGCAAAGCAAAACAGCGAAAATTGCCCAAACCGTTGAGGTGGCTGCAACGAACCGGACGATTTATTACGGCGCACTGTCGACCATGCTTGCGTCAGACAATCACACACACACAACCACACGCGAGCGACTCGGCACCTCGCTGCTTTTGTGCTTTGCGGCCTGCTGTCTTGCGTCCGCGGCGCACTCGGCTGAGACCGAGCCGACCCACATCCGGTGCGCGCCGTTTAACGTATGTCGCCGATAATAAAAGGTCACCGCATCCTTTCGTTCAGTGCCTGCGGGATCGAACTTTGGCAATTTTATTCATTGATTTCAATGAAATTTAAACCAAACATTGCCGCAAGTCCACGACCATGACTGTGTGTGTGTGAGAGTGTTTGTCGTTTGTCGGCTGGGGACTCGCTCCGTGCGAGTTGGCTGTGCCGACTGCAGCTGGGAGCAATAACACCGCCAATTGCCACCGGGCGCAAAGTATCCTCTGTGCGCTTTTTGCCGGAAGAACGGCCACTGATAAGTCTTTCATTTTTCCTTTTGTTTCCTTTGTCTCTTACGAGTTGTTTGCTTGCTACGCGTTAATACGATTTTGGGCCGAAGGGGGTAAAAGTGGCGCCGAGAGCAACAAAATTTGTTGCAACAGTGGGACAGTTTGTTTCTTTGCTTGTCACATGTATTGTGTGTGTGTTGACTTGTGTTTGTATATAAGAATAACGGAAGTATTTATGTGGGTATGTGTGAGCATGTGTGGTTGTGGGTTTCCTTAAAATTATTGCCACGTTATAATAAACCAATCCAAAAACCATTCGAGTGGAAAATAAACACTGAAAAGTGCGAACATATTCGATTTCCGCCGGAAGTTTAGTATATCATGTGCGTATGCATGTTGCTGTTGTTGTTGGTGTGTATGTAGCGGATGTGGCCCTACGCACAAAGCAAACTAATAGAGGATGTGTTGTTTATAGCTGGTAAGTTTTTATTAGTGATTTGATAAATTGCAGTTGTTGGCTGTGATGTCATAATTTAAATAAGAAAAAATTGGCATTTCAACTTTACGCTCTGAAAATGATTGTTGTTGTTATTAGTAACAATAAACGAGTGTTTGCAAGTCATGTTTCGAATGTATTTGAATTTTTTCGTTTAATTACACTGCACAACAAAATCAATTATTTTTTTTAAGGTTAAGGTTCTGACAATGGATTCTGGTAGAGGGGCCAAAGAAAAATATACGTGTATCGGCGTTTTGAAAGTTTACGTCTGCATTTTTTTTAGGGGGTCAAACTTTTCCCCTTTTTGCGCATTCTTATGGTGAATCGGCATACGAAAACTATGTAACATCACATTTTAGGTATATGATGTGTTCAGCAAATAGGTGTAAAACACTACGAAGAACATTTTTGTGGAGCATTTTAACCCTGTAGCTCCTATTTATATGGGTCAATTTGACCCTTTTTGTCTAAAATGCCAAATATGTCCTGTAAAACAGGACTTTTTAAGGACAAAATGTACCACAAAAATATTCGCCATAAAATCTTACTATAGGTCTCTGAATACATCAAAGCTCAGAAATGAACTTGAACGCCGATACACGTATATTTTTTTTTGGTCCCCTCTACCAGAATCCGTTGTCAGAACCTTGTTATTTTTTTTTGTGTTGTGCAGTGTTATTATTACGGGGATGAGGTTCGCAAGCAACTATTTCGAAGAAGCTATGTTGGTGGATTCGAGAGTTAGAGAGGAAAACTTCAATTCGAATCACTTTGCTTTGGGTTTCTGACGAAAGGTATGAAGCGCATCCTTGTTTAATTTAAAAAATTTCATTTAGATGATCCGACTAAGAATTGTTAGGCGCATTAAGCTTTGAAAGGTATTGAAAGCTTTCATAGCCTTCTAAGCATACAAACTGTATTTTGTCATTTTAACCATTACAGCTGCACTAATGTTGGGTCTGTGAGGTACAGACAGTGATCTGCAAAGGATTCAATTTGTAGTAGATCTCCTAAAATATTTAGAAATTTATTAAAAAAAAAGCCAATACATATTATACCAATTCCAGTGCAACAATGAATATGTAAAAATGTATGTTTTTCATATTTAATTCCTGAAGAAAGTAAAGCATTTATTTACTCTTAACCTTCTTTTCATTAACGAAAAACACGCTGCTCCTCCTTTAAACTTGCCGAGTGTTGTCCTCAGAACCATCAGAAATAAAACAATGTTGTGTATATTGTTTTATATTTTCCATATAACATTACAATTTCTTTTATTTAGTTTCATCGCTCTCACATTTCTTCATTTATTCTCGCTTTGTTCTTGTTATTACTTTTTGTTGTTGTCGTTTGTGTGTTTTATAGTTTTCTTTGTAGTTTTTTGTTTTTTTTAATAGAATTATTTGTTGGAAATTTGTTGTTGCTGTTTTGTTACTGTTGTTGTTGTTGTTGTGGTTGTGGTTGTTGACAGTGTTTGTTGCACATAACTTTCAATCTATTCCCCATTCCTACAATTTTCGTCCGCTTACAAGTTAGATTTCTCTTCTTCGTCAGTTGCTTCTTTTACTCAGTTTCATTATGCAATTTAATTGTAATTTTTAATTTAAATACTTTCATTTAAATACATTAATCGTTTGTCTTACTTGTGTGTTGCTCATTTGTATTCTAGGTTTTGGTTTCTTGTGTTGTTTTGTTTTTGCTTGCTGTTTTCTTCTTGCATTCATTTCAATTTCTCTGATGGTTTACGCAGGACGATTTCTTGCGTCTGTCGTTTGTCGTTTGCATTCTTGTGTCTGCAAGCTTTTGTTGATTTCATTTCGGAAATTGCATTTGTAAAAAATTCATACATAATAAATAGTTCTCAAAATGTATAGGGGGGTATAATCCTACATACATATACGTATGTGTATGTGTGTGGGTGTGAGAGTTTGCTGGTGCGAGTATGTGTACATGTGCGAGTGTTTGTGTATGCAGCTTGTGTGCATCGGTTTAGTGAATCGCACTAAGGCCAATAAATCAATAGATGTGTCTGCCTATGGTTGCTGTAGTTGGTGTTGTTGTTTGTTGTAAAGTTTTTACTTAAAATATGTTGACCCAGTTTTGCAAGCTGTGTGACGTTTTTACTTGCCGTTGTAACTGGAACGGGGGTTGAGAGTTAAAGTAAAATGAACTAGTTTGAGCTGAAAACTGTGATATTTTTTTCGTAGAAATGAAATCCAGAATGAAAGCAACGTAGTTCTTAGTTTAGTTTCTAAGTTTGAATGTGCGTGGAAATGTTTACATTTTAAAACTTGATAACAATTGAAGGAATGTGACATTAAAACTTGATGCGCCGCACAAAACTTGCGAATGTGACATTTTAAACAAGAAGTGAATTGTTGTAATAAACTTTTGGGAAATTATTCGAGTCTGCGGTGGAAGTTAAATCAATAAATCATTTCAAATGGCCAAATTAAATATTAATTTATTGAAAATACTTGAAGCATTCGAACTGTGGGATAGAGCGCTCAAGGTTGAAGTGATTACAAAAGGAATTTACAGCATAGGAATTTATTGCAATTGTAGGAATTTTATTATAGAGAAATTTTAGAAGGCGAAGAAATTAGATAGGAAAAACAGTAATAAACTTTGTTATAATAGGGAAATGACTTTAAAAATATGTATGTTTATTTCATGCGGAGCAAACGATAATGACTTGGCAGTGCTTTATTGCTGTTAGTGCCGAATTTCGTAGTTCAGTTCTTCATTTTTTGTTTAGTTCAGGATTCACTCACGACTGTTTTAACGCACGATTGGACATGTGGAAGTCTTGTCGAAGGGAAGCAGTTCAAATGAATATGCAATTTTTCAAGTTTCATAGCCACGTACGCTAGAAAATGCCGGCATAATGGGTTTTCGCCAGTGGCCCGTTGGCAGTTTTGCGCGTACATTCAGTTTACTCATTGTTTGGTGCTTGAAATGGCAATAAAAATGTCGAATGAACGCCAGTTTGTTAGTGTTTGCTTTGTGCTCTTCAAAAACCAACTCGACTGTGCAAATACATAAATTCGCATTCATAAAAAGTTCATTAAAATTATTCACCTTAACACGCGCACGACTGCTCCCGCTAAGTTCAGCTGGCCGTGTACTGCGCTCATCCGGAGACTTGTATGTGTGTGTGTGTGTATACAACTATTGTAACTACGGTGTAATTAGCGGCATGTACGTATGGCGTTGTGGTTGCTTGTGGCTGTGTGTGTGTGTGTGTGTGTGTGGGTGTAATTGATGTTGTTTGCATGTTTGCCTTTCTCGCTTTCATTTCCGTTTGAGTTTTGTTTTTAATAATTTCGCAAACTTTGCATTTTTTCGCTGCACACTCGCCCCCTGCACTCGTACACACATGCATATTGTTTATTTGTAGTTTATCTTCTCTTGTTTACACTTTTTACTCGCTTCGCTATTTTTCTGTTGCGGCTACATACACAGTTTTTTTTTGTTTCAGTTGTTTTGTTACAAAAAAAAATGATCTCTCGCACACCGCACATCGGTAATTGGATGCCATGTCGACTTAATTTGTCACATTTTGTTTTTGTATTGATTTTTTTTCCAATTTGATTTTTGTTTTTCTCACGCAATTAAAACTAGGTTCTTAGGTTTGATTTCATTACTAAATTATACAATATATATATATATGTATGTAGGTATGTATGTATGTATATATATGTATGCCTGTATATGTATGGTATATGTACGCATGTATGCCTGTATATGTGTGTGTATGTACGTGTATGTATACTTAAAACTGTTGTTGTTTTCTTTCAATAAAAAACTACACACTCGCGTCTAGACTTGGGATTCGTTAATGTTGTGTGTTTTGTTTTTGTTGTGTCGTTTGTTATATTTAGCAATAAAAAACAGTACAAAAATGTATGTAAGTATGTATTGTATGTATGTATTGCACTGTGGCGAAACTTTAAGTAATCTATTACGAATTGCCGGCGCTGGCAATGTGCATTAAATAAGTGAACAATGTGCAAACGTTGGCGGCATTCACGATTGGCGACAACTACCGCGACAGAAGAAAAGTACCAAACGATACAATGTTAATTATGGTGAGGAAAGGACCTTTTGAACCAATTTAACAGAGTTGCATTTAAATTGCCAGAAATCTATTTGGTATTTGGTTGTTGCCGCAGATTGCGAATGCCGCCATTATGAATGTTAACGCGCTGATTTCTGTATTAAGGTATTCAAGTCGGTTGTTCTGCAGTACGTTTTGTTTCTCTAGCAAATGGAAAACTTAAGTTGTACAATGTTGCAAGGACACATGAGTAATCGCTCGCACTGTCTATGGGGTCTACTACTTTTATAAGGTATTCGATACTTGCACTATGAACTTTGTGGTTTGGTGTGTCTGCAGCGTTTGGCGGCTGCATCGCTGAGGGAGGCGGTTCTTGGACTCGGATTTGGAGCTCAACAGTGGCATTCGGGTGTAATTCATTGATTTGCAGTTTTTAAATGTTTTACTTAAAAATTTTAATGTGAAGATTTTGTAGAAACCCTTGAAGATTAACCATAACTTACCCAAGAATTGAACGCTTTCGCTGTTGCCGCTTCTTTCTAGCAGCAACAAATGCCGCTGCGCTCGTCGCTTGGCCGTCCAGGCGTGTTTAATGAGCGCTTTCCGCCAAACGCTGCAAATGGCGGACTAAATTGGATTTTTATGTTATACTTAAATATACCTGAATGCAGGTTTGTATGTTGTTGTTGTTGCTTGTTTGTGCACAATATGCAATAAAATAAAAACCAAAAAACACTTTAACGGAAACTGCTTCTCTCGAAAAGTAACCAGAGGACGCGTCGTCCTATTGGCGAAACAAGTGTACAAGCTTCATATATATTTGCTTGTTTCTATGTATGTATGTATGTATATAAATTGCACTGAGTTCGAGCACTTTCTTTGCTGGCGCTGTTGTGGTTGTTGTTGCTGTTGTTGTCTTTATTTGAATGTGTAGTGTACATGCGCTACGCTGTTATGAACTTTTTGTTTTAAATTTCAATCTTAATGGGTTCGGGCTTCCTCTTCATACGTTGCTGCTTTCAAGTTTCTATGCTAAACACTATTATTTATTTAATTATTTATTGGTAAACATATAAATACTGCTTCTGCTCTTTTATGTTTTTACTTTTTGTTTTTTTTTAGTTGTTTTCTCGTCTTTTTATTCTTCATTTTCCTTGCATACGTGTGACTTAAAAACCTTTAAATTTACTTAAATTTTGTAAGTGCTTTGTTTTTGTTTTTTTTGGTTGCTGTAAGTTCTGCTATTCATATTGGTTTCTCATATTCAATTACTTAATAACATTTCAGTTGTAATCTGTACGTTTACGTGCTAAAACTATTTACATTACGTGTAGACTTTTCTCGTTTTTATTGGATTTTTAGATTTTTTTTTTAGTTTATTTTCAACTTTATTACTTACTTTCAAATTCATCTTTTTATTTGAATTGCGCTAAGTTCTTCTAAAGGTAAATTTCTGTTTTCATTGTGTTAGTACAAGTTTTACTAATTAAATTTCTCTGTCTATATGTGTGGGTGTTTTAATGAGTATGTATGCAAGTGTGGGTGTTTAGCGTTTAAGTAGTCGCTGGTGTTGCCTTTAGAACATTTTTCTGTTTGTTGCATTAAAAAAAAACAAAAGCAATAAGCAACAATTAGACGCTGCAGTCGCTGTCGAGTTGTGGGCTGTGAGCGTCATTGATTGGTGGTTCTCTGGTCAAGGCACGCGAGCAACACAGCTCGGCCTCAAGCATAGTGGCGAGCTTTGTGTTGGCTTGAACCAGTGGGCAAACCAATCAGCTTTGAAGCTCGGATTGTGCGCACAAATGAGCTCCTTTACTTGAGTGTTAAGTGGAGTTTTGGTGCTTCACAGCAGTTTGTGTTTTTAGATTTCTCGCACGTAAAGAACCAAAAAATTCATTCTTCTAGGAAAAATGATTAGTGTTTTAGCAGTTTGTCTTTTTTCTCGCACGTAAAGAACAAAAAATACATTTCTCTAGGAAAAACTATTAGTGTGGATTTCCAATTGGAAAGTTGGCCGGGGCTGCTTTACTCATGGGCTCAGTTTCAACCGTCTCTGATATTTATGAGATTGCACTGTGTGTGGCGAGGTTTGAAAAGATTGCAATAATCTCGAATGGATTTGTTTCTCAATACAAAAAAATGTTAATCAGCGAAAGCCTATGAACAAAGCTTGAACAGTGAATGAGAATTGCCAAAGTTCTTTTCACTTTCCTCTTTTTTTTCCCCTTTTCACGAACTCAACGTCGAGAAAAGACAACTTTCCTATTAGAAATCAGCCTAGAAATGTTTAATCCAAAATAAGTAAGCGAACTCTGTGAGGTTTTGCTCTTCTCTACTCTACTGCAATAACTTTGAAGTACACACAATTTTTGGCTCCACTTTGACTCACCGCTTTTTGTTGCTCGTGCGCCACAAACCACTGCAACAAGCAGCGCTGCTCGCCACGGTCCACCACTGTGGCTGCTGTTGCTATTCTAACTTTCGGCTTTCTCTTATTAAAGGTACAACATGTGGCACTTGCGTCAACGTGCCACACACAACTGTCAACATATGCGCACACTGCGAGTGCCTTTAAAAATCATTTGCATTACAATTTCAATCGTTTGGTGTTGTTGTTGTTGTGATGCATGCATTTTTATGGTATCGCTGATGTGTTGGTATAGTTTAGTACAACTTTGCATTTTTCAGTATTTAAATATTTATTTTTCATATATTGATGGAACGAAAACAGTCTTTGGGTAGTCATCTCGTTTTTCACTTTTCATTTTCATTTTCATTTTTTTGTTCATCGTTAATTGTAGTTTTAAATTTAGTTTTAGTTTAAGTTTAAGTTTAAATTACGCCTTAACTTCAACTATT
Organism: Melieria omissa; assembly: GCA_963971225.1. Taxonomy (NCBI): domain Eukaryota; kingdom Metazoa; phylum Arthropoda; class Insecta; order Diptera; family Ulidiidae; genus Melieria; species Melieria omissa. The sequence goes on from OZ020267.1 coordinate 153,214,629, forward strand.
TGAACATAATGCATACATACGTTTACAAAATATATAGTACATGCAATGTTCGTGTGTGTGTATGTGTGTCGTCGTCAGTGTTCGTTAAAAACCCAACTGCGGCAAAAAGGTGCCCGTGAATAACGAAAACAATCCACTGCGGTGAGTGTCTACGGAAGCGAACGCGTCTGTAGAGGTGCGGCCGGGGTTTACGAAGGCGCGGCGTGTGGGCGGTGCGGGGTGTGACAAGTGCTTACATAAATAAAGTATTTGCAGGAGATTTTACGGTTTCCCTAATATCGATTTTGGTTGCTACGCTTCGTCACTCAACTTTCGCTTACGCGTTCACCTTTAACTTTCGCTCTGACTTTGTTTGTAACTTTGTATTGAACTCAATTCCTGTTGTTGTTGTTGTTGTTATCGTTATCGTTGCTATTGAAATGTGTTTGTAAGCCCCTAATTGTCTAATTATGCAATATACTTTCGAAGTCCCGTTCCCCCTGTCGTGCGAACCCCAATCAATCGAGTTTTGCTTACGACTACAACTAAGTAAATGTACGCTTTAAATTAATCCAAACACAAACACAAAAATTAAATGTACACTCTTAAAATTAATGATGATTTCCTTATGCTGCTCTGCCGACGCCCTTTACTCTACTTTGCTTAGCGTAACTTTGGTTTTTTCCTCTGAATTCTGCCCACTTCCCGCGGCACCTAGTGGCGCTTTGCGGCTTCCCGCCGCTCGCGTTAAGTCACCGCACATTCGCAGTATTAAATTTAAATGTATGTATGTGGATGAGTTATTTTACAAATGTCCTTTCTCCTTGTTCCTTGAATATTGAGTACTTTTGTTCTACGCGTTTTTGCCGTTGCTTCTGTTTTTGTTCTCTACTCGGTTCTGCTTTAAATATACGTTTAGTCTCTCAGCCCATGTCTTTGGTTGCGCTTCATTTGTCGGGTTGAATTGCGATGCGGCGCGGCTGCTGTCCACCCGTTGCCTGTCAGCGACTTACAATTCTAGTTCGGTGTGATTGTTGGCCTCGGGGCCGTACATGTTGGCCAGCTTGTCAAAGCGCGGCCCCCATGCGCCCAAGTAGTCGTACTCGTGCGCCTCGTCGTCGGTGCCTGCAATGAGACCAATGCCGGGGTTAGTTAAAGCTGTGTGTGTGTGTGTGTGTGTTGAAAGAAAAGTGTATGTAAATGCGGTTGGACCGAACTACGCTAACACATTCAAGTAGAGAATTGGTTTAATTACACACACAGAAAATTACAATACAACTGCAACTGAATGAACGCTTTTACACCCAATATTCGGCGGTTTTTGCGCGTCGGCCTGTAATTTTAAAAGAATGTTGTCATGAGTTGCGATAATGGTTGGCTAATCGTTCGCTAGCTAAGTATTTACTGGGTGTGGCTGTTGGTTCGCTACAGCGCGCTTTTTGCTGGGCGGCGGTGCTCATGGCTTGCGGGGTTGCGGAGGTGGGGCGACACTGTACTCGCGGGAATGTGAGTGCTTCAACTTAAGGACAGACTAGCGCAATTTTTGGCGAGCTGATATGAATGTCTTAAATCTATAGCTGGGACGATGAAGTGATTATCAGAAACGACATATTACACTACTCGACACGAAAAAGTATTTTCCCACTAATTTTGGTCCGCTGAACAAGAAACTGAAAAGCAAGACATTTTTTTAAGGCATATTTTCGAAAAATCTTCGAAAAACCATTTTTTTGGCCAGTATTTTTGAACTTTCAGAACTTTGAACCAAAATAAAATGTAGATGTATGAATCTACAGACTGATATCCAAAACATGTATGTTTTTCTTACCTGACATCGAGGTGGAAATTAAAAAATGTATCTAAAAGGAGACAATTTTCCTGTTTCATTTAATACCCATGTCTTCATTATTGCACAACCGCAAATATTAAAAAAAAATATTTGAAATTTGTAGGTCCTTAAAATTGTAAAGTCCTTTAAGAAGGTTTTTGGTTCAGAAAATTAAAAACTGACTATGCCAGGTTACTATATGACCTCTAGTTTTACGTCTATATCTACATTTGGATGGGTCTCGGCAAAACAAAAAATTTTTTCGCACGGTGTAATAAATGTAATGTTGACTCACTTTCAGTTTGGTTTTGGTGTTTTCACTCAGTGCATCATAACATTGTCATTTTTCTTTCAATGCTATTGGTGTTGGGCTTAATATTTTCTCAAATAATATATCTTTGATCTTGGATTTTAAAACCATAGAAGATAATTTAGTTTATCTATAAAACAATCATTCGAAAATTTATAATTTTTGAAAATGGTTATCGCTGAAGAGGCTGAGGTATTATTTTCTGAACAAGGGATAGTTCGTGTTAGTCGGATGATTTTTTTACGAGATATGTGCTCATAACTAAAACAACGACGAAAAAACTGTTTTTTCGAAGATTTTTCGAAAATGTTTTTAAAAAATTTTTTTTTTAATTTCAGTTTCGAGTTCAGAGGACCAAAGTTAAACTAAAAAATATGTTGTTTTTTTTAGGTGCACGCTATCAACCCATTCTTTGTCGAGTAGTGTTGTCTACAACATTCACAGCTTCTATATTTTCCAATAAACATTTTGTCAGTTTTTTCTCAAACTTGTAAATTTTTGCTACTATTTAGTTGTTTTTAGAACATTTTAAAGACAAACTGATTGATGTTGTTTATTCATTCGAATATGACTAAACAACTTTAACTTGCGAAATGTCTAACTTAAAGATTTTTGTTTATTTTGACTTACTACCCAACTAACTTCTGATGTCATTCTCCCTGCGAACTCCTAAACCTGCCACAAACAGCAATGATTTGCAGAAATTTCTAAAGTTTCAACGGTGTATAGATTTTATTAGAAAATTACGAACCCATTGAAGGCTGTGGGCCCTTTTCTCACTCTTCACTCTCATAGAATAAGCACTAAAGGTTTTTATTAGCAATTCTAAACACAAATTTAGCTACCGTGTACGCTGTGAGCATGACTCGCCATTACAAATGACGAATATTGAGTGCAAAAGCTAGAAAACTACCAATGAATACGAATAAATAAAAAATGCATAGCAAATTCATTGCTGGCTGTACAACTAAGTGTTTATGTAAATATGGCAAATATATCGCGCACTCACCTGAGGCCAGCGAACTGAGCGAGCCGGCTGTGCTGCCGCCGCCCTCGTAAGCGTAGTTGCGCAAATCATCGAATGGCGGCGCGTTCGGATCGCCGTCGGCGCGCTTTTTATGCTCCTCGATGAACATGCCCACGTTCGGCTCCTGGCCGGGCATCAGAGTCATCACGGGATCTGCAATGACGGGGTGAATGTTGTGAATGTGGCTGCTGACAGCGTTGACTGCACGCGACGCCAACGCACCGACGCAGCGCAACCGCGTCACCGAAGCAACGAACGGATGCGGACGGCCGAGTGCGGGCCGCGTGCGGTTAAGTGCGATTTCATGTATTTTTAAGTCCAGTGTGAAAGTGTGTGCGCCGCGCAGTGGGGATGAGCGCAGTCGGGCGTAAGTTAGTAAGTGGAAACAAAAAAAGGAAACTCTGCGAAAAGTGCACTGCGAATTGAATTTGCCACAAGTGGCTTTGATGCGCGAGGCGCAGACTTTCAGCGTTGACGTTGCGTTTTGAGCGGTTAACAGCAACAAAGTATTTTCAAATTGTAATGTTTTGTAAAGTTTTCACACAGAAAGTGTGTTCAAGTTAATAAAATCAATGACGCCATTGGGGGCGTATACGCAACATTGGCTCTGATATTGACGAACTATGAGATATGCTGCGAATTAATTCGCCCACAAATCGCAATGTTCGAGCCGCGAGTATGCAAAATGTCGCGCATTTTCCGCACTTTGCGTTTCCGCATTGCGGCACTTTCATTCGCACTGGCATTTTAATTTTCATCACTCCGCACGGATACTTACACATTATTGGCATTTTCATGGCCGCCAGCTCGGGCGGCATGGGACCGCCAATCGGTATTTGCAGCGGCGTGATGTCGAATGCCGTCATGTCGTCCTCGCCGCCGCCCTCGTCATCGTAGTTGATGATATTTTCTCGTACATCATCGTCGGGGCCGGGATATTTAATATGCGCCTCGCGTCGGCGATTATAAACCACGAACACCAGCACCAGAACTGCAATCGTAAAGCGAGCGTGTGGACGCGCGTGGGTGTTGGAGGAGAGTGGGGGGATGGAGAAAAGAAAATATTACAATTTCTGGTTGGCATAAAAAAATTGAGAGAAATTTTTGTGTGCAAAAGTTATAATGCCGATGTCGCTATCATTTAGCAACATTGCGGCCGTCGCCACAGCAGCAACAGCAGCAGACGCCTGCGGAACAAATGCGCCAAATGTGTGTGGGCACATTTGCTTGTCGCGCCATGCCACCGCCTACGACTACACGACATACTACACTTACTGGCTAAGTATTTACAAAATATCGTGGCTCGAAATAAAATAGCAGCAAACTCATATTCTGAATACTAAAGCGTTGGGGATTCGGTTTGACAGCGCATAATTTGGAGCGTCATGCATGCATGCTATGTGCCAGATAGGCTGCTTAGGGGGCAGAAGCGACCGAAATAAAAAATACACACATATACATAAATAAAGGAAGCTTGCAGATATGCGCCGCACGAAACGTGAGCGGGCAGTAAAAAGGGTGACAGTGTGACAGTGCGCTGCGCGAGTGCATATTAACTCTGCTGGCCGAAAATGCCAAAATGGGCGAAACGAAAACGAAACGCCGAAATTACTTGCCAACATTGGACGACGTGTCACACTCGTTTTCGGATAAAGATTAAACCACACTGTCGCGTGCACGCACACACACACACTCGCGCATACAAATTACGCGCGCACTGCGGAAAATTAATTACTCGACGCATGTGGACGACTGCATTGAGCAGGAGGGGCGGGTGGGTGTGCGTGTGAACGAGCAAACATGGTTGGCAAATTAGTTGTAACGAGAACATTTTAAATGCATTTTCGCCAACTTAAATAAAATATGTGTCCAATATTGCTGTAGAAACTATGTAGCTATGATAATTTTTCGTAATTGCTTCAAAAATGTCTTAAAATATATGAAATAGGGTTTTTGATTAAGTTTCAAGTAATGGTCTTGTATGTGTTGTTAGTTGGTTTAGGAAAAGAACAAATAAAATTAATATTAATATGAGTCTATTAATTACTTAAAATACTTTATACAATTGTTTTTATTGTAATAAAATGTTTAATTTGTGTTCTTTAATGTAATTAAATATTTATTTATTTATATTTAAAATATAATATTTTATATTTTATATATTTCATATTTTAAATAGTATAGTATATATAAAATTTTATATTTTAAATAGTTTAAATATATTCTAACTTAACTTAACTACTTAAAATTCTATTTAGAAAAACCTCTGTTTACTTAACACTGGAAATATCGCAATTTTCTAGAAATACCGCAAAAATAAAAGTCATTAAAACAAAAGTTAGTAGAAATACTAAAGAAAATATAGATATTTAAAAATGAAAAACCGTAAAAATTACCGCAATGGTCTTTCTAGTGTTAATGACTTTGTTATAAGTTCCGGATAGCTTGAATTCTAAGCAAGACTAAGTCTAGTCGTTTGCGGCGTTTGTATTTCATTTAAAAATTTGACTTTTTAGACAGTTTTTCTACTTTTTTTAAACAATTTTTCAAAAATGTAACGCAACCCCAGAAGTGAGCCTCAGAAGCACATTTGAACAAAAACTCAAATTGACTCAGAATTCCTTGACTTTTTGTCCACCATATGGAAGAATATTTTAATTTTTCATGTTTAGGTGCATTTTTATCGGTTCAAGTTCATAGTTTTTGACCTTAGCACCTGTCGGCATGGAGTCAATGAAAATTTTTGAAAATACTACAAAAAAAGAAATATTCTGAATAATTTATGCCTCGCCGAAGTTGATGTTAGTTCATACAGTTTATGTCTTCCACTCCCGATAAATATGTAATCAGAATATAGAAGTGCGATAGTGCTAATACTTCCCGAAATGCCATACACATGCAAAGACGGTAATCAAGGAGCTGTGGGTCCTGCGAAAAGGATGTTGGAAAACTGTTTGAGGCTTACAAACACAAATGTAAAAATGACCAACTAGTTCACCAGTAAGGAATTAGCCGATAATTTATTGGATGCGGGGTTCGTACACTCAGAAAAACAAAATTTGTATGATGGGTATATAAAAAAACGCAAACTTAATGAATGGCTTCTAGCTTTCTTTATAAATTTGATTGATGCTGCTGGCATTGCGACATATGTCATATGGCTAAAAACACGTCTTTTCTGAAATGAGGGTATAGATAGCCAAATATAGTAGTTGTTTTTGCGATAACTGGGGGATTTGATTTGTACAAGCGCAAATATCTACGAGCGATAACTCAGGCAACAATAGATGCTGTATTACTGCAAAAGGTCAGTTCGCAGGCGCCAAATTCTGGTACACGTAAACAAATTTGGTGTCATATTTGTCCACCACTCATCTCCAAAACGCAAGAACATGTTTAGAATAAAATAAACAAATCTCCATTCCACTTCCACTCAAATTTGACAAAGATGTGAATAACTGGATTAATTAATTATACTTTTGCAGTAGCAATTGTTTATCAGTGGACCCTGTATTCACAAGGTCTTTACTAAAAATATAACTTAAATAAAATCGTGTTTAAGTAATAATTCGATTTGGAAAAGTAAAATAAATTGAGTTTTTCAGTTGTTTTGCTCATATGAGCCTGACAGTCTCACTTCTGGGTTTACGTTACTTTTAAAATTCTGGGAATTAGGGTTAAATATTTAACTTTAATTAATACTTAATCACACAGAGCGAAGTTTGGCATAACTGGTGGTGAGTTGCTATGGCCAATGAAATAGTTTAGCTTCTTTCTTGAGGCCTTGAGCTGCAATTTTTGTACTACTGTTCAATCTGGGGTTAATTCATACTATTTAAATTTTTTATAGAATTATTAGACACACATTTTGCATAACACCATCAACACACGTCTTTATATTTGATGAAAAAGCGAGTTTATTTTATTTATTAATTGCAAAATTTTTTGTCTGTTTAATATGAAATAATTTCCGTGAACCCCGTTTTTGTTGGGACACTGATTTATTGGTATATAATTATAAATAACTTTTCAAATTTATTTTTACATTTTCCGTTGAATTATTTAGTTACCAGTTGCTATGGAAAAAATGTTTATTAACGTGTAAATTAGTCAAAAGTTACTCTTAATTAACGCCATTTTTCATTACAAAAGTCTGTGGTGGCATTTGTCAAATTAAGTACCATCAACAACGAGATAAAATTTCAATATAATTGAAATATTTGTAATTAAATTCCACTTATACAATAAGTTTAGACACGTGCTGTAAAAACCTAATACATGTAAAACTGAAAAAAATGGGCTAAAATATATTTAAAAAATGCCGGCGAACACGTTTTAGCGGCACGAGCCAATTTTGCTATGTTCACGTTGGCGTTTGTGCAGTGCATTTTTTAATTTTTCGTTTTCCATTTAATCGAATATTGCATACTGAAGCTGAAGGCTGAAGCGCGAGAAAGTGGTGGCCAGCGCCTGCTTTTTTCGCTTTCAGCAAAAAGCAAAACGGTTGCACTGACTTTACACAACTACACACACGGCGACCGAAAACCCTACGATTTTGCGTAATTGGGCGTTGTCTCTTGAGCAGCAATTTGCAACACTGTGCTGAGTCAAGCTCGGACTTTATTTGCCGCCCACACATCAACGTGAAGAGACCCAAGGCCCATCGCCCCGCTTCAAGCGGACAAATGAAAATTGTATTATTATGTGGAAACTGTTGTATCCAGTGCTGTGTTTCTGTTGTTGTTGTGGTTGTGGCTGTTGTTTATATATGCGACTTCTCGACTGCAGTCAAAATTAATTAAAATCAATTGGAAATTGCACGTCGACGGGCGAATCTTGCGAAAAATCCTCACATCCGGCTCGTGCGCGTGTGGATAATTTTCGTTTTAAATTTCGTTCGTCGAAATTGCAAACGGCTAAACGAAGAAATTTATGTTGCATTTATGATAATGCGTATTAAATGTTGTTAACTTTAACTGCCACTCGTTATGGCCTGCTCGGCAAATTAATTACGCAAGTGGAATGCGACGTGTGAGCGCAAGTCGTTTCGTTTTTGCTCCTTTAAATTCGACTGCGTTGCCTGGCTGACAGCGTTCGAGCGGAGTCGAATCGAGTCGAGTCGAGTGCAAATGGAATTGCGTGCCGCACTTGCAGCTGCATTTCTGCAATTCTCAATTACAATGATGCGGTTTATTGCGTTTTTATTTCATTTGTAGTGCGATTATTAAACTGTAACTGCGCCATCGCTGTGCAGTCGTTTTGCAATTCAGCACAGTTATTACAATACCTACTTTTATACATTTGTCGAGTCGGTGGTCGGTCACCTGCCAGCGGGAGCGAAAATTACAAAAGTATGTAGTAGTGTGGAAATGTTAAGGAACGCATTTTTTTCGGGTTCAATTCACAATTTCAACTTTTTAATGAGGCTGTGGCAACGTCAATGTAAATGTCGAATGCGGCGTGGTTGGTGTGACGCGGTGCATGTAGGGCGAATTGTGTACGCAGCAGCAAAGTTTCATATTTAATGTGTTGCTTGCAAAGTCATTGTTCATAGTTTATTCTGAGTTAATTTATATTTAACTTGAAGCGCCCGGCGGCTTTACACGCACGAATTTTACGATTTCATTAAAATAATCTTTAGCCACTGTTAAATATTATTTTATGTTTATTTGCATAAACTCATAAAAAAGCTTTACTGCGTCTGATGTTAAATTTCGAACACTGAAAAACGTGTGCTGACTTAATTATGATTTGGAGTGATTAAAGCACTCTCAAAGTTCTCTTAACCCTTTATAAACCCTTAATTAGAATAATATAAGTAATTAGTTTTCATTTTATATGCTATTATCATAATTATTTGAAGTCAATTAAATCATTTAATCATGTTTCTCCATACAAACTAGAATCAGTTTTTAATGTAGTTTTGTATATAAAAAAGATTGTTTGCTTATAACTTCTTATTTGTACGTATTACATACCTAATATTTTATACCTCTGAACCTAATCAAACTAAACACTATTCTAAAGTTACAATTATATTCAAAATGATGAGGTTAATGGGGTTTCGACAATACATTTTGATTTTTGTTTTGTTGAAACCCAAAGTTGACAACGTCACAAATCCGATCGTATGTGGGACGCTGGTGGTGCATTTCTGAACCTTAATTAATTTTGTATTTTTTGTACTCTAGAATTTTGGCGATCGCTGAATAAATCATTGAAATCGGTTCAGTAGTTTCCGAGATACGATGTATTTTCGCTTACTTAACTACTACATTTGCAAGTGGGGAGCCAATGGCATAGAAAATGGCCAGTTTTGTATGGCAGCCCCCTTAAGACTTGGAGTTAGCGAGTAGATATGTTTGGATGAAACATTTGGAAGAGAAAATTAATGGGTGTCGGTCATACATTTGATACATCTGGGGGCAACTAGGGAACAATGGGAGCCCATTTTATAAAAACGATCATTTTGTATGGGAGCCTCATTAAGGGTTGGAGATAGTGGGTGAGTATGTTTGACAGAAATGTTCAGTAAGGAAAACTAGAGGGATCGGTCATAAATTTTAAACCTCTAAGAGCAACTTCTGACCAGCTGTGGAGCAATTTGTCGAATTTTCGAGCTTTTTTGTGAACTTCAACTTCGATGGGACGCCATTTAGCCCCACCCCAAAATTTTTTGGTTCATGCACTTTTTCACCAAACCGCATAAAATGAGGTTGCGGAGCATCGAGAACCCATTATTAAGAATCTCCATACAACACTGATTTCACTCTAATGTGCATTCATAAATTAATTGAACTAATTATTAAGTTATTATTAGTTAATTATAAACTAATTAATAATTAATTTTTCAACAATTGTTGTATGACTGGTTTCGTTGGATTAAGGCACTGAACTAAGCTTCAAATAGCCAACTTTGATCTGTGTGTGAATTTATATATAAAAGGAAGAGGGCTGAAAGCTTTTTCTTAGGCAATTGTTTTAGACTCAGAAAATGTAACCGATAGTAAAATTGTCTTTTCTATATTTGGAGTAAATTAGCTTAAGGGGCACAACTAGTTTGAAATTTTGAAAATTTCGTTTTTTGTTTTATTTCATATTTTTATAGTATAACTATCATAGAAAAAGTATACGAACGGATTTTGTCGAATTCGCAAAAGTCTCTGAGATACAGAGCCTCAAATCCGTCTCGTTCACTACGCGGTAACACGGTTTTAAAACTTTAAACGCGTTTTTCTCAAAACTACGTTTTTCAAATTTGCTGCAGCTGTAACTTGATAACAAATCATCCGATCGACTTGGGTCTTTTTTTAGCTTATTGTGTATTTGTTTTTCCATACAATGACCCTCCAGTTTAATGATAGGATGAAAAGTATAATTATGCCAGGCCAGAAACCATCAGATTTTTCAGCAAAATTTTAATTTTTTTTTAAAAAAACCGCCATTTTGTTGCATTTTATTTTTATTTTACAACCGAGGGTCATTGTATAGGAAATATAACCTAGTTAAGTAAAATTTTTAGTTTTTTTGATTTCAGGCACTGCGAAGGCTACAATCACTGCAGCAGTGGGAGAACTTTTTTTTTTGAAGACTCAGGAGATGGTGGATAACTTGCTGAAAATCGAATATTTTCATTTGAAAAAATTACTTTGTATTTATTATTTATGTATAAATATATCTGCCTAATTTTAAAACAATCGATGCAATACTTCACAAAATTCAAAATTCACAAAAATCTCCTTTTTTCAGGCGGTCAAACTAGTTGTGCCCCTTAAAAAGGTCTACTGGGATACTATATTTCAAATCGGTAAACCAAAGTACCAAACTATTTTAATCGCTTCAGGTTTATGGGAGATTGTGTCTCCCTTGGAAAAACCAAGAGAAGAATGAGTATCATCACCTGGTGAGATCAACTGGAAAATTGTTCGCACTTCAATGCTTTGTCCGCTATTCTATCGGACGGTTATCAATTATGGCGAATATCTCCGATACGAGAAAAAAAATGTTGGTTACTAAAACTAAACATGTTTCAATTAAAAATTAAACATAAATTAAAAGTAATTCTAAGTAATATTTAGTAATTATTACTCAATAATAGATTGAAATCAATTCTACTTCAAAATCAAACGTTTGCCCATAAATTTTGAATGGTATGTGCACTCTATCTGGAATTGCAATAAAGCAGCACTTACATAAATTGACATTAAAATAAATAGAAAGCGGAAAATTCTATTTACGAAGCAAAACAGCATAAAAACCATGCACAAACCACTACGTACTACACGACAGATGCGAATTAAATTAATTTATTAAATATGTATTGTAGTAGAGTTGTGCAATTATTCAGCAGTGTCAATTAGTGCTGAAATGATTTTTTAATTTTGCAATAGTTATGTGTGTATGTATGTAACTACAGTACAGTATTCGAGTATGTAATAAATGGAATAGTAAATTTCGCTGCATGGCTTTAAAGTGAATTTTTTAGTTGTTAATTCGTTTGGTTGATATCCGCCGTCTGTGGGTGCTTAGTAATTCTGTTGGTGTACTTACGTATGAGGGTGCTGGAGCAGAGCACCAGCGCTATAATGAAATCTCGCGAGGGTGTCAAAACGCCAGAGGCCAATAGCTCCAGTTCGCAGTGCATGCCAGTGAAGCCCATGGGGCAGTGGCACTCATATTTCTTTGGCGGACTGTGATCACGACAGCGACCGCCATTGCGGCACGGGAATACCAAACATTCATTGTCGTTGACACATTGACTGCCCGAGATTTTGTAACCAGCAGGACACCTAAGTGTGTGTGTTGCCACGGACGAGAGGAAGAGCAATAGTTGTTGGAGAGTAGTGTAAAATTCGACATGCGACTAGCTTATGACAAACATAAAAGAAAACAAAAATGAGTACTAAAAGAAAACACGAAAAATATTGTACTACATGGCGGATATTGACACACATCTCTCGGTCTTTGGTTTTGCTGCAGAAGCTGTGCTGTGCAGCTTCTCGTCCCACAGCACACAGAGCGAAAAACTGCTGCCATGCAGTTCTATGGGAATAATTGCTTTTTTGGTCGATTGAAAAAAGAGTCGAAATGGTGAGCAAAAAACTGTCGACGAGCGGTGCAACGCTGAGCTGAAAGTTCGGCGCACTAAAGTTTACTCCAGAAGCTGTCCACTGACTCAGAATTTGGTTAGCATAATTTTGAAATTGTTTCCATAATGTTAGCATTGCAGCGACAACTGATTTTTCTTCTCACACACACACACATGCAAATAAACAAATATTGAATTTGTTTGCTCGGACTTGAAGAACTTTGCTTGAGCAAATATTTGTGATTTAACTCGGGGCGCCAGTGGTTATTGCCTAATCGATGGGATTACGAAAAAACAACAAAAACACTGGCAAAAAGTTTCAATAGTAGAGTTTCAAGAAAATCACCACATAAAAATGAAAACTGCAGAACGACTTTTAAACTTTATGTGCAATTCAAAAGCCGGCGGCAACCCACTGTCGGCTGTCGCAGGCTGTGTGGCCTTCGTGTGGGCGACTGCCAACAATTTTTTGCTTTTCGGGGGTTTTTCGGTGTGTTTTGCTCGCTTTCGCATACTTGAGCGAATGCTTGTTGTTGTTTATTGCATGTGCTTGCTTGGCTGCTTGTTTCCTATCCGCTCAACTCTTACTGCCGAATGAAAAAACAATCACTTCGTACACATTATTCGCTATTATTTTGCTATTGTTGTTTATTTTATGTCTTAGCCAAACTGCTGGTGCACCCAATGTGCTCGAACAGTGCGGAAAATTGCGGACTGGCGCGAGGGGCGGCGGCTCACCGCAACCAAACGCAAACTCTCTCTAATTCTTTTGATAATATCATCTCGGTTTTTTCCATTATGTTCTCTGACAATTTCAACTTTAGAAAATCCGCTAATCAGCTCGAGCGTGCGGTGTGTTCGGATTTATTTGTTGTTGCTCTCTGGAGTGTGCTTTGTGCAATAAAAAAGCATCAACGCGCGGCACTCGCCATTCTCCCCCCGGCCCGCTCGCTCCAACCATGTGATGTGCATTGTGCAAAACTGACCGAAACTACTTTGGTACATTGCTGGCGCCATATTTCACGCCATCAACTTTTTCCTTAAAGTTACCCTAATCTTTTTCTTATTTGCCGCTGCCAACATTTCGCTAAAAATTCCGGCAAAAGTGCAAGCGGCGGCAGAGCAGCGCAAGCGACCGCCTGTTCTCCTTCATTCGCTCGTTTGCCGGTTGCTCGGTGCGCGCATGTTTTTCCTTCACTTTGGCAGCGAATTATTTACTCCTGCCTGCACAGCGAATCGCATATATTTTGTTTAAACTAAAACTGACAGTTTACCCGCCCATAAAAAAGCCAAATTCTCGTACAATGCGTTCAACACGACAGTTGGAAAAATGCAAAGGATACAAATAAAAAAACGAAACGAAGCGAAATACAAATGGAGTCGAGAATGGCGAGCAATCGCACACTTCAGCTGAAAACTGTGGATGCCGCTGCTCGGCAGCTCGTTTGGGTGCAGAGTCAACGAGTCGCGCGTTTGTGTTCGGCTGACAGCTCTTTAGCGGTTGTACGTCGCAGTGTATTTGCTGGATTTGTTAACTTTCTGAGCGACGTCGATCGCGAAAAGGCAACTTGCACGTTTGACAGCGCATTTTGCTACCTTGGCACGGACGCTTTTTGCTCGGTGCACTGTGAAAATTTCTATCGCCCTTTGTTCGATACAAAAGACGCAATCTTGTCGCGACATCAGCAACAACAATGAAGTGTGATTATTTGATTGATTAAATACGAAAAATGCTAAATTTTCATGGAAAGTATGCAAACAGATTGAAGATTGAACAGTCAAACGATGGTTGCAGATTGGTTTGCTCGAAACGCGCCTTTTTCGAAAATTGGAAAAATGAAATATTGTGGAAAGTGTTTTGCATAGCTATTACAGTTCCGGTAAAAATAATAGTAGTGTTGCTACTACATATAGTGTGACATGTTGAATTTGCTGCTGCAGTTTTTTTGTTTTGCTTTAACCGTAGGATACTTTTATATAGACAGAGCACAAGAAAAAAGCATTGTAATAGTTGCATTTTTGTTTGATTTTTATCAAAGTACAAGCGTACTACTTTTTTTTGATCGGCCATATTTTGGAGCTATCGGCGCATTTAATTTAAATCGAATTAAACTGAATGCAATACTTAAGTTGTTACTTGTTAAAAAATGCAAAGTAAATATTTGTAAAGAAAATCGCATTATTTTTGTTTAATTTTCTTTTTGTACAGGGTGGTCCATCTAGCGTTTGGAACTTGAATTTGTCATTCAATTTGCGTTCGTAATTTAGTGAAAAGTTTGACATTTACGAAATGGGACGTTATACGCTAAAGTGGAGAGTCTTCAGCCCAAATTGTAAGAAACTAAAAAAAATAAATAAAAAAAAACAAAAAGATTGGCCTCCAACTCCGTTGGTGGATCAATTTGCGAAGCAAGCTCGTGAAACTGGATCATTAATGGACCAAACAACCCGTTCCTGTTCACGTACAGTGCGCACAGCCGGAAACATTGCTTTTGTAGCCGAATATGTGCGTGAACATCCATCTATGTCAACTCGCCATCGCTCTCAGGAATTAAACATTTCCCGCATTTCTTTGATGAGAATTTTGCATACAGATCTCGGCATGAAGGCTTACAAAATTCAATTGGTCCAAGAACTGAAGGCTCATGACCATCCGGCACGTAGCAATCGAACTTTTGGGCACCGTTTTCGAAAATCGAATAATCAGCCGAAATTCTGAAGTCAATTGGCCGCCTCGGAGCTGCGATTTAAGTCCGTTGGACCTTTCTGGTGGGGAGCAGTAAACATTTGAAACATGAAATCGAAGTTGCCATTCAGGAAATTCTACCCAGAACAATCGAAAAAGTACTTGAAAATTGGGTTGACCGCATGGCGTACTGTAAGACCAGTCGTAGCAGCCATATGAGCGATATCGTTTTTCATTCTTAAATCAAAAAGTCAAAGCTTTGCAATAAAACAGAAATTTTCAAAAAATATTCATTCGGTTTTTTTTATAACCGATTCAAATTCCAAATCTTAAATGGTCCACTCTGTAGTATGCCTAGTACTATTATTTTAACCGCAGCTGTACATGAAATGAAAAATTTAAATTTTACTTGAATAATGTACACACAACTGTTTAATTCGACTGACATTGCAACTATTTGCAATGGAAATTAATTTACTTGAAAGTTGCAATTTTTCTATATTTTAATTGCAAACTCATAGAAAGCTTTTACGGATATTGAATACAGGTATCAAATATGGCGGACAACATTTGCATAACTAAAGCGACTTTTTCTGCATGTACCTACATACATACCTACATACTTAAATCATGTATTTGCGTAGATGAATTCTGCGCTGCTCTGGTAAAATAAATTATTCAGGGTATTGCAACATTCGGTAAAGTTGCGCGAATTTGCAGGATAAAGCAAACATGTTGCCAGTCAGTGAAGGTTCTTGCGATAAAAAGTAGCTGCACGAAGGTTCCAACTGTGCAAGATTTGAATATTTAGTTTCAGGCAAAGTTCTTGCTTTGCAGCGCCAAAGTAGCGATGCACTATGCAGCTGCAGTAAGAAGCGCCTTAACTAGTTTCGAGCAACAGCAGCAAAGACATTCAGCTGTACCTGCAGCTGGCACCATTTTTCAGCGCTTGGATTAGACTGATATATAGGTACATACAAGGTATGTGAAATACAATCGAAAACCAATACATGTACGACAATTCCCCGTTTAACAATAATTTTTTTAACATTCCTCTCCTTTTTTATCAATTCACTTTCAGCGGCCGTGTAAATGTCAGAAATACTGCAAAATATTGAAAAAATTGTAGTACATACCTGCTCTACCAATTACACTTTTGAATGCATATTTAATGGAGTTGTTTTTTGTTTCATTCGCACACACACACACTCACACAAAAAAACGCACACAATGCTGCTCTACTTATATGCAATTGCGAGCAGCAGCCATTACTTCCAGTTCTACATTATTTCCGTGATGAAATAACATGTTTATAAAAAAAACCAACCATTCCACCGACATTTACCAGTAAACAATAATAAAACGAGTAAAAATGGACGATGGCGCGAATGGACGATGCCAGAACAAAAAAGCGAGATGTGTATGAAAAAATGTGAACGAGCGAGTGAAATCGATGGCACGTGAAATGGCGCTGCTAATAAAATGATTAAAATGCGAGACAGCCGTGAAGGGTGCAAAACCGAAGTAATTTTTACATGTATTATTGATAAAGGCGAATTAGTGCGCAAAAAAGATTGCCGAGCTGATTGTGATTGATATTCGTGACACGGCATGCAGGTTAAAAGTCACATAAATAAGTAATTTGCTATGAATGAATGAATGAATGAATGGATGAACAAACGAACGAATGTATGGATGAATGGATGGATGCATGAGACAGGACAACATTTGATGGCCACGTGGCATATAGTCCTCGTACCATATCTTCATATACCTAATGTATATAGTTGTGTATGTATGTAAATGAGCTGCGGCTAAAAACGATATGAGTACATGGTGCCATGGGCGCTACTACATACATAGATATATTACAATGCTAAGCAAACAAGGAGGAACAACTAAGGAAGGCAATGTGTCTATGGTGTTTGGCGCTGGGCAACACCAACACCAACAATGCTAGCGCACACCAACAAGTACGGATGACATGAACGAGGAATGAACAAAAGCGGTTCGACCGCACAACAACACTAATTTGTTTTTACATCATAAAATAACTATTTGGATGTTGTGAACTAAAGTGTGGGCGTGGCAGCAAAGTGGAAATGATAAGGCAAAACAAACAATACAGTGAGAGCTAATGAAAAGTGGCGTAGCGGTGCAAGCAAAGCAGGCGTTTTGCTTCCGGACGCATTTCTATTTGGCTGCTGTTGTTCTGCTGCTGCGGCGACGCGGCCTGGGGCCGTTTACTTAGTTTGGGTCATGGTTTGTGGTTAGTGTTGGCGTGTGGTTGCTCACTCAGTATGATCAGGAGGCAGACGAGAATCGCCGCCAGCGCGCCCATGCTCAGCTTCAGCGTTTGGCCCTCTTGCACGAGCTCGCAGTTCTCGCCCCAGAAGCCGTCGGGACAGATGCAGCGGTAACGCAGGCGCGGCTCTAGATTGATGCAGGTGGCGCCATTCAAACATGGCAAATCCAGGCACTCGTTGCGGTCCATGCAGCCCTTGGCGTCGGGCGACATGACGCGTCCTTCGCCGCAACTGTGCGTGGCGGGGATTTGGCGGATTTGTTCGTTGGTTTGTTAGTTTGTTCGTTTCGGTAAATGACATTCGAGTGAGAAGAATAACACATGGAAATATGGTTTTCAGGTCAGTATAAGGAAAAATTCATATAAATGTATATTGCAATGTAACATTTCGATTTTGGAATATGGAATGTGAATGCGGTGAACTTAAAACGTTTCATACTCGTTTCGCAAATCATAATGCAACTTTTCGCTGAAATGCTGATAAGTTCGAACTCAAAGTTATGTAAGACAAGTAAGGATCCAAAGAAATTTCACACAAAACCAAAAGCAAGTAACTGAACTTTGGCCTAACTGCAAGTGCGTGTCGACGCTCGTGTCGCGTACATTTTTCAACAACGGCGTCTTTAGTGTCTTTCCATGTCGACGCTTTTAGCTGTTTAGTTGTTTGGCAGTGTTGCTGCGCGGTCTTCTCATTGCTGCGCGTAATAAATGCGCAGCTGGGGAATGCCTGCAACATGCGGTGTGTTGTTCCACTTTGAAGCAGCTCAAAGCATAGCAAAACAGGAGTGTTGCAATATTTTGTAAATATTGAGAAAGCAACAACAGACACTGAAAGGACGAATAACGCTTTTAGGAATGGAGTTATCAGAGCCAGCGAAAGCCAGATATTAGAAATTGCAGGCAATAATTGTGACACATTCCGCGAAAACGCTCAAAGGATACGGGAATGTTACAAGTCCTTTGCCTCATGTATGAATGCATGCAACGTTTAGTCGTGTAATGTGCAACTATTCGTCTGGTACATTTCTAAATAATTGCACTTGCACGTATGATTGCTTGTGGGGGGGATATCTGGTTGTGGTAAGCGTGCGTGCACTCTTTGTGCGTTGCGAAGCGAGCGTTCGGAATTCGGAAGATGAAACAGACATATTCTTTGATAGCCTTTCTCTGCTGTAAAACCGCACCGCACAGCTGTCAGCTGCAGACTTGGCGGCGGACGGATGTCATATTTGTTTAAGCTTCTCTGATCTGAGATTCGTTTTGCTTTACTTATTTCTTTAATATTTTATTATTTGTTTTCAACATGTTTGCTGTACAATGTGATTGCTAGGTGAGGGCGGTGTGCAGTGGCAACATCAATGCTCTGCTGGTGGCATGTATGACTGTACAAAGTGGTGTGTGGAGTGACGTGAAATGTGTATGTTTTCAATGTTTTCAACTAAAGATACGAAACGAAAAGCTTGGCAAATTTATCGCAGTGTTTTTCACGTGTTTTGGTGAAAGATTATGTTATCTCTGAAACCAGAAAATCTTGTAATATCGAATGCAGCAAAGTGTGGGTTGATTGTCAATGCTTCAAATTTTATTACGGCTTGATTTGCAAACCACATTTTGGCGGTGATTTATCGTTTGGAAGTGATTTTGTGAGGATAATAAATGAGAGCTGAAGGGCTTCAGTGTAGTTCAGTGTAGTTTCACACTTTCGATTTTTTACATTCAACATGCCTCATCACTTTCAATGCCGCTTCCGTATGCACGACACATACCTGTAAACCTACTGAACGCACAGGATTCAAGGGCTTTAGAAGGACTGAAATGGTTTTCAATTCGCACTCGACTTTGATTTGGAAGTCTTGAAAAAAGTTATGTCGCTCCCAAAAGGATTAAGTAAAGGGAACGAAACCGAAAGCATTTGGTAGATTGAAAATAACTGCAAATTGACACCTTCTCTGAAGCAAGCAGCATTGCATTGTTATATTTTTGTATTTTGACGAACGTTATTCGCCGTAGCGTGTTGTTGGTAGCGTCTATGCATCGAAGCAAAGTACACACAAGCAACTGGGCTTTGCATGTCACACCTCCTCAAAGTAGTTTCGTCCATTGTGTGTGCCCTGTGTACGATTCGGTTTTTGGATATTGTATCAAACACAAAGAGTAACTATGAACAACAGAAAATTGATCTAACGAACTGAAGGCATGAGAAAAATGATGGCCAATTCGCAAGCAGCTGAAAAAGTACTCACGTGCACTCGTATTCGTTCCACAGGTCCACACACTCGAACGGGTCCGGGCATATTACGTTCGAGCAGGGCTTGTTCGACGGGCAGTTCTTCTCCAGATTGCGCGCCATCGTCGCCTGACCCCATTGCGTGCCATTCATGGCCGGCGGCAGCGGCAGGTGCTTGCCCTCCAGTCTGTGTGCACATAAATCAAAGTTCCACATAAAAGTCAGCGCACAAGTCCAGCCGGCGCAGGCAGTGCAATTTATGCCAGGCGACACACGCCAACTCACCTTATGTCGTCCAAGCAGCTCTTCTGGTAGTCCGCGTACACTTCGAACGTGCGCACGCCCGTGTACTCGGCCTTGCCGCCCGCGTAGACGCCCTCCTGCTTGTCGACTAGCAGCCACTGGTGACCCACAAATTCGAATGTCTCGTTGTAGCGGCGCCCCTCGCCGCCGTCCAGCTCCAGCGTGGCGGCCGAGCCGTAGCGATTAATGCGCACCACATGCCACTGGCCATCGTCGACGGCCACTGCGTTCAGCCATAAATCTTTCTCCTCCGTCCGTAATGAGTTCAAATTGTAGCGGAAGTGCAGGCGGGCGTCCTTGATTTCGAGAATGCCGTACTCACGGTTGTGCTGGTCGCTAACCCGGAACAGCTCACCGTGTTGCTCGCGTGTGCGGAAGCGCAGCTGCACCTGCGTACTGAAGCGGTCCGGCTCGAAGCTGAGCGCGTACTTGACGTAGCTCTGCTGCTTGAACGTTGTTGGTATGGTGGGGATGTTGCACGCCGGGCCCGTCCAGCCGGGCCGGCACTGGCAGCGCGCCTCCGACAGCGAGCCCACGCAGTTGCCGTGCTCCCAGCAGCGAGCCGTTTGCTCGGACTGCGAGCACACCTCCTCCGTTTGCGGGCAGCCGGCCACGCTGTTGCGCGACAGCCCCGGATGCGCCATGTCGTAGAGCTTTGAGTTGTGCACCAGATTGCGTATGCAGCCGTCGAAGCCCTTGGCGCTGGGCGAGTAGTGCCAGAAGTAGAGTGACTGGTCGAATGGTTCGCGGTACATGCCGCCCACCTGCAGCGGCGAGTTCACGTTGAGGTATTCGTTGAAGGGTGGTATCTGGCCACGCGCCTGGCACGACATGTCGTCAAACTCAGGCGGCGTGCCGTCCTCCATTTCGCTGATCTCCGCCGACTTGCAGAAGTCCACAACCATGCGCACATTCTCCGAGTCCCAGAAGATGTCGAGTCGGTGCCATTCGCCGTCGTCCAAGGTCTTCTTGGTCTTGACGCGCAGCTCCAGCGTGCCGGAGCCAAAGTCGATGAGCAGTCGCGGATAGCCGCGCTCCAGTTCCAGGGAAATGAAGTCGGAAATTAGCATTTCATCGCGCTCCGGCGGCACAATCGGTCCGTTGTAGAGAATGAGGCCGTCAGGTTTGCGCGTGATGAACTCGAGGCTCAGATGCGACTCGTCGCACATTTCCAGCGGCGGATACCAGGCCCAGCCATTGCCGCGGAAGCTGCGCGTGGTCTGCTGGCAGCGCGGGCCCGTGTAGCCGGCGGGACAGGAGCAGTGCGGCCCGAAGCGGGTGTCCACACAGCGACCGCCGTTGTAGCAGGGCGTGGTGCGACACGACTCGGGCTTGGAGAAATTGCGTGCGCCGCAAGTGCACTCCGCCAGCGTGTCCACGCGCACGCCGACCAGCGCCGTCTTGTTGGCGTTCACCATGTAGGGCAGCGAGCTAATGTCCAGCGTGTTGGTACAGGAGCCCTCGCACATCTGATTCTCGTAGAGGCACTCGTCAATGCCGACCATGGTGATGTTGATGCCGACGTCCTTCTCGATCTCCTCGCGATGCATCAGCACAATGCCGTTCAATCGCACCGGCTTGTAGTAGGGCGAGCCGTGCGCCGAGAAGCGAATGTCCGTCAGTGGAGGATGGCGCCGCTTCAGCTGAACGCTGAACACGTCCACGCTTTCGCGGTCGCTGTTGAGCAGGTCGGCTATCTTGTCGCGGAAGCGGTCCAGCTTTGAGCGGCTCAAACTCTGGGTGCGGTAGTTCCAGACGCGTATAAAGTCCTCGTCGGTAATGCCGGATATGCGCACCGAGCCCGAGTTGATGACCGCCTCGTGGGGTATTTCGCGCACTGTGACAGTAATGTTGGCGGGCACATCGGTCTGGGTGTGCTTGCGATCGTACACCTTGAAGCGCAGATGGTAGCGACCCTCGCGGGTGCCGGCGCGCATGGTGACCATGCCGGAGTCTTCGTCCAGCTTGAAGCGCGGATGCTCTTGCGCCTCCCAGTAGAACTTCTTGTCGGGCAGGTCCCAGTCATCCAAATCGTAAACGTAGACGCGGCCAATTTGAGTGTCGGGCGACTGGCCCTGGTAATTATAGACGAAGATGTCCTTGGACCCGGGCTGCATCTTGTTGTCGTTCACGTCGCCAATGATGACAGTCAGTGTGCTGGTGCCGGTCATGGCCGGCGAGCCGTGGTCCTTGATGACAATGGGTATCATGTACTCCTTCTGCTGCTCGCGGTCGAACGAGCGCAGCGACGAGATGACCGCCATGCCGTCGCCGTTGGCGCCCTCTGCAAATGACAAACACAAGCGACGATGCATTAGTGGCACATTAGGCATAACTAAAAGTGTTTGTGTGTTCGCAAGTGGTGTGAGCGGTGATGGCAACACCAGCCACCAATGAAATTTATACCGAGATTAAAAATACAGACTGTTGTCGGTGGTTGTGTGGCCAAAGTGACAAAAAGTTGTAATTGCCAGGGCACAACTCTGTCGCAGTGGTTTTGTGTGTGTGTGTTGATATTTAAATACTTTCAGCTTGGGCTAATTTCATTGTTGACGGCGGTCAAATGGCAGCAATTCACCACATGCACACTTGCTCCCTGGGCCCACTTGCCGCACTCTCCGCAAACAATTGAAGCAATTTTGTTGTAATTAGTTTTTAATCCAAAGTACGCTTAAAGCCACAGACTAACACTGACACGCAACAAATGCCACAGTGTGAGTGTGTGAGTGTGAGTGAGTGCGTGCCAGGCCAAGTGTAAATATCTGAGCGTGTTTTGTGAGTGCATTTTTCGTGTCGTTTGTTCATTCGTTTAGATGGCAACTTTCAGGGGGGGAAATATGTAAATGAAAAATAAGAATTCATTTTGCACAAAGCCAAACCACGCACATACACACACACACACACATTGCCATGCATTGTGCATAGAGCAGCCCACAACCAGGCAGTGGACACTACCGGTGCTGACCAGTGCTGCAAATGTGTCAGTGCGCACTCGAATGGGTTTTAAAATTAGGTTTTTGTCCACAGATGCGGCGAGTGGCCATGTGCTCGAAATTTGTGCGACTCGCTTGCATATGTACGAGTATGTCGGTGAGTACGTATGCACTCGAAGGTATCGGAAACCGGTTAGCAAAAGAGCGGACCACCAATGTGCACTGAGCCGAGTTGGTGTTACGTAATTTAATTGGAAATTGGTGCACTTTAGCTTCGTGCGCTTTTCGCCTCGGGATCGTGTGGCAGAACGTTCCGTTACGCTGAACGTTCCGAATTTATGCGAATTTATGAGAAACTTGTAATAAGGTTTTGCTTCTTTCCTCCACAATGGAGGCACCACAGGATGCAAAATTGGTGAGGTAAGGAAGTTCACCGTAAATATTTTGCTGACTGATTCTGGCCCCGAGAAAAATTGCGAAAGCGTATGGGGAACGTTGGGTTGAATGCGGCCAAGGACTGCCGATTTGCATTGAGTCCTTTTGCTTTTCTATACAAAAGGCAGCGGCATTCACCTCAGCACTGCAGTGCACACTTCATGGAGAGGTGGCCGGCAACCAGAACCGCAGTTTTATTTGTCCATTTGGGATTAAGCAAACTTTTCAGCATTTTGTACAATGTTGCCACTGTAGCAGTTGTGGCGAAAGCATTTGCATTTTAGAAAAACAACATTTTGCTTGTCTGACTTTACGGTGGCACTTAGTGCTGTGTGGCGTTTATGCTAATAGTGCAATTAGAGTCGAGATGAGACAACAATTTGGGCAAATTTGTGCGCTGCACGTTTCAGATTAAAAACATTTTTACTGTCTGCCATTATTATTTTTTGTGTCTGTATCAGCATTTCTCATTTACTCACTCTGATCTTGTTCCACTTTGAACGAGGCACGTATGATGTCATCGGCGCTGGGGTCCAAACGGAATTGGAACGGCGGTCCGTTGCTCTTGGAGCGATCATCGTCGTCGGTCGCCAATATTTCGACCACCTTGCGCGGCGGCACATGTTCCGGCAGCACCGGTCGGTAGTCCTTCAAGAATTTCGGCGCATTATCGTTGATGTCCTGAACAATGACGGTGAGTGTCGCCGTGGCCGTCTTTGGCGGTGAGCCGTCGTCTATTGCCAGTATTTTGACCTGATGGCGCGGCACAACTTCCCGATCCAGCGAGCGTTGTATGGTCACCGAGCCGTTTTGGTTGATGGCGAATTGGCGCTGCCGATCGGAGGAGCGATCTATCGAATAGGACACCTTACTCTTGCCGCCCTGATCGGGATCCGTGGCCTTGAATTTCTCCAGCTCAGTGCCCACCTTGGTGTCCTCGAAGACGGACACCTCCACATTGGCGCGCTCAAAGTGCGGTTTGTTGTCGTTGATGTCGCGCAGTTTAACCACCACCCACGAATATGCCACATGATACTTGTCGTTGTCGTTGTCTTCGCCCTTGTCGTTCACTTGTATGCGGAAGCGGAAGCCGTTGCTCTGCAGCTGGTCCTCGTAGTCGAGCGGCTGCACAATCTTCAGCGAGCCGGTGCCGTCGTTATTGCG
This sequence comes from Melieria omissa, assembly GCA_963971225.1. Taxonomy (NCBI): domain Eukaryota; kingdom Metazoa; phylum Arthropoda; class Insecta; order Diptera; family Ulidiidae; genus Melieria; species Melieria omissa. The sequence continues at coordinate 153,238,914 of OZ020267.1, forward strand.
CACCATGGTGAACTTATCGGCGCCGTAGCCACTGTTGTCGATGACCTTGTACTGGAACTTGTTCGTTTCGTCCTCGTCGTGCACCGTCACCGTCAGTATGGGCATTTCGGGCAGCGTAGTGCCGTCCGTTTCGTCCACCTCCGTGAACCATTCGTCTTTCGTAAACTGCGGCGGCATGTCGTTGATGTCTTTCACCCGTATCGAGGCTGTCCCTGTCCCTTTCAACCCGCCGCCGTCCATTGCCACCACTTGTATAGAATAGTCCGGCGTGCGTTCGCGGTCCAAGCAACAGACTGCCGTCTTTATGACGCCGGTATCGGGTTCGATTTCGAATATGGGCGAGCCGGTCTCCTCCTCGATGACGTTCTTCTCTATGGAGTAGACAAGCTTGGCGTTCGAGCCTTCGTTGGGGTCGTCATAGTCGACGGCGGTCATGGTCATCACCACCATGCCGGCGGTGCCGTTCTCGGTGACGTTGCCAAAGTAGACGCCCTGCGGGAATATTGGTGCATTGTCGTTGATGTCCTTCAGATTGACTTGCACGTCGGCGTAGCCAACCAGACCTTCGCCGCCCTCATCCTGTGCGAAGACTGTGAAGCGCCATTGCGGTCGACCGTTGGGCTGGTCGCGATCGAGTGGCTGGTGAGAGAAAAGTGAAATTTGTTAAATATTTTATTTATGTTTATTTATGATTTTATTTATTTTCACTATAGTCCATGATTAAAGCGGAAACTTTGCCAGGTTACATTAAATATAAATTATTTATTTATTTTTTCTCTGCATATAAATGGTCTGTGTGTTTTTTTGAGGACATGGTCGCAGGTTCACAGTGCAGAACGTGTGACTTTTAAGAGCTGTGAACATTTGTTCAACTTTTTCGTACCTGCTTTGGACCTTTATTAATGTACACACACACACTCACACCCCTTTGTGACTTTGTGAGCTCAACAACGAATTCGCCAAAAGCCGGACAGCCCAATCCTTTTTTGCGCCCATGCTTTTGTCATTTCCCACAATGCAGAGGGTCCTGGAACAGTGAGTGAGTGAGTTTGTGTGATTTGCTGACGTCGGAGGCAAAAAAGGTGAGAGCTAATGGTTGGCGGGCGTTGTGGTTTCGTTCGGCATGCTGAAAGGCACAGCGACACCGTCGGCCATATGCGAAAGCATACGGCAACGCAATGTGATATATGACAGTCATAAGCGGTTTCGCTTTGATTTTTTCTCACGTAGACGCACAGACACATGTACGAGTATGTGGAGCGGTGGTCGGCAGGCGGCAAGTTAAGTGTACTTGGGTGCTCGTGTTGTCGACTGGCGCTGACATGATAATTTGCCCGACAAATTTCGCTTTGCTGTTTACGCATAAAACGCACACACACTCGCACGGAAGCACAAAGCACATGCAAATCAGTGACAGCAGTGCGGAGCGTATTGCGGCCGCTGACAAATGCGCGTCGCTAAACACAGCAGCAGCAGCTTAAATTTAAAGTCTTCCTGCTGCACATAAATCAGACAAAATGTCGCAACGACCACAGTCTACGCGGCTGCATTGACACGAGTGCAGCTGTTGTGTGGTTGGCTTCATGGCGAAATTTATTAGATGCGCGCGCGTATCCCGCAGGACTCGCATTTAATTTGCCATAAACGCCAAGTTGCGCTTCAAGTGAGCAGCGCTGACAACGGCGGCCACTACTACACAATGTGGCCAAATTTAATGCCAGCAACCATCTTTCATTCTTTGCAGCATTTCGCAGACGTTTCGACGTATCTTGAAAGTCCTACAAGTGGTCTACACACTTCGAGTCGCCAGCGAGGAAACTTCTTAAATCATGACTTGTTTTCGTTTATAATGACGGCCACGAACGCTGTAGGAGAGCCGCGTCGCGTCGTACGGACAGACATAATCACATTTCGCCAAGTCGGCGATTTGTTTTTTATCTTTTCAAAGTCTATTAACTTTTGACTTACGACGCTGTCGATTGCTATTGTTGTTGTTGTTCTTGTACTTGGCGAAAAGAAGGCAAGAAGATTTTGTGTATTCGCAGAGACAGCGGCAGCAATGTTGCTCTAAGATTTCGATTTCGATTTTGTCTCAGCGTCTTTTTTGAAAGTTTCAATAGAACAAATGCTCGTTCGGGCAGTGGGCGGGGAGTATGCAGATTGACAGCGTAACGGAGGCAAAGCCGTCGCGATTTGATAAGTGGACAAGTACGTTGTTGTTGCGTGCAAGTGTTTTTGGACAGACAATCCAAAGTAAGTCTGTGTGTGTGTGTTTACGCTTCGTTTTCTGTTTTTCTTTGCAGACCGTGAGGAGTGCAGAAGAAAAGTGCGTAGGAAAATGTTCGGGGAGCATTATAAGATTTTAATAAAACCCGGCAATTGAACAAGTGGGACTATTTCAAACGATTTTTTTGGTAAGAATATAATTAGGTTAAAAATGATTAACAGAAGCGTTCAAAAGTTTTTGGTAATTTTCAAAAGCTGTAAAAAGTAATTTGTTAATTCTTGCCCTCCTTTTCTTTTAGTTCTCTGCTCCGATCAGCAAAAACTTATGAATGACAGGAAAAATTGCACATTCACTGCACTCGCTGTTTCGTGTAATTATTCACTTGTAAGAGTGAAGAGTGCACATCACATTGTTGTGTGCCTGAAAGATGTCTGTCAGTGGTGCTTACAACGCTTAAACAACCGCGGCGGTGACAAATGGTCGTTTAACTGGCCGCGGCGCAGTTTTTAAGTGCGCACTTTTGTTCAAAAGAGATTAATTTTCCGCAAATTACACGCATGGCATCGCGTCACTGACAACGTAAATAATTGTGTTGTATTTACTTGCGCGCCAGGGCGGCAAATGGCGCCGCAAGTCCATTCAAAAGTTCAATTTAATGAGTTTTGTATGCTGGCCGAAACAACAAGCTGACAGCATTCGTTTCATTTAACATGTCCTTGTCACACATGTTTGCATGTATTTCAATATGTTTGTTGTTGTCATTGAAAATAATTGCAAGAAGGAATGCTTTAATTGAGGGGGGTAACTTACCTTAAGCACGAATATTTCGCCAGTGGTGCGATTAATGTCGAATTTACTGTTGGCCGGATTGTCCGGATCGATGCCTTGGCCGGTCAAAAAGTAGACAATATTCTGCGGCCGATCCTTGTCGCCATCGGTTGCAGTGACCTGCGGTGCGAACGCAGTGCGTTGCGGTTTTCAAATAAATAAAGCAGAAAACCAAACAATTAGTAACAAGTTGACAAAATTCGATAAAAGAATACATAGATAGATGTACATATGTATGTGTGTTGTATTTGAATCACAATGAACTATTCATTTTAGTTTTACCATTAACTAAAAGCTACAGCTAAATATGGTAGTTGGAAATATTTAGTGGTGGCTATAAATTGTGTTAGTTTTACAACTACAAATTTTACAGTTTAAGTGGCTAAAAGAGACACACAAGCAATTTGAAGTATGTACAAAGCAAATAACAATTTATAAAACAATATAAACAATAAATAAACATGCAACATGCAATGCAGCTGGCTGGCAGAAGCGTCGGTACAGGAGTCGTGCAGCTGCACTCGTGTTTGTACTTTGAATCTGCAGCCATATAAGTTGCACAAACACAACTATTTTATATAAGTGTGTGTGTGTCTGTGGATGAAACCGAATAAATGTTGCAGGTTTTTCTATAACTGTATGTTTCGAATTGATATGTGAAACGAAACGACTGTCATTTGGCATTTGTGGTACTTCAGCACAAATACAAAGAGAATTGAATGGAATGGAGAATGGTGCAAATAAAAGTGCATTTGAATAAAGACGGCTTATCATTAATGTTTTTTGCATTTTTTAGTATATTTTATTTTTTGACATTTGACGCTATTGGCGCGGAATATTTACACATAAACATTCTAACAAATTGCATATTAATGACTTGTAAAAAAAATCTATTTATGCGATTTGCCTATAAGTGCTTCTTTGATTACTTACAAATTTCATATGTTCAAATTTAATTCTAGTTGAATGATATAATTTTGAATGAAAATGTCAAATTGAGCAAATGTGCATAGTTTTGCTTTCAAGTAACAGAAAGCTTGATTAAAATTTAATGCATGCATCAATTGCATTGTAATTTAGGGCTAAGAAAGTATTTTGCATATCTGAGTATATTTGCACACACAAGTACATATGTTGCAATTAATTGTTTGAGGCTACACTTGACATGTGTAGTGACAATTCGAATGAAATGCACACTTGAGTTAGTAATTTTCAAACCGAAATTACCGAACATAAGTACATGTCTTACAACTGTACAAAGCAGTCAAAGCATAACTGTACAAGCACTTAACACATGTAGTCGCTTAATGGAAAATTGAAAACAATACAACTAATGCAAGGAATTTCATTAATTACGAAAATGAGATAAGATGAGATGTCTTTTATTGGTTTCAGCATTTCCTTAAAGCAAAAAGGCTATTTGACTTTCTTGCATCAATGAAGTTGGACTCGTATAGCTGTCGTGTAAGAAAATGCAGAGTATTTGCTGTGCGAATCTATTAAAGTTTTACCTAAGCTTTTAAGGAGCTGTTGATGATATATTGCAAATTGGTGTTGCACTTAGTTTCCAATTGTTGCAGCATAACGCTGGCCTAACTTGTGAAAGAAGCATTGATAACTTATGCATTGATTTTCTGACTTATTTATATATGTATCCAAGATTATTTATGTATGCCATATATTGTTAAATGTGTAAGATATTAGTGACTTCCACTTTACACTAGTTGACAATTTGTATGCAATTTAAATGCAAAACAAGAACCCACTTTAAAGAAGCACTTGAAATATGCCTTTGCCTTAAAATATGCTTTTGTTGATATAAATATAGGAGCAATTGCAAGCTATACTACAGTGCTGTGTCTGTCAGGGATTAATTTGAAATGTTTTTCAAAGGAATTTTAATATAGCAGAGCAAATTAATAGAATGTGGCATATATGCAAATTAAGAGTGAACCAGAAAAAATTAGAATTTTAAGGACACAGTAAAAAAAAGTAATAGTCTGATTTTACTAAAATAAACTGCAGTTTATTATAAATTCCCTAAACTCTAATTCACAAAAAAATTTAAATAAATATAATTAGTGGTTACACATTCTTTTATATTTTTCTTAACGTTCTTAATTAGAGATTGGACAGTACTTTCGGTGACTATTAGATAGGCTTGCTTCCATCGGTTTCAGAACTGTACATCATTTTTGCAAACTTTGCTTGTTTTTCTTAGAGTTTGCTTCATTACAGCCCAATATCTTTCAATAAAGCGAAGTTCTAGGCAGTTGGGAGGATTTGCCTCTTTTGGGACCACCGTGACACAATTCTCTTCTTACCATTCCATAGTTGACCTGGAGTAGTGGCTTGTCGCTAGGTCTGGCCAAAATAAAACTGTTACTTTGTGCTATTCCATAAATGGTATAAAGCGTTTTTGCAGACATTCTTTTATATAACTTCTAGAGTTAATTGTTCCTGTCGTAATGAACGCCTTACTCCATAGACTGCAGGAGCAAATAGCTTGCCAAACCATGAAGCGTTTTGGAAATTTGGTGTACGTCACTTCGGAGTATTTTCTTTGTGTTTCATACTTATTGTTTGTAGTGAATAGGCATTCCCAGGCAACTGCTTGAAGTCCACCTTAGAGTAGGTTTCATCATCGAGAATCACGCAATCGAACTTGGTTACATAATCGTCATACAGTTTTCGAGCCCGAGTCCTCGCTATTTTTTCTTTTGCTTCTGACCGCTCAGGCACTTTCTGCTGTTCGTAGGTCCTTAACCCTTGACTTCGCTTATATCGCATCCAGTGGATTGCGATGTGCCTGATGCAGCTGCAACATCTCAAGTCGACCGCGTGGGGTTACTTCGATATGTGCTAACAACCCCCTTCAGAACTTCTGAGTTACTTGGACCCTTTTTCTGCCTGATTCTTCGGGTCTGAAGATGGTGTTTCTCGCGTTGTAGTTGTTTATAACATTATAAACCGTCGCTACGCTCGCTTTGCTTTCCCTTGCAATGCTAAGTCTAGACTTCGCCTTTCAGTCAGGTAAATGTCCAGTATTAATTTTCAGCAATGCTTTTGCGGGCTGGACATGTTGACTAAAGTAGATCCAAGATACAATTGGCTAATATAGCAAGAAACTGCAATAGTCATAGATACTTTCACTCGCAAGTAAAAATTGAGTAAACATTTTAAATTTTTTGTGGTTCACACCTTATATATTATTTTGTTTTATAAGGAAAGATTTGCTTGTGCAACAGAAAAATAACTGAAAAAATGTCCTCAGTGCACGAAAAAAATTGTATGTTGTTCTACTTAGCAGCCGAATATTTTCAATATTGTGAAATATTAATAAATTTTTCATTATGTTAAATTCAATTAATCGGATATGCTGAAAAGTTAAGTTGACCCTTAAATGGGACGCAATATTCAATTTGCACAAAGCTGCCAATAATAACAATTTTGGTGTTAACCACTTTTAGTCCAGAAACAATGTAATTTCAATTGTGCAACTTCACTAATTAAAACATAGTTTTAGTTGCATATAAATAATGTTTAACATGGTTTATTGCACTAATTCGTTGCTGCGCTGTGGCGGATATTAATTTGTAATTATTGCGTACGCCGCCAGTGGACTTTGTTCAGATCAGTGCACCGCAAACCGACCCAATTGCTCTATTGGGACATAACCACCAAAATTGGGAAAATGTCCGAAAATTGTCGATTGCAGCGAACTGTTGACGAAATCAAATGTTTGAAAACCACTGTTGTATAGAAATTTAAAGCCCACACTCAACTTGAAACGCTAAAAATGTTTGCAAATATTTTACAAATTCCTGCTGGTCATTTTTGTTGCACAAATTAGTACAACATTTGAAGTATATACACGTGTAATATTAAATACACACATGTACAGACATATGAGTTTAGTAAACACAAAACTAGGCGCATATTAAATAAATTTAATATTTCAATTAAACATAAAAACCTAAACAGTCATCATTAAACAGATAATGAAAATATTTACATGTGCAAATTTACAGTTATATATACATATATAGAACACACTGTGTGTTTGTTTGTGAGTTGAATTGCATGGATGGGCAAATTAAAATGTTATGACAGTATTTAAATACATTTAATGACATTCCACACACCGCAACCAATAGACAATTACCAGAGTGCCTGTCAGTTTGACAGCGCAAAAAAAACAAAAAAAAAAATAAACAGAAAACATAAAAATGCATTAAAGGCGAGATTTGTGAAAAACAAAAACCGCATTGGTTTAATTAAATGTGACATCGATTCAATTAAAACTACGCTTTCAGTTAGCCATGGTTGTGATTTTGTGACAAAGTATGGAAGATGGCTGCCACCACTATTACTATTTGTTGTTGTTACATATTTACAAAAAGGACATTTGTCGAATGAAAAGCAAGAAATAGTATGTAAATGAAGGACATTTTGCTGATGTTGTTGTTTCTTTGGACCTGTATTATGGTAAACGGGGCGTTGATTTCCTCGTTCAGCGTACGCTCGTACAGCGTCTGGGGAAAAACCGGCGGCAGGTCATTGACGTCGCGCACGCTTATCACAATTGTCGTTGAGTTCTCATTCAAACTATCGGAGGCAACCAATTTTAAATCGTACTTAAAATAAAATTAAAAGAACAAATTCAAATGTAAACAAAACGAACGCAAATCAATTATGTGTGTAAATAATCAAAAACAAACGCAAAACAATTTAATAGGAAAAACATTTTTCAAAAACCCAAAATGTCAAACAAAAATTGTGATATGTAATATTGAAATGTTTGCATTGTTTGTAGATGAAATTAATGGGTATCAAGGGGTACATTGCACAGAAGGAATCGAATTCCATGCACAGCACGCCTCGTATTTGATAAGTTTTGCCAGTGTTGCTGATTTTTTTCGACGAGTGTTGTGGGAAAAATGTGTGGTCGGGGCTTATTGTGCTGCTGAGCAATTTTGTTAATGAACTGTTGCTGATAATGGGAGCTATTCATTTACATTGGTGATGTTTTCTTTTGTGAATTGGGTCAGAAGAAATAATTGGGAGTAGAAGAAACCACTGTGTAAGTAACAATGGGCCTAAAATTATGTGGAATGGTATTGAAATGTTGAAAAATAAAGTGAAATATTGGAATTTAAGTTTTCAGCCTTAGAAATTCGGGGCTTGGGGGGTATTGCGGCTCAATTGAAGACGTACGAAATTTTGAAACTTTTACTTTGTAACGCATACGACATACGACGTCATGATGCTAAAATTAATTAGCGGTAGTTATTGTTCAGAGAGACGTCGCCAAGGAAAGACGAGACGAATAAGTAAGACATTGAATTTGAATTCTAATTTCTTACATAACGTACAATGAATTTTAGATATTAAAACAAAGCACGAAAAAAAAAATTGTAAGAAAAAAAATCATTCGTATTCGTCAAGGCTGATCACATTTGTCTGCAATCACACTAGGGCGGCTGGCGGACCTGGCTGATGCTTTAAGGCCTATCTCCACCGATCCGGGTGCGAGGAAGACCCTCACTGCGATTATTGCTATAATGCAAACGAAGACGCGAAACATGTTGTTTTCCATTGTTACCGATACCAACAACAACGAAGCCACTTGGCGGACCAGCTTGGGGCGATGCTAACCTCAAAGACACTAATCCACAAGATGTTGGAAACTGAAGCGTATTGGACAGCAGTCGACCATTTCGCATCGGAAGTGATGTCGTTTCAACGGCGATACGAATGGCAGCGACGCGCGGAGGCGCGACGCGCGACTAACAGATTGAGGTCTATTTGAGACCAAACCTGCCCCGCGACGTAATGCCGGGTGGCGATCCCGCGGGGATAAAGGTCGACGATGGGGGGTTGGTTTTTAGCCGGTAAGAATCCGGCATGCTGGGCTTGAGCTCAGTATCTTCCGAAGATTTTCCACCTCCGACAGAAAAAAAAAACACTGCTCTCTAAAAAGAGCCGATACAAGCATTTAAAAAAGTGACAACTCAAGTCCTGAGGAGCAAAATTTAAAATTATTTTTGAGTATTTCTAAATTTTACGACTTTCACAAAGATTTTTAACAATTTAATTCCATTCTCAATTATGGACCCAATACATGGTTTTATATCAAGAAATTATTACCTTGGTTTGCCGAACAGAAGCTATTTAGCTTTAAAAAAATCGTATGGATTTATATATATTAAAAAAAAAAGATCCCGTTTGGATCTACAGGGATCCAAACAGATAAGAGAAGGACATCGGTTTCCGAAAAATGAAGGGATTCACAATGGACCCAACAGGGTCTCCGAGTGGAAGTGCCTGACGCACACACCCCTTCCGTAACCTAACCTAACCTATATATATTAAAACAGTTATTGTGAATTGTGTCCAAGTGCTGCGCTTTGTGCAGTGATCCAGCAAAATATATTATAATAAATAAGAATTAAATTAGTAAAGAAGAACAAAGAAAAAGTATATGAAAACAAAAGAAATTATGAACAAACAAAACAAGATTTCATTTTGATAAAACATTGCAACAACACGAAAACAGTGCTGCAAAATAACGCTCAGCCAAGATTTAGGTTTCTATGTGTGAGCAACGCGCATTTTCGGATTTCCGCTGAAAGTTCGCTGTAAGCAAAAGTACCAAACAAAACTTGGACAAAGTCCTGTGAAAAAACATGCATAACGGCACACAGACTGAACCAAACAATTTGCAAAAGAAAGATATAAACGCAACTAAACTACACCAAGTATCGTAACATGATTTACTTGAATGATGGGCAAAAAGTACGTGCGAAAAAAACGCTAACGGCGCATACACTAACAACAACAGAAGCTGAGCGAAAAACTCGTTGTAACTACTAAAACTAGGGGGTGAATGGGGAGGTAGGGTGGTTCACGGCTTTATGTCAAAAGTGTTAAAATAACCTGCAGCACACGCTTCGGCAAGTTGCGATCGTCCTCTTCGGTGATTTGCGTGCGATATGTGGGCCGCTCGAATACGGGCGGATTGTCGTTGACGTCTTTGACGTGTATTATGACCGTTGTGTAGTTCTCCTTCAAGTTGTCGGAAGCCGCTAAACGTAGTTCGTACTGCACGTGTCACAGTTGACCAGTTGAGGTGGTGCGGTGGGGTGGAAAGTGGATAAATGAAACTGGTTTAATTTTCGGTACTCACTCGAGGCAAATATGTAAAAATCTGTGTTTACATATGCAAAAGTCAGAAAGGAAACTGTGTCAGCTTGGCGCAAAACCCCAACAATGCTGGCTTCATTATACCAATTGCTGTCCCGTTCTTATAAAATGTGGACAAACAGTCCAGTCCCACTCACCTAATCCCCGTCGCTTTTTCAGTCACCCGTCTGCGTGCCTGTGGCGCGCCTGGCCAATTGAAAAATTGTCAGGCGCCGCACACACGAAACGGCGGAATGTACACGCCAACGTGCACTTGCAATGGCAACAAAAAATTGGCGACAAGACACGCGCATCGCTTTTCGGTGTCGCTGCCGCTCGGTTCACAAATCGCCATTCTGCAGCGCAACAATTCATGCGGCGCTGTTTTTTGTCGTTTCTGGCGCTTTTTGTTGCCCTTTTGCTGATGCATAAAATATCGCATGCAATAAATTGCGCACGGACGCTGTTCGAAGAAAGGCAAAGCAAGAAACAAAAAGCGCCAGTCGCGTGGAAAGCGCGCTGGGCGTTGGCGACAACGACAGCGACAAGCTTGTGGGCAGAGCGAGTGAATGAAATTCTGTAAAAATTGCATGCGGCACGTTGAGTTTCAATTAATTGTTGCAGTCGCCGAAAGTTCGTCCCTTGCCACTTCGTCACTGGAAGCTTGATGGCGTGTAAAACAAGCGAATGCAGTGGTTGGCGTTGTTGCTCCACTGCCGAAAATGGTATTTGAAAATTGTTATTGAAATTCAATTAGTGCCCTTTGCGTTGTTGTGTTTGACTTGCGCAAGCGAACATTTTCATTGTTGGCTTGATTGAGAGTGATGCAAGGAATGCGCGCTGGGCGCGTCGGCGATATGGCTGAAATATGCACGAAACTTTCAATCAACACACGCAGCACGGTTCGAGCGTATTTATGATGCAATTTTTTAGTTTAACAGCGGAAGCAAGTTGTTATTAAGTTTGAATTTTTAAAAGCCAAATAATGGAGCTGCGGGTAATTGATTGCAGCCGAAACTCCCAACTGAGTGAGTGAAGTATTTAATAATAAAATATTTTGGTAGCTATTTTGTGCCTATTGATGGTAAAGAGAAAAATAAATGTTCGCTTTGAAAATGTTTATCTTTGCGATGAAAAACTTTGCCAAAAGCTAATGGACAATGTTGCGCGTAAATTTGCAATATTTTACAATTTACACCCATTTAGAAAAAACTCACGCCACCCAACTATACACGTTTTATAAATTTACTTGCATTTTGGGTTATTTAATGTAAATGAAGGCGAGCTATTGTATTCTTTCTACTCCTTTGTTCGTTGCTGCCGCGTGATTGATGTCAACTTCTCAGTGTCTGTTGTCGTTTGTGCTTCTTTGCTCACTACGGTCCAATGAGCCTAAGCTACCCGTCTCGGCTGACAGTCTTTCTTCCACTTAACATATATAAGTATATTTTTAATTTCAGATTGAATCGCTTAACGCTCGGATTGTGATGGCCCACATTACACGAAACGCGTCTAGTCTGGAATTTTTTGGCCTCTTTGTCTGATAAAAATTCCACACCCAAAGAATTCGCACTTGACTAAACCAAATATCTGCCTGCTTTTGTTTTTAATAAGAGCCCCAGAAATGGCAGCAATGAGCGTAAAAACATAATAAATAACGCAGTTTATCGCGTTCAGCGTCGAATGGCAAACAAACCAAACTCCACAATGACTACACAAACAACAAACAAACGAACGAAATAACTTTTATTTATTTGCGTGTGCGTTGCTGTTGTTGTTTATGGCATTTTGGGCTGTTTGGAGTGCTGAGTGTGCGGGCGATTTGTGACGCCGGCACATAGCGGCGTTGCGTATACGCCATGCAGGTCGAAGAGGAGAATATGATAGGCGAGATAGCATTGGGACTTACCCTACGCCGAGTCTCGTAGTCAAGGGCGCCCGCCACATAAATGGCACCCGTCATGTTTTTGACCGCAAAAGCGCCGCCAATGTTGCCGCTCGTAATTTCATAACGAATTCGCGAGGCTATCGGTGTGGGCGTTTTTGTTGTTGTGTTTGTGGTTAGTGGTGTGCCGGCAAATTGTGGTTGTTGTTGCGAATATTCATTAAATTTATAATTTTAATAGACACGTGCCAGGAGTCGTCGCCAGTCGGTGGGTGGGTTGGTGATTTTCCGTAAACAAGGCGAAGGAAGCGAATGAATGCAAGTAAAACACAAATTTGTAAATTGAGTATAATATTGTTGTGGTTGCTTTCTTATCGGCGGCACACTTACATTCGTCGTGATCCTTGGCCGTCACGGTCAGCACGGTGTGTTGGATGTCCTCGTTCTCGTCGACCTCGGCCTCGTACAGCGACTTGTCAAAGTACGGCGGGTTGTCGTTCTTGTCGGCGATTCCGATGCGTATGAATTTTGTCACTGTAAATGCGAAAAAAAGAGAGCAGAGCGTTGTTAGTGAGATGAGCGGAAGTGTTGTCCATATTAGTGAACGGCGGGCGGTGTGTATGTAAATTTTACTGCCATAAATTATAACTCATTAATGCTCGCACCCACACACGCAACCAAACATATACATGCACCCAATACACCCAGTGTGGTGGAGTGTGGCAAGTGCGGCGCTTCCCCCCAAGTTTATGCAATTATCACGTAATCCTCATAAAGACTGCGCGACAAGCGTGTCGCAATGCGTCTGCCCCGCTTTGCCTTACTCACAATCACAATACGCATATTCGTATTTTTGTTATTAATACTTTTTTTAGGTATTTATAAAAGCGGCATAGATGGAACGCCAGACGCCAAGGCAACCGGAATTTTTACTACCTTTCAGTGAAAGTGTAGTTGGGTTGCCGACACACTTGGCTTGCATACGAAATGAGCGAACTTCTCACTTATGCTTTCATCTCATTCAAGGTTTATTATTTATACGGAGGACATGTTGCGTGAGGCGCGTGCGGGCGTCGGCTGGTCGTATTCAAATCAAAGGGCCAGTATGTGTATGCGTTGCAATTTAGATGCTGGATTAATGAAAATTACGTTCAATTTCGCATTTCAAAGTGCTACTCGAATGGGTGGGTGTGTGCGAATAAATGGTTTAATTGACTCCAGTGCTGGGCCTCACTAAATATTAACTACAAAGATAGCAGTTTTTATGCTCTTTCGAATGTTGAGAAGGCTTTCCAAATCTGACTTCAGCGAACGTTTTGCCGCACTCGATGAAACAATTTAAAAGTGTGTCAAATGCATATTAAACACTTTAGTTGCAATCACAATGGCATTGCTGTATAAATTTCGATAAATGTGTGTTTGGGCTATTTACATATTTTGACATATTTCCTCGTTGTAGCGTCAAAGGATTTGCAGCTCTGCACTGTTTCGCTTTGTGCTTGCAGTGTGTTGCATTTCTCTCCCCAGTAATAATCTTTTCCACAGTCGAATTGACACACACATACACACATCTGCAGCTCTCCGCTTGCATACCAAATTAAATAAGCCTTGGTGTGCTGTTGTGTGTGAATGCAACCATTTTGCATTTGAAATTTTTTGGAAGGCAATTTGCGCGCATAACAACATTGTGTAAGCCAGTCGAAAGGACTCGCAATGACGCAGTGACAACGACGACGACCAATAGCAACGATGGCACCGAATGCTCAATGCAATAATTTGTGCAAGTTGTTATGGCTGCGGTTGCAATGCTCGCCCCGAGGAGAGCAAAGTTGCCGCTGTGTGGCTGTGACTGTGACTGTGGTGCATAGGCAGCGAAGGCGGCCATATTGTTTTTGACTTGTTTATTATTTTGCGAAATGTTAAAATATCGCACACTGCTACAGACAAGCAACATGCAACGGCAATTGTAAGTTGCCACATGCCGTCTGCTTGCAATTGCAACAATGCTATTGCCTCAACTTGCAACAAGAACAGACATACGAACAACAACACCAAACACACAACCAGCCAGAGCTCGCATAATCTTAAAAGTTGCTCTTGCTTTGTTGTTGTTGCTGCTGTCAAATCGTCCTTAAGCTGAGTTGCGCACATTTGCATACACAATGCCCCCATGCGCTGCTTTTCTATATATGAATGTATGTTTTTATGTGTGTGTGCGCTTATTCGTGTTTGTCCGTCTGTGCTGGCGCTGCGCTATGTACAACTGTGTTTCGGTGCGTGTGTGTGTGATTATGTTTTAATTTGAATTATATTTGCATTAAGTTCTGTTGTGGCAATTAGATAAGCTGCGTTGGCCATGGTGTGTTTTTGTTTATTTTCAGCGCGCCTCTGTGTGTGTGTGTGTGTGTTTGCCCATTTTGCATGTTTGGCTAAATATTTGGGTCAACTTGTAAGCAGCACTCGCAGGCACTGACCCTATGCTAATGGCCACTGAGAGCAATTTTAATTAAAGCACAACGCATGGACGGCAGCGTTTGTGCTGCTGACCGCTTAGACGTCAATGTGGCCGATAAGCTATAATTTGAAAAAATTCGTTTACATATTGGCAGATAAATTTCATTGTTTGCTCATTGGAAAATAATTTGCAAAATTACTTTGCAGGCTGAATTTATGGTTTGGTGAGCACTTTGCTGGCAGCTGTAATGCAACTGCGATCAGCTTTCAGCCGGCCACTGGAAATCTCCACTTGCTTGTGTGCCTATGCGCTTTACGAAATGGCAGGGCAGTTGGCACTTTGGCGGCGAGTGGAAGTAACAAAAGCGGCGACAATATATGACCGCCATTAGTGCAGCCATGCGGCCGCATCAATGCAGACACGAGTGCGCTGCAGTTCAGCTGAATGCGTTGAGTGCGCTGAATGCGCCTTAAAGTGCTCGCAAGTCCGAGGGATATTTGAGACGATTGTGCTGTGCCACTTGCGCGTCTTTATGGTCATTAAAAAATGTTGCAAACTTATAGCAAATATTTGATTGCTCCGGCTTCGGCGTCGAGGTTGGCAAGCGAGGCTGGCTTGCTTTTATGTTTATCGCTGTCGCACAATAACTTTTGGATTTAATATTATGTGGTGTAAGATGCCGATAAAAATACCACACACATGTGT
The DNA here is from genome assembly GCA_963971225.1 of Melieria omissa. Lineage (NCBI taxonomy): Eukaryota > Metazoa > Arthropoda > Insecta > Diptera > Ulidiidae > Melieria > Melieria omissa. The sequence goes on from OZ020267.1 coordinate 153,254,199, forward strand.
ACATACAAAGATAGATGCAAACCTACTTCTGTACATATCAATTACAAAGTGTTAATGATGGCAGCAGCAAGACTGAACTGAGTACCAGGGCATGTCTGCTCGACGACGACACTAGCGGCCACATGACAATATGCACACATATGTTTCAAATGTTGTTAAGGCAAAGAGAAAAACAAACAATGTTGCTCAAGCCACAAGTTAAATCTTGGAAAACAACGAGTTTATTTTTCTTAATATTTTCTTTAAAGTTAGATTCCTCCATTTTATTCAACTAATGGCCATGACATAAATTAACATAATTCTTCAAGCTAAAATCACATCTCAACAATTTTAAATAATTTTGTCGTTATTAGTTGGTTTGAATGTTTCTCTTTGTTTGCTTCAATTTAATAAAAACAATGTCAACAAGTCATTAAAATGCAAGTGAAATCTCCTTCAAATTGAGTCAATTTCCATCCCTGTTCCCCACTCGTTTCGGTCAAGTTGTTTAAAAAAAACCCCCGTTTGCACTGAACCCTTGTGTGACTTTTGACATTTGGCTTCATCATTTTCCTGACAACCATCGACTGCAACTTTGCCACTCAGTCAATGAAGTGCACTGCAGTCTGCAGTGACCGGCGCCGGTAGTTCGCTCACGTTTTCAACACTTGGCAGCGACAGTTAATTTTTGCAATTTTGCCGCTTGTGCTTGCAGATGGCGTATTAAATGGCAAAAATAATTTGCATTTTCACGTTATCAGTGAATTGAAAGAAGCTGCGGGGCAACGAACGACAACGCAAAATGACATTGGTGGAAAAAATTCTGAAATTGACACAAGCGACATGGCGACTAATGGTGCGACATGCTGCGGTGCTGTGGACAGGTGATGTTCCACTTACATGCATGATTGCACCCAACCGTAGCAACAACAACAGACAGCAGCAGGCGAAGAGACAACTTTGCAGCAGACTGTTCGGATTGCATCGCTTTGAAGTTGTTTCTAGTTCATTACTGCTTGTCATGCAGGCAATGGTGGCTTTTGGTGTATGCGAAAATATGCTGAAAACCATTTGCTTGTTGCTTTTGTATGCATTTTACACATTGTCACTTTTGCATGCTTGAAATTTTCTTTCAAACGTAATTGTGGCACTTGAATTGAAGCGCGAAGAATTCCCATTGAATCTGACATTGTGACTTTATTTGGCAGTTGATGCACTTAGTTTTCGAACTTAAAAACGCTAAACAGTAACAACCTTTCAGCGGCAATATTTCAGTTTATTTAAAAAAATACCGGAAAAGACTGAGTGCAGCACTTTAGTTTTGTGACGTTTGAATCACGCTCAGCTGCTTTAAAGTTTCCAAAAATTAGTTGCGGCCGCTAACGGCACTGTTTCAATTAATATTTTGCTGTTCTTGGAATCTCTTCTTTCGGCTCTTTGGGGCCATCAATTAAAGGGCAACTTTGAACGTCCGCCTTGCCACCAACGCAGCCCAACCAAACACGAAACTTTGCGACTGCCCAGCGGGCATTAAACTAATTGGATCGACACGTTTTCGAAAAATCGAAACGGCAAACCATTCGGTTTGCTCAATGGTAAAACGATTCAATTAAAAAGTGAGCCAAGGCGCCGCGCCAGCAGGAGGCGGCAGTGATTGCTGCCGTTTATGGTATTTATTTTCGTCAGGGCCTAAGCTGCCATTGGCGCTGACAATAAATTGGCACCACTCCAAGCGCTGTCATAAATATTAAACCGTTCACACACACTCGCGCGTGTGTGTGTGTGTGCGCGCACGCGGTGCTGCAAAGGCCAAGAGGGAAATGGCAAAGCAACGACAAGGAAAACTATTTAATACTTTTGAGAAGCATTCAAGCGAAAATTCTTGCGATAAACTTTTGCCACTTTCACAAAATACAAAAGCGACATGGCGCAGGGAGCACAAGAAAAACGGCAACATAAGCGGCAACGCAACAAAAATATATGTGGTGTCTTCAGTTTGACATTACAATTGCGTAAGTGAGGCAAATAAATTTATGATGGCGCAACTTTAGCAAAATGAACCAGAAAAAAACAGGAACAAATAAAATAAACGTCAGCGGAGACCAACGATTGTTTCATGCGGCGTAAGTAAGTGATAAACTTGGTTCGGCAGACGAGGACCCAAGCGATTGCGTACGAATTATCAATGAATGCGGAAAATGTGAACATTTATAAAACATTGGAGCCGATATGGGCGGCGTGGTGCGAGGTTCGGGGTACCAAGCGAAGTATTGATTCAAGTGCCAAGCGGAAAAATTTCATTCGGAGCTTTGGAATTCAAGAACCAATTGAAGAGCCCCGCAGCAACGCCAGTGAGCTGTGGCCAGTTCTGGTGAATGAGTGCGCATGTGAGGATTCAGATGTGGCAAATATTTTCTACAATAGATGGCTGCCAGGTGACTTAAACAATGAATGCTTTGAACTTTTCAACGTATTTTTGGACATGGAAAATCAAACATTAGAAACTAACGAAATAATAAAACAGCTGGCGGAAAGTACTGCACGCATTGCAGATGCGGAGATTTATTTCATGCCGCCAAAGCTGTGAGTGCGTGTGTATGTGTAGATAATTCACTTATCGGCTTAGCAGCTTCACTCACTTCACATACAAACTCAAAGCAATTCGGACTCTCATACGCAGCAGTGGATACGTGCAGACTCGAATATGCCGTCGCTATTGAGTTGGCATGGCGCATTGCCCGAATGCAACGACTAATGCGATAGGATTAAAGTGTTTTCTTTTGTTTGCCTGATTTGCAGCTGTTGTTGTGTTTCTTTTGTTTGGTGACTTAACGAGCAAAGTAATCTGCTATAAACGTAAAACGTCATTAAGTAAAGATTTATGATTAGCAAACGAAACACTTCCGCAATAGTGTAGGTGGAGTGAAGGCAGCAGGCGCGGAAGACAAGCGGAGGGGGAAGCATTGGACAAAATGTGCTGCTCGCTTGATTTGGCTAATGACAATAGTGGATCAGTAAACCGATAGAACTTTTCAAGGAAGATTGAAAATAGCATGATTTGAGTAGATGCGGACTACGCGGCGTATGCGTAATTAAAGTTGTTGACTTCTGGACTTTTGTTGCACATGCATTGTTGCGTGCTCCATGGTGTATGAGTGATTAATTTATGGAGGAAAAACATCTGAACTGAATTTACATGAAATATTGCTTTAGAAATATAAACTCGGTGTCCGGAGCAAGAAGGAAGCTAATACAAATAAAGTTGTTTTTACATACAAATTCAAAAGCAACAAATGAAAGATAACAAAAAGCATAATATGATCATTCAGCATCCCATTGTGCAATTTAATACCATTGCAATTGCTGTTTTATTCAACTGTGCCTACCACAAGTGGTCCTCACTGTGCGTGTCGGAGCAATGAAAATCATTCATTGCAACTGTTTACTTTGCTCATTGCTCATATTATCATAATTTTATGATGCTTTATGATAATATGTGCTTGCGGGAATGAAAAGCTCTTTCATTTCAGCACTGCAATTCGAGCTTTAATGGCCACAAATGGAAAATTGTATCAGTCAGTTTTGTAGCAAAAATATTTCCATTCGTGATTGGCGCCATTCGCGCAACTAAGATAAAGCGTAAAGTCGAGTTTTGACTGCCGCTGGATGCGCGCATCGTTAATTAAAGAATTAATTAAAAATTCTACGTAAATGACATAAATAAATAAATGACATAAATAATACAACGCACTCGTACAGAAATGCGCCATAATTGCAATAACCGAATGGCCTAAAGATACATTGGCCGCTGCTATGCAATCAACTGTAGTCATATTTGACGCTGCAGACATATGTAAACAGATGCATGCGATATACAATTAATCATCATAACAGTTTTTAATTAAAAGCGACAATTCCTTAAAGGGCCAACGGCGGTGATTGTTTTAAATACGCAAAATATTGCCAACGATCAATGAGTCTGTCGTCGAGCCAACCACACTCACACACACACACTCTCCTCTAACAATCGCAGCCCATAATGAATTATTTTTGCATTCTGAGTGGGACAACTGCTGCCATAAAAATCGATATTAAATCCTTAATTAAGTAATTGTTACATAAGTGTGTGTTGTAACTCGATACAATTCCAACAGAATCAAGTTTCAAGTCAAACGCACAGCTGATTTAAACATACAGAATTACATCATATCAAATAATTTTGGCTTACTTATTACAGAGTTGGATACAGTTGGACGGGTGACGAGTTTGCCATTCGTAATGAACCAGCAATGTAGAAAGGCACTCAATAAAATTGACGATATCTCCGTTCTCCATCTACAGTGAAACCACTACTACTGTATCATTGTTCAATTGTAATGAGCTGCCATTCAGCTTTAACATAAAACTCTTTAAAAATTACAGGCCGAAAGTTTCACACATACCAACACGTTACGTAATTTATTTAATGCGTCTGCTCTTTGACACAAAAAAGTCAAGTGGAAAGCCTACAATCAGTTGTAATTGAAATAAATGCAGAACACTGAACAAGCATCACAACCAGACAAGTTGTCTGATCCCTGGCCGATATGTACACAGCTACGTGTGTATGTGTGTCTATCGCGCAAGTGTCTGCCATCTGTCGCACCTGCTGCACGCTTACTTACTTACTTACTTACTTACTTAACTGGCCATAACAACCCGTTATCGGGTTACGGCCTGCCGCAAAACTTCTCTCCAGGCGCCTCTGCTTCGCGCGCGCCTTCTCCAGTTGGTCACACCAAGAGATACCAGGGCCTCTTCCACTTGGTCCTTCCACCGGAGACACGGCCTCCCTCTTCGCCGTCGACCTCCAACCATCGCATCGAATACCTTTTTCGCCGGAGCTTCGTCGTCCATGCGGCAGACATGACCGAGCCAGCGTAGCCGCTGGATGTTAATTCGCTGCGCTACGTCCATGTCCTTATACAGCTCATACAGCTCGTTATTGGTTCGTATGCGATAGTCGTCACCAACCCGAACAGGGCCGAAGATTTTGCGAAGCACCTTCCTCTCGAACACTCCAAGGGCCGCTATGTCGTTTCGTGTCATTGTCCATGCTTCAGCGCCATAGAGGAGCACGGGCAGGATAAGCGTCCTATAGAGTGAAAGTTTTGTCGGTCGAGAGAGGTCTCTACTTCTCAATTGCTGCACGCTTACTGCTTGCTAAAAATTACCAAAATGTCGCACATTCCATATCGGACGCAGTCATCAGCAGGCGATTAGTTCATTTTTATGTTTGGCTATTGACAAACATGGAGTTTTGCATAGTGTCGACACAAATTGGCAAAATTTGCTGTAATTTGCTGAACAATGGCAACTTCCAGCAATCCGCAGCTGCCACCACATATACGGCAAACAAAATTCGCCTACTGGCAATTAACTGAACTTAAATGCTACACAAACATTGTGTGCAAACGGTGATTAAACGCCAAGCCTGCAGCTGTGGGTGCGTGCTTAGAGTGTCGAGAGTGGGCTTGGTTTTTTGGCATTGACATTTAATTAAAATATGCAATATTATTTGTAAATATTTAACATCAATAAAAGTTGGAAAAAAAGATTTTATAGTTAATTATTTGGATTAAAATAGAAACAATTAATTTGGATGTGGAAATGAAAAATGTTTTTCATTGGTTTCATTGTTTTGCCATAATACAAATGACAAACTTTCATTTAATTAAGCAGCCTCGAGCAACAGGGCCAAACAGTTGTTTGTAAATGACAAGCTTTTCGTTCAATAAAGGGGAGGGGGGAATGTACAAATTTTAAAATAACTTATTTGATTTGATGTGATTTTATTTTCTTTGATTGAATTTTATTTTATTTTATTTTATTTTATTTTATTTCATTTTATTTTATTTTATTTGATTTGATTTTATCTTATTTTATTTTATGTTATTTTATTTGATTTGATTTGATTTTATCTTATTTTATTTTATGTTTATTTTATTTAATTTTATTTTATTTTATTTTATTTTATTTTATTTTGTTTTATTTTATTTTATTTTATTTTATTTTATTTTGTTTTAATTTATACTATTTTATTTTATTTTATTTTGTTTTATTTTATTTTATTTTATTTTATTTTATTTTATTTTATTTTATTTTATTTTATTTTATTTTATTTTATTTTATTTTATTTTAATTGATTTTATTTGATTTGATTTGATTTGATTTTATCTTATTTTATTTTATGTCATTTTATTTTATTTTATTTTATTTTATTTTATTTTATTTTATTTTATTTTATTTTATTTTATTTTATTTTATTTTATTTTATTTTATTTTATTTTATTTTATTTTATTTTATTTTATTTTATTTTATTTTATTTTATTTTATTTTATTTTATTTTATTTCATTTTATTTTATTTTATTTTATTTCATTTTATTTTATTTTATTTTATTTGATTTGATTTTATCTTATTTTATTTTATGTTATTTTATTTTATTTGATTTGATTTGATTTTATCTTATTTTATTTTATGTTATTTTATGTTATTTTATTTTATTTTATTTTATTTTATTTTATTTTATTTTATTTTATTTTGTTTTAATTTATACTATTTTATTTTATTTTATTTTATTTTATTTTATTTTATTTTATTTTATTTTATTTTATTTTATTTTATTTTATTTTAATTGATTTTATTTGATTTGATTTGATTTGATTTTATCTTATTTTATTTTATGTCATTTTATTTTATTTTATTTTATTTTATTTTATGTTATTTTTTTATTTTATTTTATTTTATTTTATTTATTTTAATTTATTTGATTTTATTTGATTTGATTTTATCTTATTTTTTTAATTTAATTTAATTTAATTTTATTTTGTAATTGTAAAAAAAAATAATATTCTACAAATAAATACCTAGCAGCACTGGCAGCAGAAGCCTTCGGCTGGACATTAAAAAAAAATCTTGAACATTTATAGAAACCCTAACAAGCATGAGGACAGCTAGTCCAAGGAGCCACCTGTGCATTGTTTAAGTGAATTAAATTTTTAAAATATCATTTTAAACTGAACTGATAAAATTTTTACATAAAATGTAATCTTTTTTCTTTTTGAATACACATATTCAACACTCTAATCAATGGCTGCAACATTTCCCCTTCTGGTTGCTTTTTATGCTGAAAGCTTTCAAAATTTTTCAATAGTTCCAACCACAATTTACAACACTGATGTCCCATCGCACTCATACCCGACCGCACGCTTCGCTAAATAAGCCCGACCGCTGGCACTCTGCGCATTTGGCATTGTTAATTGGATTTTTATAACCAATATTGCCGCAAACTGTTGCCTTAAGTAGCTTATCGACGGGCGGTGATTTAAAATAATTTTTAATGCAACCCCCAGCAGCCGATTGAAGCAACGCACCAACGAATATTCGCACACACATGCAATTAAATGCAGCTGCAGGCCGACGCGCGTGTGTGATATACCAACACATACGCACACATAAAATTGCAATGCATACGTTTGCCTTTATTTATTTGCAGACGTTGCCAGTAATGAGCGAATTCATTTTGCTTGTTTTCTTCATGCGAACGTGTGGCTTTTCATAGTTGATCAATATTGCGAGTGTAAATAGTTACGCGGCGCAGAGCATATTTAAAGCTTTCAGCTTATTCCGATCGGGCGCTGTGCACTTTAACGCGCAACATGGCAGCGCCCAAAACTTTGCACTGTGCTGCGTGCGCCTGAAACTAGGCGGCAACCAACTAGCAGACAAGTGCAGCGAGCGTGAGGCGTTGTGTCGCTAATTGTCGTAAGTACTTTATGGAACTTGCAGCGGCAACTTTTAATTACGGCTTTCACTTTGTGTTGCGTGCGCTGCATGACGCGTAGTCACATAGAACTGTTTCAGTGTTCGGCACTGCCTGACAATGATGTGAGCTGCTTGTGGCTTATTTGGTTGCGATACGGAAGCAACTCGCTCGTGTTCGGTTATACAAGCAGCGCCCTGTGTGTATTTTTTGCAATAGGTATTTACAATCAAGCGAAAGCCAGCTGTATTTGTGCGATTACCAAAGCACCGAAAATTGCTCACTTATGCCCTGCCGCCACATGTCGTTAAGGCAAGAAAAGGTAGCCAGCAGACGCATTGCTTTTTGCCTGATTTGGGCTAACAAGCGGCGTCTGTAATGGCCCTGTCCGGAATTGTTATTTCAAGTAGCCGACAAACGAAGAGAAAATCGAGGACAACTATTTGTGGCATCATTTGACAGCAAATAGAAAAAATTTGCATTATTTATTGCACTCCTTCAATGCTTCAATACGGCACATGAATGGTTGCGCGTGTAGGCAATTTAAATTTTAGTAAATGCGCAAAAATATGTGAGATCTTGATTTCGGCAAACTTTGAGAATTTTTAGCTTTTAATGTCGAAAGCATAATGCTAACCAATTGCGCTACATAAGCTTGCAAAAAATGAGACTAGTGTCGCAGGTTGTGATTTCTTGAATTCTCAGTTTCTCTATAAACTTTTCCTGCCGGCCTCATGTAGCAAGGACTCTCTCAATATGCGGACGTTACACATGGACCTGTGTTGTTGTATACCTCCACTTGTAAACATTGCCACGGGTAAATATTTTTCAAGTGATTGGCAGCACTTTATTTGCTGCTGGTTTTTTTTTGTTTGTTGGTATTGCATAACATTTTATTTTTATGTGTGCGTTATGGTATTTTTTTTTTTTTTATCGCACAAACTGGTTTTTGCAAAGAGGCCAACAACAACCATAACAGGTGTATCAACTTTACATCGATAAATGCCACAACCACATACAAACATGCATACATACACATTTCAAGTATCACATTTTGATGGCCAAGCGCCGATACATTTTTGCGTGTTTGCACGTTCTACCTCCCGCCCCCTGACGTTTTGTTGGCTATTTGTTTTGCTTTTAGCTTTGACTTTCAGAGGTGAGCTGCTTTTCTTATGCGAATGTGCGTGTGTGTGTTAGCGTTTACGCAATCTAACGTTCATTGTGCTGGAAATTGGTGCACGTAACGACTCCTTCTTCGGATTAGGTGCGCACGTATTTGTTGCTCTGGTCTACTGTCCTAACTGGAAAATTTTGCTTAACTCTCTACAGTCTCCTCCGCTTATAAGAACTCGACGGCCCTTTGAAAGGTCCAATTTCAATAAAGACCCACAAAGAGATGTTCAAGACTTCTTAAACGGACGGAAACATTTAAGTGAGGATAAATGTATGTATCGAGTATATAGATGCGGGTATAAGCTTGGATAATAGCACCGACAGAACATTGAACAGGGGGCTTGCAGATCAAGTTGAAGTCTCATATGAAAGTAAGGCACTGGACTTTGAGTATTCGGGCCGCAGCTCATTTCCAAGGAGTACTGTATTTTTTCGTTGCACACACACACACATCATTTGTATGGGTGTGAGGGCGTTGTTGTACTTTGGTTAGGGGTATTGATATTACTGATTGTTGATACGCTAACGACTTTTGGCATGGGTCGTGGTCGACTTGACTGTCGACTGTCTGTGCGCCATTTGTGAGCGTAAATCTTCCTGGTAATTTCACAGAGTGTATCGAGCTGCTGCGGTCATGTTGGGACTCGTGTTGAGCAGATGATTGATTTTGACTACATGCAACAACTTTTGTATGTCAGCCCACATCAATCAGAAAGAAGGAGGGAGCGTTAAGCGTTACTTTGACACTTTACAATCACGTAAAATTTTTATACGCCCACAGGAAATTGTCAAAGAGCCGTCGAAACTTTTGCTTTTGCACAGGACGAAAATAAAACAATATTTGATAAATTTTAAAACACATCGAAAACACTTCACGTTGAAGGTCAAAGACAAAACCATTACGAAAAATCTCGAATCAAGCACGACAGCACTTTTCGGAGTGTTGTTGTTGGTCACAAGCGGCAAATAATGTAAACAGCACAACAGCCCACGTACGTTGAGCGTTGCGTGCGGCCGGCGCCAGTATCAACCGATGCCGATAGTGCGGGCTTCGGGTGGCCAGTGGTCACCAAGGGCAGAGAAGCAGCTGGTCACCAAAGTTGCTGCAGCACTTTTTGCTCAGCGCTCTGCCAACTAATCAAGTAGAACAGGTCATTTTTTGGTTGGTCGCCTTGTCGCCACGGACAGAGCGACTGAGCGAGTAGAGTTTCGCAGGTGGGCGGCGTTGTGAACATGTGCCGCGCTGGACACCAATTGACGTGGCGCCTTCGATAGCTTTCGATGAGTAAAATATGAGCAAAAGTTTGCTAAACTTTTAATGGCACTTTTGGTGCTATGAAAACTACACGAAAGCAGATTCATGTGAATCCGGCGAGAAGCGGGCGGCTGAATGGATACAGGCAGCAACTGCTCGAGGCGTGAGCGTGGCGCTTCGGGTTTAGCATAATCATTGCTAACTTCATTTTGATTAAGTTGGTGGCTCGGCATGCAGAATGAAATGCGCAAAATAGCGAAACAAAAAGTACCCAATGAAAATGAAAAACTGTGCAAATCAGCACGAATTGAGTATTGAAAGTGCGACTTGATTGTGTTGTGCGGATGTGCGTCGAGCTGGTGTCGGCCACAACGCTCAGGCGGGGGCGATGATATCTGTGGCATGTGGGGGCGGGTAGCAAGTGACACTTGACACCAATTTGAAGGAAGCTTTTAAGGCATAGTTAGGCTGCACTGAAGCGATAAATTGCGTTTTCATTGGTCTGCGGACATTGTGGAGGTTTGTTTTTGTTGTGCTTTTTGTCGATGTTGTTGCGTGTTGAGCGTTGAAGTTGATGAATTAGGCAAAGAGAAAATGTTGTTAAATTTGTGAGACTTTTTGTTTAGCGAAAGTTTTTTTGTTTTTTTTAATTAATTTAAAAAGAAATGATTTTGTATTAATGCAGATTTGTTGTAACGAAATGCATTTTCTTAAGTTAAGAATAAAATAATTTTATTGCTGAATAAAATGACAGCTTTCTTAAAGTAAATAGTTTAAGGCTCCACAATTGATGAAAAAATTCTTGTAAGATTCAACTTCGAGCTCATTGTGTCAGTGTATGTGTGCATGTTAAATGTTGGTAGTAGCCAACTGCTGATAAATTGTCTTTAATTAATGTGATTTATATAGCGCTGCGACCAGCGGCAATTTCGCATTTGTATGATACGGCAAAAGAAATAAATAAAACTCGGCTTCAATGTCGATTTGGCTTTTTCACATTGCCGCTCGCTGCCGCCAACCACAACTCGTGTGTGTGGCAGCGACCACTTGACAGAGCGACTGCTGCTGTCAGCCATCAACCTTAAGACAGACACTTGTGCTCGACTGGCAGACAGACAGACAGACAGAGAGGCAGTGCGACAGACAGTCGCACAATCGAATGTTTATAAATTTCTTATTTAAACACTTCGACTCGACGCATGTGAGCTTTCTTTGTGTTGTTTTCTATATTTGTTGTTGGTTTCTTCTTCTTATTAAACACTTAAAAGTGCTATTTTTGTATTTGTATTGCATGCGGTGGTGCGATTTTTATTATTTGTATTTGGTTTTTGCGTACAATCAATCAACTTTTAGTATTAATTTATCATTTGACTGTGCGCAATTTATCAAGAAAAAATACTCATATAGTATATAATCGTATATTCGTATGTATGTGTGTGTGTAGCGAATGGCAACCGCAGTGCTAACGAGCAAGTTGCAAGTGCTCCCTGCGGCCTATCTTCCATTTTTTTTCATAGCTTCGCTTGTGTGATTTTTTGAGCCATTGAACAGTGCGCTCTCTGCTTTCGACTTGCTGTCGTTTCGTTTGACATGATTTTAGTGCATAAATTCTGGCGCAAATGTGGGCGTGGCGAGCATAAAATTCGCGCTTTCTATGAGTTAATGTCGCGTGATCGTCAATAAAAGTGGCTTGTGCCCACTTAGGGCAAAATAATTGATTGATGTGCCTACACGGCTGCGAGGATGACTGACCAAATTTTGTGGTCGTTGCTGCCGTTGCTTTGATATTGGTTGCAGTTAGTGTTAAATGGGTCAAGAGCGAATGAGAGAGTTTATGCGAAAGCAAACAAAGAAGCGGCAATAAACTTGATATTGCATACTTTGCGGCGTTTATCATCTGTGTGTGTGTATGTACTTAGGTTGCTTCACTATAATACCCGCAATTAAAAAGTAGTTCGTTTTAATAACATGTCGGTTCAGTGTGAAAAAGCGATAAGAGGAAATGCACAAAGTCTTTCTTAGTAATTTCATAAACTTTATTTCCGAAGAGTTGTAGTTGTAAGTTGTAGCACATGCACAGCAAAATCAATTATTTATTTTAAGAAATACCAAACAAAATTCATGGAACAGCCTGAATGCACGCAGCAGGTGAATTAATTTTTGCTGTTTCATGTCTGAAAAACCAAAATCAAAAACTAAAATGTGTTTTTACCAGGTTTCTGGAATCTGGCATCCACAAATTTCTGGTGAAAACTTAATTTTCGATTGTATTTAATTTCAGTTGAAGGAATTGAATTTGGTAAAATTTGTCTCTTTACTTTTCTTTTTTAAACAACTTTAACTCTTAACTTTAATTGTTTACTTTAGGAATTTTTTAATAAATATCAACGCCTATTTTGGTGGTGGAGAAAGTAGCATAAACTTATGAATATAATGAAAATAAAAAAAATTATTTTAATATTTTTCTATCTAACTTTAACTCTTTTCTAACTTGAATATTTAAATCTGATTTTTTTCCAAAATTGCTTAACAAAAACCTGTTTCTGTTAAAGTTACATTTGGTCATACTTTTATTTATGTTTTAAGTTTTTTTGCTATTAACTTTGCTCACTTTTGCTGTTTAAGAGTCCAAGTGCGCTGCAAAGAGATTGCAGCTCTGCTCAAAAGAGCGAGCACGCAAATGAAGTGTGTTTAACTCTTTCACGTGCGGCGCTCTTAAAATGCTTCTCTTCAAACTATGAACAGTTACATCTCCCTTTGCTGCACAGAACGTTTATCTGTACGTTTGTGTGGTTGCGCGCCGGAAAGTATGCTATGCAATGCATTAAAAGGCAAACAGCGGAAATAGCAGCCAAGTGACCTTTGGCATCGTTTCAAGCGGTTTATTTATTTTGCTTTGTAGTTGGTAGTAAATTGAAATTACTAGAATATTTTCCTTTTTTCGAGTGGTTGGCCGCCGTTTGCAGGTAAAGTCGCTGGCATAATGAAATGTCGTCTGTGGACATAACATCACTCATCACTAGAAAAGATAGCAACGAAAATAGATAGGGCGGCGTGACCCTTAATGATAGCACCATCGACGGCAGACGCACAGTCCCAACATTTCTGGCGTATCTCGTCATACGCAACCGTTGTCATTTGGACTCTGAAAGAAGGTTGCGTGCCCTTTCGAAATGCAAAGTGATTTCATATCTTTAAATAACAAACATTCCGATCATATCGCACGAAACAGCGAGGCGAGCAACAGAAATACAAATGCAAAAATATTGCGCATAATACGAAACACGTGAGAACTGAAAGGCCAAAATAGTCACACGTTCAAATGGCGACAGAGCCACGTACAAGATGCCTATCGCCGACTGCACAACATTGCCGAAACATGCAAACGGCTGCGGTGCGGTGAGATTAGAATGTCGCACACAGCCACAGCCACAGCCACGTGGCCATGCGTGGTTATGAATGTGTGTGCGTGAGCGCTGGTATTTAAATTTCAAAAACCGCATATCGCTTCGGTCGGTTCGCACCGAGTATAAAAACAAATGTGGCCAATTCGATAGAAGGTTGCGGGAGAACACGCGTACGTGCATTTTTATCAGCGTGCGTAACGGTTTCCCTTTGTGCGCTTAGCGGATGGGCGTGCGTTTTTTTTCATACAGATTGAAATGGTCAGATTTAATTCGGCGACTACATGCGTTGTTTTGCATGGCAAAGAGAATGCCGAAGCGCTGAGCTCTGCTTTGTATGGCGACAAGCGGATGTGGTGTCCATTTCGGCCAAATTTTTTTCATTACAATTGCATAAGAGGGAAACGCTTTTTGGCAAAGCGGCTAAAACGATTTTTCGGTAGTAGCAAATTTTAGCGGAGGACACAACAAATTCGTTGAAAATATGTAAACGAAGGGTAATTGAAATTTGGTAAGCACTTTTTTGGTAGTTGTCAAAAAGTGCTGTAAGCAGATTTCAATTGAGTAGCGATCGCACTTTATGACTTTAAATGGATTCTGAAATTTTGTGTTTACAGAAAAAATGTAATTTGATGTACTGTTTTTTACAGATTTGGTTTACTTTTTAACTGAAAAGTCAACATAAAATATTGAATTTCAATACACTGCACAGCACTTTGTCTCCATTAGCCGCGCAGTTGTCTACAACTTTGAGCATTAAATACCTTTGTGTGTTCTCACTCACACACTCGCACACGTGCATTCATCATGTAGTGCTGACAACTATCAAGTCCACAGTCGAAATCAACGCTTACCTAAAACGAGAAAGCAAGAAGAAGCATGTCATGTTGGGTACAAATTGAAATTTAATTAAAAATGTTACAAAATGGCAGCGAAATTAATGATGCCCGCACAACGCGCGCACCAACTCATTCGTGAACGCCACACGTACACACACACACACCGACGCACTCGAGTGCACATGCCACACAACAGCACCGACCAATGCTCGCACACACAAACATTTGAAAGCCAGACGATTTAGTGAATAGCGTCAGACGCCAGCAGCTGGCAACAACATCAATGCAGCCACCAGCGACAGCAGCAGCGGCCACGGCAGTAAATTAAAAACGGTTTCGGAGTAGAGAATATTGATGCATGTGTGTTTGTGTGTGTGTGTGAAAACCACACAAGTGCTTAATGTGACTTTTGCAGCAGATTTGCAGGACATTAGAGTGAAGCAAATATTCGCACAACTGGCGTCAGCAACAAACACAAAGACAACAACAACAACAACAACAGCAGCGACTAAAACAATGCGTGGCCAAGCTTGTAGACACATCTGATTTTAATTAAGAAGAACTCAATACACACGGCCGAACGCCACACACCGCACATGTGCCATACGTGCGCTGGCTGAAATGAATTTAGTGCGGACAGGTTTTCGACTGGACAGACAGACAGAAAGACACACAGCCAGTGGGACGGACGAACGTATAATTGGCAGCGCTGGTTGCTGGCAAAGAAACTGCAATTTGGGTCCTGACTGATACACATTTACAAATGGCTCGCATAGCTGGCAGATTTGTGTGTTTGGGCGCTGAAAGCAACAATGTTGACTGCTTTTAGGCGTTGCCCCGCAGCTCCTTCCACAGTCACAAAACTGGAGCACTGGAAGCGACTGCAGACATCACCACTGAAGCATGACAATGAAAAATGCTGGATGGAACACGGTGCAGTGATGGGGTCACCCGAGAGGTGGGAAAAGTGCTGCTAACTATTGCAAAAAGTTAGTCGAGAACAAACAGTGCAAAAGAAGTCAAGAAAATTAGCTATGAAACAAAAGTATACAACTGCAATAAAACGCAGCCAGATATAGCCAACGGCCGGCTGCACAACAACAATCATACAACAAATACGTAACAACAACAATAACTACCATAAAGAAGCAGAAGCCGAAAATAACGAAGTAAACGAGCAAATAGAAAAAAGTAGCTGAATTGCCAGAAGGCAATACCTACATACTCCAAAAGCCACACCGGCTACAAGCTGTTGTATGAATTTGATTGAACTGCCGACTGCTGACTACTGCTGGCTGCTGGCTGCTGCCTGATTATCGATTGTGTGTGTGAGTTTTTGCTTATTTTCTTGACGATTTGTTGACGCTGTCTTATTTGTATACTTGACCGTAGCACAATAGCGTATTGTTGCATTACTATTGCTTTTGTTGTTGGGGGAAAAGATCGGCTTGTAACTAAATTGCCAGCGAATTGTTGAATTGTTGCTGCATCAGCAAAGCATTCGAATTGTATTGTATGATGGAGCAATCGGTGCTGAGCAGCCGAATTTCACAGGTAATAATGCCAATTGGCATTAAGTGGGAATGTGTGAGTGTAACAAATATTTAGTGGACGTGCAGGTGGCAGCGCTCTGTGAATAATTCAATTGTTCGTCTCGTAATTGGAATTCATGTTCATGTTGAAGTGAGGACTACACAACAATTTAGGGTAAAAATGAAAGTTTCTGAAAATATATTGTGAGCACGAGCGTGAGCATAAAAGTGAAACAGTATTTTCAGCCGACGTTTGGCAAGCAGGCTAAAATCTGCAATTGAATTTATTTTTAAGATATTCGTACCCTTTACAGGAATGTATTTCTTACACTTGTGTTTCCACTAATATGCAAAATTTATGGCTACTCACAAAGATTCAAAATTAAAGAACAAAAATTCACAGATTCAAATTTCAGTATGATTTTTAAGTTCTAAAGTTTTACGTTCACGTGTCAGAAGCTCTTCAGCGGAAAAGAAAGATCCGTCAGTTGTGATGGCGATGACAGTCAAGCGTGCAAAGGAAGAAGGCGAAACCCCGCGCCGACGCCAGCTACGCGACGGCGTTGCCTGATCACTCGTCGCGGCGGCGTAACAGAGCGTGTACGGGAAGGCGGCGTAACATCCCCTCCTCCGTAAACTTTGTGCTTCAACGAACGGGGTTTACTCTCTTAGATCAAGTTTCGCCAGCTTCACCGAGGGTCTGGTGAGCAGTCCGTCAGCTGTTCGGACAATTGCGCTGCGTACCACTCCATCTTTGGCGCACTTGACATCGATGACGACTCCTTTCCTCCAGGTGTTTCGCTTTGCGTTATCATCGACGATAATAACGACGTCATTTACTTTGATTGGATCGGGAGGGGTTTGAAACCATTTGGATCGTCGTGTGAGGCATGGTGCATACTCCCGGATCCAACGCTTCCAGAATTGATCAGCAAGCTGGGAGGCGATTCGAAAGTTTCTGTTCAGGGTACCACCATCCCCAGTTGCCGCCTCATGCTCCCGTATTCCACTGGAGCTGCCTACGAGAAAGTGATTAGGCGTTAATGCTTCCATTTCCGGCGAATCGAGGGGAACGTAGGTAAGAGGACGTGAGTTTAGGATGTGCTCCACATCGGCCATAGCTGCCCTTAGCACTTCTTCGCGTAAACCTGTTGTCGGTATAATGTCCAGCAGCACAGATTTCACAGAACGGACCATTCTTTCCCAACAGCCCCCCATATGTGGTGTGGCAGGGGGTATAAAATGCCACTCGATTTCAGGGTAACGATGTTTAAGTTCATTTGCCGAGAGGCGCTCGATTTCGCTCTGTAGGATGCGGCTCGCTCCGCGGAAATTTGTGCCATTGTCCGACCAAATGCATCGTGGCGCGCCGCGTCGGGCGATAAATTGCTTCAGTACTAGCAGGAAGGAGTCAGTAGCAAGCGAAGGGGCTATTTCCAAATGCACAGCGCGAACGGTGAGGCATGTGAATAACACTGCCCATCGCTTCTCTCGACGCCTGCCAATAACTATTTCAAATGGACCGAAGTAGTCGACACCCGTGTTGGTGAATGGTTGCGAAAACGTAGCAAGTCTTTCGGGTGGCAAGCCTGCCATTTCCGGAGGTTGAGGGAGTGCGCGGTTGTTACGACACAGTTGACACTTCTTAGCGGTTTCACGGACCTGTGCCCTCAAGCCAGGCACGCTATAGCGCTGCCGCATTTCGTTTACCACGATCTCATTGTGGTGATGATGGAATTTACGGTGATAAAAGTCGGTAATAAGATAAGTTACCTGATGATGACGAGGTAAAATTATCGGCCGCCGCGTATCGTAATCAGCATCTCGCATGGCATCAAGTCTTCCCTTCACTCTAAGCATCTCAAAGTCGTCTAAGTAAGGCGAATATTTGTAGATCGCACTCTTACGCGATATCGGCTCGCCGAGAAGTAGGCGCTTTATCTCTTCTGCAAATACCTCTTCTTGGCAGTTCCGTATGACGACATACTCGATGCTCTTCATGTCACTTAGTTCGGCTAAACTTACAACTTTAGCGGGTCGTCTGTATTTCTGCAATAATATGCGTAGAAACTTCAAAACATACCTTTGAGCACTTCGCAGTTTTTCCCACCTACTAAAGCGCATCGGATCGGGACTAATGACTGCTAACGACGGTGAGATAGGGCGCTTCACGTGCATGTGACCGACTAGGTCATGCGTGTTTTCCCCAGCGCCGTTGAGGTCTGTTTTTGGCCACGACTCCTCAGGCAAGTGCAAAAAGTTAGGCCCGACGAACCACCTGGATTCGTTGTTGAATTCCGGACGGGCGTACCATTTGGTGGCCTCGTCTGCAACATTGTCCGAGGAAGGGACCCATCTCCACTCTTGGATATGGGATTCCTCGAGTATTTCACCTATGCGAACTGCAACAAACTGTTGAAATTTTCGTGCGTCCGACCTTATCCAGTACAGTACATTCTTCGAGTCTGACCAGAATAAGCGTCGATCCAAGTGAACAGATAATTCGGCGGTCACCAATTTTGATAGACGTAGACCCAATATGGCAGCCATTAATTCTAACCGTGGTATAGATATAGGCTTAAGCGGCGCGACGCGTGTTTTCGAGGCCACTAGACTGCAAGCAATTTTATTGTTTTTTATGGCGCGCAAGTAAACTGCAGCGGCGTAGGCATCTGTACTTGCATCTACAAAAACGTGTAGTTCAATCCGCTCTGCTGAACGTACCGAGTTATAACAACGTGGAATTCGCATTTCCCGAATAAAACGCAAGCAACGTATCCATCGCCACCATTTTTCCCGTTCTTCTTGTCGAATGGGCTCATCCCATGATACACCGGAACGCCAAATTTCTTGCATCAATATTTTCGCATGAACGATGAAGAAACCCAAGAGGCCCAATGGGTCAAATACTGTCATGACGATCCTCAAAATCTGTCGTTTTGTTGGTATAACGCCTTCGTCGAAAACCTCTTGTGGAAATTTTACAAAATATCGTAATACGTCAGGCCCCGGCGACCACCACATTCCCAAAACTTTTTCTTGATACTCATCCGGCTGCTCAATATATTTATCAACCTGTTCACTCTTACCGGTTAATGCGAGCAAAACGTCTTTGGAGTTCGAAACCCAACTTCGCATTTCAAACCCACCTTCAGCATGGATTTTTCGTACAGTAGTTGCCAGTTCGATCATATCACGTTCTCGCTGGGCACTTTGTAGCCAATCATCTACGTATGTATTTTCTAAAATGGCCTTAACCGCCGTAGGAAGCTCTTGTTGGAATCGAAGTGCATTTTTATTCTTTACAAAATTTGCTAGAGTGGGTGAGCATGTTGCTCCAAATGTCATCACCTGCATTACGTACACCTCCGGTGTCTTTGAGTTATCGCCGTCTAGCCACAGGAACTGTTGTGCTGCTTGGTCTTCTTTTCTGATGCGCACTTGGTGAAACATTTCACGTATGTCGCCTGATAACGCTATGGGCCCCTCGCGAAAACGCATCAGCACACCTACTAGCGATCTAAGCAAGTCAGGCCCTTTCATAAGAGCAGAATTAAGGGCGACATTATTTACTGCCGCCGCTGCATCCCAGACCAATCGTTTTTTGTTTTTATTAGGATTGGCAACGGTAAACATCGGGATATACCAGGCTTTGCCACCCGCGCAAATTTCATGTGCCTTTAATTTTCTTATGTACTCTTTCTCCTCATAATCGTGGATGGTGTCAATCATAAATTTCTTTAAATCCGGATCGCGAGTCATTTTGGCCTCAAGGCATCGTAAACGCCGGCGTGCCATTGGTAGGGAGTCGGGTAGTTCCACCTGGTCATGCTTCCAAAGAAGTCCAGTTTCCCATCGTTTCTCCAGAGAAAGGTACTTTGTTGTGGCCGTCATTATGCGCTGCGAGCGCTCGACTTCCTTAGAAACGAGTGGTGCTGCTTCACGAATACCAACCGCCTCCAACGAAAAGTGTGACTTTACTAGCTCTTCCAGGCGCTTATCGCCATTACAAACACAAATGTGCATTAGTCGTGTGGAGATATCTTTATTTACATCGCCACGCCCATACACAGACCAACCGATTTTGCACCGCGCCGCCACAAGGTCGTCACGTTCGCTTTGTCGAGTTTCTTGGGGAATAACAAGCTTTAAATTGTCCAAACCGATAAGGATCCGTGCTCGTGCCGCGACGTACGGGACAATTGGTAGGTCTTTTAGATGTTCCCGTGCAGATATGGTAGTAATGTCTAGCGATTGTAGAGGAAGCTTAAGTGTAGTTAAGGTGCGCACATTCTTCATATAAAATTTTTTGGCATGAGGCAATTGTGAAGAAATGTACAGCGACACAGATTGAGAATTCGTTTCATGTTGTTGAATGTCACCTGTCCATTGCAAACACAACTCCTCCGTTGGGCCGGCAATACCCAGCTGCGTCGCCAAGTCTTGCTCCATAAGAGTACAGGCGGAACCTTCATCAATAAAGGCCCACGTGTTGACAGATTTTCCATTGGCATGAAGAGATACACCAATATAGCGAAATACTGCTTGCCTATGATCTTTAGAATGAAACAAAACAGCATTTCGTACCGCGTCGACATCAGCTTCCTTTACTGTAGAAGTAACAGAACGCTCACGAGGTAGTGTATGTAAAAGTGGATTATGCGATCGCTGGCAGCCATCCACCCCACATTGTTGTTTAGAGTTACAACGGCGAATCAGGTGCTTCTTGAAACAGCGTATGCACAATTTTGCCTCTCTAATAAATTTCCAACGCATGTCTGTTTTAAGTGCACGAAATTGTTCACATTCCGTAATGCAATGCTCCTTTAAACATTTCGGGCAACTACTTTTTTCTCGTTCGCTGACCGTGACGTCATGTACCATTACTCTCTCATGCTGCTTCTGTCGAACACTTTTCCTCTCTTCGCTCACAGTGGTTGGCCTAGCCGCATAGCTCAATGACGTGACTTGACTCGCGCAAGTAGCTAAATTGAAAAGCCACTCATCAAAGATCGTTATGTCAACACGAGGACGAACCAACCTAAAGCGACCCCAATCTAACCGTAAGTCGCTGGGCAATTTCATCAGCAGCTCGTTGAGAAGCATGGGGTCATTCAAATAATCTCCTAAATCAATCGCCTGCATAGTTGCCCGATAATTTTGCACCGCCAAGGAGAGGCTTATCAAGGTTTCCATATTTTCCATTTTTACGTTTGGCTGCGCCCTCAACTTGCGCTGCAGAGACTGATGGATGACATCGGGCCTACCATAAAGCATTCGTAGAGTCTCAATTGCATACGACACCGTACTAGGCATCATAAGCTTTCCCCGCACCGCTTCCAAAGCAGCACCTTTAAGACATTTTTGCAATCGTATCAAGTTTTCCTGGTCGGTGAATCCGCATCTTTCGGTTGACTGAATATAATTTGTTATAAAAATTGGCCAATCTTCGGGGTTTCCAGAAAAAATCGGTAAATCTTTACTCATCACCTGCCGCGCAGCGATATTTGAAGAAGAGAGTGTAATGTCTGCCATCGAATGCTGTGCATAAGGGGCGTTGGTGTAATGTAGATTATGTGCGACACTCGCATTATGCGAAGACATCGGCGCTGCGAAATTGAAAGTACCGTTGCCTTGTAGACCCGCAGCAAAACCCGTGGAATGGTTTACATAAGTGTGTGGCCCCTGTTGTATACTAGGAATGGGCGCAATTGGTGGCGCCACCGCACGCGAAAATGTCGAAATATTTGATACGCCAGCGGCACCGGGTAGACTACCAGAGAAAGTACCACTAGAATGAAATGGAGCATGTGAAAAAATCGAAGTATTTGGAGCGTTAGCTGCGGTGGATATGCTGCTAGAGAAAATACCGCTGACGTGGGGTCCACCTTTGAAGAAAATGTTCGATTGTGTTACAGCTTCACTCGGGGAAGCATACGTTGCTCCAAATATATTATGCATGCTGTGTTGTGGTTGGGACGCAGTAATGGCGTTTTGAAGTCCAAGACCAGCAAATCCCGCATTTAAACTACTTGGAATATTCATTCCTGGAGCACCCTTTGCAGTAGGTACTAATAATGCATTCGCTGTAGACGTGGTCGTGGAAGGATACATCGTAGCCTGCGATCCCGCTACTTCCGCCTCGTTGATGGCGATGTCGTTGCGCGTTACGCGTGCACGCTTTTGCCCTTTACATACACGAAGAGTCCCAGAGCGTGTACGGGAAGGCGAAACTTCAGTCGCTAGTGCGTTGCTTTCCTCATTACGGGAAACAGGCTGCCCGGTGGTCTGGCGCGGAGTTGACGCTACAATGGGTGCCTGTACTCTCGTCAAATGTGCAGCGGTTGGCGCGTGTGCCACAGTTGGCGCGCGCTCAGCAGAAAGTGCTACAGCGCCGGTCGAGGCGTATGTGCCGGTTGGTGCAGCGATGACGGTAGTACTACCCGAAAGCGATGACGGTGATTCAGCAGGAGCGCGTGAAGTAGTTAAATGCGCTAACGTTGCGTCGGAAGTTGGAGCTTGCCTACCTTGAATCTCCATTTGCCAGTCCACAATGCGGTGCTTACCAATTTGAAATTGAGGTTAGGGCCGATTAAACTTGTTACGTCAGCCCAATGATACAAATAAACCAACAAGTATTTTAGAATTGTGAGCACGAGCGTGAGCATAAAAGTGAAACAGTATTTTCAGCCGACGTTTGGCAAGCAGGCTAAAATCTGCAATTGAATTTATTTTTAAGATATTCGTACCCTTTACAGGAATGTATTTCTTACACTTGTGTTTCCACTAATATGCAAAATTTATGGCTACTCACAAAGATTCAAAATTAAAGAACAAAAATTCACAGATTCAAATTTCAGTATGATTTTTAAGTTCTAAAGTTTTACGTTCACGTGTCAGAAGCTCTTCAGCGGAAAAGAAAGATCCGTCAGTTGTGATGGCGATGACAGTCAAGCGTGCAAAGGAAGAAGGCGAAACCCCGCGCCGACGCCAGCTACGCGACGGCGTTGCCTGATCACTCGTCGCGGCGGCGTAACAGAGCGTGTACGGGAAGGCGGCGTAACATATATAGTTTTGATTTTGGGAACACTAATACTAACACTAACTAAAAAATTACCGCGGATGTCGGATGGGATCAGATCTTTAACGAATAAGGTGGAAACCGCACCACTAAGAACACCTGAGTTCCCCAGGATCCGTAGGGCTGCCAGACGTCCATGTTTTCCTGGACATGTCCTGGTTTTAGACTATTTGTCGTAATTATTTGAATATTCATATATCGTAATTGAAGATGCATTTTTGTCTATTGATCAGTGTGATGATGCAGCCGCCGTAGCTCAGTTGACTAGTGCGTTGGGCCCCGAGTCAAATGCGACGCTCGAACCCAAGTTCAAGACTCCGTTGCTGCTAACACCGAAAAAAACAACAATTTTTCTTTCGGCGGCTGTCCTCTCAGCAGGAAATGGCAAACCTCTGAGAGTTAAAATTGCCTATGAAAAAGCTCCCAACTCGCCGTTCGGAATCGGCATAAAACTGTAGGTCCCTTCCAACCTTGAAAAAATTCACACGCGGATTCACACGCGGAAAAATTCACACATTCATCAACACGGATGGTTAGGGGCCTTAGTCTCGTAATCGGGCTGTCATGCCAGTCAAAAAGGAGAAGAAGATCAGTGTGATTTGCTGAAAACTTTATATAGGTAGTAACAATAGGGCAGTTCACGATGACGTGCAAACGGTCTTGCATCATGGCATGTGCAAAATGTGATGGCAAATATTTTCAAGGCAACAACAAAATGTACAGATTTGCCCTCGCCCGGCAGGTTCAAATTTGCAACACTGAAACCCTATTGCATATTGTTGGGCATGGGCAAAACAGATTTGCCAATCAATCTGCTGTCACAATTGTCGAGATGAAGCAGGCGGAAAAGGAAATATAAAGAGAAAAACCGAATAAAAAGTGGACGGAGGAGGAGATTCAAACAATTATGAGTTATTTGCAAGAAGCGCTGGAGTGCATTTTTTCGGATTCCACAGCGGCAGCAACTGATGCATGCTCTTTATTTTTGCAGGCTCCCACGACGTAAATATTCTTTTCTTCTTCTTCTTGATTTATTCTTCAAAAACAGCTGTGAATTTGTTCTGCAATCGAATTGCCATGAAGTTTTAAAAAGTGTGCTCAGCAAAAAAAAGTGTTGATGGCAAATATTTGAAATGGCATATATTTGCACGTTATCGCGAACTGCCCTAATATTTTTAAGTTATTTAGTTAAGTTATTTATTTTTAAGTTATTTTATCCATTTAGTTTTACAAATTAATAAAAGTCACGTTAAATATTTTATTAGGAAGCGATGCAACAAAAGATATTTACAATAAAACACCTCAATGTAGTGAAAATGACTACCTTGGGCATTTTAGTGTTAAAGATTTGATTATTGATTACAGAGGTATTTTACAATTATTTCACCAAAGTCTCCCGGTTTTGCAATACACATATCTGACAGCCGTAACGATGCGTGATAAACCTAACGAAAAGACCCGTTTTTTGTTTCTAACAGAAAACGATAGTTTCAAGTTGTCTGCTACAGACGCAGGTCGACGAGTGGTTAATGATTTTTCCAGTCATATGAGACCAGTAGCACATGTTTTCTTATTTCAACAGCATATACAAAAATAACATAAAAAAATCATTGCATAGTAATGCCGGAGCAGCAAGTTCGTGCATACTATATAAAATTCCACAATTCGCGCACATTGAACCGCATACGAAGCTGAAAATTGCCTCCAATGCCGCTCAATTGGGCACAGCTATAAAAAAGGAAATTCATTGCAGTGGACAGCCAACGTGTTGGAGAGGTACGAAGGGGGCAATTGTTGACAACGAGCACGCAATATGCACCAACTGGCGACAGGACTGGCATTCAGTCGAGGAGAGCTGTTGATGATATTAAAAAGTGTAAATTTTTCACTTTACTCGCACCTTGTTTTCGGTTCAGCAACAATGTAGGAATTCATAAAAAATAGCGCAACTTTTAATCGAAATTACAGGCATATTGAAAAAACAAAAAACATTTGCAAATGACATCGCGGCAAAAAACAACGAGGATGAAGAAGAGCGCGTTTGGTGGCAATCGTACAAACAATGGAAAAAGTCAATTGCGTAGGAGAGATACACAGCAGGATTATGTGCCGCCAGCTTGACTTGCACTTACCTTGCCAACACTCACACTCACACTCACACAATCACAGACACGCATACGCACGTATGTTATGTACACATGGTTACATAGTGAGGTACATAGTCACTTGTGCTGTACAAAGTAAAATGGAGTGTGCAGCGCGGGGTTGCTAAGCTAAGCTGGGAAAAATAGTAAAAGGAAACCATTCCAACTGCATTTAATGCTCAGTTTTCCACATGACTTCATCGCGTGTGGAATGGCAATGGATGGCGCTGGCGTTGGCAGTGCTGTGTCGTTGCCAGTGAAGCAGAGAGGCCGGAAGAAATGGGAAATAAAGCAGACGAAAACGAACGACGCCACAAAAGTAGTGCGATGGCAATGACGGCCAGCAGCAGCCGAATCAGCAGGCATTGCTGCCATGAAAGGAACGAGCGACGCGTAAAATGCAATGTTGCTGATGTGCGGCTGTTCAATTGCACATTACTTATTTACTTGAACTTAGATCGAGTTGTTTTATTTTGCTGCGATCACTGCAGCACTTCATTTGCCTCATTATTCTGATCATAATGTGTAAATGAAACAATGTATGGTTGACATGATTTGAACGTATTGAGAACACAAACTTGAAAGTATTAAGATTTTGTATTTTACATATTTTAGAATATAAGTAAAATAAAATAAAAAGAAAAGGTAATGAATAAATAAACGCTAAACTCTAGGAATCTATATACATATATAACGAATAAATATGTAAACGAATCGACAAATTGTGCAGTTTGAAATACAAAAGATTAAAAATTAAATAACTAAAATCATAAAAAAAAGTCCGTGTTTAATCCACTTTTTCATTCATTGTTGTTGCTCTTTATGTGTTTGAACCAATTTTCATTAGTTGTGCATTTTATAAAATTTTATTTAGAAAGATATTATAAAATATTTTAAACCAAACGAGCAGCGAAAAAAAGTCAGAGCCCTGTCTTATTGGTTTAAGGATTTCGAAAAAATTAGGTTGGGAATTCACCTACAATAATTAAATGTTCATAGGTGTATGTGTGTGTGTGCAGCTGCACGCAATTTACATTTCTTCTATACACAAACGTTCGAGTGTTTGTGCGCGTTGTACCATTTTTCACAGCTGCACATGGCGCATATTTTCCGCATTCTACGCATTTTGTACCACAACTCTTTGCTACACTTTCAATAAGCTATTCTGCAGCCACTTGTAACGAAATTCTGTTGGCAACTAAACTGTTTGGCATTGCCAATGAAATTCGCAGTGCATTTTAATGGAATCATAAAAAGCGCAGCCAGTTGGCTGGCAACAGGCAACCAACCGCAAAAATGTGGTAAACATTTTTAAGTTTTTTCCTTTGTTGCATGGCGAAATGGTTTGAAAATTGTTAGCGAATTTAAAGTGAGATATTAATTATGATGTTGGCAGCTTTTTATGAATTTGGTTTTGTTTTATTTTTTCTAGACTTTTTTTCAGGTATTGGCAAAGGTTCAAAAATACTGTGTGGCTTTTTTGCATTTGAAAAATGGCGAATTTTTAATATAATGATTTGTGGGCATTGAACATGTTGCCATATGGGTTTGGCACTTGGCGAGCCAAAAACAAAATGTTTGCTTTAAGCAAATTGAAATTATAAACATTTGTTTCCAAAAGTACTGAATAACCTACACGAATTGAATTAATTGAACCTTTCAAAAGTATGTTTCGTCAATTTAAGAAGATGAATTGTTATGTTTTGAATTTTAAATTGTTTGTAGTGTAGCAACGGGCTCCTTTGTAAATCAAAGGACTGTAAGGATATAAAAATGTTTCTATCGCAGGTGGGTTTTGTTGTCTTTGCACTCGACTAAGGCTTTTACAAACAAAGGCAATCAAATACGCAATAGAGATTTCTTTGAACGCCAACAAAGCCGACTTGAGAGCATTTAGAAGAGCATTTAGCAGCATACATTGAAGTGGCCGGATCACCATCACATAAATGTTTAAGCGTATTAAAATTAAGGCGCCTAATCATTGGCAGTTGCGGCTCTTTGTGTTGCAATAATACAATTAAACTGTTATGTATGTATTCACCATTTAAACTTCTGTATAGACACACTTATTGACACACACAAGTAGTACATGTTTCCGAAGGCATATAAATACATAATTTTGTGTACTGTAATTGTTCTTAGATGAACATACAGAACGTTAAGAATTTAAAAGCCCTTTGTGATGTTGCAATTGGAAAAATGTGTGGCAGCCCATATCGGTTATTGCATTAAGTAATATGCAGCAATCAACAATTGATATCAGGTTGAGTGCCAATTCAATTTATTGCTTCGCCGAGTTTGTTCAAATCTTGATTCGGTTCAGGCGAATTGCCATTAAAGGTTAGTTGGCCGAGTATGTATAGCACAGAGTACAATTAAATCACATTGACACACACACACATAAACTCACATACCAATATGAACTAACCAGAGACAAAGTGCAGCATGACATTTTGTGGTTTTCAACAATGCACGCTTGAGTTGCTCTATTCGAGGCTCGGTTTGTTGGTGTGCCGACTTAATTAAACATTTATCACGCAAATTTGGTTTTAATTAATTATTGCAGCGCATCATACCAGAGTGTGCTTTCTTAGATCTACATAGCTGGCAAAAACAAATACTATGCAATAATACGAAAATTTGCATTTGTTGGTGCGATGCGACAACGCGCTAAGTTCACAGAAACCTTAGACAAGCAGTTTGTCTGCCAAGTCTTGCTGCGGCGTCAAAGAGCATAACCGAAGAAAATGTAAGGAAGGCAAAAGTAGATGCAGCCGACTGCGAGTCGAGTAAGTACTTATGCAGGTACTTATGCAAGGAGCTGGTGTCGTTGCTTTTGCCTAAAGTTGCAGTGGAATTTATGTTATTATTTAAATTCCCCCCTTAGAGCTTTGCCTCAAAGATGTAATTTATGCCAAAAGCAATGCACCAAAATGATCAAAAATGCATGTGTTGCAACCACTGTCAGATTTAAAAGAGAAAATCATAGTTTAGAATCTAAACTTCAGATAATTCAATTTAACTGCTCCACGTCTTCTTCTGCTTCTTCACAGCATTCTTTCGTGCTGTGACTGTAAGTCGTCACTGCCCAACTTCTGCCCGCTTTGAGATGCTTTTGGTGATACTTAAGCTTCGCGTTCGCCATTTGCCCTCGTAAATATTGCCTGTGGCAATATTTTCGTTTCGCTGAAAGTAATTTTTTTACAATCTTCAACTTGTGCGCGACATTGCACAACAATAGTTGTCGCACGGAATTACTTTGACGCGCTGAGTGGCTGCAATCATTTCCTGCCTTCCCAATGTACGCTTCTGCAAAAATATTTGCTTTTCCTCATAAATAAAAACAACCACAAAAACAACACTCGCGACACGACACAAGAACATAAAAACATGAACGCAGCGCTTCCGCATTGCGGCCATGAGAGGAGGACGAAATCGCGAAAAATCGTATATAGTCCACCTTCCACTACGCACACAGTGCACCACTTGCGGTTTTGTGGAAACTTTTTGCGCGCCAGTTGCTTGAAAAGTTTTTGCTTTTTTTTCTCGTACTTGATTGTTTTTCTTATTATTATTATTATTGTGATAGTAGTGGCGGTTGTTGTTGTTGCTTCCACTTTTGTTGTTAGTTAACATTGTAAGTGTAGTTATTATTGTTTTGCTTGTTGTGGTCGACGTCGTTGTCATTGCTGCGGGTGGCTGTGGTTTCAGCGCCGCAGTTCGCTCGGTGCAGCGCCCTTCAATGGAAGCGGCGACAGCTATTGTTGCCGCTGCTATTATTCAAGCTATGAAGCGCCAACAACAATTGCTTCTCGTATCATTTTTGGCAAATAACTTCCACATTGGCTCAATTGAGCGGCGTCCCTTGTTGCCCAGGCGGGCAGCGGACGGACAAGCGGCCCAACAATAACAATTCCTGTGGCTGTGCTGTGCTGCATTAGATGCGATAAAGCGGCGTTCACGTGGCAACGTGTCAAACGTTTAAAAGTGGCAGTGTCCAAGTGCGGTCTGCACCGGCGGTCAGAAGATAATTGGGCCGCTCAAGAAATATTCAGAGTATCGCTGTGGCCATAGCGATTAACTTGTTGTGGCATAGTTTCAGGGGCAAATGTTCAACGCATTATGCTGCATTATGCAGATTGTGCAAAAAATTAATTAAAAACTTTTCGCTTGCGACATGTGTCGCAGATGAGATAAGATTTTCAAGAAATGAAACAAACAAAAAGTTTAAAGCAACTTGCGCGAGTGCATTCCATTGTTGAGTCACTAACAGTGCCCGGTGGAGGCCGCCACTCAGCGCAAACATTATCGCTCGACAACAGCCGTTAAAAGTGTAATCAAAAGTGCTTAGCCCGCGGTGCATATGTCGCTGCACACTCGCAGTCGACAGCGGCATTGGACTTTGGCAAACATTTCAGATTTTTCACAACCTGAACACTGCAAGCAAGCAGGTCAAAGTTTCCGCACAACAACAACGGCACAAATGTGGCCACTGGGCCTGCTGCAGCATTATTGACTCTCTACACAAGCCGAGTCGATTTCAAATACGCAACGCCGCATTTTACTGCCATCCAACACCGACTCGAGCAGCGCGACATTTCCCAGCGGATGCGACAGTGGCAGCAAGTCGCATACAACTTTTTATTTTCCGTCTGTTGTTGTACTTTTCGAGTTTTTTGTTTTATGTTGGATTGTTGTTGCTGGTATTTTGTGTGCGTCGTAAAACGCGAAAGAGGAATTTGCCATCTGGGAATTGCAATTTAAGCTTCTAAATTTATGACCGGGTTTTAATATCTGACGCTGTTCGATTTAAAAATCAATTTATGACATTATCGGTGCTCATTGGATTGCTTTGCTGATGACAGGAAATTACTGTTTTATGTAATGTAACAAAATTGATTTGAATGCTTAAAAATGATGATATAAATTCAAGAGAAGAGATTTGATAATTTTGATTTACTGCCATCGTCGACTACGAAGACAAGAAAAATTGCATTGTTTTCTTGAAAACAAATGTAAAAGTCAATTAGGGAAATTTCTATAATTAAAAGCCTTTTGAAGTAAATTCTGAATAGATTTTTAAGATTTTTAAGATTTTTAGAATTTAAGAAAAATCTGCTTGCATGCTCGATTTTATGACCCATAAGTCAACATTTTCTTCAGCTTTTGGTCGAAGTGTTGCCAGTTTAACGGCTGCAAGTTAAAAATTTATTTCGAGCACATTTTTCGTCTTGCAGCTCCACGAGCAACTGTTCAACTTAATGCAATTTATTTCAACTCGACAAAAACTTCACAGTTCACAGTTGCATCGGGTGCGAAAGTTGCCCTTTGTCTGCTGTTGGCAAAGTTTTTCGGCAATTTTTTTTTTTTTTGCGAAACAAAAAATGTATAAAGTGCAAAAATATTCGCGGCGCTGTCAATGCCTCTCAATGCTGTAACAAAATTATGACAAATGCCAAACGACGCAGCACAAGTTTTCGGCGAGCAGAGCAGAAAAACTTTGACAACATAATCACCAACGTAATGGGAACTGAATTAGCGTGTTGCGCAAATTTTCACTTTTGCACGCTTAAGAGAGACTTGAGTGCCATTATGACTTTATGTAATTGTTGTTAAGTTTCCGCGGCGTGTCGGCACGCGCAGTTCATCATTCGGCAATGCAAAAGTGTTGTGAAAAATATTAAGAAGAGTTGCAGTGCAAAATATCGCCGCTTACATACAAACAGACATGTTCGCCCGGATGAGGGAGTCGAAATGTTGCAGACATTGCAGCGACAGCATCGCTCGCAATGCGCTCAACTGCAGGTGTTGTCTTGGTTCCCTCGGCTGCGCTGCAAGCGGCCAAATGTCAGCGCACGTTGCAGCGCAGCATTTCCATAATTAAATCGCTGTTGTCGTCTGCAATCTTCGGGGGCGCATTGTTTGTTTATTTGTCGCGCCCGCCCGCCCGACGGTGGGCGTTCAGTTGGCAGTGCGTGCAATTAAAATCGCTGAATGCGCGTTTTTTTCCCCATTGAATAATTTCTTAATTTTCAATTAAGCGCGTACAAGCAACAATGACAGCCAGCCGTCGCAAGCAAAATTCATGGCCAAAGAAAAATCTGATTATTTTTTCGCCTTTGTTGCACAATTAATTTGGAACAGCAAAAGCACCGGAAAACGTGCAAACGACGCAACGGATGCAGCGGCAAATAGCGCGCAGCCGTCACTAAGAAGTGCAAGTTGTAAGAATTAAGCTGAATGCGCATAAATTCACTTCCGCTCACAAAATGGCGACGACACATCGCCATTGCAACTGCACTTGTCACCGCTGGCATTGTGCTGCCTACGTTGTTGTTGTTATTGTTTGAAGCGCGCAATGCAAAAATGCTGAGAGCGCGCGCAGTAAGCAGCCACAGATTGCGGTTTTCGCCCGTCAAGGGAAATGTGCAAATGAGCAATTTATGTTTTTTTCTTTTCGCCGATGTTTCAACTCTGCGAGGCGTCTTGGCGGGCCGCAATTTAAGTTCGACGCATTTAATTGAAAAGGACCGACCGGCTAACCGACAGCATTGCGCACGACGAAAGCGACGTTACAGCGAATGTCGCAAAAATTGCACATCTCTTGCGATATTTTTTGCCTCTGTTTTGCTAAGAATATGCGAGAAGCTCGAGACGTTAGCAAAAAAGGCTGTGCGCATAAAAACTGCAGCGGATTCGGAAATAAATCATTGCCATTCTTTGCCGCCTGAAATTTTGGCAAAAAAAATGGAAGTGTGCAAGTGAAAACTAAAAAGCTGTATGCGCCATTGCGGAATTCACACTACTTATACTCTGCGTTTGGGTTTAAACACTTCAATGTCCATAGAAGGACTGGGAAATATTTTTGATTTTAAGTTGCAGCTTTAGATGCTACAATATAAAAGTTATTAGTTCCTATCTACGTGGGCAGACCGATAAGTACTTAGCCCCACCGCCCGATGGTTCCACTATCATAAGAGAAATTTACTATCGTGTAGTACATCCTAGTAGACGGCTACTGTCAAAATTTCAGCCATATTGGATTTGTAGTTTTGTTTTGACCGCGTGTGGAAACGAACGTGTCCGCGAATTTTATAAAAATGGTAAAAGTGCAATATCGGTCGGTGATTCGCCAAATTGGTCGCATTAGGCTACGAATAGTTGCCCCATCCACCGTATTCTCCAGATTTGGCCCCGTGTGACTTCTTTTTGTTTCCAAACTTGAAAAAGTCACTCGCCGGGCAGAAATTTGAGTCGAATGAGGAGGCTATCGCCGCCACGGAGGCCTCCAGAAAACGTATTTTTCGGGTTAAAGAAGTTGGAGCATCGCTGGGTCAAGTGTATCGAGTTGAAAGGAGACTACGTTAAAAAATAAATCGCCACTTTACCAAAATTTTCGATTTTCTTTTGTAGGCTAAGTACTTATCGGACCACCCACGTACTTTGTTGCAAAAAAAGAATATCGAAAAAATTATTCAGTTAAACAAAAAGCCAGGTGAGGCGCCTTGTACCTCACTATGACAATAACACATCACATCACACATCGCCACAAATAATGGTATACTTCCAGGCGTAGAAGCGTAGGCGTAGACAGCAGCTGTACCAACACATCTTTGAAGCAAACGCTTTTCAATCTGTACGTAATTAATTGGTGTACTCGAACTAACCAATCGCAATCGCTTTTTCCACATTTACTCCTAGAAAAACAAAACTAAGCCATCAGCTTTGCGAATCCGCCTGCAATGTGCAACTTTATTTACACTTGCAACTCGTGGCAAGTGCACACAGCCGATTGCCGCATGAAATTTCGCACTTAATTGGACTACAAACAAGCACAACACAACAACAACAATAGGCTTTGGTGTGAGAGTGTAGCAAGTTGAATGATTTTTTTTTTGAGAAGCAGCCACAACCTGCGGCAAGCAGTAAAGTTGCTTAATTAAAGTTGAACAGTGAATAAATAAAGCAAAGTCTAAGTGAAAACAAGTTAAAATGTGTTTAAGTTTATTTTTGCATTTGCGGCGGATTACGAAAAGGTAAAGGCAAAGTTTCGCTGCGCCTGCTGTGCGCTGCATAAGTATTGAGTTTCTAATGCATTTCAATGAAGCAACCAAATGTGGGTGCCTATCTATGTACGTGTTTGTGTGTGTGTGTGTACGTGTGGGTAAAGACGCAGGAAAGTGTAGTGGGAGAAAAAAGTTGTGATTAGTGCCAAGTGGCAAAGTTGGCGGCTTAAAGCAAAGATGCCGTAAAAATGCATCACTGCAAAGAAGCTGCGAACTACAAACCATTATTGGCAGTTGCGGTGTTTGGTGAACCCAATTTTGTTTCAAACAAAAATCCAGTAATTCGCCTCTTACACCGACATATAGAAAATCTTCATCCGTGTCTTTTGTATGTAAAAGTTATAGAATTTCTTCCCGGAAAATGTTATTTAATAACATTTTTGATTAATTTCGCTTTCGTTCTCTGCGGTGAAGCACAAACTAACAAGAATTGTTAAATATTTATTGCTTTGCTGTGCAAAATTGCATAAATACAAAAGTAACAGCGAGATTGTGTTCTAAAAGCCAGAGAACAAACATTGGCGACACTGCATAGCCAGAGAGAAGAAAGAAAAGATTACGTTAAAAATGCAAATGAACGAAGAAAATGCAAACAAGTGCGGCAAGAAAGCCGACCAACGTTCTCATCAAACACCAATTATGCCATAACGCAAATGGCGGCCAGTGGAATCAAGGATTCTGCTTTCTGCTTTGCTTGTAGGCTGAATAAAGGAAATGCCTCGTTCCGACATTTAACTGAAAAGTATTTTACAATGTTTGCCAATAGTAAATGTTTATGATTTGTTCATAGACAGTCATCGTTTTATTGCATAATTTCTAAAAGTTGCTGTCTATGTTCGACTGCAATGATGTCTTTGCAATCTGCATCTGTTACACGTGTCAAATATTTCAACTGGACGTGTGAATGCTATCATTTCAGTTACATAATTCTAAATTAGAAAGAAGTGTGCCCAAGTTGTGACCTGTGATTGCCCCTCGTGCTGTCAGCTTTTGCCAGCTGACGCTTGTCACAGTGACAGTTTTAATCGCCGTCGGCACAATTTCGACAAAGGTTTCCCACTTTGGCTGCTTTCCCCATTACTGGGTTTTGACAACTTGCTTGATTACTGGAAAAACTTGTAAAATGCCAACGTGTGCTTTGAGATGCGCTCGAGCTCGGCTCCGCTTAAAAGGAGAAAAGTGTTGTGAAGGCATCAAAAATATAAAAAATAGTTTGCAATGAACTCCAACAATCTATGGGCGCCATTTCAAATGTAAAAAATTCTAGTAAGCTGCCATTGCTACTAATTGTAGCCACATTAAACAATTCCGCGAACCTCGAATATTCAATTCGTGCGCACCAACAACCAAACCAAACAATCAATATTTATTTGTAGGTACAAACATTGCAATAAATAAACAAACAGCACATCAATTCCCGCTTAAAACGGCTTGTCACTGCAAAGCGAAATTCTAAAAATGAAAATAAAAAGTTTAATCTGAAAGTGAATTTCAGCTGGCTGCAATCGCGCGTAATCGCAAATGTTTCGGCTGTCATGGTCTATTTTCCACTGCAGGGCGGATTGCGCCGAGTGAAAATAATTTCCACAGCGTGATTTTTCACACGCTTTCTCGCAATGTACGCAATCAATCAAACGGATTATTGGGTACACAACCGTGTAAAGCTGCAGCGCCAAATTGATTTCGCCGGCAAGAAATATCGCCGCACAAATGACAATTGCGATTGTGAATGAGCGAGCAGGCGAGCGGAATTGGCACTGCAATCGAAAAACCCTTAGATGCCGATGGCGAAATGCACGAATCGTGCAGGTGCTCTGACTACATTTGGAGCTTCAAAGAGCCATTTTGTTTAACCTGATGTCAATAAAACTGCAGACATGTCGTAGATTTCGACTTCAACAGGTATTTTCTCACATGTCCAACGACTTCAAACGAGTTCAAACCTGGCATATCTTGTTTGTCAGTTGACGGATATGTATGAGACACATTTGAAATACCAACACACTTTTACTTCTTTACCTCTTCGCTGCTGACCTTGATTTGAGTATAGGCACAACAAATCTGTGCTCGCTGACTGAAGTTATATGTCAACTGACACTCAGTCATCCATCGTTGCCAACAGATGCGCAACTTGCATTGGAAGAGTTCACTTCACATCCGGTCAGCCTAATGAATGCGTCGGCCGGCCTTCACCTTAGACGCCACACGCCTAAAGTGTAAACTGCAACTTTATGTTTTGGAATAAGAAACTTAAAAAATCGCATTGTTTAGCTTTGAAAGAGAAACGAGAAACTAAGAGAAATACTGCAACAGTGTGCAAGTCAAGTGCAGCTGCTCTGAGCTTACTTTCAACACATTTCATTATGGTTAACACAAAGCTGCGTGGCTGCTGTGTTAAAAGCTTTTAAGCCTGTGGGAGTGTCGAACAATTTGCCGGGCTGGTGAATTCGCGAACGTTTTTAGCTTCAGAAGCACAGGAATGAAGCAAAATTGAATACACAGACTGAGCAAAGAGGCAAAAGCTGTTACAGCTCCAAAAGTTTAACGTCCAAAGAGCTTTTTGTGTCTCTACGAAGTTGATTTATAAAAAATTATAAAACTACTATACAACTACAACAATTACCACTGTGGGAGTGTTAAACAATTTGGCAGGGCTGGTGAATTCGTGAACGTTTTAAGCTTCAGAAGCACAAAACTGAATAGACTGAGCAAAGAGGCAAAAGCTCTTACAGCTCTAAAAGTTTACTGTCCAAAGAGCTTTTTGTGTCCTTTCGAACTCAAATTATAGAAAATTATGAAATTACTGCCATAAAACTGTTATGTCATAAAATTATTACAAAGTTATCCAAAAGTTTAATGTCCAAAGAGCTTTTTGTGTGCTTTTGAAGTTTATATATAAAAAATTATAAAACTACTTCCATAAAACTGTTATGTCATAAAATTTTGACAATCAATGTTATGGCATTTTATAGTTTCACAGTACCTGTCGATACTCGAGTTGTTATACCATAAATTATTGTTGTCATTGGTTTTTATAGCGGATTCAAGATTTATCGAAAAGTGTAGACTCTCGTTAAAATTTGTCTTAAATAGACTAAGGTTTGCCATAAATTTTTAGTGGTTACCCACTTTTATAATTAAAAGCTAAGTTGAAACTGTTCTCATTTTATTTTCAATAGCTACTATAAAAATAGTTCAAGTGATTGAAACAAAAATATGTAAGTAATGACAAATTGATACACAGTTTATATTGCTGGCTTAAAGAACCTAAAACTCAAATATTTCTTGAAAACTGTGGTTAAAGAAGGAAAATTATTTGCTCTTTTGAGCCTGCAATACATTAAGTGTCAGCGATTTTGCGATTTTGCCATTCAATGACACACATTTTAAAAAGAAATTTTACTAAACAGTCTTTGAGATTTGCATTATCAATGAAAAATATCCAAGATCGTTGTTCGAAATCTACTTAAACAGTAGATTTATGTACAAATTCACTAAGTTAACGCTTGACCTCGTATTTGCGCAGATGTGTAGAAATACAACGATTGATTTGTTCAGAGCACAGGGACAGCAAAAACAAAACAATGTAACTGCAGTTGTTATGAAATTTTCACAATCAATGTCAAGCAATGATTGATTCGGATCAAAGTTAACCCATTCAAACCCATTTCCTTTGGTTATTATTCTTGAATTTCCCTTCGCTTCAGCGCACAGCTACAACATTTTGCCGCTTTTATGAAACTATAAAATAATATTGCAAACAAAAATGAAAGTGTAAGTTTTATGTTTCTGTGCTTAAGTGCGCATTTCACTCAGATTCACTGCGCCCGCCCACTTTTATACTTTCGTACTCGCAGCGAAGGCTTTCGGCGTTTCGCGTTCAGCCGCATTGCCGTTTTGGGGTTTTGGGTTGGTTGTGTTGCGGTTAATGTGAAATTTTGTAATTTTTCCGTACATGCCAAAGATGTATTTATGCGAAAATTATGCATAAATGTTGCCCCTTACACCCACACACCCTTACATATTTTACATTTACGCACTTGAAGTCAATGCTTTCATTGCGCATATTTGTCAACTTTTGCGCTGGTCGCCAGGCAGCTAATGCGCGTGGGGGTTAACGTAACAAACATACGCACAAATAAATTTAATCCAGCAATAGTTTGCTTTTATTTATATACTCGTCTGTCAGCAAAATGACATTAAATGCAATTCAACAATTTTAGTTTAGTGCTTTGCTGTGGCTTTGCACGGCCGAATGCGTCATTGAAAATCGCATGAATGCAGCGCTTTGACATTGGCTGTCAAAGTCAGCTGTGCGCTGGCAGACACACGCACAGCAGCATAGTGACACGTGCAATAAAACGCATTTGCTTGTGTATAAAACTGTCATAATTCAATGGCACGCCGAAGCCTTTTAACAGTCACTCGTGCAAATAAAAACACAAATAAACCGCTCAAGTCTGCATCTGTGTGGGTGTGTGTGTGTGTGGGTACTCACTTGGCGCACTTCAGAGTGCATTGAGCATTGATTTGGCGCCCATGGAGGGTTAACTTGTGCGCCACTTTACTTTTCCCCCTCTTTTTTCATTTTTTCCCCAACAACTCTGGCAACAACAACAAGCACCTGCGAGTGTCACAAACGTTGTGTACATAGGAACATCCGCCTCCGAATGTGGTTCGTTTGTTTTTATGACAAATGTTGCACGTTGTTTGGCGCTTATAAGAAAACTATAAACGCGCCTCAGCACCCACTCACACTCCCATACAAACGCCAACACGCCAATACACAATCGCAGCGGAGCACTCCAAGCGGCACTCGCAGCGTGTCGACTGGCGTCGTCCCAGTGGTGCGTGTTAAAGATTAATGGTGCGTCCAAAGTGCTTCACGTAAAAGTGGTTAAAAACGCTCGGTGGTGTGGCGCGGCGCGCAGCAGGTGAAAGTCATCGTCCTTGTCGTTGTTGCTATTGTTTTTGTTATAGTATTTGTGTCGTATTTGTATTGGCATCATGGTGGAGGCATATAAACTTGCCGGTCCGGAAAATCGCGTATTGGTGCGAATCACACATGCAACAACACAGACAGGACATGTCTTTGGCGGCTTTTCGCATACTCATTCGAGTAGTGGTGGCTGCCGTCGGTATGGTTTTTACTATGTGTGACGGCATTACGAGGTGTGTTGTTACTGTTGTTGATGTGTCACCTGCCCGAGCGGAATCACTGTGAGTTGCTGTCGCCATCATCATCGTCGTAGCCATAGTCAGCATTATGCTGATGACCGACGCTGGTCGCGTTTTATGCATTGCGAGTGCGCTATAAATTTGTTTACGCTCGATCGACTTTTGTGGCGCCAAATGGCATCGGGCTATTTCGGATTTTATGTTAGGTTTTTTTGCCAACGCAACACTACAAAATTGCTACTGTGAAGAGACACATAT
The DNA here is from genome assembly GCA_963971225.1 of Melieria omissa. Lineage (NCBI taxonomy): Eukaryota > Metazoa > Arthropoda > Insecta > Diptera > Ulidiidae > Melieria > Melieria omissa. The sequence continues at coordinate 153,292,915 of OZ020267.1, forward strand.
GTATGTTTGTAATGTAGTAATGAAATAGTTTAACGCTTAGTAGCTCAGATACAGCGTTCCGATCTATCAAACTGACACTAATGAAAATTGTGATTTGTGAATGATATAATAGAAAAATAATGTGCGGAATATTAAAAATGTAAACACTAAAAATTAATAAAATAGCAAATCTAACAAAAAAGTGTCGGAAGTGCGTAAAAGTGCTTGTAACTTGAAACTTGTGTTGCTCGCACAAAATTGTCCTATTGAATAGAAATTATATTAAACTTCATTCACTTTGAATTGATTTCAGTGCCAGTTTGGAATTATCAAAATGAATTTGCACTGAAAATTCCATACAACTCGTTTTTCTGTACAGTGAATCTGTCAAAATAATGAAATTTCAAAAATAAGTGCGAAACTAATTTCAAGAGGAAACTTGCTTTGCTGTGGTATGATCCGGATACCGAAGTTTATTTCAAAATTAATTGGAAATACTATGAGATCAATTTCATTTTGTAATGAACTTTGCCTTTCCGTATTCAAAATTTCGAGCCAATAAATTGCCCTTAAATTTGTATTATACGATTTATTGAAATCATATTTACAAAGCAGTTCATAAATTGTTCTGGGAAACAAATGACATATTGTTCGTGCGCTCGGACCCGTCGGCATTGCACTCAGCCGGCCGCAAAATATTTTGAAATGGCTCCCAGTATTGCGTTCAATTTTTTTTGGCCATTTATAAATATTTTGCTGTATAATGCCGCACGAAAACAATGCAATGAAAAGAGTTTCTCCATTATTGAAATTGGCCAAAAGTGCTGCAAGTAATGGCAGCGTCTGCAATTGAACTGAATTTATTTGCGTCACACGAGTTGCAGCAAAACAAATTGACAGCACTTGGCACCCAGAGCGTGTGAGCCAAACACACACACACTCAAACACACACACACACATGCACTGCTCGTAGGCACATGTGTAATTGTTTTGCAATTGTCAGCGCATGGGCGCCTTCAATGGGACCCATTGCTATCAGCCACTGCCGAGTTGTGGACACGGCTCCTGTCGCCCGCTGCCGACACTTGAATAAAGCAAGCAGTGTGCATTGTCGGGGCCGCCGTTGAAGTGGTTCGAAAAAATGCGCATAAATAGGTGTGAAAATTCTTGCCATTGCTCGAATATCCTTTCTGCGTTGGGCTTTTCTTTGCCCGTAGTGCCACTGACTTTGGGGTTGTGGCTCGGTTTAGAAGCACAAATCCGCACGTCCGGATGAAGGCGCGCAGTGCGAGCTGTGCTCGTACTTCGATTGTGCGCCTGAAGTGTGTGGAAGTGGATGGATGTCGAGCATGCAGATTGCTTACGAGCATTCAGTCTGTTCGTCGGATGCACGACTAAATGCCTAACAAGAAGCTTGCACGCGCACGTTCTTGCTGCCAGTGGGTCGAGCGGGGTCGTCGCAAGAACTTTTCGCAGCTCTTTTTGCACAACAATTTGTGTTTTGCCTCGTTTCGAGTGGTGGCGGCATGTGTGCAGAGTTCTGAAGTTGCTGCTGTCGGGCTGGCGTCGTCAACGCGTGCGTCTGCCTGTGGCGCTGTGCATGTGTAAATTGTTCAAATAACTCAGCACACAAATGAATGTCATTTCAAGTGCACTTTCGTGCGCTCTTTTTTCGACTCTTCCGCTCAGCACCGTATTGCTTTTTTGCGCGCCAGCAATGAATGAATGGTTGCTGGCATTGTGAATTCGCAATTGCACTTGCAGTCAGCTGTTGTAATCACCGATCAGACACGCATTTACACCCCAAAGTACACTGGGCTTCGAATGTAAGAAGAAGAACTCGAACAAGGCGAAGAAGTGCATTTCAGAAAGTGGACAAAAACCAAATCAGTGCGAAATAGTGGCGTGAAATCGGATATAACTGGGCACTTAGTTGAAGTTGTTGATGCGGTTTTGTTTAGTTTTTGTATGGGAAAAATGTATAAGAAAATAATTTTAGTGCGTTAAAGTGTTGAAAGGCAATGCTTTTGATATTTGTTCAAACGAGAACGATACTGCAATGAAACAGAAAAGGAATTTACATTCACAGCTTCAATAGTCTTGACAACAGGCCAAAAACACATATGGCTCATTCTAACCCTTTGAATATATAATCAAATTTTGTTGCGTTATTTACAGAGAAACCACAGTCTGTTCAATCATCTCAGACAAATCAGTTTTGTTGCATACTTATGGGCCATTTCGGCACATTTACAAAAGAATAGTTAGAATGTCTACACTTGAACAGTAAAAGCTAATACTTTGTATTTGTGGAATGGCGATGATTTTTTTGCAGTGCTCAAAAGTTGATGTTTTCGCTTGAGACACCACGCGACAGACAGCAAAAAATGCCATTGTCCAATCAGGCAGACCGATCATAGCTGCAGCAGTCCTGGCACAAAAAATCGCTGTGTGTGCGTCTGGCCAGCAAACGTCCAACGGAAAGACCCACAAAACGCACAAAAACCCTTGAATTTTGTTTGGACTTTTTGCTGGCACATTTTTGCAAAGCATTGCCCCGAAATTCCAAGGTGAACCATTTCAACGCCACTTGTGTTGGTATTAATATGTGTCAGCGCAACAACAATAACCATGCACAGCTATGAAGTGAGCGAAAACCACGAACGCAGCAACTATTTTTAAAAGCGTTAGATGCCGTTAGACAAAAACCAAATATTCTTTTCAGTTTCGCACACACACACACACACACACACACTGAAACGCAGCCACACAACGGCATCCCAAGCGGCAATGCTGCTCTGACCTTTTGCAATGAAAACGTCCCCATTCACCGGCTCAACCTACACAGGTAAGTGCTGTGTAAACTTGGCAAAACGTTAGACAAAAGCCAAACTGGCACAATGGCAAACGTTTTCCAAAAAGCCGATTTAAAGGAGCGCACTACCCCGAAACGCCGAGTGCCGAGGCGGCAGGCACGAAGCGGGAGCTTTGCTTCTATTTGCTTCGCTGCTGTCCGGCAATTTTCACAGTGCCAATTTCAAGTGCGATAATCGAATGTCATGTCTAATGGTATGCATTAGGCAGCGGGCAGGTTGGCGCCGGCCAACACACTCCCACAGCGCGCTTACATGCACACAAGCGAACGCACTGCACACTGCCGGCTGTGCTGTACCAAATTAAACTATTCGAGTGCTCGTGCCAGCAAAATTCGTGCAATTTCTTCATTTATTTCGGTTTTGTTTCACTTCACTTTCTTCTGTCCTTTTGAGCTGCGCGCTTATGTTGTACGAATGTGTGTCGGGCTGCTTGAAGGTAGCGTAGCGCTTCTCGCATTTTTACGTCTGACATGTTAGTGTATTTGTCCGCTCTAGCAGCTCAGTGTTTTACGGCAGTTGTGTCGCTATTTGTGCGCAGCGAATAGAGTATTTTTGTGCATCGTTCGTTCGTGCGGTTGTGGTGTCATTGTGGTGGCGTTTTTGTTGTTGCGGTGTCGGTGATGGTGATGGTGTCGGTGGTTGTTGTTGTTGTTGTTGAGTGGTATTATAAAACAATTTGTTTCGCTGACACCTGACCGCACTTATATTGAAAATTCCTTGCAAGTGATTTTTTTCTTGTTTTCGCGGGTGTGGGTATATTTTGTACTTGTAGCATTTCTGCTTGGTATATTTATTGCATTCGAGTGGAATTTTTTTATATTAACTCATTTTTCGAAGAAGAGATTTGGTGTGAAAGAAAAAATTGTTGATGTTTAAAGAGAGATTTAAGTTTTAAAACAAAATATACAAAAACATATGAAAACATTATCATTTATTTAATACAAATTAATAAAGCTGAAATAATGCAAAAAGTTTTTGCAATGTGTTTAAAGTTTGCCATAATCTATTTTAACAATTTAATTAATTACAAATAATGTTGCATCGAATTCATAAAACAACACTTTTGTTGAAATTGAAAGTTTTACTGCCAGCAAAATACACCGTGGCGACGAATAACTGTTACCTTTTTTCAAAGCGCTGCTGTGCCTATCGTATTAGGCCTAGACTTATTATTTTTTTTTTGTATTTTTTTTGTATCAATACTGTAAACAATACACTAGTTAGGCAACGAAATCATTTAGTGTTGTTTACACTTTTGAGAAGCATACACGCCAAACGAGAACTTGGGGTAAAATTAAATTTGAAGGGTGAAAACCAAGGGTGATTGTTAAATCGCTAAAAAATCTGACAATCAACAAAATGTTTGTATATCGTACTATAGCGCGGTGTAAGGAAACTAGAACCCTCAAAATCGCAAAAAAGATCGGTCGCAAAAGTACCGGAAGAACTCCAGAAATGGTGAAGAAAGTGCGTGAACTCATGAGTCAAAATTGTGCGATTTCTGTAAGAAAGATGGCTAAAGACATGGGTGTGTGCCATAAAGCCGTACAAAATGTTATTAAAAAAAATTTGAAGATGAATGCCTAAACAAAAAAAACCAATTCACGGTCTTACAGAGCGTCAAAAAATAATGAGAAAGAAAAGAAGTGATCAACTCCTTCGGCGGCACGCAAGCTGCGAAATAATTTTGTCGGATGCAAAACTCTTTTTGTTACAAGACAGTCATAACGTTCAAAACGATTGTGTGTATCCAACAAGGATGGCTGATATCCCAACTCATAAAAAAGCGATTGAGAGGTATCAAAACGTGTCCTCCGTTATGGTATGGGGAGCGATTTCTGCAGAAAGGCAAGTTTCCTCTCCTTTTTAACGAAAAAGGCGTAAAAATTATCGCAAACTGCTACTTGGAAGAGGTTTTGAAAAGCATTTGTTGCCCCATGCCACGCACTTATTTAGAAATGCACAATTTTGCTTCCAGCAAGATTCTGCTCCAGCTCACAAGGAAAAAATTGTTCAGAGCTGGTGTAAAGACGAACTTCCATGTTTTATTTCGGCAGATGAATGGCCATCCCTCTTCTCCGGATCTGAATCCATTGGATTTATCTATATGGGGCTTCATGCTGGACAAAATGAAGAACGTAAAACACATGAAGATAGAAGAATTCAAGCGACGCCTTCAGAAGATATGGAATAAAATATCTGACGAAGTCGGTCGTGCCGCCTGCGCGGCCTTCCCAAAGCGTTTACGGCTGGTGAACAAAAACAAGGGTGAAAGATTTGAAATTAATAATTAAAAACTAAATGAAATAAGTACTGAAATAAATATAAAATATATATTTTTCAAAATCAATCACGGTCTTTTTTATTTTTAACAAAACGTTAGTAACAGTTATTCGTCGCCACGGTGTATAATAGTATTACTCATACGCCCCGTACGGCAGTAAAGCAAGTTTCTTAGTCTTCTTTTTGAATGCAGTTAATATTTTACAAAGTCGATTGTTAAAGTTGGCTGCGGTGATTTTTGGAATAAATGTACTTCCAGTGAATTTTCTGTTGGTTCTAAAGTGATTATTTCATGCAGATTGCACCACTGCGGCCTAAAAATTGATTGATTGATTGTGTCGGGTATGTGTAAGAACAAATTTTGGCTTTACTAACAGAACTTGGAGTGTTTCCAAGTAATTTTTGCGGGCGTTCATGAGAGTTGATATATAATTTTATATGAAACTCAATGAATATTTGTGCAATCAACATTGTTAGCTATTCAAATGAGTAACTGATAACTGACTTTAATAGAAAAAGTCAGAACACACTTTTTCTATTCTATAAAATTTGCAATTTGATTGATTTAAATGCTACAAATTCTAATAAATACTGGTACATATATGTAATTACACATACACATATAAATTACCTACAGTGTAGATATCAATCAGTGCGCAATTCAATTGAGCACTTAAAGCACTAACATACTTGTATAATTTTCTGAATTTTTCCAGCAAATATGTGAGTAAAATATGCATCATCCATATATCGTTCAAACTATTTTTCAATGTGTACAGCGGCTGCATGCAAATGCATGTATGTATGTAACTTAAATTCAATTAAGTTAAATTGTTTACAAATTGTTTGTTTTTTGTGCCTTTGTCAGCATGGCCAGGCAAACATAGGTCAAGAGTTTAAACAAAAACATGAATTATGCAATATTTACGAGCAGTGTTCGTGTGCGCGCATACGCGAAGCCACGAAAATAACTGTCATGCTTTTTGCGGCTTTTACAAGCATTGAGCGTTGAATACGCTTTATTGCACAAAATATTGTTTAACAATTCATATGTGACTGTGTGTGTCAGAGCACAGTATGACAGAATAAAAAAGAACCCGTTAGAGTATTTGCAATTCCAGGCAATTTCTGCCGTTTTATGATTAATCGAAAATTATTTACATTCAAAGTGAAGTAAACGCAGCAACGCAGCCGTTGCGATTTTGAGGCAAATTTCTCATCTTTAATGCAGATGAGATACGTTCGCGGCTTATGTTGTCACAGCAGCGCGTTATCCGGCTTTCATATGTCAACCTGCCCAGCGTGCGCTGGCATTGACCCACTTTGGCCAACGCCGAGCAACCACCAAAGCCACATACGAGTATGTCAGCGATAACGCGCGCACATGGCCAACATTTTCCAGTGCTTTTGCCATGTCAAATGTGCTCGTCGCGATGCCGCCTGATTGGGCACGCTTGCGGCGATAGCTTATTGGGATATTTAGTCGGGCGCACGGCCTTGCAGCAGCTGCTTAAGTGCTGGTAAATAGGTGCATGCAGCTGACGCGCGCTGTCTGGGACAGCACTCAAGTTCCCACGAAATTTCCTATTCATTTTGTAAGAGCGCCTTTTAAGCATTGCCAGGAAACTGCCAGAAACTGGCAACTTCGTGTGCCCGAGCAGCGTTTTATGTTTTGTTTGTGCAAGTTTTTCCATAAGACGCAACAATTAAGTAGGAAAGTGCGCCACTTATGCATTCAAGTTGCTGCCATAAATGCTTCAATTTTGTCAGTAAGTGCAGTTAATTTGCGTTTATTTTAGAGCGTTGCGCGCAAACTATTCTTACAACATTTGTATGAAGTGGTTGTTGTGGCAGTTGCCGGTCGTGCCGCCATCACTTTTGCATACACACAAACATAGCAAGTTGGCCCTGTTCCGTGCTTCAGTGAGATTTGTGCAAGTTCTTTCGAACTTCTTGCGATTTTGCTTCCTCTTGCATACTTGGCCACATTTTCATGCGGATGTGTGTAATCGTGTTACATTAGCATGCAAAATACAGATATGCTTATGGACTTTCCGTCTTGACTTGGCAAAGTTTGATTTGCCACGCTTCCGCTCCGCAATCGCATTTCTAGATGGCATTCTGTGAGCGAATGACAGAGTTTAAGCGGCCGCTGTGACCGGTAACAGCATTGCAAGACTTTGAATCAGAAGACTAAGCATATTGAACCCACAACAGGATTTGTGTGCGGAGTGCAGTTGACCGTGGCAGATTCAAGATTTGGGAATTTTTATTCGTTGTCAACAGTCTGTCTGTTAGCTGTCATGAAATGCCAAACTTGTGCCTTCTGTCAGCCACATATTTGTATACATTTGCCCGCAAGAAATGCAAATTATGCCCAATTTTCGGCTTTGCAGTTAGCGCAGCGTTCCTAACATTTACGAGCAGATAGTCCACACATGCGCCCGTATGAGCCAAGTTAATTAGATGCGCATAAGAGTCAAGATCAAAAGTATGTTAATGTCTGCTCTAGGCATCGCAACCGCCCCTCAGGCAACCGGCGTCGTGTCTCAGCTATCTCGAGTTGAAGCTTTAAATATCTGTTTAGTTGTTTAAACTGTTGAAAATTGCTTTCCGCTTGTCGGTCTGCCGCAGTTCGCATGTTTGGGCTGCCTCGACGGCACTCGACAATCATTGCGGCAAATCCGCTCTGCCGTTGCCACCCACTCCGCCGAATGCTTGCGGCATTTAGCACTCAGCGCTGCCGAGCAGCTTACGCTGCTGATTAACAGCACTAAATTCACAATAACGTCTCGCATTGCGCGCCAAAGAAACTGTCTCTGTGTGCACTGCTTCGCTGCGCGCTGCTCGAATGCGAAGCTTGGCGTTATGCTTAATCCTTTGGCAACTACTTTTCGTGGATTTTCACACAATCGAGTGTGTGTGTGAGTGCGGCTGTGGCGCACTAGCGAGAATGTGTTGTCACAACCTGACATGCCTTCGGGCGCTGAGGGGCGCGGCGCGCTCGTTAGAACTTTTACAAAGTGCCAACTTTTGTGCGGAGCGAGACAAACATTTGTAATTATCCATTTTTCTAATTAATTTATAATGAAAACAAACAATAGAATTGACTTGTAAAATCTCGTTGCGTGTAGCTGAGTACTCTTCTGCTTCTTGTCTGTGTGCGTGTGTGTGTGTGGGTGTGTGAAATGTGCTTGAGTGCGGAAATGAAAGCAACACGTTTTCAATTAGTGCTGCGAATATAATTAAA